>OY829915.1:142338418-143538418 GCA_963691935.1 Nephrotoma guestfalica | reverse complement strand
CAGTTTCGTCACCATCACCAACCTCCTCATCAAGTTTCCAATTCTCTCCAATTATGACGCAACCTAATAATAAATCACCGGGACCCAGTACACCAATTCCAACTGTAATTTCAGTCAGAACACCTATACCTCTTGAACAAAATATAATGATTGAAGAAGAGTCAGTACAACCATCTACTTTCTTAAATACATCACAATACAGTCTAGAGGATTATGTCGTATTTAAAAATTAATCACATTAAATTTTAATTTAACTTTTTATTTATATAATTTTCAACAATAAATGCTCAGATTTGAATTTATTTTATAAAACATGTTTTCTTACTTTAATGTAGCTTTAGAAAACTTTGTAAATTGATTTACAGGTTTCTGGAATTATGTCCGACAACAGTTGTGGTGATATAGCAGGACTGAATTTCAAATCGGCATAATCTCTCCCTGTAGTTAAAAGTTTCAAAGTAGTTATTTCACAATAAATTGTCAAATTAGAAGGGCACCAATTTGTAGAACTAGATAATAAGTCTTGTAGTTTTTGATCGCAAGCTTGTGGTTATCCATTGTAGTGATGTCGTAGCTACGAGTTGCTGCGGAGGCAAGCTCGTGCCCAGAAGTCCGAGAAAGTGTATCGGTGACCACATTGACTTTACCTTGTATGTGTTGCATGTCTGTCGTAAACTGAGAGACTTAATCTAAGTGGCGTGCTTTTCTTGGGTTGCGTTTCGGTTTAGAGGTAATTGGCCTAGTAAGCGGTTGGTGGTCGGTGAAAATAGTGAATTCCCGACCTTCCATAAAATAGCGAAAGTGTTTAATTGCTTGGAAAATTGCTTGGCATCTGATAATTTCTTGGAGAAAAATACAAGAGGTTCCCAAGTCTCTTAATTTAATTGCTGTAAGACTGCGCCAATAGCTGTGTTAGACGCTTCAGTAGTGATGCTATATTTTGTTGCATTCGCTAAGGATACGCTAAAAGATAAATATTTTCTAAGCTGTTCTTGAGATGAACGAATGCGTTTTGACATTCTTCAGGCCAAGAAAAATTTTGAGGCGTTTTGGGTTTCTTGAGAAGTGTTGCCAATTGTGATGAATTGGGGCAATTATCTCAGCGAGTTTTAGAATGAAAACTTGTAGTAGTTTACCATTCCGACAAATTGTTGAATTTGCTTAACGGTTTGAGGTGCTGGTTCCCAGTAATACCGGTCCCGGTATTGGAAGTCCTAAACATAACTAAACTGTTATAAAACTACTTCTAATGCTAATACTTCAGAGCGTTCTTTACTAAAGAAACGGTAAGTTGTGCAGGTTCGATAAGCAGCTGCGGAAACATTTTCTTCTAGAGTTTTTTTGGTATTCAATAGTAAAATTCTATTATCGAAAACTCAAATATGTATTCAATAGCTATTATCATAGAGTAAGTAATGTTATAAAGAGTAACAAAACAGAGGAAATTGTCATCATAAACCGAATGGGTTATGCAATTTAATGTACAACACACTTACACAACAATTTTTTATTTTATTTGTACCGAATATTGTAATCGTATAACGCGACAATGGTAAAATCGTGGAATAAATTATCTACCAAAGGAACATTTTGCCATTCTAAACTATTAAGATACCGTTTTGTGATTTAATTTGTACGATTTGGTTAGTTGACTTGACGAATTATTTGACTTGTATAAGAAGTCCAAATTCGAATATGACGCCTGTTTTATTGAAAACAGGGATCAATTAACATTCTATTTCGCGTAAACAATTATGTGTTTTATATCGCTATTTCAACTTCTTGATATAATTGTGAGCTTTCTCTTTTTGTTATATTTCGATAGACGTATCACGAAAAAATTATTAGAGAAGATTAGAGATTAAATAGAGTCGATTAACCTTCGGTCGATTAACCATTGGGGTAAAAACTACTCCAGACCTACAAAAATGTAAATAAAAGAATAATTACTAAAAATTATTGAATAGCCTTCTTCAATTATAAAAAAAGGGTGGGGGCCATACGTCACTGAACATTGTATTTTTGATATAATTTCTTTATTTTGTATTTTTTTGCTGTTTTTAATTTTTAGTATTAGAAACAACGTTTGGGAGATTCAGTAGCCATGTATACGATTGAACACCGAGCAAAAACTGTTGACTTTTATTTTGCAAGTCAAAATTCAATAATTCGAACCCAAAGAAAACTTTGAAATTTTTTTAACACCAGAAATGCACCATCACGAAATCAAGTACGCAATCTAGTCGCTCTTTTTCAGTCATCGGGATCTGTTAGTGATTTATCTCGGAGTGGAAGACCGCTTGAAGCACCATGTCAAGATAATATCGAACGAGTTCGGGAGAGCTTAAATGTGTCACTCAGTTTCAAACGTCCAGAACTTCACTATGAAGAATATTGAAAAAAAGTTTATTGCTGTTTCCGTACAAGATACAAATGGTACAAGCTACAAAAGGTACAACCCGCTAAAGATTTTGTGCAAAATTGACCGAATTATTAACGGATGATCCCGATTTTATGAAAAAAATTATAATGATCGATGAAGCGCATTTCCATTTAAGTGGTTGTGTTAACAAGCAAAATTTTAGAATCTAAGGCACTGAAAACTCCAACAGCTCAATTCACTTAGAGCCACAGTTAGGTGCGGAACACCAGCAGACAAGGTCTAAGGCCCGTATTTCTTCCAACTCGAAGATGGCAATGAATTTACTGTAAATGGTGAGAGTTACAGGGCTATGTTAGAAAATTTCATATTTCCTGAACTTGATAATACTCAAGAAATGTGGTTTCAACAAGACGGAGCTACGTTCCATGCTGCAAGGGAAACAACTTAATTCTGCGAACGGTTTTTGGTAACCGTATCTTTTCACGATTTGGAGATGTTAATTGCCCATCACGATCACTCGACTTAACACCACCAGAAATATTTTTTTTCTATGTTGGCATGACTGTCAGTGACATCTGTGCCAAATATCACATCAAAATAATCATTAGTGTTTAGTATACGCATGTCTTTCTGAAGTACAAAAAGTGCATTCGGCCATTTTTACAATGAGTGAAATTATTCAACAAAGAAGTTCCATTAAATTTTGTGTGCGGAATCAATTTTGTGGTGCTGAAACGTTTAGAATGTTGCAAAAGGCCTTCGGTGATAATTTTATGTCGCGAGCAAATGTTTTTGATTGGTAAAAATTGTTCAAAGAGGTTCAATAACGTGTTGAGGACGAACCACGTCTATGACGGCCATCAACATCAACTGATGATCAACACGTTAATAAAAGCAAGGAATTGGTGCTCGAGAATCGACGATTAACAGTTAGAGATCTTACTGGCATCGTTGAAATATCGGAAGGATCAGTGAAAACCATTTTGAAAGATCATTTTGGCCTAAGAAAAGTGAAAGCACGATTTGTTTCAAAATCACTCAATTTTTTGGAAAAACAACGTCGTGTTGACGTCTATGAAACAATGCTTTCCGACTACCAGCATGTCATGAAACGTATTATAACTGGCGACGAGTCTTGGATCTGTGCTTACGACCCGGAAACAGACGATCAATTGGCCGAATATCGTGCCGAAGGTGAGCCGAAGCCGGAAAAACCACGTCAAAGAAAGTAAAAAATTAAGGTGATGTTGACAGTTTTCTTCAATTATCGAGGTGTGGTGCACTCCGAATTCCTTCCGACCGGCCAAACTGTCAACAAGGAATACTATTTGAGTGTTATGCGTCGTTTGCGCGAAACTATTCGCAAAAAGAGGCCGGAATTATGGGTCGACAACTCTTGGTTTTTGCACCACGATAATGCACCTTCTCATACTGCATTGGTTTTACGTGCTTTCATCGCCAAAAATTCCACCCATCGTTCTGCAACCACCGTATTCGATTTAGCTCCTTGTGACTTCTGGCTGTTCAGAAAACTCAAACGACCGCTCCGGGGAAACCGTTTTGAGCCAATTGAAGACATTAAACGTGAATCGCTACGCGCATTGGAGGTTATTCCGGAAATTGACTTTAACAACTGTTTCGAGGATTGGGAAAACGTTGGCACAGGTGTATTGAGGCCGGGGGGGATTACTTTGAGGGGGACGAAATAGATTTGGAGAAATAAATAAAGAATTTTAAAATTATGAACAAAGTCTTACTATTTTTTGCCCACAGTATTATATAGCCACTATGCGAGCCAATCTCTGACATTTTTGTAATTTACCATAAGCTACAACGACATCCTTCCATATAAAAATCGCGAAAAGTGTAAATGTTCAAAATTTATATACGCAAGCCCTACGGCTCATTTCGAAATTGCATTAGGTGATTTTAATTCTACAGTGCATGCCCTTGCAAACCTATATAGCCACTATGCGAGCCAATCTCAGAGATTTTTGTGATTTACCATAAGCTATAATGACATTCTTTTATATGCATACTGTATTCCTGAAGATTAAAATAATTTCTGAAAATTATAATATGAAATACAACAATTTAATATATTTTACAAATAATTTTTTTATTTACACTTTTTAGAAATGCACACTTGTCCATATATCTGTCTAAAATCCATATTTTGTCTAAACAATTATTTTTGGATACTCGTGTAAATTTCTGTCCAAATTATAAAAGTATCTAAAAATTTAAAAGTGTCCAAAAACTTCACACCGGTAGCTACGCAAACAAGGCAAAATATCTAGACATGACTCTAGATTCGAAACTAAAATGGAAAGAGCATGTTAGAAAGAAAAAAGAAGAGAAGAATTAAGAATTAATTAGTTAATTCAGTATTCAATTTGGAGAAAAATATTAAAAAATTGAAAATTTGCCCACATATTCTTAAAATGACCTTCAAATAGAAAAATGTTAGCTCAGTTCTTATAGTCCAAGGCTGTTTTAAATATGTTGTCGTTTTCGAGGGAAGAGTTCTGCTGGTTAGAAATAGTTTGCTAAAATGAAGTCATACACATCATTTACTTTAAAGCAATTTTCCAAATATTCAATCTTGAAATAATTTTACTTGAAAAATATCCTCCGCAACTGTTTTTAAAGGCTATATGCTCCAAATCCAACTTTCCCACTATCATTTTTAATACGAATTTGGATTTAAAAAAAATCTTTAACTGATTTTGAATTGTTTTTTTTCTAATCCACCCAACTAGGAAAATTTTAATTTTTTTGTTTGTTTCAAGATTTTTGTATATGAGTTAGTTCTGTAATCTGTAGTCTGTATATTCCACTAAAAAACGAAAAATAAATGTCTGTTGTCCTATTTTAAAAGTGAAAACAAAAGCATCCGCTTCTACAGTGCTTTTTACTAATTTTATTTAACAATAAGAAGAAGATGTGGGAAAGGAGGAATAACAATAATAAAAGCAGGATATTATCGACATAAGAATTTAATGAGTTTTAACGTTGAACATTTTCTGCTGTGGAACTTTCTACATTTGGAATCTTAAGGGAGGAAGAACTAATAAATGGAATCCAATGATTTTGTGTATTGTTTGAACAAAAAATAAACTTTAAAATGAAAAATAATCGTTATAACAATAAGTACGTAATGAACTTAATTTGTTGTTAGATGGTTTTTATTTTTTTTAGTTAAGTTATTCTGAAACAAAACAAAAAAATTAAATAGGAAATGATTTATTTGTTTTAATTAATTTTCTGCAGACCATAAACCATATAAAAAGGGTTAGATTTTCTGAGTGTAGGTAGAGTGTTGTAGGCTTGGATGATAATTAAATATGTACACATTTTATATGTAGCGGGTTTACGGAAACATTTTTAATTAAACGCATAATGATGAAAATGTTTATGGATATAGTGAATATCCGACCACCTACCTAAATAGGATCCACCAGCATTTTACGAATGTTATCTTATTTAATGTTGATTATCGTTAAGTATAATTGGTTTATAAAACAAAAATACTACTTTAGACTGTTACATAATATATAAGAAGATGTTTTATTGTTGTCAAAATAGCATCGTCAAAGATCTATAGAGATAACCGAGCAAATAAAATTATATCCGAAATATGAACTCAAACTTTCAAAGCACGTATCGACAAACAATCATGATATATATTTTTCTAGAGTTCTTAAAATATACTTTTTATTCTCCTAACAAGCAAGAAATTATTATAGAGAAATTTATTATAAACCCCCTAAACCAAAAGAAAACTTAAATGAGCAAAAAACTTAATTTTTGATTGTGATCCATTTAAATTTTTTCCTTTCTTTAGAGATAATACATTTTGCAGTGGTTTAACGAAAAATAGTGGTGTATTTAGACTATTGAATTTTGGAACCATGGAGTATTTAATTCTAGTTTTGTAGTAAGGGTTACCAAGAAATAGGGTTGCTAGACATCTTGCCTTCTGTAGATAATATTATTTCTGCTGTTTCGACAAAGCCACCATTATTAGGTGCTCAAAATTGTAGAGAATAATAAAATATATTTTAGTTAATTTTTCAAGAAAGATCATCAATTTACTGAGATGTACCAAATATTTACTGAAATTCGGAATTGAGTTAATGTGCTGACTAAAATTCTAAATACACACGAAAGCTTACTTTTACTTCTCCTATCAAATAAATTTTAATTACGTATTTCAAGTATCTGTTACAGATACCATAAGACTAATTTACTTTGCAGTATTGTAAATATATGTTATGGATAAAAGTGTAGGTATACAAATTAACAAAAAACTGTAATGTAGGTACACAAAATACATTATATAAGTCTATAGAGTAACCCTTAAGCAAGTATAATAAATTCGAGAGGTGATAGAGGACACTAATCCGAACAAATAATTATATGACTATGCTAGAGATCATCAAGGTTCTAGTGTAAATTTAGTTACTTTGAATTTCACTCATAACTTAAAATTATTACTCAAAAATTTCTCAAATAAACGTTTTTCATAAACTAATTTGTTTATCAAACACAGAGCCAATAATAGGGTAAATTGATAATAAGTACACTTCACCGGTGTGAAGTTTCTAACGTTAATTAAAAGTGTAGCTACACAGTTAACAAAAAAGTGTAGCGTACACAAAAAACATTTTTAAAAGTCTATTAAAATAATCTATATGTAAAGGGTGATTCAAAAGGAGGTACTTTTTCCAATTGGGATTCTCATTGGGGAATCATGTTCATATGACATTCGTGTTCAGTATTCATTGACATTTTACCATGAATAGACTTACGCGAGAACAACGTTTACAAATTGTGGAAATTTATTTCAAAAATCAGTGTTCAGTGAAAAATTGTTTTTGTGCTCTTCGACCATTTTATGGTGTTCATAATCGTCCAACTGAACGCACTATTCGCGAAGCAATCAATAAATTTCGAACCACTTTTTCGTTATTGGATATTCATCAACCGACTAGAGTGCGTACAAGTCGATCTTTTGTGAATATTGCTGCTGTAAAGTGTACGTGTTCGACACCGTTCTCAAGCTCTGGGTGTCTCGTATGGCACATTTTTGGCACAAAAATTCAAGATATTGGTGTAGCCGACTTGTGGTTTCACCAGGATGGTGCAACGTGCCACACAGCAGGCCAAACCATCGATTTATTGAAAGAAATTTTTTTTGAGAACATCATATCAAGAAACGGACCCGTAAATTGGCCTCCAAGATCTTGTGATCTAACGCAGTTAGATTACTTTTTATGGTGGTATCTGAAATCACTTGTTTATATCGATAAATCGATTCCTGCATTAGAAGCGAATATAACACCCTTAATTAACGAAATATCGGCCGAAATGCTCGAAAGAGTGCTCGAAAATTGGACCTATAGAATGGATCATCTAACAGTCAGTCGCGGACAACATTTAAAAGAAATTATTTTCAAACATTAAATGTCATAAACCGAACTTACGTTACGATAACAATTTTTGATTATTAAATTGATTTTAATGCGTTGTATTTCAAAAAACTTCCGGAAGCTCATTATTTTTCAAAGATTTATATATTTACCGATTGAGGTTAGACACATATAAATAACAGTCCATCCTAGAGTTTCTGCAATATACCCACTACTATTATCGAATAGTAGACGTTCGAGTCTATTTAAATTAGTATAGCCCGTACATATAAAAAGGGTGGACTCCTCTGACAAAATTTGATATTTTGACAAAAATATAATATGAGAGCTGACCGTACACACCCAATTAACAATTCGTCCTAGAGTTTCCGCAATATAGCGACTACTATTATCGAATAGTAGACGTCCGAGGGTCCAAAAGGGTTGGACTCTTCTGACAAAATTTGATATGTTGACAAAAATATTATATGAGTGCTGATCATACACATCTAATTAATAGTCTATCCTAGAGTTTCCGCAATATAGCCGCTACTACTATCGAATAGTAGACATTCGAACCTATTCAAATTAGTATAGCCCGTACATATAAAACGGGTTGGACTTATAGCGGTGTTACCGTGTTTTATTATATAAATGATTACCACACACTATATTTATTGTTATAAATATTCATTTATTATTTATCAAAACTATTATTTTTAATACAAGTCCGCAACTTTAATGATGGACGATTGTTCGGTACTTAATTTTCACTTTGAATATTTTCACTCGCGTGTGTGTGAGACTGTGTCTCTTTTAACTTCTCAACCCCGACCGACTGTTTTCCGTTTGCCATTATTTTTTTTCTTGACTTCTCGATATTTATCGATAGTCGATAAATCACCGCAAAAGAATTTGCGCTATTTGCGGGCCACTGGATAGGACCTCTGACTCTATCTACACGTACGAATACGTGTGAACAGGTTCCAGATTTTTGGGAATGTACGTTACCTGTTTGGTTGGATGTCTTGTATCCGTAGGAACTAACGTTCTCATGGTAGTACCAAGCTGTTTCACGTAATCTGAAGTATCTGTGTTTAGATTCGAATTTTTATCGTTGATGAAGAATTCACCGGGAACCTTGATATTTTGATCATGTGCAGTCTAGGTTTTCCTTGACGGAGGTTCGAATACCCAATAGGATGTATTACATCGAGCTGTTAACGAGGCTTTTAGTTGCCTGTGGAACCGTTCGACAAGACCATTTGCTTTCGGGTTGTATGCAGTTATCCGAATGCGATGGAAACCTAGGGGCTTCGTGAGCTCAGTGAGCAACGTTGATTCAAATTGTGTTCCTTGATCTGTCGTGATAAAGAGTGAGACACCATATCTACAGATATACTCATTGTAGAAGATCTTGCTTATAGTTCTGGCCAACGGGTAAATCGGTCGGCTATCGTTAAAGTATAATGTTGGCCATTCGATTGGAGCAGTGGGCCAACCAGGTCCATGCGGATGTGTTCGAACCTGCCACTTGGTAGCTCGAATTTACCAAGCGCTGATTTTGTGTGGCGGTGAACTTTGGGCTTTTGGCATGGGATACACGATTTAACCCAGTTGCTTGTATCAGTATTCATTCTTGGCCAGAAGTATTTTGAAGTAATAAGTTTTCGCGTAGCACGGATTCCGGAATGTGATAAGCCATGAAGACTATGGCCGTCGCATGTTGAGGGGAATGATCGGACGATTTTTACCTGTAGACATCAAATTTGCTGCTTTTCTGGTAAGTCGATTCGTTGCAAATTGACGCTTGATTTCGGGTTGCATCAATCGGGTTGAAATCAATTTCTGCAATTCGTTGTCGTGTTGTTGTTGTACCAGTAATTCTTTCGTGTTGAGGGAGAAGACGCCGAGTTCTGTGAGAAGTGTTTCACCAGAACGAGACAAACAGTCGCTCACCACATTGTGTTTAACGTTGATGTGATGAATGTCGATAGTGAACTGGGCAATCGAGATGTCATAATTGTCGGGGACTACGTTCTGACTTTGACGCAATTGCTGTTGTAAGTGGTTTATGATCGGTAAACATAGAGAAATTTCGTCCTTCAACGAAATGGTGAAAATCTTTGATTGCTAAATACATAGCAAGAAGTTCTCTATCGAAAGTTGAGTATTTAATTTCCGCAGGAGAGAGCTTCTTTGAAAAGAACGCGAATGGTTGCCAACAACCTTTATTGCGTTGTTGTAAGACAGCTCCAACTGTTACATTGGAAGCGTCGGTAGTTATGTTGAACTGTGCGTCGTTCAACGGATGTGCCAAAAGAGTGATAGCGGCAAGAGAACGCTTGAGAAGTTTCTTCTGCTTTTGCCGTTCTTGAGTGGCCAAATGCCTGTGAATAGGCGATAGCAGTTCCGCTTACCGTGGTATAAAGTGATAGTAATAGTTCACCATACCGGCGAACTGCTGTATTTGGCGGATTGATGTTGGCTCTGGAAAATTTGAAATTACATGAATTCTGTCTTTCGACGGGAGGATGCCGTCTTTCGAAATTCTGTGGCTCAAGAAGTCGAGTGACTTCACGCCGAAAATACATTTCGAAGCTTTGATGTTAATTCCATATGCGGAGAGACGTTTAAATACTGACTCGAAATGTTCCCTGTGTTCCATAACTCAAATCTTCCACTGGCAACCAATACGTTTTAAATGAAAACTTATAAATGCAATACAATTTTATAGGTGAGCTCTTTAAGTACATTTTCCATAACATTTTCGCAGACTTCTGGTATTATCGGGAGCGGTCAAATCAAGGGATCATGGAGGCCTTTCGATATCTCTACTTTTTGACATTATTCGGGTTAACATTCTAACAATATTTGCCGTAAGACGAGCTGCGTGTGATGGGGCATCGTCTTGTTGGAACCACATATTCTGTAGGCATTGATCCAATTCCAGTACAAGAAAGTTTTCCAACTTGTCCCGGTAGCGGTCACCAATAACTGTTACAGCATTGCCTCTGGCCTCCTCAAAGAAATATAAACCAATGATGTCGCCGGCCCAAGTGGTGTACCATACTGTTTCTTTACGAGGATGTAGTGGTCTTGTGTGTATCAATTGACAGTTTTCAGTGGCTCAATAGCGGTTATTCTGTTTATGGTATTAAAAAAGTCAGCCAAGTCGAAGTGTGCTTCATCGCTCATAATAATTTTTGGCCAAAAATGGTGGTCGCCTATACCTAGCTATAAAACTCGTGCACTCCAATCTCGCTGTCGTTCATGGTCATTTTCCTACATTCAGCAGCACACTACCTCACCGCATCAATCTTTTCTGGACTTTGTTACGATTACATGATCGTAACAAGCGCTGTTTGATTTTATTCCCCTCGGTTTGCGTCCTCGCTTTCGGAGTTGCTTAATGTTTGTGCACGTCGTGGTGATGGCGCGAGGGTGAGTGAGATGAAGAAAGAGAGAACGATGCGCATCGAATGGGTGTGTAAAGCAAAACATTCCATAAGAATGTTTTTCTTATATGCCTCTCGTTTACATCAATGCGAATTGATGTAAACGAGAGGCAGAGAAGAAAGACAATTCTTCTGGAATGTTCTGCGCGTCGTTGTGCGGGGCAAGAATTTTTTTTTCTTGTTAGTCTTTCGTTTTTTTTTGGTAATTTTGGTATTCGAGTGGTGATTTTTAAGTCGAGTAGTTTGATTTTTTTTGGAAACGTGAATGATAATTTCGTTTGCGGTTCAACTTAATTAATTAATTATTTTTAATGAAAATACATTATGCTGTATTGTTTAAGTGAAATACAAAAATTGGAAAATTGTTTTAAGAGATATAACTATGTATTAAGTGGAGTATATTAAAATTTAAAGTTATACGTTCACGAATCGCATTTTCTTGTTATATTTTTTGTGTAAAGTTAATTAAATATAAAATAAAATTGTTGAAGGTCATTTGGTTACGAGTGTTGTTAATTCCATTAATAAATAAAACGGGTGCCGCATATTTCAACGGGTACCGCATATTTAAACGGGTGCCGTACATTTTCAACGGGTACCGCATATTTAAACGGGTGCCGTACATTTTCAACGGGTACCGCATCTTTTTAACGGGTGCCGTATATTTCATCGGGTGCTGTATATTTCATCGGGTGCTGTATATTTCATCGGGTGCCGTATATTTCAACGGGTACCGCATATTTAAACGGGTGCCGTACATTTTCAACGGGTACCGCATATTTAAACGGGTGCCGTACATTTTCAACGGGTACCGCATCTTTTTAACGGGTGCCGTATATTTCATCGGGTGCCGTATATTTCAACGGGTGCCACATATATTTTCAACGGGTGCGGTATATTTCAACGGGTGCCACGCATATTTTCAAAGGGCGCCGTATATTATCAACGGGTGCCACGCATATTTTCATCGGGTGCCGTATATTATCAACGGGTGCCACGCATATTTTCAACGGGTGCTGTATATTTTCAACGGGTGCCGTACAAGGTCAACGGGCGGCCAACCGGCTATTTTAATTTTGGTATCGGGGAGAGGCCCCGCATCGGTCATTGTTGTTGGTTAGTATTAATTAAGGTACAATTTTTTTTATTTTTATTTTTATCGTTATTTCATTTTTTTTCTTATTTAAATTTTTTTATTCAAAATTTTTTTAAATTTTTATATAAACATTTTTGTAATCGAGCGCCGCACAGCGGGCGCGCGCTCGATGTGCATTGTTGTTCTCTCTCTCTTTCTCGTTTCTCTCGCTCGTTCTCCCTTTCTGGTGTTTTCTTGTTTTTCCTTTAAAAATAAAATGAATTGTTAAATTTTTTCGGTGTGGTGTGATGGGAGCGGAAACTCCCTCTGTGTCGGCGTAGTGTTTGCGGTCCCTTGATGCCCGCATCCGATTCCGTAACCAGGGCTTGTCCCCGTTTGAATGCGGATGGATGCGCGCACCAAGGCACCGCTCTCGGTTTATAATTTCGTTGTGTTCGTTCCTCAGGTTCCGGCCGACGAGTTTCGGCGGAACTCCGGGTACATCTTTTGATTATTTGCGTTCCCCCTACAATTCTGTATGATCACGGTGTAAGCCAGGAGCCCTGTATGCCTCAAACCCCACGACCCTTAGCACTTCTCCCTGAGAACGTAGCCGGCAAAAATCACCGTGGAGGCCCCTGCAGGTGCTTAGTGATATCTGCAGGTTGGCAGTAGCCAGCCTGTAACAACTTTGCCAGTGTATGCAAATTTTCAAAATTATTCATTACACGCTGAAATGGCTGGCTTGCTCGGCACATGATGAACACGAAAAATCACGTAATTTTCTCCGAGTATTCACAATTAAACAATTATTTAAATAAAACGTTTTAATAATTTTAACATGTTGTTTGGCGTTAGATGTTCCATAATAAATTGTTATTGACCACACTCTACGACTGTCAAAAGCAAGGTGATAACCGAAAGCGCAAGCTCTCTTAGCTTTAAGAAATAATATCACCATTTCGTTTGAATATGTCATTAATCAGCTCAACATACTGCAGCACATCAGTTTATAAAGGGTGGTTAAATTTTAAGGGCCGACGTTGAATGTGAACCACACCTAAACGTCAAGTTTTTTTCTGCATTTAATTTGACATTTATCAATTTCAGACTAACTCAATTTGAACCATGGAAAGATACACAATCGAGCAACGCGTTAATGTTATTCAGGCATATTATGAAAATGGGCGTTCAAATCAAAATGCATATCGTGCACTTCGTGATTTTTTCGGTCCATTTAATCGTCCAAATGTGCGTACAATCGGAAAAATCGTGCAAAAATTTGAGCAAATCGGGTCTGTAGGAGATTTTAAAACACCAGTGCATGCTCATACAGCTCGTACAGCAGAAAATATTGCTGCTGTTCGCGATAGAGTGGCTGAAGAGCCGTCCACCTCAACTCGTCGTCGTGCCCAACAATTGCACCTCTCACGCTCGTCGTTGATGAACATTTTATGCATAAAGATTTGCATTTACACGCTTATAAGGTGCAGTGATGAGGCACATTTTCACCTCAGTGGATTCGTCAATAAGCAGAATTGCCGCATTTGGGCGAATCATAATCCAAGAGTGATTGTCGAAAAACCAATACACCCACAAAGAGTGACTGTTTGGTGCGGTTTATGGGCTGGCGGCATCATCGGGCCGTATTTTTTCCAAAATGAGGCCGGTTAGGCAGTTACTGTGAATGGTGTTCGCTATCGTGAGATGATAACGAACTTTTTTTGGCCCGAATTGGAAGATATATATGTGGACGATATGTGGTTTCAACAGGACGGTGCCACTTGCCACACAGCTAACGAAACACTGGCTCTTTTGCGCGACAAATTCAACGGCCGTGTTATCTCACTTGGTGGCGATGTCAATTGGCCGCCAAGATCATGTGATTTGACACCGTTGGACTTCTTTATTTGGGGTTATTTGAAAGAAAAGGTGTACGTCGATAAGCCAGCAACAATTCAAGAGCTAAAGGATGAGATAATTCGGCACATTAACGGCATAGAACCTCAATTATGCCTAAGCGTCATCGAAAATTTGGACCATCGGGTGGAGGTGTGCCGCTGAGTTCGCGGCAGCCATTTGGCCGATATTTTGTTCCATACCATATTATCATAATAAAAAGAATTGACAATAAGTTCTTAAATAATTTGTGTTTTATTCAAAATCAACATCGGCCCTTAAAATTTAACCACCCTTTATTATAAATCGAGCGAAATATTAGCTTACGTGGACGAGATTCTTTAGATAAGTTCCGCTCCCGTTGGAAACAACAGCCCTACAAATCGAAAACGCAAACACGCGGAGGATTATTGACAAGCGACGCACGGTTAGGAAAGTTGAATGAGTTTAAATGCTTGTGATCGCTGTTAAGTGTGTAAAGTTCAGTCTCTGCAGTCATAACATCGCAGTTTGCATCAATTTACCCCGCATACTACCAACATAAAAATTTTTAAGTTTCGTATATCGCGCAAAACAATATTAATATTTACAAAACGCTGATAAGACCAGTAATCACGTTTGATCTTGGCCGCTAACAAAATGGGACTTCCAAAAGCTTGCTATTTTTCTTGTAAATTAGTACGTATGCTAGGCCCTGTTAAGGATGGATAAATATATAAACCGGATGCGCCTAAATATCTAGATCAGAAATGATCCGGACAATTTCAAAATATTTGCATCATTTAAATTATCAAATGTTAGATATCTTGGACATATATAATGTTCCCCAAATTGTGCCATAAAACAGGTCCTGGATTGGGTACATATGAAAAGAGGATCTTGTGGGAGACCTCCTATTCGGTGGATAGTCGACGTCAACCAGGACCTTCCCAACTCTCGATTATCATATCTGGTGCTCTCTTTCGCTGGCAGAGCATTGTTGAGGTGGCCAGATCCCTTCATATGTAGCACCAGCAAAGAAGGAGATGAGTGTGTACTATTTAATGATATCAGGTGCGCAAATAAATTTCAGGGTTTCACACATAGATGTGTATTTTATGTCAGAAGTTGTGTTTTGTTCATAGAGTGGACGGTTGCTAACGATAACCAGTTGTAATACCACCACATATCGCAACGCAAAAATATTTTTCTAAGAACGAAAATGTCGAGTTTTGTGCCAAACAAACAGCATTTGCGGAAAGCTTTGATTTTTTGCTTCAACTTGCAGCTGAAGCACGTCATTTGTTTGAGGAGGCCCACAGTGAACATGCACCTGTGGAGATTGGTTTAAACGCTTCAGAAGTGGCGATTTCGATGTTGAGCACCGAGCTGCAAGCGTTATTGGATGAAGATGATACGCAAACTCAAGATTAACTTGCGGAGGCATTAAACACGACTCGCCAAGGTATTTCCAAACGTTTTCATACTATGGGAAAAATTCAAAAGGAGAGAAAATGTGTGCCACATTAGTTGTCTGAGAGCCAGATGGAAAATCGAAAAGCCACTTGCGAATTTTTGCTTTCTTTTTTTTGCATGAAAGAAAGAGCTTCGAATTGTTACGGGAGATTAGAAGTGGATCTTTTTTAAGGATCCCAAACGCAAAAGGTCGTGGCTTTCACCTGGCGAAGTATCAACATCGATGATATGGCCTAATCGCTTCGGAAAGAAGACAATGCTATGCGTTTGGTGGGGCCAGAAAGGAATCGTGTACTTTGAGCTACTGAAACAGGATGAAACTGTCAATGGACAACGCTGCCGACAAAAACTTCTCAATCTGAACCATGCATTGCTCGAAAAACGACCAGAATGGGACACGAGACACGAATGAGTGACATTGCAGCACGACAACGCTCCATGCCATCGCACTGCAATCGTCCATGACACCATCAAAACAATCCCACCAAACACACAGTAACACTTTCTTGCCATGAATATTCATTTTTGCAACTGATATGCAGGCCTAGATCAAAAACCACCTTTCTTTTGTACCGAGAAAGCAAATTCATGCAGATGTCAACTCTTCGGTTTTTGTTTTCTTCGATCAGTTTATGAGGAACCCATTTTTCTCCCTTCTGTATTTTTTCCATTGCATGCAATCGACATGATATTGCTTGGTGAGTAACTCCTAACTGTCCTGCAAGCTCTTTTTGAGTTTGGAACGCATTTTCATCCAATAAAAATTTAAGCTCTTCGTTTTCACTTCGTTTTCATTGTTTTACTGCACCTGGACGTGGCTCATCCTCAAGAGTCAAGACTAAAATGGCCTTTACGAAATTTCGCAAACCACTTTTTTACTGTTGAATGACCCACAGAATGTTGACTCAAAGTCGAATTAATCAATTCCATAGCTTGGGCAGCATTTTTTTTCATTTGAAAACAGAATGTAATGCAATGGTGAAAATGTTGCTTACCGACATCCATCTCTTAAAATTTATATACACGGGGCGACAACTTGTAAATGACTGAAACTTATGTCATAAAAACAGCAATGATGCAGGTACATATATCGAAAATGGCGGGCGATTTAGATCCCTTCTAGTATATTTTGATGCAACCAATTTCAGAGCCGAGTTTTTACTTGCACACATAACATAATTTAAACCTCGGAGGACTTTTGTAAAATATAGAGAAGTTGTTTATTGGTTCGTCATAATGCTTTTGTTAAAATGATCTCTCCAAACACGAGCCTAACTACGTATTTCAGGGAAAGAACTCTTTGATAAAATCATCATAAACTTTGCATTTGAAGAGGAGAAAATATTAGTACCCGAAAATTAAATTTGAAATTGCTTAGTTGTCGCATCAGCTCATCTCAGACATCTTAGTTGTCGCATCAGAAAATGACGATGAGAGAAAGTAATGGTTTTTCCAATAAGGAAGGAACCGTTAGAAATTTGCCGTTGCGTACACCCCCAATAATAAAAACCGTATAGTTGTTAGTTTTTGCTAACAATATTTTGTACCTGTTCTATGTGTGTTGTTCTATGTATTTACAATGGTTTGGTATTATAGAGGAGCACTAAGGAATATAACGGTAAAAAACCCAAGCAAATTTAATTAGTTCGTTAGAAAAATGATATCAAAGCTGAATCAAAAACAATGCAAACAATAACAGTAAACTTTTAATTGGAATGAAATGCCAATTACGTATCATGAAAATACAGGTAATTTTACAGTATTCTTAACACAACGAGTGTAGATCCATAGACCATACAATGTTATTCATTATTTTATTTTTGTTCCATATACAATCGATAGCTATGACGACACAACAATGATAATTAATCATAGAAATAATTTACAATGAATTGTTACAAACATACATATAGGACAGGATATGCTTTTGCCTTATCTACCTTCTGAGTTTGAAACTTAAATAGAAATTGGCGAAAAAGAAGTCCATTAGTCGACCGTGCATATACTCGTTGGAAAGGAAGATTCATGTACTAAAAAAATTATTTTGTCATTGTTTTGATTGGTCAATTCATTTGTGAGTTAAAGCGTGTCAGGGATGGAAACAAGCAAGGAGAAAATTCGCTGTATTTTACAAATTTGCTTCGATAAAGGCGAAAACGCAAATCAGGCGGCTGAAATTGTGAATTCTTAAGGATACTGTCATAGGTAATTTCGATATCAAAGATGCACCACGCACTGGAAGACCTAGCGTCAAAAATGTCGATATAATCCTGGAAATTATCGAAGCAGACCGGCATGCAAGCTGTCTTAGCATCGCTCAGGAGCTGAAGAAAGATCACAAAACAGTTTGAAACTATTTGCTTAAGGCTGCAAAAAAGCCTCGATGTTTTGGTGCCGCACGAGTTGACGCAAAAAAACTTAATGGGCTGTGTTTCCATATGCGAATCCTTGGCCAAGAGGAACGAAATCGTGCCATTTCTGAAGTGGATCGTGACTGGCGACGAGAAATGGGTTACATACGATAATGTCAAGTGGAAACGATCATGGTCGAAGGCCTTCGAAAATGCCCAAACAGTGGTCCATCCATGATTGACATGATTGAAGGTTTTGCTGTTTGTTTGGTGGGATTGTACGGAAATCATCTACTATTAGCTGCTGCCCATTGGCCAAACGCTTAATTCGGGTCTCTACTGCAAGCAATTGGACCGCTTGAAGGCAGCAATCGACCAGAAGCGTCCAGAATTAACCAATAAAAGTGGCATCGTATTCCTTCAGGACAAGGCCAGGCCTGACACGTCTATGATGACCCGCCAGAAGCTCCGGGAGTTTAGTTGGGAGGTTATTATGTATCCACCTTATAGTTTGGACCTGGCACCAAGCAATTATCATCTCTTTTTGTCTATGTCAAATGCTCTTGGTGGTGTATAATTGCCCTCAAGAGAGGCTTATGAAAACTGGCTCACTCACTGTTTGTTAATAGGGACAAGGCATTTGAGAAGGTTGCATAATGAAATTGCTTTCTAAATGACAACATTGTTGTCGAAAAAACGGCGTTTATTTGAGCCAAAACGAATGATTGTAGCCATATTAAATTAAGCGTAAACGTAAAAATAATGGATTTATTTTTCCCCAACCTTATATTACGCCTGAATAAATTAGGCGTAATATTTTCCGATTGTGACTTTCATATTTGTATTATGGCGCGTACATGTACACACGAGAGAGTAGTGCTAAATTATTCTAAATGGAGTCAGATAGTGTTCTCAAATCAGGCCGTACTGTGAAACCTGTCGCACTCCGTATCGATTTGAAAAAAAAACCGAAAAACCTCTTATGTAAGCTGGCACTCTTAATGGGCTATTTTATGAAAAAACCTGGAGTAGGAAGCTCTATTCAAATCAGTCAATCCGTTTAGGCTGTAGAGAGAACAAAACCAGACACCACCTCGAAAATACTTTTTTCGAACTTCGGCAGTACGGCGAAAATTACCTTAATTACTATATTTAACCGGAGCACGTCTAAATAAATTTGCCAAATCCGTGAGCCATAACAATCGTTTCCTGATATTCTAAAATATCCCCTCTCAAAATTTTTGTCAAAATCATTCGAGCCGAGGTTTTTAAATAGAGACCCGAATCCTATTTGAATACTCCCTAAATAAATTTTCCGAGCTTAAAACTTATCACAACGGTTCTTAGCACTTGAAACCCGTTCTCACTCATTTTTATAAAAGCTATTCAACCCCAAAAATCCTAAATGAATTTTTCCAAAATTAGGACACATCGAACTTCTTTCCTGGCATTAGAAATACTTTACTACCGCAATTTCTATCTAAGTCGTTTGAGCCGAAAATCATTTAATAAAGGGTCTTGACTCCAGGGACCTACTAAACGAACTTTACTGATATTAGCACCCATCGAAGTCGACTCTTGCTATTTGAAAATAATTCACAAATTTTTATCGTGCTAGCCGAAAAAATTAAATAAAGGGTCCAGGGCCTCTCTCCACGACATCTGAATGGTTAGAGGAGGAAGAAACTGTGATAAAGGAGCCAAAGTCAGAAGCCTACAACCCTAACGAAAACACGGCCCAGCATGAAGCGTTCACAATCGCGCAATATAGTATATAAATGACGTCACATCGTGCAACTTCTAGCAACATGTTGCCACTTTCTACAACTGGGTGCAGCATGACGCAGCATAGTGGAATATCACGCAAAATACCTCAACAAGATGCAAAATCAAGCAACACGATGCAACATAACGCAATATTGTGCAACATAGAACAACATCATGCAACATGGAGGACTCCTAAATGAATTGTCCAGAAATCAGAACTCCTAGTAATCGTTTCCTTGCATTTTTTCCTTGCTTCTTTGTCCAGCGAAAACGTTCAAACCATATAAAATTTTAAAAGAAGGTTCTAGCTCCACAAAAGAATCCCTATGAATCAAGATCTATCAAAATAAATTCCTGGCACTCGAAAACCTTCTTCACCAATTTTTAAAAAATATTTTAGTCAAATTTAAAAATAATTGGGTTTGAGCCCTACTTGATGACTTCCTAAGCGGGTTTTCCCGAAATATGGGCCCATCGCAATCCAATCCTAGCATAAGAAAACCCTTTAGTGTTTAAATTTTTCACAAGATATATCAAGCCAAAAAAACGAATTTTCGCGAATGTAGAACCCATTGAAATCGATTCCTTGTATTTGAAATCGTGCGTGCAGATATAAATTAAATACAGAAACCTGGTTTCCACTGGATTAACCCCTAAATAAATTTTTCCGAAATTAGGACTCATTACCATCAGTTTCTGGTCCTCGAAAATGCACCACCAACAATTTTTATAAAATCGTTCGAGCCAAAAAATTAAAAGAAAGGACTTGGGGCTCACCGGAGAGCCAGAATTATCACCTATTGCATCGACTCCTGACACTCGGAAACTCTCCATCACCAATTTTTCTAAAAGTTGTGCGAACCGAAAGAAAATTAAAGAATAGGACGATGAAAATGATTTTTCCACAATACAGGAGCCATCACATTTGATTCCTGGCAATTGAAACCTCCAGTTTAGAAATTGTTATCAAAATCGAGTAAGCCAAAACAACCCCTCAGTAAACTTTTATAAAAATCATCCGAGCCGAAAACTGTAGACAAAAAGTAGTAAGACTTTTTACCACCATCTGTGCCAAATGTCACATCAAAATAATCATTAGTGTTTAGTATACGCTTGTCTTTCTGAAGTACAAAAGCGCATTCGGCGATTTTTACAATGAGTGAAATTATTCAACAAAGAAGTTCCATTAAATTTTGTGTGCGGAATCAATTTTGTGGTGCCGAAACGTTCAGAATGTTGCAAAAGGTCTTCGTTGATAATTGTATGTCGCGAGAAAGTGTTTTTGATCGGTACAAATTGTTCAAAGAGGGTCGAGAACGTGTTGACCACGAACCACGTCTAGGACGGCCATCAACATCAACTGATCATCAACACGTTAATAAAATTAAGGAATTGGTACTCGAGAATCGACGATTAACAGTCAGAGACTTTACTGGCATCGTTGAAATATCGGAAGGATCAGTGAAAACCATTTCGAGATCTTTGGTTCCAAAATCACTCAATTTTTTGGAAAAACAGCGTCGCGTTGACGCCTGTGAAACAATGCTTTCCGACTATCAGCATGTCATGAAACGTATTATAACTGGCGCTGAGCCTTGGATCTATGCTTACGACCCGGAAACAGACGATCAATCGGCCGAATATCGTGCCAAAGGTGAGCCGAAGCCGAAAAAACCACGTCAAAGCAAGTCAAAAATCAAGGTGATGTTAACAGTTTTCTTCGATTATCGAGGTGTGGTGCACTCCGAATTCCTTCCGATCGGCCGAACTGTCAACAAGGAATACTATTTCAGTGTTATGCGTCGTTTGCGCGAAGCTGTTCGTAAAAAGAAGCCGGAATTATGGGTCGACAACTCTTGGTTTTTGCACCACGATAATGCACCTTCTCATACTGCATTGGTTTTACGTGATTTTTTCGCAAAAAATTCTACCCATATCGTTCCACAACCACCGTATTCGCCTGTTTTAGCTCCGTGTGACTTCTGGCTGTTCAGGATGGACGACCGCTCCGGGGAAACCGTTTTGAGTTTATTCCGGAAATTGACTTTATCAACTGTTTCGAGGATTGGAAAAAACGTTGGCACAAGTGTATTGAGGCCGGGGGATTTCTTTGGGGGGGGCGGGGGGGGGGATAATAGATTTGGAGAAATAAATAAAGAATTTTAAAATTATGAACAAAGTCTTACTGTTTTTTGCCCACAGTATTATAATGTCAACGTAACGTGTCCAATTCAACATGGTACAACACTCCACAATATAATGCAACATAACGCCAAATATCTACATTCAACAAGATGCAACCACAAGAAACATGGTACAACATCACGCAATATGGTGCAATATTAATAAAATGGAAACCTATAATTATTAAGTAAAACACTTAATAATTATAGGTTTCCATTTTATTAAAAAAAAATAAGTTGTTTATTTTGAAGACGAGATAACACGGAACCTTTTCGCGTAAATAAATTACATCATTTCACGAACCGAAGTCAAATTTGTACCAAATAAACAAAATGTATACACGTGTACGAATATACAAATAGTATACGTTTAGGCGCAATATTCTGGCAACAATTCTTGCGTGGTTAAAATAAATTAACAATAAAAATTAACTAAGTCAAAAGTTTCTTATATAGACATGGTTTTTATAATGGCCTTGGTATGTTGTTTAATACAAAAATGCGAAATGGTCGGTCCTTGGGTTCGATCATATGAATAACAATCAATAATTGTAACAGTTGTGATATCAGTGACTACATAGCATCATAAAAATCATTTCTGTTTATGGGATTTTTGATGTGGGTAACTGCAGTAGGGAAAATTTCGAATTTCAAAATAAACCTACGCATACCGAATAAGCCCAATTTGTGCTAATTAGTGATCATGGGAAAAAATAGTGCTAGTTCAGAAGCCGAAAAAACGGGAATAGAAAATTTCAATATAGTGGCAGAATTTGAGCTAATCCAGAACTGGTCCAATTCCATTGAACAACAACAACCGTTGAATGAACTCTTTCTGACAAAAAATGTTCTAGAAACCAATGAAGTTGGCACTTTTATTGCATATTCCTATCACGTATATTCATTGCCAATGGAAGGGTTCATGTCCAATGGAACTGGGCCAATTCTGGATTAGCACAAATTCAGCCGCAATATCGGATGGCAATGTACATACCTGATAGGAATATGCAATCAGAAGTGTCTACTTCATTGGTTTCTAGAACACTTTTTCTTAGAAAGTCGTTCATTCAACGGGTTTTGTTGTTCAAGGGAATTGGGCCAATTCAGGATTAGCACAAATTCAGCCACTATATTTTTCGGATGGATGTGAACATACCTGACAGGAATATGCTATCTGAGTTGCTTATGACTTGGATTTTAGAACATGTTATTTCTATTAATTAATTTGTTGTAGTATCTTTTAGGGGCTAGTTTGTTTTTCCTCGATTTATGATTGAAAATTTATTAAAATCATATTTCTATGATAAGCACAAATTTCATCAGTTTAGCCGCGTTTGGAAAGTTTTATAAACTTAGGCTTAAATAATTTCTGTTTTTTTTCTCTAGAAATTGGGTTTTATTTGTTTCGTCTTTCAGGCGCAATTTGAAATGTTCTTTTCCCGTTTTTTCGGCTCATGGACTAGCACTATTTTTTTCCCGTGAGATATGCAAAGTCTCATTTTGAAATTCGTAAGTTTCTGTGCTGCAGTTACCCACACCGACTTTTGACTTCTGTGGAACAAAATATTTCATTGAAATCTCGTGCAACAATTGTTGCAGTTATTGCTTGTTATTTATATCACCGAACCCAGGAAACAACCATTACGCCTATTTATACTTTATTCTATGTTTTGCTTTATCTTACAATTGTTTTCGACACGTTTTTATTCTTACATTTGGTATATTCAGCACATTAAAGCCTTACTTTCAAATGAATTTGAGCAACATTTAGGGAAATAACTATCCAATACATATTTATAGCGTATGCGTATATGAGAAAATTTGTAATTTTTTTAAAGTATTTGACAGACATTTTCACGAAAGTTTGTGCTGAGATTTTAGTTATTTAGTTATTGCGAGAGTGTTGTGATTTAAATGGTAAAAGCCGATCCTGAAGTTATCATAAGTCCATATTTGTATACTCAAGTACAATTTTATAAGAAATTATATGTATTTTCAACAGTTTTTGTACAACCAATAAAACCACTCTACATTTCTGTATAGACAACACTGTATGGTTGTTAGAGCTATACAAACTTCAATAAGACCAACAACATCAAGAAACTTTCAATATAAAAATAATAATTTCAATTTAAAAACTTTATCTTTCTTGTTGTAAACTTAACGAAGAACTAAAAAAGTTTAATATGTTTTCTTCTTCGTCTTTGTGTTATAATTTCACATGTGTATAGTTTCTACGAAGATGTATACAGTTTTTCTAGATTTTCTCATCTAAAAAAATATTAATATCTTGGGACTTTCTATATCAATCTTCAAAATTATTTTATTTAAAACGAAACGGAATTTATTTTTTAATTTTTTTGCTTCGAACTTTAAAATTTATTGAAATCATATTTAATGAATTAAATTATGGCATCTAACGTCTTTCGATATATTCTGCGGGGATTTTAAATTATGATTGGATTTTTAATGCTGGTGCTTTATATATATTTTCTGGTTGTCTGTGTATTTTGGAATTTAAAATTTTGTGTGGCTTTTCAAAACTATTTTGGAAACTCATTTTTGCATAAACTTAATTATTATTTTATCATATCAAGTAAATATGTTTTTATCATTTGATTATGTGATTGGTGAAGATTTATGTAGAAACTAGGTTAGGATAATGGCATGTGTTTAGAAAACTAATATTACATTAACAATATTCCGCTTCTCTTAAAAACGTTCGGAACAATTATCTCCGCAAAACTGGTACATAAAATTATTTAATGTTGAAAGATTTAATACCACTACGAACGTAACTAGGTAGATACCCATCTTTTATTGCAACCGATTGTAAAGCTATCAAAATCACCTCAGCATACACATAAAATATATACTCGTATAATTTTTCTATACGAAATATAATCTGCATAGAATTTATAAAATTCCCATTTCAAATTTTTGTTGTTTTTTTACCATTAAACATCCATAAAAATTCCAAGTAAATCCACAAATAAAAAACAAATGAAATTTTGACCTATCCATCTCCTCGGTCAACACTTTTCCCCAGTACCTAGATTGCCACCAACGCAATTTGCGATATAAACATAGAATGTTTATGGCAATATATTTTATCACAGTAGTACTAAAAACCAAATAGTACTAAAATCCAAAAAAATCACAAAATCGGTCGTAATTTAATTATTTTGAAAATTTGTTATATTATTTAAGTAATAAATTATAAAAAATTAAATAAATTAAAGAACGTCTACAGCCAAATTTGTCAGACATCAATCCCATTAATTTAAAAAAAATCCAATTAATTTGTGTTCTAAAAGTTTACAAAAGCAGATGTGGTTTGATTATTAGATAGAGTTAGCACGAAGTTTTAAAAATACATAAAGAAAAATATCAAAAAATATAACCAATATATCGAAAATAACGAAGCAACACAATTAACACTGAATTTGAAATTATTGTTTTAAATTTTACCGAATTAGATTATTAATTAAATATTTCGAACAATCGGAAAATTCAAAGTAATCGTATGGGTCAGACGATATTAATGGTTCGAATTGGCGTCTCTAAAGCATTTGTCGGACATTCATAGAATTCATAGGATTGATGGGATTCATAGTAATCATAGGATTCATAGAATTCATGGGATTCAAGGGATTCACAGGATTCATGCGATTTATGAGATTCATAGGATTTATAGGATTCACGGGATTCATGGGATTCATAGGATTCATAGGATTCACGGGATTCAAGGAATTCATGAAGTTCATGTGATTCATGGGATTCATGAGATTCATAGGATGCACGAGATTCATAGGATTCATGGGATTCATAGGATTCATGAGATTCATGTGATTCCTGAGATTCATGGGATACATGGGATTCGTGAGATTCATCGGATTCATAGGATTCATGAGATTCATGTTTTTCATGGGATTTATGGGATTCGTTGAATCCATGGGATTCATGGGATTACTGAGATTCATAGGATTCATAAGGTTTAAGGGATTCATGGATTATTGGGATTCTTAAGATTCATGCGATTCAAAGGATTCATAGGATTTATAGGATTCATGGAATTCATGAGCTGATTTGTGGATTCATCTGCTTCATGAGATTCATGGGATTCGTGGGATTCGTAGGATTCTTAGGATTCATAGGATTCAAAGTATTTATGGGGTTCCTAGGATTCATATTTTGCATATGATTCGTAGGTATCATAGGATTCATGAGATTCATAGAATTCAAAGGATTCGTGGGATTCATGGGATTCGTAGGATTCATCGGATCCACGGGATTCAAAGGATTCATGGGATTCATGGGACTAATGGATTTCATAGGATTCGTAGGATTCATGGGACTCATAGGATTCATGGTATTCATAGGATGCATATGATTCATAATCATAAGATTCATAAAATTCGGAGGATTCATGGGATTCATAGGATTCATGGGATTCATAAGAATCATAAGTTTCATGGGATTCATGGGATTCACGGGATTCATAAGATTACGGGATTCATGGGATTCATAGGATTCATGGGAGTCAAGGCATTCATAGGATTCAAAGGTTTCACGGGATGCATAGGATTCATAGGATTCATGGGATTTATGGGATGATTTGTGGATTCATGGGCTTCATGTAATTCATGAAATTCGTGGGATTCATAGGATTCATAGGGTTCATAGGATTCATAGGATTCATGGGATTCATAGGATTCATGAGATTCATGAGATTCCATGGGATTCATAGGATTTGGGGGTTCATGGGATTCCAGGGATTCATAATTTCAGGAGATTCGTATGATTCATGGGATGCATGAGATACAAAGGATTCATGGGATTCATGGGTTTCATGGGATTCATGGGATTTGTAGGATACATGGGATTCATAGGATTCATTTGATTCAAGGAATTTAGGGGTATAGGGTTCATGGGATTTATGGGATTCTAGTGATTCATGGGATTCATGAAATTCATAGGATTCACGGGATTCATGGGGTTGATAGAATTCGAGGGATTCATCGATATCACGGGAAACACGGGGTTCGTAAGATTCACGGGATTCATGGGTTCGTAGGATTTATGGGATTCATGGGATTCACGGGATTCATTGGATTGACGGGATTCATGAGATTCATGCGATTCATGGGATTCATAAGATTCATGGGATTTGTGAGTTTCAAAGGATTTGTGAGATTCAAAGGATTCGTAAAATTCACGGGTTTCATGGGATTCATAGGATTTATAGTATTCATAGGATTCATAGGATCATAGGGTTCATGGAATTCATTGGAATCATGGTATTCATATGATTCACGGTATTCATGAGATTCATGGGATTTATAGGATTCATGGTATTCTTGGGTTTCATAGGATTCATGGGATTCAAGGGGTTCATGAGATTCATGGGATCTATAGAATTTTCATAGGAACCTAAAATCCTATGGGACTCACGGGTTTCATGAGATTTATGAGATTCATGGGATTCATAGGATTCATAGAATTCATGAGATTCAAGGGATTCAAGGGATTCATGGGATTCATAGGATTCATAGGATTCATGGGATCATATAATGCAAAGGATTCATAGGATTCATGAGATTCGTTGGATTCATCGGATTCATAAGATTCATCGGATTCATAGGATTCATAGGATTCACGGGATATATACGATTCATGAGATTCATATGATTCGGGGGTTCCATCTGATTCGTGGGATTTATTGGATTCACGGGATTTGTGAGATTCATAGGTTTCTTAGGATTCATGGGATTTATGGGATTCATAGTATTCATAGGATTTATGGGATTTATGGTATTCATGGGAATCACAAAATTGGATTCATAGGATTCATGAGATTCGTAAAATTCATGTTATTCGTTGGATTCATAGGATTCATGGGTTTCATGTAATTCGTGTGACTCGTATGATTAATAGGATAAATGGGATTCGTGTGATTCATGGGATTCATGGTATTCGTAGGATTCATGGGATTCATATTTCTCGGTTTTAGTTGTTTATCCAGCCGATCGAAAATAGTCGCAAGATCGTGCGAGACAAGGAACTGTTGTAAGGAAAGGGTACTTTGTTTAAGAAGCCTAGTTTTGAGTTGAATCTAGTAAGACTTATGGAACCATGTAATCCTGAAGTTCCGAGTACTGCTTTTGGTATGGAGTTTGGTGCCACTATATAGGTTGGTGTTTTTTTTTGTAACTTAAGGGTTTTGGAAGCCGACCAAATGGAACAGTGGTTAAAGCTTTGGCGTTTGGATCGGGAGGTACCGGGTTCGAATCCCTATAGGGGCTGGATGCAAAAGTAAATTTTCATCAACTACGATCCCCTATCGGCGTGCAATACTCATGGGCCGACCCATCTTCCATGGCCAGTACTATAGGCTGGCATGGAGCTATACAATGAGCAGATGGTAACTTAAATAAGTCCTAAAGCCGTACGTTTTTGAGTTGGCAGTAATGCGTAAAGTAGGACGAGAGAATGAACCGGGAAAGAGCAGGGAGTGTTTCGGCCCCAGAAAAGATGGCATATATTAAAAATAATAAAAAGAAAGGATTATGGGAGTTGAATGATTCACGTGGGAGAAAAGCGACAGTTGATATGGTTGTGGAGTTCACTGAACCATGCGCGTTGCTGAATCGTAGATCATGAAAGTTGCATGATGCATGCAAAAAGGCAAAAGTTGACGTGGTGGTGATGTTTACTGCACCATGTGCGCCGCTGGATCATGCATTACCCATGTTATAAAACACAAAAAATTAATTTTATTTACAATAAAACAAAAAAATTTAAATTAAAAATAAAACTATTTTCAACGGGCTATCGCAAAAACAGTGTGTTGTTTTTGTCATAGCCGTCCTTGGCGCTGCCGCTGTTGTTGTAGGTGCTGTTGTTGTTGTGGTTATTGCTGCTGCTGCTGTAGGTGTTGTTGTTTTGGTAGTTGATGCGCTGTATTTGTGCACGCACTTAATTTGTATCCAACGTGGAAGCGGTAGATTATATCCAGCGCACACACTTAAATTTGTTTTGCCATTTTGTTAATGGCATTGTATTTTTTAATTATTTATTAATATTTTTCCTTTAACGTCTCGTAAAACGGGCGTCGGGGTCACCAGATTTGACGTATATTTAGTTTAATAAAATAAATAAAAACACTTTTATCTAATTTTAAGTTTTAAAAATTAAACAATGTTTCGGTTGAGGTGCTGTGGCGTCTGTGTTGTTCACCCAAAATTCAAAATCCAAACACTTCTTTCTAAATTTTGAATACTAAGGCCCTATCTTTGTTCAGGATGGTTATGGTTGCATTTTATTTTTTCAAATTATATTAAAAGTTCGTTAAATTTACAATTTAATTTCTGAAATGCAAGAGGTATCTCCCTCGAGATTATTTGCTCAAAAGTTATGTCCACCAATAGCTCAAGTCTTTATGAATGTAAGTATTTGATCTAAAGCAAAATGTCAGTATACGTTTCATATCACAAAATGGGTTAAATTAATAATCTATTCGCGGCACTCCTGGGGATGAATTCATCTAGAGCAAAAGGATAAAATGCTGGGTTTTTACATCGACTTCTATTCGATGTGAGTGTCTGACTTGTGTGATTGCTTTTGCAAAGTAATATAAAGTAAACTAGTCATGAACATTTTCGACCTCGAATTTTTCGCAATTTTACCACCATATATTGCCGATGTTCAAAAAATTGCTTTTAAAAATGGTTCTCTTTGTGTATGTCTATACCGTACGTAGATTTAATGCTTGTAATACAAACGGAATATTTGGTCGGGATGTAACTTCAGAAGCATTTCGATAAATATTGTGCTAAATATGTGCTTGTGTTACTTCCAAGCAAAACTTAAAAAAAATCCTCAAAACTCAATACAGAGTTAAAAACTATACATTTGGACTAATGTCTCAAATAATGTACGACGGGTTTTCACTGTTAAAAGCCCTGGACGGGATTACAACTACTATAAAAGCAAAACAATAAATATCTCTGATCCTGTTATGGTTAAATTATAATGGTTTTCTAGAAGCTCCTGTCCATCTACTTGGACGATGTCTCTATTTTGTCGAGATTAAAATACTTTTCCCATACAACTCCATTATTTTGAAAACCGTAAAAATAACTGTACACACACATAAAGAATTTAGGCGATAGAATTTTTATTATTTTTTGGTACATGGTTTCCATCGCATTTTTTATTCTGTGAATTTACGTTTTTCGTCCAAATTTTTCCTGTTACATTATTGCTATGTATGGAAATAATAATCGCAGATTAATAAGTTTTGATTTGAGAATAATTTTTCATATCACAAATTGAGAACCCGTAAAAAATCCAGTTTCCGGTAGTAAATATTTTTTGGGATACATGCATTTAGCTACCTGTTTTCGCCGTCCTTTCTAACCGCAATATAAAAGCCATAAGATTATAAAATTTAAATATAGGATGATCCCCTGGGATTTAAATCGATGACTATTTGTTGGGGATAACTGCGTGCTCAACACATACCCAGTTTTAATATTAAAGTGCTACATCTGAGACTTTAACATTTATCATTTTCGCAATTTTGGCAAACATTATTACTGCAAAACCCTTAAAGATTTTTATTAAATCGATCTGTCAAAGAAGTTATCTGTGAACGCTACGCTTGCAATATTAACAGCTGAAAACGGATTACTGGCCTGACCTGAAACATATATAAATTTTAAATTTTTAAATTAACTTATGTCATTGAAAATCTTACATCCCTGGTTCACGGTACTTTCGCTTGGTTAAAGTTCGTTGATGTAAATATAAACATTTAATAAGGTTTCTTCTTCGAAGTCTATAAATACATAAACCAGCGATTAACGTCGAACCAAACATCAGCTGGGTTTTTATCTTGTTTTTGAAAGCAAATCAAATAATTAAATTATAAAGGGTTTTCCAATAAGAGGTTTCATTTTAAATAGCCTTTTTGGGCAGTTGCCCAAAGCTGTCATCTTTTGACATTTGACAAGTAAAAACTACGCCATTACTAAAAATGGTACGTTACACGATTCAACAACGCACTGAAATTGTTAAAATTCACTACAAAAACGAGAAGCACCTTCTCGGCCGGCAATAGTGAAACTGGTGGAAAAACTTGAGCTGTTGGGACAAGTTAATAATGTGAAGAATCGAACCGTGCGCGTCGCTCAAGAACAACTGAGAATATTGCTGCTGTAGCCCGTAGTATTGACGAAAACCGAGGTTTGCCGATTCTTTGGAATTAGACATTCCACAAACGACATTACACCGTATTTTGTATAAAGACTTAGGTCTTAAGGCTTTTAAAGTTCAGTTTACACAAGAACTCAAGCCGGTCGCTCACCATAAACGTCGTATCTTCACTGGTTGGGTCCTTTCATCGAAAAATCATCTTCAGTGATGAGGTCCATTTTCACCTCGGAGACTACGTTAATAAGCGGAATTGTCGCATTTGGGGCTCATAAAATCTAAGAATGATTGTTTAAAAGCCTCTCCATCCTCAACGTGTCACTGTTTGGTGCGGTTTTTGGGTTGGCGGTGTGATTGGACCTTACTTATTCGAAAATGAGGCTGCAACTGTTACGGTGAATGGATTGCGCTACCGAGCTATGATTAATGATTTTTTATGGCCAGAATTGGCAGATATTGATGTGGACGACGTTTATTTTCAGGATGACGGCGCTACGTGCCACACAAGCAACAAGACAATCGCAATTTTGCAAGAAAAGTTTCCTGACCGTGTTATTTCTCGAAGAGGTGATCACAATTGGCTATCGAGATCTTGTGATTTAACACCTTTAGACTTTTTTCTTTGTGGCCACGTGAAAGATAAGGTCTATACCAATGCTCCACAATCAATTTCATTTTCTTAAAGATGAAATTCGTGAAGTTATCGAGCACATACATTGTTCATGAAAAATTTTATGAAAAGGATTTGGTGCTGCATTTGGCTGATATCGTTTTCAAATGTTAATGGCATACCTTCCTCTTTACAATGAAATAAACATTCATTGATTTCTCTTAAAAATACTCGTTTTTTATATCAGAAAGAAACCTCTTATTGGAAAACCCTTTATATAATGGTAAATTACTAGAGAACTAAGAACTTTCTTTTCAATGCTTTATTGTCTAGAATCATCGTTTCTTTCCATCCAAATCTTTTTAGAATGGCTTAGTTCCACTCAAATTACTAATTTCCTAGATAAACAACAGCAATTCACGAAAATTAACTTACTGAACCCCTAATGGATTACCTTTACCAACAACTACGAAGAAATATTTGGCAATAAAATCGAGGAATATCTTGACAACTAGTATTTTGGTGAGCAACTTATTAGAATCTTTAACAAGATTAAGAATTTTCGATTATGCATCTACAAGAACAAAGAGGGTTCTCACAAAACCCAAACCTAGATAAAATTTTCCGACCCAATGGACCTGAAGAAATACTATTTACCACTCATGCAGTGTTGATGAATCTAACACAACTACAAAATTACGAGTAGAATAAATGAAGTCATGTTACCTGGGTGGACACATCAACAGGACCATGTATCCATAAGATGGCGCAAGCATCAATACGTGCATACCGGCAATGATGATACATTACAAGAAGCCGTAGTATGATGGAAACGATACATTACAAGAAGCCGTAGCACTTCAAGGCAAAATCCTAGATAGACTAAACAGTGGTGAATTTTCGTTAAGAAAATGGGTAACAAATAACGCAGTCCTGTTGGAATCCGTACCAATTCATCTAACAACGCTTCGAAATGAAGCTAGGCAATACTACGAAAACTCTTGGTTTAAACTGGAATGCAGCTACAGACACAAGCCAAACAACCGAAGTTTGCTTTGGGCAAGTGGTAAATTTTCGATCCCTTTGGCGGGAAAGCAGGGACAGCTATCGCGTAGGTAATGATGCAAGAGCTCTGGCTTGAGAGTCTTTCTTGTACGAGGTTCTTCCGCCAAATTTGGCATCGAAATAACAAAAAATCAAATAACCATTGCCTAAATAAATATTAACTAAACCGAGCTTCATATGGATTCTGCGAAGGATCTGAAGAGGCGTATGTTGTCGTCATTTACATAAAAATAACACAATCTCATGGGAACACAAACGTGGGCTTCCCACTTCAAAACAAAGGTTGCTCAAATTAAAATCACGCTTTCGCTACCACGCATTGAGTTTTGTAGAGCCCTGTTGCACAGTAAATTTCTAAAGTCATGTCAATGAAACAATGCAGATCACAAACACCTATGCTATATGATAACATTACGGTGGATTAGAGGACCATCGCATAAATACAAAAATTTCGTAGCCAATCCAATATCAGGCATCCAATTCGTTTATAAAGGGTGATTTTTTTGTGGTTAGGATTTTCATGCATTAGTATTTGACAGATCACGCGGGATTTCAGACAAGGTGTCAAAGAGAAAGATGCTCAGTATGCTTTGACATTTCATAATGAATAGACTTACTAACGAGCAACGCTTGCAAATAATTGAATTATATTACAAAAATCAGTGTTCGGTTCGAAAAGTGTTTCGCGATTTACGTCCGATTTATGGTCTACATAATCGACCAAGTGAGCAAACAATTAATGCGATTGTGACCAAGTTTCGCACTCAGTTTACTTTATTGGACATTAAACCAACCACACGAATGCGTACAGTGCGTACAGAAGAGAATATTGCGTCTGTTTCTGAGAGTGTTGCTGAAGACCGTGAAATGTCGATTCGTCGCCGTTCGCAGCAATTGGGTTTGTGTTATTCGACGACATGGAAGATTTTACGCAAAGATCTTGGTGTAAAACCGTATAAAATACAGCTCCTGCAAGAACTGAAGCCGAACGATCTGCCACAACGTCGAATTTTCAGTGAATGGGCCCTAGAAAAGTTGGCAGAAAATCCACTTTTTTATCGACAAATTTTGTTCAGCGATGAGGCTCATTTCTGGTTGAATGGCTACGTAAATAAGCAAAATTGCCGCATTTGGAGTGAAGAGCAACCAGAAGCCGTTCAAGAACTGCCCATGCATCCCGAAAAATGCACTGTTTGGTGTGGTTTGTACGCTGGTGGAATCATTGGACCGTATTTTTTCAAAGATGCTGTTGGACGCAACGTTACGGTGAATGGCGATCGCTATCGTTCGATGCTAACAAACTTTTTGTTGCCAAAAATGGAAGAACTGAACTTAGTTGACATGTGGTTTCAACAAGATGGCGCTACATGCCACACAGCTCGCGATTCTATGGCCATTTTGAGGGAAAACTTCGGAGAACAATTCATCTCAAGAAATGGCCCGGTAAGTTGGGCACCAAGATCATGCGATTTGACGCCTTTAGACTATTTTTTTGTGGGGCTACGTCAAGTCTAAAGTCTACAGAAATAAGCCAGCAACTATTCCAGTTTTGGAAGACAACATTTCCGAAGAAATTCGGGCTATTCCGGCCGAAATGCTCGAAAAAGTTGCCCAAAATTGGACTTTCCGAATGGACCACCTAAGACGCAGCCGCGGTCAACATTTAAATGAAATTATCTTCAAAAAGTAAATGTCATGGACCAATCTAACGTTTCAAATAAAGAACCGATGAGATTTTGCAAATTTTATGCGTTTTTTTTTAAAAAAAAGTTCTCAAGCTCTTAAAAAATCACCCGTTATATACTTCAAGAGGAAAAGATACCAAAGAATTTAACAACAACAATTTTAGGTGGATGGGTCCCAAATGGCTACAATTTGCATCTGATCAGTGACCGAAATAAGACCGCTATAATTGACATGGATTTCAAAACAAATCCCTGCCATCCTGGATGACAAATCCTCTCATCGGTTTAAAAAAACAGGGTTTGATTTCTTCTGCACTAACCACTTAAGAACTAGAACGTTTCTGTAATGAATTAATTAGAATGATCCAAGGCTCAGCGAAAAGCCAATTACTTACACTCAACCCTTTGAGGTTTAGCACATGTTATTGATAGTTGGAGGAAGAATAATAAATTCAAATTTAATGTCCGACATGATGTCCCACTTTCAATTATACTGCCTTCAAAACAACGTTTGACAAGGTTATTTGTAGAAATATCGTTTCTATCTCTAAGACACTAATGACAAGCCTACCAAAAGAACGAATTACGCCGTCACATCCTTTCAACTATAGTCAGACGCTGAGGATATCGAAAGGTTGAGAAACTAAATCTTACAAGGGATATGTAGCGCTGTTCTTATGTATTGCTGCCGCTGTTCTTATGTATTGCTGGCTTTATCGGTACGATCATAGAATTTATCTCAAGAAGGGGACCAATTTCGTTAGCCCGGACACTGCTAGAAAAAGATAAGCAAGAAGCTTTATAAAAAGCAACTTCTGACCTACAAGCTTCATTTTGATGATTCACTACTTACGGTTTCAGAATCGAACTTCGACAACAAACTGACTTTTAGGAAGGATCGTCTACCTCCTGCTAGCTATAATTTGAGAAAGGTAGTTACAGTAAAAAGGGTAATGGTTTCAAATTCAAAAGACCCATCACCAAGGTACATAAGTGTTCTACCTTTCGATCTTGAGAAGCCGCAAATTAAGTCAGCGAATGAGTCCCTCATCAAAAATATTCGGAGAGCCACCAACCTTATGGTTTTATAGAAAATCTCCTATGGTTAGTTGGTAAAGTAGTGGAATATGTAGATACCTTGAACTCACACCCTATTTTTCAGATTTAACAGCATATCAAAGTTTGGCGAAGCACAAGGATTAAGTTTGAATTTAAACATCTGAAAAAAATCACCAGATATGCAATGCAATAAATCTCAGCTAGAAAGAAAGAAAAAAGAAACGTAGGCCCCTAAATATTGTAGGAAATTTGACAACCGTGACTTATTTGGTATTCTTCACGACCGCGACGCAAAGCACAACGAAGAAGAAATATAAAAAATTAAACTAAACCAGCAACAACTTTTAACGATAGCAAGGAACGAAACATCTATTACTGCAACTATAGCGGTGGCACCGGGTTTTATTTTATAATTGCGTTTGAAGGTAGACCTAACTTAATCCTAACCAACAAAACAAACGAAAATTTGTTGGTTTAAAAGTAAAACAGGAATGTCATTTAGGATGGGATATAAGAATTTAGGATTTACTTAAAAAATTGAATATTTCGAGACCTAATATGTTTATCAAGAATGTTATTATGTTTTTCTGATAGGTCTAGATTAGGACTATCTATATTCCAAGCCATCTGAAAAGCGAATAATTTTTGCAATATAGATAGTCCTAATCTGTATCGAAATATTCAATTTCTTAGGAAAATACTAAATTCGTATATCTCATCCTAATAAATGTTGAACCTAATTATTTATTATAAACTGAAATTAGAATTAGTTCACAAATTCAATATTTCGCCTAAATGGCATTCCTGTTTTACTTTTTAACCAATACATACAAATTTTCGTTTATGTTTGTTGGTTAGGATTAAGTTAGGTCTAACTTCAAACGCGTATTATTTATTAAAACTAGTTCACAAAATTGGTTGGTGTGTGAACGATTGTTTGGCACTTTGGCTTTTCACTTAATATTTCCCTCATGTGAGTATGAGACTGTGTCTCTTGAACTTCTAAGCCGCGACTGAATCTTTTTCGTTTCTCATTTCTTTTTCTCTTGTAATTGCTTGAATTCTCGATACTTATTGATAATCGATAAAAATCGAGATTCGCGAATGTAGGTGGCGAAATAGCTCCCGAAATAGTATTCCGAATGTTGGCTTAAGACTGTTGATGCCAATTGTTGTTGATTTTCCTTCAAATCCACAACAAAGAATTTGCGCAATTTGCGGGTGGTCACTGGATACGGTCCAGAAGAGGGTGTACTCATAGGACCTCTGACTGAGGTTTCCAGATTTTTGGAAATGTACGTTGCCTCTTCAGTTGGATGTCTTGTGTCCGTAGGAACTAATGCTCTCATGGTAGTACGAAGATGCTTCACGAAATCCGAAGTATCTGTGTTTGGGTTCGAATTTGGTCGTTGATGAAGAATTCACCGGGAACCTTGATATTTTGACCATATACTAGCTCTGCTGGTATGCAGTTTAGGTCTTCCTTCACGAAGGTTTGAATACCCAATAGGATCGTTGGAAGCCTGAACTCCAATGGGATGCATTACATCGAGCTATTAAGGCGGATTTTAATTGCCTGTGGAATCGTTCGACAAGACCATTCGCTTTCGGGTTGTATGCAGTTGTTCGAATTCGATGGGAACCTAAAAGCTTCGTGAGCTCGGTGATCAACGTTGATTCAAATTGTGTTTCTTGGTAGCTAGAATTTACCAAGCTCTGATTTTGTGTAGTGTGTAGAACTTTGGACTTTTGACATGGGATACAAGATTTAGCCCAATTGCTTGTATCGGTATTCATTCTTAACCAGAAGTATTTTGCTTTCTCTCGTAACTAAGCGGCGCGGATTTTCACGAAGTGAAAATGATTTTTGAGCCGCTATACAACTCGAAACAATTTAAAACGAGCTGATGAACAACACAACAGACGTCATTGGCAAACTATTACTCAACTCCTTAGATGCCATCAACAATACTGAAACATTGACATCTCCATCCTGTCATGCACTTCTTCTGATGTTCTACTTTAAAGAAACTCAACAAAAACTAATTGATGTCCCATTAAATACACAAAAAAGGCGTCACTGCACATCTAAACGACGTCCAAATCAACTTAATAAGGCGCTTCAAGATATAAAATATCATATCTGTAGCGCATTATGAAAGTTTAATTTAAGAAAAATTATTACAAAAAAATATAAAAAGTACATTTATTAAAACTACGAAACTCGTAAGCACAGTTAGGCGATTAATCTACATTTTTCCAGAAGATGTTCTTCACTTAAGTGATTATTGATTAACTTATTCAAACTGATACATAGAAAACAATTTCATTTGGAGGAATGAAGCAATGTATACATTACTAGGTCAGGAGGTACTAACCAGGTCGGGATGTATATTTGGCATATCCAATGACTGAGGTCCCCCTTTTATTCTTTGCTGATATGAATAGATGTAGTGTAAGCGAATTTCAAATCTGTTATTTTAACAGTATTTACTGCTCTGCGGCGTAAATTTAACTTTTTGAACGGCTGATCATCATCCAATGTAGTTTTATACTCAAGGACTCGAACATTTTCTATTCCTGGGCTATGTTTCTCCACATAAACTTGCTTTTAATCTCAGCAGAAAAGTCATAAAAATATTGTTGGTTCATTTCAATTACATTAAACGCTTTCGAGGTGCAACAAGTTCTGACGAACTGGAACCAGTCTCGCGGATGATGGATACTGACGTTATTTTTTTCTTTTTTCGTTCTATAACATAATGATCCGTACTGCAAAAAAATCATAAACATAGCGCTAGAAAGTAACGGATTTTACTTCTTGGGATAGTTGAGTTATCGGCCTCCTATTGTTTCGTGCTACAAAAAGCAATGTGGTACATTAGTAGCACCATAATGAATTGTTAGATTGTATGTCCACATTTAGTGCTTCTAGAACGACATTGATGTTTGTGGGGTTTGGTAGGCACTGCTGAAGTTTAAAAGTGTATATTTTAAATGAAGTATCTCGACCCGATTTAATTTTATCTTGCTCTTTGGATTTCAATCCTATGTCAGCTTCCACGTGACGTGTTGAGTGTTTCAACTTTAAGGCATCACTTTCATCACACGTATCGGTTTGTGGCGCGTGAAATTTATTGACCATTTCTAGATAAAAAAAGATCAAAATTTAGTAAGAAATTTTGAATCTCATAAACCTTACGTTTAAATATGTCTGTAAATTTTGAGAGACTTACAAGATTTTCATATTTTATACGGAACAATCCGTACATTTTGTCCAATGTTAAATCGGCTTCTAAATATTTTTTACCCGTATCCCTTCTTGTTTCATTAGCCAGAAAGCTATCTATATGAGTTTTAACTTCATTTATCTTCTCCAATGAAATTTTTTATTTTTGTCCTGCATTACCCTGATGATCCACAAATGATATTTCTGGGGAATGTAGATTTTTGTTGACGACGCTTTTTAAGAAACTTTCCGTTTTATCAAAACAACATCGAAGAAAGCAGAAGCATTTCTGACATATAGTAATATATATTTTTTTCTAATTCGAGATGATAATAGATCGAGATGGATACGATTTCTTGGAGCAGTCGCACTTTTCATCATTCTTTGTGACTTTTTGTCTTCCATTTTTAGAAGGAAAGATTCCTTCCAGAATCTGTTTTCGTTTAAATGGCGATTTTTCCAAATTATTTTCGATTTCCATTTGTTCAATATCTGATGTGCTCGACAAATTATCAGATTCATCCAAGTCGGATGGCATATAATTTGCGTCAACATCAGAATCATCATATTCATTAGCATCTGATTCAGCATTATAAATTTCATTATTGTCAGGATTAACATCATCAGTTGCATCTCCCTCAAATACTTGAATTAACGTATTTGAAAATTTTTTATGTTTCAATTCGTTTCTGGACTTACAGCCCACCTTGTTGGATGACATACAAACATCGAAGTGAATTTTTTAACGAAAAGTGTAGCTACACAAATTAATGAAAAGTGTAGCTACACAAACTAACGAAAAGTGTAACTAATAAAAAGTGTAGCAATTTAAAAATGTAAAAAGCAAACCTTTACTAAAATGATCATCAACATTGTATATTTGATGCAGATATTGGGATCAAATTTTATCATAATGCTTTTAGTCTAAAGGTAGGGGTGATTAAAAAATTAATTCGTTATAAGTTTGAAATGACAAATGCGACACTATGGCCGATTAATCCATCTCAGAGATGTCACCAAGTGTGAGCATATGTCATCTAATAGTGGACGTTTTGGGCTGTTCAAAGCGGTTAACAAAATTGTAATAAATAGTTTTGGTGTGGCTTCACATAAGTTCTAGGGCGTAAAAATTTCCAGGATTAATTTCCGATTCCAGGAGTCTTAGAGATATTGCCAAGTGTGGACGTATGTTACCTTGAACACATCAATTTGTCCACTGTTAGAGGACATGTGTCCATACTTAGTAACATCTCTGAGATTCCTGGAATCGGCCATTGTGTAGCAGAATTTGAAGAATATTTGAATTTTTATTAAATTTTACATCATAAAACTTGTGTGGAGCCACCTAAAAACTATTTATTTCAGCTTGGTTAACTTTTGGTTAACTAATTTGCTTTGAACAGCTCAAATCTTCCACTATTAGATGCCATATGCTCACACTTGGTGACATCTCTGAGATTGTTTAATCGGCCATAGTGTCGCATATTGAAATGACAACTTATAAAAAATTAATTTTTTGATAACCCTTACCTTTAGACTAGAAGCATTATGATAAAATTTGATTCCAATATCTGCATCAAATATACTCGTACAATTTCGATGAACCTTTTTAGTAAAGGTATGCTTTTTACACTTTTTTATTGCTACGCTTTTTAGTAGTTACACTTTTCGTTAAATTGTGTAACTACATTTTTCATTAATTTGTGTAGCTACACTTTTCGATAAAAGTTAGGCCATACAATTGGCCCCAGCGGCGTATTTTCTTGAATACCGAATGAAGTTTGAATTTCTACTTGACTATTGGTTCGACTATATACCACTACGGCCTAAAAAGACGCTTAACTAATGAAACGCACGAAACTATTTAAAATAAGGAATAAACGCTTAGGTCTAAACTAGCTACTTTTCCTTTTCTAAAAGATTCATATTTAGGAATTTAAAAACAATTGAAATAATTACCTAACTCGACGTAGTTTGTTATTCCAAAAATGTTTGTTTTCCATTTTAACGTCGAACTAAGGTACATTTTTACAACTTAAGCGGTTATTCCAAAATCGTTTTATTTAAATCTGAAGCGAATATATTTTTTCTGCATAACTACTACAAACATAAACCAAAATTCATGAAATTTTGCTCAGAATTATTTAATTTCAAATATGGTTGTTATATAGGGTGGGCCAAATATTTTTTTTTTTAAAAATGCATTAAAACAAAAAGTTCTCAATATTTTTTTAAATTTATTTTTTCATTGTAAAGAACAATTGACCATTCATTGTAAAGAACAATTGAACACATGACTGCCTCGGATGGCCTTGACGTACCCCATACGGTCGGTCCAATTTTAGAGCACATTTTCGATGGTATGCGGCATTATGTCTTCAATGGCAATGCGAATATTGTTCTTGAGAGCGTCAATCGTTGCTGGTTTATCGGCGTAACACTTATCTTTGACGACACCCCAAAGATAATAGTCCAACGGCGTCAAATCACAGCTCCGAGGCGGCCAAATCACATCCGAATTTCGGCTGATAATTCGATCTTCGAAGATAGTGCGCAAAAGATCAATTGAAACGTGTGCTGTGTGGCACGGAGCGCCGTCTTGTTGGGAACAAAAAATCGTTTATCATGGCGCGGTAGCGCTCACCATTGACAGTAACGGCGGCTTCTTGCTCATTTTCAAAGAAAAATGGCCCAATGATGCCACCGGACCAAAATCCGCACCAAACAGTCACTCGTTGAGGATGCATCGGCTTCTCTAAGATCACGTGCGGGTTCTCCGTGCCCTAAATGCGACAATTCGGCTTGTTTACATAGCCGCCAAGGTGGAAATGCGCCTCATCCGAAAAGATGATTTTTTTGCCAAAATCGGCATCTTCTTCAAGTCGATCGCAAACCCACTCAGCGAACCGAATACACAACCATTTTCGTTCAGCGGAAGGATACAATTAACTTTCTGTCAAATCAGAAGTGACATAACCCTTACCATACTCAAAAAAACCGCTAGTTTAAAAAAAAATATTTGGCCCACCCTGTATAAATTCATTTTTCGCTTTTCTCGACTTAAGCGATTTTGCATTGTGACCACAGATATGCTTCCTGACGTTCTGCTGCCCGCACAAAATTAAAACTAAGAACTGTTAAGTCTGTATCATATCATGCAGAGCAAGATAAGTAAGTGGTCAATATTCGACTGTTGAATTAAAATTTCCATTGATGAACATGGTGACCTCTTGTTGATGACCGATGATGACCAGTGACGAGTTTGGTCATTGTAAACTAATGAATATATGTTGTGCACTTCTATTTGTGAACTAAATTTATTAACATCAGTAGATCTGTGAATTGCAAAATCTTAAGAGATATATCTAGGAATTAGCATGACACATGGATTAAGTTACATGAAAAGAGCTACAAATAGCTAAATAAAATTGGAAAACTCAACTTTATAGTGGATGAAATAACGGAGCTGCACAAGGGCATACAATAACTTCAAGATGCACAACTGTTAGTTTTCCACTATGATTGTGCTATTAGCACAATCATGGTCAAATATAAGAGCAAAAGAGGTTGGTTAAAAAATACGGCCCGACGAATGTTGTACTACCTCAAGGAAACTAACGAATTCCATACTTGAGTGGAATTCTCTGAGGTTTAATTTCCTGCGGTACAATTTCTTATACTGTAAATTTGACAAGTGTCGTTATTGTATGCCAGTTGAATAGCCAATTGTTCTAACTCTGGTTTCCCGTTCTCTCGTATAAAGTCTGTGTTTTAAGCCAAGAATAAGCCGATTCGCCGTTCTTGAATCAAAGGGCCACAAGGTAGAAAGTTAATTTCGAACATATCCGAAACGTCATTATTCTCAAAATAGTATTGAACTTGTCTTGACTGATAAATTATTTTCTAATCCGCAAAAGTTTTCCGTTCGTTCTTGGTTTCAGTCTTGAAGATCTTATATTCTTACGAATAAAGACGAATTTGCTGAACTGAAACGGGAGTTACGAATTTTGCATTTCGTCCTTTTATTGGTTGTCGACGAATTATAAACCGCATCGAAATTAGAATTTACACTTAAATCGTTTACAGAAATCAGAAAATCAGACACCAGAATTTTAGAAATTGTAGAGGTGACCATCACAAATTTCCATTTAAAATGGGGGCCATTTACTCGCATGCATATGTGATATCCCATATAGTGGCCAAAGACATAAAAACCTCTTAATAGAAGACAATATTTATTGTATCAAATTCCAATTAATAATTAGAGATAAAAATTAAATCGACAAGAATTATTCATTGCCCATCATACGGTATTTATAAAAATTAAACTGTTATACCACCTGCAGTTAATTTATTTTTCGGATCAACTATTCCAATTTCCGTACTTATCGTTTAAATTATTTTTCTCTCCAATCAGTCAAATGTTATATATAAAATTCTGGCATTCAGTAAAGTTTAACAATTTTTTTTTCAAAGAGTTTTTCGACAAACAAATTATAATACGAAGCCAAAACTTAAAGAAGTAAAATAATAAATCAAACGATTGATCAGCTTTCACATTTTAACAGTCGAGGAAAAATATTTTCTTTCATCGCCTTTTTTTCCCTTGGTTCGTGTAAATGGAGAATCGGAAAAACTTTATTTATGAAGACACATTCGTCTTTGTCAAAAAGATTAAAATTTTCCGTTTATTTTTTGTTGGCACTTTATATTTTCACTTTGATAGTTTTTTATTGGCGTTTTTTTCATATATCACACGGGTGTGCACTGGAAAACTGATTTAGCGACAGAAATTAATGACTTTTTAAATAATTTTATTATACCAAATAACTATTTTACCATTTTTTCTTTCGGAAAAATTTCAAACAAATTAAAAAAGAAGGAAAGAAAATTGCATGTGGAAAGTTTTGTGTTTGTAACCGTTTATTTGTAATTTATTTTATTTTCCATTTTCGCTACTGCCACTACAGTTGAAAGAACGAGCTTTTTACAGGAAATGAAAAGCTAATTTTTCGATTTAGATTTGTATTTTTCAACAATTTTGTTTTATATTGATTACAGGACGTGTAGTAGAATTATTTGTAGATTTTCAAGAAGGAAATGAAAGTTTAGATTTTGATTTCTTTTCTGTATATACCCCACTTTAACCATTGCTTAAGAATGGGAAACGGGATGGACATGTTGCAATTCTGCATCCGTGTATTTTGCTATTACAAAGAAAATGATCCTGAAACTATCAAATGTACACAAACAGTTTGTACCGGATACATTTCTGAAAACGTTATTTTCGCTTTATGTCTAAATTGGTGGTAAATTGATAAAATAATTGATTGTGCAACAAGGTTTCAGCCGGAACCGTAAAAATGCTAGCCGGAATCATAAAATGTAACTCGGTTTCAGCTAGTGTTTGCCGGACTGACTGTACTGTATCAGTGCTTGGATTTAATCTAAAATACATTGTGCAAGCGTTAAATAGTTCCGGTTAGTAGAGACCAGGTTCCAGTTGTCATTCTATCGATCCGCCTGGAATTATATAGGTTTCGGCTGAACATTTTAATAGTGGTCAATGATCTAGAAAGGTTTGTGCAAATGCTCGAGTTGTTCGCTCTTACATGGTCATATGGTTCTGGCTGGTGTTTGCTGATTACAGCTGACATTGTAATATTTTGACTGGATTTGTTATAGTTTCTGCCGAGCTAGGTGGCAGCTGCGGCCGTCATTGAAGGACGGATCGTGCTCATTTTGCAACGGTTCTAATTGTATAAAGGGAACAATTCTCAAGCAGTCATGACATTCACAAATATTCTTCCAATACTGATTAAAAATTGCATTTTACAATAAAATTCCATTGCGAGTGGAACACTTGAAAAACAAAAGCAGTGGTAAACGGCCGTGTTGTATCAGCAAGAATTTTTAGGGGAGTGTTAGAGTAACGAGAGTCATAATTTATTCACGATGCTGATCGTCGGGGACTGGATAAGATGAACGCGCGAAAAACAACACAAATGCCGTGACTGATCTCTATACCTCAGTGATTTTTCTTGTCACTTTACTTTTATATTTCAAATTTTCAAATCCAACGCGGATTTATTTTATTTTGTAGTTTTTTCAATTGAGATTTGTAGACCTATTTCAATATAAATACATAAATAAATGTAATTTAAAGTTCGATTTTACTACATTTTATAATTTATTGCAACAGACCGCCACCAGATATTGGATCAATTGTTATACCATGGGGCTTGTGAAGAGCAAGTCATCCAGATTGAGGTTTGTAATAAATTATGTTTGTGTCAGGTTAGATGGTAAGGTTGATTTTAACACCTTTAATAATTTAAAACACTAGACTGTCAAAACATATTGAGTCAAGTGTTACTGCGTGGGCCTTGTGGAGGAAAATCAACCGCAGGTGGGTTATAAATTATTTTTGTGACCGAGTAAACGGAATTGTCTTCAGACGATATAGACGTCAAATGTGTAATGTAAAGGTCGATTTTACTATCTTAAGTAAGTTTTAGTCATATACCAGTCCTCTACCAGATATTTTGTCAAATGTTTCTCCATGAGTCTTGTGCAGGGCACGTCTACCTGACCAAAGTGGGTAATAAATTGTGTCAGGTTAGAAGGAATTATCCGTGTAGTAAATATTTGACCCAATTCTGGTTTAATAAATTATTAACGATGATAAAATTGACCTATAAATTTCATATTTGAAGCCTTTACCATCTGAAGCCGGTTCCGTCTAATCTGGCATCACACGGCTCATTAAGTAACATTTGACCCAACACATGGTGACCGCCTGGCGTAATAAATTATTAAATGTGGTAAAATCGGCCTTTATATTACAATTTGCAACCAACAACTTCTGATGCCAATTCAGTCAATATGACACAAAATAAATCCGTCAAGTATCATCTACGTAGAATAATTGGAGAACAACATGACAAGAGATGACAACAATTATTTGTCAAAGAGAAGCATGTTACAACTCATGTTCTCTTCTTCCACTATCATCTGATCCCAATGACTTCACAACTTTAACACCTGGACATTTCCTTATAGGTGAACCACTGCGAACGATGCCAGAACCAAGCCACTTAAATAAAAACATTGGCCATTTGGCACGATGAAGACTTCTTAAGAAAATAACGCAAGAATTCTGGAAGATCTGGCTAACCGAATACATACTATCGTTACAGAAGCGAAGTAAATGGAACAAACCGGAACGAAATATAGCGAAAGGAGAGCCAGTGCTCATTAAGGATGATGATCTGCCTACAGGAAAGTGGCCTCCAGGAAGGATCAATGAGGTGCATAGTGAGGGCATTGGCTTTGTTAAAACCGTAACAGTAAATAGCACCAACGGAGGATTACAAAAAAGGTCAATAGATCAGTCGTCTGCCGATTGGGGACGATGAACAATGCAAGAAGATGCGTTCATCAGAGGAAACCCAAATAGACGCAGTTGAAGCCAACGACCACGCAAAACAGCATAAACGAGTGACAAGAGCAAGGCACCAAGTCCAAGCTGCTACTCTACACTATCGAATTAATCTGTGCATTAGGACTAGTAGCAGCAGAAACACCAACAAGATATAATATATCGAGATTCTCCCCTCATCCCGGGATATGCTGTGATAAAATTGGTCAAGACAGCTTTTGTTCGAATAAAACGCTTATACTCGTACAACCAGCACATACTAATACGTTTAAGTACTGTGAAGCCATTGTTTCACAGATAAAAACACTCCACATAGAATTAAATAAACAAGACGATGTATTAAACACCTTAGGCGGAAATAAAATCACCCGCAGAAGAAGAGCGCCCTACGATTTTGATGGTACAATTGCCAACGAATTCGGGGTGCTAGATCAAAGAGATGGGAAAACCTATAAGGGAAGCATGGAAAAATTAAATGCTAACCAGCGTCACCAAAATGAATTATTAGAAAAACCAGATGTCCATATTAGAGTCGACTAGCTACGTCATGAAACACACTCATGAGGAAACAACACAGATATTCGAGGCATACAATCAAATTCTAACAACCATCCTGTTCCATGAAGAATTTACCGACCTTGCAATAGACACTATGCTGGAGATGATGAAACTACGAAACTTTCAAACCACAATAATCAGCACCATCACAAAAATTAAGGCAACAGTTATATTCGAGATCAAATACAGAGGACCCGTACAGAGGACCCGATACAGCATATACCACGCAATGGCAGTCCCAACGATTCATCAGCAAGACTACATATACATCAAGCCATCCTCAAGTTATTTATTGATTGCAATACAGGAGAATCAAAATATACGTCTCTCTTCCGAAGAACTGAATGCTTGTATCAACCTTAATCATGAATATATAGGGTGTCACAATAACCGGTTGAGATTTCTTATATCGCTTATTTTGGCTCTGGCAACACTAATGCCATTCTTTCTTTGACAGGAACTCAGTATGTTGTTACAACAATGGAAGTCCCGCTTCGATATCGATTCGCTTTGTGGGCCTGCGACAAACTCAAAACTGATGAGGATTTTGCTCAAAACATCATCTTTTCGAGCGAGCCACATTTCCATTTTGGTGGGTTCGTAAACAAACAAAATTGTCGCATTTGGGGATCGGAAAATCCACAAGGATATGTGGAGAAGCCAATGCCTCCTTTGCCTGTTACTGTTTGGTGCGGCTTGTGGCATGGTGACATTATTGGGTCGTATTTCTTCGAAGATGAGGTCGGCGCGACCGTTACGGTTAACGGAATCAATTCCCGCTCATGTTAACATCTTTTTTGTGGCCATAACTTGAAGATATTGGTTTGGACGATCTTTGGTTCCAGTAAGTTGGTGCGCCATGCCACACATCGGGCATTACAATAGCGAAACTGCGTCAAAAATTCGATGGCTGCATTCAGTTGAAATGGTGACGTGAATTGGCCGGCAAGGGGCTGTGATTTGACGCCTTCGGATTTTTATTTGTAGGGTGCTGTGAAGGACAAGCGTTATACGGACAAACCACAAAGCCATTGAAAACCAATATTAAAGCAGCCATTGCCGAAATAGATCCGAACACAATTCAGAATGTGCTCAGAAATTGGACCGACCGAATGGAGTACGGCAAGGCCAGCCGCGGTTCCCATTTGAATGAAATTATTTTTCATAAATAACCAGCAGGACTGTACTTTCAAACAAAACAATAAATTTGGAAATAAATATATTAAGCCGGTTTTGTTTTATTAAATTTTTAAATCTGAACTTCTTATTGGGACGCCCTTTATTTGTGATATACATCAACCACTGAATGCGTATCAGTCAGATACAAGCAACTGTGAGATGCAACATTTCCAGCAAACCCTGGCAACTAGTTGTGAAACCCACAGAATAAACATTACCTCACTATGGATTCCGCTACGCCGATACAACGAATGGATCTTTATAATCAAATCGTGATTTGCGAAAGTAGCAACGGAATGATCGAAACAACAACCACGCTCATCCAAGCAGAGGGCATCCGAACACTAGATCCAAGCTGTGTGCTAAAAGAAGACACAATCACGTTGACAGCGTACAGAGCATTCAGCAGTAGATTGGAACTCTCATTCATGCCCCGATTTAATTTGAGTGATCACATGGTGTTAGATCCCACCTTCGGAGCAAACCACAACTCACAACTCACAACTTAACTCAGATATTGAAGCCATTAAAGTGTCAATTTAAAATCAACAAAGGAATCTAAGGGCATCAGCTACCGAAGTAAACATGCACGTTCATCAATACACAACATCTTATGTCATTATAGGAATATTAGTGATCGCAGCAGCCATCATATATGTGAAGCACAGAAGAACAACTCAACCTGCTATAACAGATCCACTTCCAGATGCGTAGCCAATCAACAACTATGCCCGGGAATATGTTACCAATTCAACTGGTAACAGAAAATTATAAATACAAAATGCTGAAATGCAGCATTTATTTGAATCAAGTAAGTTTACTATATAAACACTATAGTGAAGTTTCCGGCAAACTAAAAATGACAAAAAACTTTACAACAGCCCACAAAGTGTAAACTTACACTTTCAAAAAAAAACTTGTTTTGTAAAACGAAATAAAATGCTAATAAAAATAAATTCACAATGGCAAGCTAATTTAACCACAACAATGAGCCATAACCTTTCAATATATTTTCAGGAACTTCTTTCAGATCAGGAACTTTTACTCGATATATACCGTTAAGCGTAGATATCTCTACGATGCCTTGTCATTGTCCTTCGAACCGCCACCACACTTTTTACTATAGCAAAATTTTAAAATGAAAACAAATCTTTGATTGCTCCACCGCATAAATATGTTGGCTTCTAGAAAACATTAAAAATTGTCTAATTAACATGATTCCATATACCGTTAACGTAGACATCTCTACGATGCCTTGTCATTGACCTTCGAACCGCCACTACACTTTTTACTATAGCAAAATTTAAAATTGAAAAAAATCTATGACTGCCCCACCGCATAAATATGTTGGCTTCTAGAAACATTAAGAATTGCCTAATTAACATGATTTTATATATCTTTAAACGTAGACATCTCTACGATGCCTTGTCATTGACCTTCGAACCGCCACTACACTTTTTACTATAGCAAAATTTTAAAATTGAAACAAATCTATGACTGCCCCACCGCATAATTATGTTGGCTTCTAGAAAACATTTAAAATTGTCTAATTAACATGATTTCATGTACCGTTAAGCGTAGATATCTCTACGATGCCTTGTCATTGACCTTCGAACCGCCACTACACTTTTCACTATAGCAAAATTTAAAATTGAAAAAAATCTTTGACTGCCCCACCGCATAAATATGTTGGCTTCTAGAAAACATTAAAAATTGCCAAATTAACATGATTTTATATATCGTTAAGCGTAGACATCTCTACGATGCCTTGTCATTAACTATTGATCCTAACTACACATGAATAGTGTAGATAAAATTTAATCGGATTATTTGTTTATAAAGGGTGGTTAAATTTTAAGGGCCGACGTTGAATGTGAACCACACCTAAACGTCAAATTTTTTTCTGCATTTAATTTGACATTTCTCAATTTCAGACTAACTCAATTTGAATTATGGAAAGATACTCAATCGAGCAACGCGTTAAAGTTATTCAGGCATATTATGAAAATGGGCGTTCAAATCAAAATGCATATCGTGCACTTCGTGATTTTTTCGGTCAATTTAATCGTCCAAATGTGCGTACAATCGGAAAAATCGTTTTGAGCAAACCGGGTCTGAAAGAGATTTTAAAACACCAGTGCATGCTCGTACAGCTCGTACAGCAGAAAATATTGCTGCTGTTCGCGATAGTGTGGCTGAAGAGCCGTCCACCTCAACTCGTCGTCGTGCCCAACAATTGCACCTCTCACGCTCGTCGTTGATGAACATTATGCATAAAGACTTGCATTTACACGCTTATAAGGTGCAATTGACTCAAGAACTAAAGCCTCTTGACCATTCCAAACGTCGTCAATGGTCAGAATGGTGGCAAGAAATGGCAACAGTGGATGATCAATTTTCGAAGAAAATCATCTTCAGTGATGAGGCACATTTTCATCTCAGTGGATTCGTCAATAAGCAGAATTGCCACATTTGGGCGAATCATAATCCAAGGGTGGTTGTCGAAAAACCAATGCACCCACAAAGAGTGACTGTTTGGTGCGGTTTATGGGCTGGCGGCATCATCGGGCCGTATTTTTTCCAAAACGAGGCCAATCAGGCAGTTACTGTGAATGGTGTTTGCTATCGTGAGATGATAATGAACTTTTTATTGTCCGAATTGAAAGATATGGATGTGGACGATAAGTGGTTTCAACAGGACGGTGCCACTTGCCACACAGCTAACGAAACAATGGCTCTTTTGCGCGACAAATTCAATGGCCGTGTTATCTCACGTGGTGGCGATGTCAATTGGCCGCCAAGATCATGTGATTTGACACCGTTGGACTTCTTTCTTTGGGGTTATTTGAAAGAGAAGATGTACGTCGATAAGCCAGCAACAATTCAAGAGCTAAAGGATGAGATAATTTGGCATAATAACGGCATAGAACTCCAATTATGCCTAAGCGTCATCGAAAATTTGGACCATCGGGTGGAGGTGTGCCGCCGAGGTCGCGGCGTTCATTTGGCCGATATTTTGTTCTATACATAATTGAACCAACCATATTATCATAATAAAAAGAATTGACAATAATTTTTTGAATAATTTGTGTTTTACTCAAAATCAACATCGGCCCTTAAAATTTAACCACCCTTTATAGACTTTTAAGCTTTTGTAAGGTTTTTTGTCAATTCGTCGGAAATTTCACTGTATATTTTTTATAATAAAGTTAGAAGTTATAATACGAGTATATTGTTTTGAATTAGTGGACTAGCTCCAATCCACGCTCTAATCTCATTCCAATGCAGGGCTAATTTGGTCGGTGCAGCTTTAAGACACTAACTAATTATGTAATTTTTTTTAAATTTTTTCCTACCAATTTATTGAACTTGACTATATTTAAACAGAACAACTGCAATTTGATGCTACACTCGAGTAAAGAAACATAAAATTACTACACATAAATTATTCGCATGCATATTTTATGCATTTTGGTATAAAACAGAATACTAAAAATCAGAGTTGCTAAAAATCAGATTTATGCATTTAGAAATGGTTTTTATTGCAATTAAACCGTTTATTATTTGTATTTGCTTCTGTAGTCGAAAAGTTTCTTTGCAGCTATACAAAATAAATTTTATTATCATAATAAAGCTTTATGTTGAAAGAAAACTACTGTACGACTTTCTACATCATACAAGATTGATTGTATTTACAACATGCTGTACAATATTCATGCTCAAATAAAATAAAAAAGTTCTCGAGATTTTAAGCAAACAAAAGGAAGACGAAATCTATTTATCTTCTCGAGTTTTATGTAGAAAATTTTTATTCTTGTTCAATATAGAACCAACCATCAACATTTAATTATCAATAAAAACATTATAAAATATGTTATTCTGCAATTTCCACTATAAACGAGTATTATTTGTTTGAGTGTGTTCTATTTCAAACAATAATATTATTATTTTTTTTAAATTTATAATTCAACTGCATTAATAAAATAAAACTAAAAAAATTTAATTCAGAATTGACTATTTTTAGTTTTGCTACTCGTTTGATAATTCGATGCGCATTTTATACTCGGTATGTAGCACGGTAACGTCTTTTATTGAAATTTTGAGTAAAATGCATAAAAGAAAAAGCTCGCTTTTCATTCTTTTCAATAGAAGTGTTTTGTATATTGTGATAATGAAATATATCTTCATACTCGTATGCTGTATTATGCTGAATAAAATCAGCTTACGTTTTTGTTCTTTTCTTTTCAAAATATCGCTGCACCATTCAACGGACTAGCATTTTCTTTTATTTGTGTTTACAAGTACTTTACACATTGGTGATGTTTTTGCATTAATCGGGGGAATTTTATTGAGTATTCGATCACGTCATCGTAAGCACTTAAAATAAGACTATATCGCCTTCAGGTGCTGCTCCAATTGGAAATTTTGTTTTATAATAACGTTCCAATGGGAGGAGAATACTAGAATATCAAAATTAATTGTTAACTGTGGCGTTAATTATCAGTGTGAGTCACGACAGAAGTTCCATTTTGGAAATCCCAAGGTTTTCTTATTTTGTCGAGTAGTGTTTGATTGTACAATTTTGTGCGTCTAACGGTAAAATTTCTGCATAATGTATTTTGGGAGATAATGTGGGATTTCTGACGTGACTATTACACCAGAAACCCCATAGATCCGTTTAATCATTAGAGCATATGTTTTGCTTTAGTTTAACTGTGCATGCCAAAATCAATTTAGTTCTCCTCCAGAATTGGTCAGCATTTCTCCTAGAACGGCTATATCTGACCATTTACATGCGTTATGTATAAAATCTGTTAAAGTAGATCAACTATGTAAGAAAAAGTCGCAGTTTTCTAGTCACAATGTTTAGACTAGAAGTATATAACCTGATAAGATCAGGATTCACTGGTGTCATACTCCATATCAGCCAGAATTGGGAATAGAAAACCCTTAATTCAACCCTAATTTAAAACCGAAATTTTTGAAATACACTTAATGATTGATTTTTGAAAATCACACATTTTATAAATGTAATCACTTAAACTGCTTGTACTGAACATATTGATCAAGTTTCATGATTTTGCTTACTCCCCATCAGCCAGAATCGCACATACAAGACCCATCCTTCAACTCTAAATTCAAAATATAATTTTTGAAAAATTTTATATGGGTGATTTCTGGAAATCCCACCTTTGGGTAGGTGTTGACACATGGTAGAGTGTATACGACGAAGGTGTGCCATCTGGTTTACCCTCGTTTATTAATAAAATTAACCGGACGTTTTTACAGATAGAGGGGAACTTACCTTTTATCAAAATACTGTTAAACACTATGGCGGTTTTTACTGACCAACCGATCACTTGGTACTCTTTGCAACGGGTGTGTTCGTCTTAGGAGAGCGGGAGGTTCTCTTGTTCGACCAATATAAAAAAAATCAACCACTACTTGATTAAATTTAATTGACTTATAATTAAAAAACACTCAAAAATTGAACTTTAATAATAAAATTTGAAAATTTTAAAGTAGAAAATATTTAATTTCTGTGAAAAGTTTTGAGTGAATTTTATAATAAGAAATTTTTACAGCAAAACACACTACGGATTGCACAGAGGTGATCGTAGTGGTTCTGAACTAGTACTTGATGTAAGAAACAAATCATATCCAAATGCTTGGAAATCTCTGAGATTTTTGTTATTTGACACAGAACATCATTGAGTGTAATACGAAAATTCTTAAACGTTTGGAATTATTTATCTCGGGCCCTACGAATCACACAGAGATGATCGAAGAGGTTCTGAATTAGTAATTGATGTAAAAAACCATTTTAATTAATTTAGCCTCATGCTCGGAAATCTCTGAGATTTTTGTTATTCAACAGAGAACATTATTGAGTGTAATATGAAAATTTAAGAATTTTCGTATTACACTCAATGGTGTTCTTTAACGAATAACAATAATCTCAGAGATTTCCGAGCATGTGGATAAATAAGATTTGCTTCTTACATCAAATAGTATTACAGACCCACTTCGATCATCTCTGTGCGATCCGTAGGGACCGAGCTAAATAATTTTAAATGTTTAAGAATTTTCATATTACACTCAATGATGTTCTCTGTCGAATAACAAAAATTTTAGAGATTACCGAGCATGTGGCTAAATAAGATTAATTTGTTACATCAAATACTACTTCAGAACCACTTCAAATATCTCTTTGCGATCTGTAGGGACCGAGTTTATTAATTCCAAATGTTTAAGAATTTTCGTATTACACTCAATGATGTTCTCTGAGCATGTGGCTAAATGGGGTTTCTTTCTTACATCAAATTGTAATACAGAACCTCTTTGATCACCTCTGTGCAATCCGTACGGGCTGCGCAAAATAATTTTAAAGGTTCAAGAATGATCGTATTACACTCAATGGTGTTCTCTGTTGATTGATTGATTGGACTGTAGGACCAAGTGCTGGACAAGTGTCCCGGATAACGCCGGGCTTATTCCTACAGGTTGTTTACACATAACAATAGGAAGGATAGGAAAGGTGTTTTTTGGGACGGAACGACCCGGTTTCAGACACCTAGCGATCGTACTGCACAATACAGTTCTAATCTACTTCTAATCTACTAGAGGAAGGATAAAGGCTTCGTAAGTTTAATGGATAATGATGGTATTGGTCTTCAACAATTGCTTCTCTAAATCAGCAACCTGAGAACAAAATATTATTATATCACGTACATCTGGAAATATCCTGAAATTTAATTCTAAATTAATACAATAATTTTCTGCTTCCAAAACAAAATTGATTGATTGAATCGGCCCGGTTACAGATACCTAGATAAAGTCGATAGTTAGTAGCAGAATGTCAACACAATTCTAATCTACACTCATTATTTTAAGGCACCTAAGTTACGTTAAGAATAATCTATGAAGGAAAATTAAAAGCAAATTATTTTAGCCGTAATAACAACTCTAGTATTCTAAATAGTTGGCAGCAACCACAAGCACAACAATTCATTTCCTAAGAAGAGTTCAGGAGCTAAGGTATTATGCTTTACACTTTTTATATAATTTTTATTAATTTTACGAAAATTGAAAAACACAAACCTTTATATTCGTTCACTTCACTTCGTAAGTTTAATTCTAAGAATTCTAAAAATCGTACTGGCAAGAGATATCAGAATGATGAAAAGGCCTTTTCAGTATTCACGTGTTTCTTTGCTTAATTAAATACCACGCCTAAATAATTGAATGCGAAGAGCCTCACATGCTTAGACCCTTGTCCCTTGAGTCCTCAATTAAGTTTAGTGCAGTTTACTCTACTTCGAAAAATGGAAATCAAAGCTCAAAAACGCTTCTTTAGTTGGTGTATATAATGGCCAAAAATAATTAGCACTCAAAAAATCATGTAGCTCATTGAGCTAGAATCCTTGTCGCTTAAGTCCACAATTTAATAGAATTCGGTAAAGTGGCCTACAACCATTTCTAAACTTCATTTGCAGGTGACTAATAGTTATTTGGATTGCAGTAAACTGAACTATTTGTTTTACTCACTAAAATTATTTTTTTAAGAGGGCTAAAAGATGTTAGTCATAATAGCATGTAAAACTAGTCGACATGCTCTTTTGAAGTTGCTGGGTATTTTGTTAAATTAAACAACCCTCAACATAACCCTCACTATCTTACTAAATCATGTTAACAGCCTTGTCGCTTCTTCGAGATCTCAACATTTAAAAGTCATGTTCAGAATGCTCTAATTAAAAAGCTCAATCTAGAGCCTGGACATACCGTGAATTAGGAAAATTGGAACGGATCTTTAAACTACTTAATAACATTTGAATAATAAACAATTCAATTGAACACTAACTAATTCAACAAATCCTCAATCTGATAATATTATTAGTCGTATTAACTTTCCTATTCGTAGTTAACTCTAATCATTTAAAATTTGGTTTTTCTATCAATATCTTGTTGGAGTGACCTTCTGAATAAAGGTTTCTGTTCGGTTTAATCCCAAGAAATTGTTTTCTAAGAACTCCGCAAGACGTAAATCTTGCAATGAGAAGCGTCCCGAAAAGGCCTTTCCTGTGCTAAAATAATTCATTCATAATTCATTGAACACATCCGCTCAATATGCTTTCTTGGCGTTTGGGTCGGGAGGTACCGGATTCGAATCCCGATAGTGCCAAGATGTAAAATTTTTATCTTCAGATTACGATCTGCGATGAAATGGAACACAAGTATGACCCCCTGTTGGAATGCAAAACAAGTGAGCCGGCCTGTCTCCCATGCCACTATAGTCTGGCATGGAGCTGTGTAAGAACCGCGAAAAAGCGAACCGTGAAAAAGTTGGGAGCCTTGGCCCCAGAACAGATTGCAAAGATAATAATAAAAGAGTTTGGGTACCATTCACCAGATATTTCGAGGTGTGCTGAATAGATCTCTTCAATATCCGTTGGTTCGGTATATGGTTGCAATGATTGCCATTGTGGAATTGGAATGCTAATAGAAATTAGCAAGAAGTGGAGAAAACTCCATATATTACGAGTTATTTTTCTCCACGCTCTGTTCAAAGCGACAGCCTGTGAGGAATGAGAAGCAAAAGTGTAACAGTGGTTCAATAATTCGGTACAACTTTTAAGTTTCAAAACGTCAAGATATAACAGCGCACTGAATCATCAATCATCAATCAAGACAGAGCTTTGTCATGGAGAAATGTTCATGCAAAATAGTGTATGTACTGCCTTTTGTTACCTTTAAGGTGTCAGCGATCTCACGCAACCCCACTTTACGCTCTTTCAAAACGATTTTGTGCATTTTTATCTTTTCTGGAGCAACTGCCGAAATCGGGGGACCAATGCTTTTAGCATCATCGGTGAAGATTGGTACTTCATAAAAATCTTTTGAGTTTGTTATTAGATGAACACATATCTATGTGTCAGACTCGGGACTTATTGACCGACGAGTTTCACATATTTTTCTTATTGTGAACCGACAAAATTCTGGTAAAGCTACCTAGTCAACATAGGAATCTAACACTTTTATACTTCCGAGTATCATTTGTACAAACTAGGAAAATAGACTGTGAGTTAGAACAACGGATTAATAGCCAAAGCGACCAGTAACTAAATATTAACTAAAATATGGTCGTATAATTGAAATTCTTAGTCTCAATACCAATATCATGAATTTTTAAAAATTATTGTTGGAATACCACGAACTCGCTATACGAGCCCATCATTTTCAATTCCCCATAACTCCTCGATGCGAGTCACACTTCCTAGATTTTATAATGATTTATAAGCCCCATTCCCGATTAAATGCGGTCGTGAATACTTCTTTGGGTCTTTCTGGTCATGTTTTGGTATCAGGTAGGTTTTCAATTACCGCGGAATTTCCGGAACCCACTCTAACTGGTCTACCTGCTTTATCAAAAATGCGGTAGATGAAGCTTCTCAACTTATTACAGTAACAATTTTATTAATCTTGCTAGACTTCGAGTAGCCAGAAATATAGACAAAATACTCGAACCTTTTGGCCGTTTGCTGATTTATAAAGGTAATTTTGCTTTTCACAAAAAGGCCTTTTCACATAAAAAGTCTTTTCACTGAAACTGCCTTTATTATTCGATAAACTAGACTCCAACCATTTAAAATAAATATTTCGGTTGCTTGTAAACAAAACTATTCGTTTACTATCCAAAAAAGCCTTTTCAGTGTTGGGATGTTTGCTTGCTATACTTAATGGTGTTTTCTGTTGAATAACGAAACTCTCAGAGATCCCCGAGCATGTGAATAAATAAGATTTGTTTCTTAAATCAAGTATTATTTCAGAACCACTTCGATTACCTCTGTGTGATCCGTAGGGGCCGAGTTAAATAATTCCAAATGTTTAAGAATTTTCGTATTACACTCAATAATGTTCTTTGTTGAATAACAAAAATCTCAGATTTCCAAGCATTTGGATAAATACGATTTGTTTCTTACATCGAGTACTAGTTCAGAACCACTACGATCACCTCTGTGCGATTCGTAGTGTTTTGTTGTAAAAATTTCTTATTATAAAATTCACTCAAAACTTTTCACAAAAATTAAATATTTTTCTACTTATTGTGCACAAATGTTTGTGTTTATTAAAAATTTTCAAAATTGATTATTAAAGTTCAATTTTTAAAGTGTTTTTAATTCTAAGTACTTATAGGTTCCAGTGTATATTTTATTATAAACTTCACCCCGATCAGGGAAATGCGGAATTTTGCCACAGGTCTTTAAGTCGGGTGTCTCCAAAGGCACAAGTCTTGTCAACTTTTTAATCTTAAATAATTGATTCACACTCTAGGCATTGTGGAAAGTGTAAGGAATGGGTAGGCCTAAATTTACCGGTCGTGTACCCTTACGATTATTTTTTCGACCGTTAGTAGATTTGCATCTAAACCTGGACATGCCTAATACTTCAATTAAAAAAATTACAATCAAATTAGTTACTAAATATATCCTTATAATTTAATGACAATAACTGCAAGCTAAACATTTTTATAATCTCGTGTTGTTATAATTTTTATTCTATTACGAAAATTGATGATACAGTTCACCTTATGTACTCGTATGTGGGTGGCACAAGATTTTGGTTGTTTTAAAAAGGCAACAGTAAGACGATTTTATTTTAAGGATACATGTTTATGCATTATTAATATATTTTTGTCCGTTCTGTATATCTCTTTACGTCTTCGAAATATCTCAAGGGATTTTGTTTATGCGCAATAGAAAATTTATTACGGTTTTAGGGGAAAATGGAAAATTTATTACAACAAGAGAAAAACAGAAAAAGGATTTTATCTTCGTATTTTTATTACATTTAATTGTTGCTGTAATTTGGTTTTGTTTTAGTCTCCTAGGTCAGTGTAGTGAAGGATAATTTTCTTCTGTGCAAAACGTAACTCATAGATCATTGTGCATGCAACACATTTTTTATTATTTTACCTGAAGTATACCGGAGTAATTACGAGTATATCTATATTCTATTACAGCATTTAAACTTGACCTGGTTTTAAGGACTACTTTACTGTAGTGGTACTTTATGGTATAACAGATGAATGACGAATAATACTTCACCATTTCTAATTAGAATTCATAAGTTGTTTGTGAATAACGTATCTTAAATCCAAAGGTGTAAATAATTGAAAAATAACAAAGCGTAGCCCTTATAGTTGAACTTTTAATTGGTTTATTCTTATATTGGATAGAACAAAATATAGATGGAACAAAATTTAAAAGGTGGAATCTGTTCATTAGGTCTTCATGAGTTTGGTTGTTTTATTTCTCGTTTCACGACCGGCGGCCTTACGTTATTGTCAACCAATCAAAAACTCCAATAAAGAATTAACTGAAACTGAAGAAGGCGAATGTTGAATAAACTAAAATTAAGATAAGATCAATATTGTTGACATAATTTAGGATTAAACCTCACGTCGCCCAGAAAATGAGCGACGGTAGTTATGTTTCTATTCCTCAGGTTTAAGAAGAACGTTTAAATAAATCAGTACACACAAGCGGGTTGAGCTAAGTTCCACTAGATTAGGTTAATTTATTTCGGCTTTGCAAACAACAACCTCAACAGCTTTCAAAATATAAATATTATACTCCCTTAATAGCCCTTATCGTTAATTATTTAAAATTAAATATTGTATTTAGAAGTTGGTGAAAATCATTCCATTTTTACTCAACGTGGGAGCAGCAATTCACGTATCAACTCTTCGAAAAAATGAAAATAAAGGGCAGCGAGAGACTCGATTTTAACATGAAGCTTAGTGAAGCTCTCAACAGTGATGATAGAATACATCGATTACAAAAACAAACAGATTGTGGATCATAGCGCGTTGCATGCGAGTCTAATGCGAAAAGAGAAAAGAAACTTAATACAACTGAGCTTATCAATCGTAACGACGCGCGAATATTTGAGAGAATATTCAACTTGATGATTTAAAATGAGACTGAAGAAAAACGTGAAACTCGATTGGTTATAAAGAGGATGTATTATCATGAGCAACTTGATAAAAAACGTCAATCTCGCCTCGAAGAAGATCGAAAGAAGGTTGCTGAAAAATAGCTTCGATCCAGGCATAAAGATGGATATTTGCAGATAGAATTTGTGAAAGATATTATAAAAATCAAGTAGCAAATTATCGTTCTCCAGCCAATCCGCCTGCTTATTTGCCGGATTAATTGTAGGCTAAGCAAGTTCATGTGCTGCCATCCAAAAACATTTTGGATTAAATAAAACACCGTACCGTCTAGAATCGATCATTTCGTGAAACTGATTAAATATGATGGAATGTTCGGACAATACGGATTTAAATGACTAGCCGTTGTGTTTGCTAAGGACATTTTCGAAGTAACTGAGAAACTTCTAGCACCTCCTCGATCAACTCTTAACTCGAATATCATAGTGGTTATAGAGGCGTTGGAAAATCTTAGCATAACAGAGGAATATATTGAATATGAATCCGACCTTTCCTAATAGGTGTCGTTACTAGTACTTGATGTTAGCTGTTGGTTGAAGTGTAAACAACTAGTATTTCTAACTCAATGAGTTGAAGGAGATGTCGAATTTTATTCCAAATAAACACCATTTGCGGGAAGTTTTATTACATTATGTTTTGCATTAACAAAAGTTCAGTGGAAACTTATCATTTGCTAATGAAAATTTACGATGAGCGTGCTCCATCGAATACAAGAATGGTTTCGACGATTTCAAAATGATGATTTTGGCATTGAAGAGAAAGAGCATGAAAGGCCACCCAAAAAATTTGAAGATCCTGAATTGGAAACTTTATTGGCTTAAGGTTCTTCTCAAATAAAATCAGAATTTTCTCAAAGAAGACAAAGAAATGGTTTTGTGCATCGAATATTTACTGGAGAAGCTGGTCCATTGCAATCAAAGCGAGATATTCATTGCAATAAGGTCCGTATTTGGTGGGATCAGAAAGATGTGGTTTATTATGAACTGCTGGAATTAGGTGAAACTATATCAATGAAGATGTCTAGGGTGAATAGACACAATAAATTAATTTTTTAATACGACAATACAAAACCACTTGTTGCAAAGTTTGTGAAAAAATATTTAAAAGAACAGGACTGGGAAGATCTACCTCACCTGCTGTAGTCACCAGACATAGCTCCTTTAGATTACCACTTATTCTGGTCAAAGCAGTCGCCTCTTTCTGAACAGCGGTGCAAGAAATTGGTTTATTGATTGGATCGCCTCCAAAGACCAGGATTTCTTCAGAGAGGAATGCCTTAAGTTGTCTGAAAGATGGGGAAGTTGTAGTTGAAAATAATATGCTGTATAGTGATGTAATAATTTATAGGAGGCTAGATTAATCCAGCTTGATTTAGTTACAAGAAAATTACCCGGAAATTTACCTGTTGAAGGGCATAATGAAGAAAATCAGCATAATGAAGCAGACGAGAGTCCTGCATATGTAGAAATGGCAACTTCAATCATTGTGAGAGCCAACTTTCATCAAGTAAGCGATTTATTAAATTCGAAGGATGCATAAAGACAGTGCTGTACCATGGCTCTCGTTTCTTTTGCTCGACCATTCATATTACCTCCGCAATAATTGCAAAAAATACAAATGATAATCCTGACACGTTTCGAATCGCTGAAAGTGGTTATCTCTTGGTGCGAAATTTCGATACTTTCAAGAATTGTGTTATAATGCATGGTGAAGCATTCTCAATTTACTATGCGTTATAGATCCAGAAATATCTAGAAATTTATAAGACAGCATAAATGCATATAATATTGTATTGAAGCTGATTAGTGGATTGAGAAATCTGGATCTAATTCAAAAGCAATAATTCAGAGTGAATATAAGTTCTATTTTGCCTGTTTATTCGCACTCAGGTGAAGCTACAGGTGTATTTATAGGCATAAATGGAAAAGCTTGCGTCATTCAGTGCGATAATATTGTAGAGCTTACGAGAATCTGTCAATGATCGACTGGAAAAAATAATTTACAGTACACGTTGGATTATATTAATGTGAATCACAAGGAAATTGAAAATGCTATTGGTGATGCTCAGCCAATGCAAGCAACGGAGAATATTGCATTATTGCCAGCGCAGCTAATGCCTAGATAGGAAGATTGATTGCCTAGACAAGAAGGATAATGATATTCCTTTGCAAGTTGATAGCATTCCTCTTCAGACATTTTGTTATGGTACCTATGGATTTTGCATAGGCAGATGTAGAGGACGAGCTTTGCTTTAATGAATACAAAATTATTCGAAAGACAAAGGGTAATATTGTCAAGAGTATATATGAACATAGAGCAGAAGAATTCCATATAGAATTTATTCCGCTATGGAATTAATGCTTCGCAATATTTTCAATTAAGACTTCTTGGAAGTGTTATGTGATTCTAGCGTAATGATTAACTTTTCTACGCTTTATCAAATTTCTGCTTGTGGAATGAAAATTGAAGGACAGATTGTATAAGTTGATGATGTTCATTTATTAATGAAGAGAATAAAAGAAACAGCTTCTTACTGGAATACTGGAATGAATGATCTCATAACCTATTTCATTACACTCAACTAGAATTACTTAAATTGAAGAGATATGAAGAAAGCATTGCTGATTTAGGATACTTAGCCTGTGGTCGATCTAGATTCGATTGACATGTTTCAGGCTGGTTGAGAAATATCTAGTAGTTGTCTGCCGTCACTTCAATAATAAATTAGAACTATTGATTCAATTTCTTTCCAATATTGATGAAGTTCTTGGAGGAAACTTAAAATGCTAACAGTGTAGAGTTGAAATTTAGAATCGAGTATAACCTCATTGGCATATGATTGTATGGATTGAAGATTACCCTAAGTAAGAAATTATCCTAAATAAGGATTCACCATTACAATTGCAGATTGTACTATTGCAGTAGAAAACTACTCCAATTGTTTTGGTTATAATATTCTAGCGTTAGTACTTCCAGAAATCACTTACAGCCGATATCGAGCACATATACGCAATACCGACGAAACAAATTACTGAGCATCGCGGCCATCACACCATTTGGATCTCGTACTTCCTAATTAGTACAGTTATGTCTCCGTTATAGACAGGTTTACAGTGGTGTGGTTGATTTGTTGTTCAAGGGGATATACGAAGAAATTGGAAGGTGTCATAGCCAAATTGTTCACAAAATTTGCATCGTAGAACACGGTATATGCGTGATGGGGCACTGTCTAGTTTCAAAAACATGTTATGTAAGCCTAATTGATCCAATTTGAGTACAATACTATTTTCCAGCATGTCCGGATAGCGGTCTCCAGTAACTGCTACAGCATTGCATCTAGCATCCTCAAATATGATGTCTCCTACTCAAATAGCACACCATATACAGTTATTCTACGACGGTGTAGTGGTTTGTGGTATATCAATTGAGGATTTTCAGTGCCTCAGTAGCGACTATTCTGTTTATTAACAAAGCCAGTAAAGTCGAAATATGCCTCGTCACTCATAATGATTTTTCGTTAAAAGTGGTTTTTTACCAAAAATGAAATGTTTCAATATAAATGTTGTTGCGGTGTTAGATGCTCCATAGTAAATTGATATCAAACATACTCTATCACCGTCAAATGCGAACTAACAAATGTCATCCAAAACAAAATGGTTGCCATACAAAATCGACCTGAAACATCAAAAGCACCCCGTATCTGCCTCCTGAGACTTGCCTCATAATTTTTCGAAAAAGTAATTCATATTCGTACATTTCTTAGTCTCACTATACTCCTTCAGTATTGGATAAGTGGTATCTATTTGGTGGGTAAAGGATTGTCTTGCCCTTTAATATTTAATCACTGATTAAATCATCGTAAACATCAGCCCTTAACAAAATATCCATAGGGACAGGGCGTTTCGTACCTTGGATGAGGCAGAACCAACTGACTCTCTCTGTGATTAAAACAAAGCAATAACAAACTTTGTTGGTTTTAGCGTCATTGGACGATATCACGGTGTTGGTTCATTTTTTGAATGAGAAGATATATGAACGCGAACGTTTACGAATGGCGAATTATATTTTATGTCGTATTACATTAGGTTTGAGTGATAATCTGTTAGCTGTGAGCTCCAATGTTTCTTTTATATAGAGCTTAACCCGAAAACGGTAGACCCGGCCCGATTTTATAAAAACGATAAAACGATGGCTGCTGCATCAAAATTATATCCGTCTTACTGTAACGTATCGCTCCAATAGTTCTGTTAGTCGATCGACGGACTTCATTCTCGCTGCTGTTTCAAGGTTTTACAGAGCGTTTTGATCTATGTGACGATATGTTTATATCGTTCTGGACTCCTTCTTAGTTTAACTCGGCAACTTGATGAAACTTTCGGATATTCTTCATGCAACCGGGATACAGGTTTTCAATCAGTGAAATTACAAGCAGCTTACCTAGCTCTTAGATGAAAGTTTGTTGACGAAGCGTTAATTTAGTATTAGCCTTATTATGCTCTGTAAAAATTACATTTGAGTCGAAATCTGCAATATTAATAATATTGTAACACTTACGCGCTTTAAACAAAAATTCCTGAAAATGGGGAGGGGGGGGGGGTGGACATCTTTAAAGAAAATAAATATAATGGGCGGACGTAATCTCTTTTCAAGGTCTTTAACGATAATCATAACGTAGTACGAGGTTCAATCCAGCTACAAAAAAATCTCTTTGCAATGTGCCAGACGTCTCGTACCCCTTTGAAAGAAATACTGTGTACATGTTGATTGCCAAGTTTAACGTTGGATTTGGATCTACCAGTGGTAGCTATGATTAACCTTTCCTTGGAAGAGGAATTGTGTCTAAATGGTCGTCCCCAATGCCAATTGCCAAATTAAATTGATTGAGGGAATTCTCAGTATGTAAAATTGAGAAAGTTTGTATGAAAAAGTGCAAGAAAGGTTAGGCTTGTATGAGTACTTCATATCACTCTGATTTTAAATTATCACCCGTTTTTGTTCCCTCTTGCCTATTTTTGAATAAATTTTAATTTCTGCTAATCAAAACCATTTCCGCCAATTGACTTTTAATGATGATTTTTAATTAAACGGCTTAGAATATTGGAGGACTGGCTGGCTTGTGATCTATCAGCAGTACGTGACCCACACACTACCTATACTCGCACAAAAAACATAAAGTTAAGAAACCTACACAAAATTCAATTTTCAATGGATTCATCACAACGACCACGGAAAATGTAAACGAACAGCGCTATAAAAATGGAAACATGGAACGTGATAAGCCATTTATGTATGACCTGGAGATCTCCAGAACCTTTCGGACCAGGCAGAAATTTAGACATTTGACATAATTGTATTACAAGGGCTTACATGGTTTGGGTGTGGGATTCATAATACTACCAATGGTTACACTTTTCACTACCAGTCGTCTTCTCATCCACTGTTGGATCAATATGCAGATATGCACGATTAAATTCCGCACAAAGAATCTATCTAAGACATCATGAGTAATCCCAAACCATGATATCAAAATTATTGTGGGCGACTTCAACGCAAAAATTGCATCAGTTGAGTAACAACAGCGGCCTAGTCGTATCCACGAAAATCCATAAGTTTAGTGAGAATCGAATGATGGAAGAACAAAAATTAAATTGATCTCGAATACACATATGATATGCTTGTTGTGTTCAAATCTAAGTACAAATTATCATCCACATTGCATAAACTAAAAAATTAAGATTCTCCGCGAACTTACCAACCAACTATTAATAAATTTATAAGTGCTTGCTTATACTTGTCCGAATCATCCCCTTTGCCGAAAACATCATCAGCGACTATCAATTTGGTTTCCGCCTCAACGGATCATTCACTGACTACTGTTTCACTTTTATAATGATCCTGAAAAAATTCACGATTTTGGAGGCGAAAAGTTCAAAGTTGAACTTTGATCACCATCGATTTTAGATTATTTTCTATCTTTGAAAGGAAACTCAGTCGATCCATTTATTATCCAGTTCAAATTGAGAAAAGAATATCGGGTTCGAATGAATTTCGAAATCAAATACCTCTTTGGACATTGTGACATTATCGGATTCATTAAATCCAACCGAGTTATATGGCTGGGCTACGTTGAACGATTGCCATAATAACAAATCATAAGAAAAATGCAAACAAACAACCAGTCGGCGTACGTCGCAGCGAAAGGACTAGGCTTACGAAGGCGTGACGACGTAGAAAAAATCATGTGAGATAGTTGGAAGACCACCGTGCGGCGGAATGCTAGAAAGGGGGAGTAGTCATTTTGAATAATTTTCGGTTAGAAAAATTCTATGACGTTTAAAGGAAATATAATGATATGAGTAATATATATAGCTGCCCCTTGCTGTTTTTCCAGGCGAAACATATCAAAATCAATCACGTTGTACTCTTCGATCAAACTTTTGAGTGGTTTTCAACTTAAAATCGAAAAGCGGGCTTTCTATGAACAATTTGATGATAACTTTTCGTCAAGACGACTTTTAAGCAACTGTGTGGTCAAATCCAGTCTATCAAACAATGAAAGAATTTTTGTTTTTCTTTAAGATTTCCAAGTTTATCAACTTTGTCGTTTTCCAGGCAAAAAAATATCAAAATCGTTTCGGTGTTCAATTGGTGGATGTTTTGGTAAATTGTGAAAGGTTACGATGTTTAAAATGGATCAGCGTTTGAAGTAGTTATATTCTTTGTCCAAAGTTTTGAGAAATATCTAATTTCGAATTGAAATTCGAGCTTGCTATCAATAATTTGCTCATAAGTTCTTCGTCAACATGGCATTCTTAGCAACGATGACGAAATCCTCTCTAATTCAGGTAATTTGAAAATTCATGTTTTTCTTCAAATTTACCAATGAACAACAATTTCAAAATCATTTCGGTGCCCAATTGTTGTAAATTTCGGTCAGTTGTGAAATTTTATGAAGTTTTGAATGAATCAGCGCTTGCAATCTTCGATCAAATTTTTAATAAATTTCCAACTTCGAATCTAAATCCGTGCTTTCTATCAATAATTCGTCCTGAATTTCCTCGCTAACATGACATTCTAAGTGACATTGCTCAAATCCACTCTAATTTAGACAATTAAAAAAATCTAATTTTTCTTCAAATTTACCAATACTTACTACCCCACCCCTTTCAGTTTTTCCAGACAAAATATATCAAAATCAATTCGGTGTTCAATTATCGCAAATTTTGGTCAATTGTGAAAGTTTATGAGGTTTTGAATGAATCAGTGTTTGAAGTTGATCAAAATGTACCCCTTTCTTGATTTATTCTTCGATCAAAGTTTTGAGCAATTTCCAACTTTGAACCGAAAACCGTGCTTTTCATCAAAAAGTTTCTTCTTCAACATGACATTCTAAGCAACGTTGCTCAAACCTAATCTAATTGAGCCAATCAAAAATTCTTTGTTTGTTCAAATTTACCAAGGTCAATTACAACTTGCTGTTTTTCCAGGCGAAAAATTTCAAAATTATTTCGGTGGTCAATTGTTAGAAGTTTTTGTCAATTGTGAAATGTTACGAAGTTTTGAATAGATCAGCATTTGAAGTAGATCAAAATATCGATCTGTCTCCAATTTCCAGCTATAAATCGAAATCTGTGCTTTCTTTCAATAATCTGCTCGTAATTTCTTCGTTAACATGACATTCTAAGTAACGATGATCATATCCACGATAACCATGAAATTAAAAAATTATTGTTTTCTTCAAATTAGCCAAGGATTGCACTCTTGCGATTTTTTCAGGCGAAAAATTTCAAAATAATTTCAGTGCTTAATTGATCACCTGTTAAAGCAGATCAAATATAGATCCTTTTTGATGTAATCTTCGATCAAACTTTTGAGCAATTCATCGAAGTCCGTGCTTTCTATCAATAATTCGTTCACAATTTTCTCATAAACATGTCATTCTACGCAACGGTGATCAAATCAAGTCTAATTTCAGCAATGAAAAATTTTTGTTTTTCTTCAAATTTACCAAGTCGTATACCCATTATCGATTTGCCAGGCGAACAATATCAATCCCATTATGGAAATGATTATTATTGGAAATTTTGGTCAATTGTGAAAGGTTATGAAGAATGGATCGGTGTTTAAAGTAGATGAAAATATCGCTCCATCTCGCTGTAACTTTCGATAAAACGAAGCGTTCGTTTAGCAATTTCTAGCTTTGAATCTAAATCCGTGCTTTTCTTCAAAAAATTTCTCACAATTTCTTCTTCAACATGACATTCTAAGCAACGTTACTCAAATCCAATCTAATTCAGGCAATTACAAATTCTTATTTTTGTTCAAATTTACCAAAGCTTAATGCCAAGGCAAGTTGTATGCCGTTTTGCATCAAATTAGCGAAGGCTTACACTCTTGCCGTTTTTCCAGACGAAAAATTTCAAAATTATTTCGGTGCTAAATTGTCACAAATTTTTGTTAATTGTGAAATGTTATGAAATTTTGAATAGATCAGCATTTGAAATATATCAAAATATCGATATGTCTCGCTGTAATCTTCGACGAAACTTCTGAGCAATGTTCAAATTCGGATCGGAATTCCTGCATAGACAATCCAAAATTTCGCGATTGCGTAAGCAATTCCAAGAGAATTCGAATTTGCTTTCCTTCTTGGATGTCTGAAATGATCTAATCTCAGCTTTTCTTAATTTGGCTGGAAAGCGGCTGATTGGAAATGAGCTTCTAAGTATGGATATAAAAGTTCAAAGTTTGGAAGCTCTTTTGGATTGGATAATGTAGATATTGTAACCGAGTATTCCCTAATTTTCTATTATTATTGTACCTTTCTTTAATTACAAGATTCGTCGTTGAATCTTGCCCACACATGATATTTTCCGTTAAAAACTGATCCAGTAATTTTAGGCAATTTAATGTAATTTAGTTGCTGCTACGCTTCAGATTTTCTGTCTGTATTTGCTTGCACTTTCGGTTTTGTTAGCTCGCAGAAGTCATGGCAATGTCTTCATGTAGCTGATATGGGTAATTTTTTGCAAACCTCCATCAGAATATACTATAAGTCACATTTCAAATGTGAAAAAATTAATTTACGATGTACTTGTGTATCTGATGAACTTGTTCTATCCAGGACATACCACTTAACCTACATAATAACCAAATTATGGAAACAGAAATAAGCATTCGTTTCTTTCCTTAAAGTAAATCTTTAATTTCTCTCAGGAACAATTTACCACATGATAATGCATTAACCAATCATGTTTCGAGAACTAGTAATCTCGTTCCAGAGTTAAATAGTGGTCGGACATCCCTACACTAACCCTTAAAATCCAAGAAGGAAAGCATAGAAAATCGAAAATAATAAAAATTCAATCTGTAAATATCAAAAATCATGATAAGAATGGAATACATAACGGTTTATGTTTGGCTCCCACAGATGTTCAATTTGTAATTTAACCACAGAGTATTTACCACCAACATTTAATATTTAACAACTCGTTCCCCAACAAATCTCAAATGATTTTATTCTTGAATATAGGAATATACTTTTATCAATCTCTGTACTCAAGCCTAAGCCATATACAACAGAAGAGGCACATTGAAAAGAGAACAAAACATTGATAACAATCGAATAGTTTATCATAAAATTGTCCCTCTCACCCTGTATCTCTCTTCTCTATATCGAATATGTTAGCTTTTCGATACTTTTCTATTTATTGATTCTTATCGAGTTTTCAAATATGGGATTTGGAAGGAATAAAATATTTATTAAGTTAGTCGTAAAACAATCACACTGAAAGTTTTATTGTTCTGTGATAAAAATATAAATTTTATGAAATACTTTGGATGGGACTAAATTTTAGTACAAAAGGGAACCATACTCGTACGTACAGTAAGATGTTATTTAATTGATTTGGTTAGAATAATAGATTCAACTAGAGGAATTGAATAAGGGTTGTGCAACACCCAAAAATTTACTACATACGTATGCCAAATTAAAAATATAAAATCCTATTATTTCCTTCCCGGCTCTCAATGATGCCAAAAAATCAAAAGCCCGAAGAAAAGTGTACACAACAGATTTTTATTTATCTTAATTTTGACCTATAACTTAACGAACCACAAAATGAAGACATAAATTACAGATTTAGACTTTTTCGTATTTTATATTATGATTACGTAAGTATAATGTTCAAATATAGATAAACAAGTTGAACCACCCTAAAATATCCTCACTATGTGATATATATTCCTCATGTTGTCTTTTATGTCTTATTCTAAGAAACCATTTTTATAAAATGGTCAATCACACAAGACAAATATTTGTGATCATCATGTAAATTTATTGATTGTCTTCGAATAATATAAAGACGACCCATCGCAGCCAATTTAATATTGGACGTAAATACCAGTCTATTATTAAAATTGAACGTTAGTAATGGCCAAATATGATAGTCAAAAGCTATGGAATTATAAACTGAGACAAAATTCCTGGAATTTTCCAGACAGCATTTCTGTGTTTTATATTAAAACGGTTTCGTAGAATTTTATCTTGTCGTAACTGATGTTTTCTCTTCATATTTGAAAATAATTCTGAAATATTTTTTCTTATTTGGTTTATACTCGTAGTTAGTTGACATAAAGGAATATAACATACAGGTGTGACTTTATGTTCAACAGGCTTTAATTATTATTGAATGTATGACCAGCATCCATGTCGCTCAGATACATGACGTTGCACATCAAATTGGTTTTTGCTATTATAGTAAGACTTAATTAGCATAAAACAAGTCAGTTTCACGAATGTCATAAAACCACAGACCTAAACAAAGGAATGTTAAATGAACAAAACTATACTTAGCGTTTGTTTTCTTAGAACTAAATTGATTTTATTTCCCAGAAACACAAATAAAGAAATAATAGGAGTTCTGGGTTGAGACACTCTATTGAGTGAATGTTTTTCAGAAATTCGGAAAAAATAGGTCAATTTAATGCAATTGCTCTATTTTAAAGGAATATCATCAATTGCTTGCAAATGAACTGAGAGTGCTGCAGTTGTCTATCAGGTTTTAGTGCACATTTTTGGCAGATGAGATTTTTTCCACTTTATATTTTTTTTCAATCTTTTAGTTCAATTGTGTTGCAGATATGAAATATCTTTGTATGAAAATTCCGCATAATGCGTTATTTATAATCGAGGATATTTGTTACCGAGTTTATTTGTTGTTTGTTGATAATACAGAATATTTTTTTTGCGAAAAATTCACCCTGCAACGAAGCCCCACAATCGGCTTCTGCAAGACAAAAAGAAGCTCACTTTCAACTTTTAATAACATATTGCGGATCCATGAACATCAATTTTGTCCATTTTTATTAGTTTGTTTGTAAGATGTTGGAGTTTTTTTGGTCATTCTGTATGTCTTTTGCGAAATTTACATTTCGGCGATATTATGTGTTATCTGCGAAATAGTTGAGAAAAAATATTGAGAAAACATAAAGCGGAAAAATTGAAATGTTTCAACTGATACAAAATTGAATTAAAGCTAGAAAAACAAACCCTCCAGTCGACATCGGTAAGACGAAGAGATATCGACCATCTCTTTATGACAAGAAAGTATCGGTTTGTAGACCACTAACCCAAAGAACGCAATTTTACTTCCAAACCAATCATTCAAAATGCTCTGTGGGTGGAGCTTAATATAGTTATAGTTAATTTCATCTAAATTACGCGTGCAATTTGCAAAGTAGGTAATATGTGTACTTTATGTTATGTTCAGTACTAACCCAAACTACAAACAATCTATAAAATAATGCAATAATCGCAGACACTTCTTTTGCACCCTTTTTGACAAAATGCGTTGTGTTCAATACACATGTGGAAGGCCCAATTAAAAGAATGTTTTTTTCTGTTCATCCGCATTGTTTGAGCAAGTTCATCTATTTTAATTAAGGATCCACATGTTAGTTGTTCGTCACTCCTAGTTGAAGCAAGAAGTTTATAATCATAATAATTCGATTGTGCAGGTTTATATTGATTGATATATTGATATATTGGTATATAGATATATTGATGTATTGTCATATTGGTATATTGATATATTGATACTGGGGGTACAAATGTATTTCCGACCTTTTTTAGTCAAATAAAAGACATTAGTTTGTGTAGAAAATGCAAGAATGTTTATTTAAAGTATACCCCTTCGGAAGATATAACTTTTACCATCGTTCAGGCATTAAACGAATTTCCCGAAGGAAGAAGTTTGGTTGTTTCGATGCAATCCAGTAATCGCCCCATTTTTTGACGTTTTCTTATGAAATGAAGTGCTACTGTGCCAGGGTTGATTGCATTGACCGGAACAAGTGGTAATAGGAGGGAGCAATTTCTGGTGAATACGGCGGGTGGGGTAGAATATCCCAGTTCTGCCTATCCAAATAGATTTTGACAGGTAGAGAAACATGTGGCCTAGCGTTGTCATGATGCAAAATAATCTTATCGTGCCTTTTGTCCCATTCCGGCCGTTTTGCAGCTAGAGCTTGCCTTAAAGCCATCAGTTGTCGTCGATAAACTTGTCCCGTAATGGTTTTGCACTCGTTCAGCAGCTCATAATAAACGACACCCTTCATATCCCACCAAATACAAAGCATCACCTTCGAACCATGGATATTTGCTTATGGCGTCGACGGCCCTGGTTCACCTGGCTTGAGCCACGCTGGTTTGTGCTTTGGATTGTCATAATAGATCCACTTTTCATCCCAAGTAATGATACGATGCAAAAACCCCTTCCTTTGTTGTCGTTGAAGCAACAATTCTCCCATGGTTTTCCGACGTTCCATGTCCCGTTCTTTCAATTTATGTGGCACATAATTTCCCAGTTTCTGAACCAATCCCATTGCATGTATACATTGCGAAACACATTTTTGGAGAATATTCAACTCGGCTCATTGGCAGAACAATTATTTTTCGGTCTGACAAGTATCTCATTTCTTCCAATTCTGTATCTTCAAATTTTCTTGGTCCGGCTTCACGTTTTTTATCTCTTACGTCAAAATCACCAACTGGAGCATGTTCACCGTAAACTTCCACAAGTAAACGATTTGTTTCCGCTGCACTTTTCTTCAACAAAAAATAATGAAGTAAAACTTCCCGCAAATACTGTTTTTTTGCACAAAATGCGACATTTTCAACTACATGAAAATAATTGTTGTTTACGCTTTGAACAAATATCACAAGCTTGACATCTAATCTCCAACAAACATGTATTGCCACATTGTATTAATATGCAAGTAGTGATACTAACGACACCTCTATAAAAAGGTCGGAAATTATATTGATTGAATTTGTACACCCAATATATTGTTATATTGATATATGATAAATTGATATATTGACATATGATATATTTATATATTGATGTAATGATATATTGATATATTGGTATATTGGTATACTGATATATTGATATATTGACATATTGATATATTGATATATTGGTATATTGATATATTAGTATATTGTTATATTGATATATTGATATATTGTCATATTGATATATTGGTATATTGATATATTGATATATTGATATATTGGTATATTAATATATTGATATATTGATATTTTGGAATATTGATATATTGATATATTGATATATTGCTATATTGATAATATCCATATACTGATATATTGATATATTGATATATTGACATATCGATATATCGATATATTGATATATTGATATATTGGTATTTTGATGCCAAAAGACATTTTGTTTTTATTGATATATTGGTATATTGATATATTAGTATATTGTTATATTGATATATTGATATATTGATATATTGATATATTGGTATATTAATATATTGATATATTGATATTTTGGAATATTGATATATTGATATATTGATATATTGCTATATTGATAATATCCATATACTGATATATTGATATATTGATATATTGACATATCGATATATCGATATATTGATATATTGATATATTGGTATTTTGATATATTGATATATTGATATATTGATTTATTGGTATATTGATATATTGATATATTATTATTTTTTATATTGATATATTGATATATAGATATATTGGTATATTAATATATTGATATTTTGATATATTGATATATTGATATATTGACATATTGATATATTGATATATTGATATTTTGAAATTTTGATATTTTGATATTTTGATATTTTGATATATTGATTAATTGATATATTGATATATTGATACGAGTATATTGATATATGGATATAATGATATATTGATATATTGATATATTTATATAGTTATATATTGATATATTGATGTATTGAAATATTGATATATTGATATAGTGGTATATTAATATATGGAAATATTTATATATTGATATTTTGATATGTTGATATATTGATAAATTGATATATTAATAAACTGATATATTGATATATTGACATATGACATATTGATATATTGATATATTGGTATATTGATATATTGATGTATTGATAAATTGATATATTGATATATTGATATATTGGTATATTGATATATTGATGTATTGATATATTGGTATATTGATATATTGATATATTGATATATTGATATATTGATATATTGATATATTGATATATTGATATATTGATATATTGATATATTGATATATTGATATATTGATATATTGATATATTGATACATTGATATATTGATATATTGATACATTGATATATTGATATATTGATATATTGATATATGTTTCCTCTAATCTCATTGTGATGAAAGCGGATTTTTGAGTAACAAGAATCGATGTCAATGGATTTTATTTTCGGAAAGATTTTGGAAAAACCCCTAAGGTTCTCTGGTGGTGCCCGAATGCCTTTTTAATTTATTTATTTCCGCCTTATCAGAAATGGTGCAATCTTTTGAAACTGCAACGTCTAGACAATCGCCGAGGCATAGCTTCCGCGCTGTTTGTGCTTGATATCATCAATACCCGTGTCGATTGTATCAAGTTACTAGCACGTATCAACTTGTACGCTCCCGCACGTCGAAAGCGTCAACGCGATGGAGCTTTATTCATCGATCAAGCGGTAACGAACTACGGTCTTTCTGATCCAATTCCGAGGGTATCGCGGGTACTCAACAAGGTCTACGGTGCTTTCGATTATCACTTGTCGAGAAATCCATTCGAGAAAGCTTTATATAATCTTTTGTAGTCGAGCACATAATATTTGTTTTGTTTACCAATTGTTTTGTTGTGCCATTGTAGTCACTGTAGACACCATTTATAAATAAATAAATAGATAAATAGATAAATAAATAAATAAATAAATATTTTCTCAAAACTCAAACAACTATAATGAAAATTGCTAATAGGACGTTTTCGAGTATCAGGAATCTATTACAATTGGTCCCAGTTACAAGTGATGTCGTTCAGGAGATAGAGGGTCCTACAATGAGACCCATGTTTGGTTAAGATTACTCCAATGGGACCCGGGTTCTTTTTTAGCTCAAACATCTTAAATAAGAATCTATTATCTATCTATAATTTGTTTATGGCGAGATCGGTTTCTTATTTATAATTTTTCCCGAGCTCAAACCAAAAGCTACTAATACGAGATTTTATACCATTAATCGATTGCGAAGGGTTCTGATTACGGAAAAAGTCGTTTCGGGGTCCTTTGGTGGGACCCTTTGGGTTTCTTTTTTGATGTTTTTGATAGCTCAAACACCTTTGATACAAATTGCTGAAAGGAGTTTTTGGTGGATCAAGGGTTTATTTTTTAACTGTTTTCTCTCCGCTCAAATTTTTTGATGAAACTAACTGAAATCGAATATTTACGATTATCAGGAATCGGTTGCGATGTGTCATAATTGCTGAAAAATTAGTTTATGTAGCCCTCCTTTTGTAACCCATACGTATGCATATGTTTCGTTATGTTGCACCATGTTGTAAGGTGTTATATTATTTTCAAGGTGTTGCACCATGTTTTTAATGTTGCATTTTATTGTGTTATGTTGCTATGTGTTGCGTAATGGTGCACTAGCACGTGGCAGCAGATTACGTCATTTGTAACATTTTTGAACATATTAACATAGTTTTTCTGTTGTTAAGTTGCGTTATGTTTCATAATATTTTGCTGTTGCTTTGGTTCCATTATGGCACATTAATCGCGTCCTTTTGAAAACGTTAGACACTATGTGTAACAATATTAATTTATATTAGTCTTTTGTCTCTTTCTCTCTATCTATCTCTATCTCTTGCTAGCTTTTAATCGCTGTTGTGCGGAGCTTGTAACGTGACCTGTCCATCTAATTCGGTTGGATTTAATGAATACAACGATATCGTTCTCTCCGTCGCTTTATTTCATGTTTCATGAGGATGCAATATTCGTTTTCCACTACTTTAATGTTACCAAAGTTGGAACGAATGACCTTACCTTCAAAAGTAGATAATATTATACAGTAGTTAAAGGTTAAGGTTCACTTCTCACTTCCGAAATCCAGCACAGTTCTTTTGATGCTTAGATATTTAGATTTTAATAACAAAAATTTTAATCGTCGATTTCGATACTTGTCCTAGAAATCCTATAGAATATTGATACGAGTTTTATTTTACTGCTGTTTACTTTTATACCCAGTTTCATTGCTTAGTCAATGAACGATATGAAGCTGTTTTTCATATCATTTGGTCCTCGACCCATAAACACGAAGTCTTCTGCATATCGAAGAACTTGACCCGACTAAATAAAAATGCAGTATTAAGCTTCGATGTTCCTTTTCTAACTACGTACTCGAGCGTAAGACGTTCTTAATTTGCACAAATATCGTATTTTCTCCTCCCAAATTTTCTCAGAATCATCCACATGGTTAATCACCGGTCAGTGATTGATCGGTTGGGACGAAAACTACACTGATAGTCGCCGATGATGCTTTCGGCTAGAGAGACGGGTCTGACAAATACAACATTAGCCACACTTTGTAGAGTGCCTCTCACTTGTCAATCTACTAATAGCTGCTTCTACTACTTCTCCTATTTAGTATTCGGCAAATAATTCTCATCCGGCAAAGTAATTACTGTAATAGAGGTCACTTCATCACTCCGAGTTATTAGATTTTGGGAGTAGACTTGCCATACTCAAACCTCAGCGACGTTTGTTATCAGGTCTCCATTGCGATTTGTGATAGCTGTATTTCTTGGGTGGAAGTCTTTAGTGAGATTCTTGATCATCGAATTCCGATAGTATTTTGCATCGCAGTAGTTGTGGCTGCTTGTATAGTGAGCTACTGCTTCTAGGTATTAGTGAAGGGTCCTCGTTATTACAGTGCCGGTCTATGTAGTCAGTAACAGTTAATTGGAAACGTAATCGTTGTTCATGTTGGCATTTCCGTAAGATCTTATGTAGTATTTGCTGGTAGAGCATTTACTGGTTTGAAGTGATCGATTGGATCTTCCGTTCTTCCGACATTATGAATTTTCTTATGAGGTAAAATGTACTTGATGCAACTAAATTGTATATTATTACCAGTTCGTGATGCATTGGCCATTGTTGTTACTATTGCGGTGCAAGCGGATAGGACCGATATGCAATATATTTTCTTCACCTCTATCGATTTTTCCATTAAAGTGGCTCACGATAATTTTAATGTCATGGTGTGGTTATAGATGACCTCTTCCAACTTGACAAAGAATAAATCTATGATGGCATCTGATTTGTCTTTGGTGGGTGAATGCACATTAACGATCGAGGTATTAATTTGTTGACGCAAGTCATTGATGTGTTGCTCTATGGTACTGATGGTCGCTGTAATGAAGTGCGAGTATATCTAACGTAACGTGTATATCTTTTCCTGGTTCGAAAAACAAAGCACGTTCCATTTTCTCGTATTAATAGCGTTGTCCGACGAATCAGATATGATAATGCAAGACCTTTGTGTAGCTAGACGCTAGAGCACAGACGCTGATCTACTGTTGTGTTTAGGGCACCAATGTCTCATCGTGAGGTGTAGTATCCATGGCTGTAAGCCAGTGTTGGGCATTTTACATGTAACAAACGTTTTCTACATTTTTATGTAAATAACGTAAATTACATAAAAGTTTGTGTAATTTACATAAAATATGTAAAAAACGAAAAATTCTCAAAATTAACTGAAAATTTTGTATAAATGTTATAAGTTTTTGTGTATTAGGGTTATACGCATCATAAATATCAATCAAACAGTTTATTTAGCCGGTCACCATAATTATTTTAGACTTTTAGTTTTTCTACAATCACAAGAAGAAATTCATTTATAGATCTACACTGCCATCTGTGTTTGTCTTAAACAAGCTCTAAAATCTATTACTGACATCTTTAGGTTTAGTTTGCTACAAATGAGAAAGATTATAATTTTTGTAGTGTAATACGTGCCATCTATTATCAAATTGTAGCATTTTACACGGTTTTTTCGCAAATGTTAAACAGTCAAGTAAATGTCATCAACATATCTTACGATTCCAGATAATTTGTTGGCATTCGCAAGGATGCGGAAGAGCATATCGCATTTAACATCTCATCGAGCGATTTTGTAAGCGATTTAATTCAATTTTTACAGCAAATCGATGCATTTTGAGAAGACATTTTCCCCTACAAACATTAGAGGAAATTGCGGCAAAAATAAAAAAGGCGAAGTATTTTACGTTGCTGGATTGTAAAAAAGGATTTTGGCAGACCCACGACGCCAACAATATTTAGCGTTTTCAACACCATGGGGAAGATACACATGTCTCAGGTTACCGTTTGGACTCGCTTCAGCACCAGAGGTGTTTCAGCAGGTAATGCAAACGGTTATAGCAAATATCCCAACCACAGAGTGTTCAATGGATGATATTCTAGTTTATGGATCAATGGTAGCAGAGCTACAAAAGGTAACGGGTCGAGTTATGAAAGCACTAAATGACAGCGGTCTCAAACTTAATAAAGAAAAGTGCCAATTTAATGACAAAAATATAAAATTTTTAGGTCATCTTTTATTAGAAGTAGGCATCAGATCTGATCCTGAAAAAATTTTGGCCATTAAAAACATAAAGATACCTAACAATATTAGTCAAATCCAACGATTGTTGGGTATGATAACTTATTTATTAAGGTTCATACCGAATTGCTCGGAAGCCACTGCTCCACTGAGAGAGCTATTAAAGGAAAATAACGAATTTGTGTGGGATTTCAGCCAACAAGAGGCGTTCGAAAAATTAAACACAATCCTATCATCACCGCCAATGCTTGGATATTACAATGTCAACCTGCCGGCAAAACTTTCAGTGGATGCCAGTTCAAAGTCGCTAGGAGCAGTATTATTGCAGAACGAGAGTCCGATAGCTTATAGCTCAAGACCATTAACAGAAACTGAAACAAAGTATCCACAGATAGAAAAAAAAGGTTTGGTAATTCGTTTTGGCTGCAAAAAATTTCATCAGTATATATATAGGGGAGATCATTGACTATTGAAACGGATCACAAACCACTCGAGTCTATTTAAAAAAAAAACCTACAAGCCGCACCGGCAAGATTGCAAAGGATTATGTTAGAGGGTTACCCCTATACTCCGGAAATAATATATTGGAAAGGCAAGGATATACCGATAGCGGATTTATTAAGTCGAGATGTGAAAATATCAATGATCCCTATTATAGTAATGAAGAAGAATTGGAAATAGATGTTATTGTACCAATGTCAGATACAGCGCGAAATAGCTTGGTTAACGACACGAATGATGACGACAACTTGTTAACGTTAAAAGGGTACATATTAAACGGATTTCCAGAACACAAGATGGTTCCAAATGATTTAAAACATTTCCTCAACTTTAAAGTAGAGATGTCAACTAACGATGGTATACTATTTAAAGGAAGAAAAATCGTAATTCCAATCAAAAAAGTAGAGAAAATTTTAAAAGCAGCACATAAAGGCCATTTGGGTATTCAAAGTACATTGCAGAGAACGCGTGAAGCATTCTACTGGAAAAATTTAACAAAAAATGTTATAGAGCTAACATTAAACAGCCAATAATACTAAAAAACATTCCAGATTACCCATTCCATGTTGCGTCGGATATGTTAACTTCAATCCAAACAACTATTTATTATTAGTCGACAGTTACTCGGGATTTATAGAATTCGAAATGTTAAAACATTCCAATTCGCTGGAAATAATAAATTTTTGTAAAAAATGCTCTGAAATCTTTGGAACCCCTGAGATTTTTGAGTCTGAAAATGGCCCTCAATACTCATCGAGAGAGTTCAAAAGGTTTACAGAACAAGGACAGTTTAAGCATAATACTTCGAGTCCATACTATCCAAAAGCAAATGGACTTGCTGAACGAGCTGTGCAGACGGTTAAAGTGTTTCTTAAGAAATGTCAAAAGGATAATACCGATGTGTATTTGGCATTGCAAAATTTAAGAAACACTCCACGAAATCAGGAATTAGGATCTCCGAACGAAAGATTAATATCAAGAGTTACTAGAACTTTGCTACCTATCAGTATTGATTTCTTAAAAAGAAAAATCAGAGAAAACGTAAACGCTAACATTGCTAAATTGCGCAACAAAGGCAAACAATACGCAGATCATGGATCTAGGAACTTACCAGACCTGGAAATTACCGACACCGTAAGAATTCAAGTAGCTCCGAGAGAATGAATTAGTGCTAGAGAAACGCAAAAACTGGAAAGTCCAAAATCAGTAATTGTACGTTCTGATGATGGAAAACATTATCGCAGAAATTATCATCATCTTCATAAATCCAAAACAACGATTCCAATCAAAAAAGAAGTTGAACCTTATATTGACAATTATTGCGAACCTAAAGAACATACACTAACAAACACATCAGACGAAAATGCAAAAAATACAATACAAACAACACAGTTTACTCGTACAGGAACTTCAATTGACAATACTCCCAAGCAAACAGAATTTATTAAATCCACATTTGGAAGAACCATTAAACCTGTGGAAAGATTAGACTTATAATCTAATGTATTGAATTTTTATATGTTTGTATATTTTTATAAAAGAAGGAAGAATAGTAAATAAATAAATCAGTGAATTTCTAAATTACTAAAAATGGGGGATGTTATATGATATATCATATTGTAAATGATACATGTAAACGTATTGTGATTACATGTGTCATATGGTATAGTTCATGTAACAATACATTATGAAATACGATTGAATAAAACAGTCATATACTGTACCTACTACAAAGCGCACGTGTTTCATTATCCTAACATATAACATGTTCGGTTGTCAAACAACATAGTAGTACAGTTGCCGACATTCGTTTGTACACCTTAAAAATAATATTTTTCTGTGTATATGGCAGACAGACTATTTGTTTCGACTGTACGTATATGAATTTCATTATCAACATTTAGGCGTATATAAGAAAACCAAACATTTTAAGTAAATTTGAACATTAAAAGTTCAACTTTTATTGGTATAGAGAGGTTATTGGTAACAATATTTATGTGTTGTGAAAACCGTTTGATAATTGTTTCAAGTTACGTCATCAAATTCGGCGTTGTAAAGTTATAGAACAAAACTTACGTTTATAGAGCCGAGCTGCATTTTTTGAATTCCATTTCGGTACATATCGAAAATTTTACAGTTACAAAACTTATATCCAGTTTGCAATTTTTTTATCATCATTTATTCACCAAAGAGCTAAAGTGAATTTAAAATTGCATTTATATATCTAAAATTATTCCAGCATAAATATATAAAAGTCCAAAGAAAAGTCATTTAAATTCAATTTTGTGCCATCGTAATGAAATTTAGTTTTTTCCTGTTATAAAAAAAGTTAACACTTAAAAAAAATTAATTAACAAAAAAAAAATGTAAATAAAACTTTATGTTTTAATAAGGATATAAAAATAAGGAAACAAAAATATAATTATTTTTATTAAGAAAAACCTGAATGGCAGATGGTAATTTTTTAATGACTTTTTAATACTTCCTTTTAAATTGTGCAGCATTTTTAATTAAATTGATTTTAAATTATTACGGCTCGTTTAGCACTTTCATATTGCGATGTCTCACATAAGGATATTTTCTTGGTATTCTTCAAATTTTTACTGTCACAATTGAAATTGCAATAAGCAACTTGTAAGACTTCTCAAACCATTAAAATATGTTTTTTGTATGTGTCGGGTATTTGTACTACGGTACATACACATAATTTCATATAAATAATTCAGACATTCATAAATTTTCAAAACATATAAAAACAGAAAATTTAATAAAAGTAATTGATTCCAGTCACGGCGCAAATCCATTTCCAAAAATACATTACATTTAAAAATCGATTGCATTTTTGATCGTTATAATGCTCATCGCGATGTTGTTGCTGGGATGCAGTCTGAATGCCAATCAACACTGGTGAATTATTTATGTCGAATTGCATGATAAATATATCTTTATTGAGATGACGGCGACGACGATACAAATTTTTGCTGGCATTCGATTCGAAATTATTGTCGTAACGTAATTCAAACATATTTTCATGACATATTTGTGTTGTGTCGAACTTTACCAGTTTCATATTTACGATGTTATCTTGAAAATGAAAAAAAAACAAATATTATTTTTATTTCACATGAAATTGTAAATTGTATATGGGAAATTACCCTCTAACTTTTCCAGTTTATATAAAGGCTTAGACCAGTTAAAGCCATAATTCGGCAGCTTAAAATAATTATGAATAACTTTGCATCCCGTATCGAGCAACGCAATATTATTCACAAAATCGCCCGACTCGAATAATTTCGGATATGGAAAATATTTTGTTGTATTAATCCCGTAACGGGGATAATCGGGTGATAATATTTCAAATACCAAATGTGGTGTATTATCTTCGTAATATGAAGTCATAATAATCCATCGTTTCGAGATAAAACCACCAATTTTTGCACATAACAATATTTCATTTTTGTAGATTTTTATTTCCACCATAAATGGAAAATCACTTAATAAAAAAAAATTATTTCCACTTTGTACATTTGGTGTTGTTGTTCCTGCTGATTGTGTTGCAGAGATTACTGCTGTTGCAGCGCAAATCGATTGCAATGAAAATGGAATAAGAAACGATAAAAGAGTTATTAATTTCATTTTGATTGGAGTGGATGGCACTTGTTAACTAATTGTTTTGGATTTTTCTTTTGTTCGGTTTGTGCTCAATAATCTAATGGCAAATTGAAAATGTATGTGTTAACATGTTATCATTATATTGTGATTATGGTATTATCAGAAAATTTATAGATGTAATCGTAAATGTTTTGTGATATTGATCGATAAAAGGGTTATAAACATTTTATTGTTTGACATACTGAGCATATGTTTAGTATACGAGTACATGACAATTCAAATATTATATTTTGTTGAGGATTTTTAAACTGTACCAATGGAGATAACATTTCAGTTCTGTATTGTGTACACTTTTTTGTGTAGCTACACTTTTTTGTGTAACTACACTTTATTAGTTTTTTCAGAAACTTTAAACCAGTCCGGAACCAACTTTTTAACTTCTGTAAACACCCTCGACGTGTTATAACTATTATTTTTTCGCTTTGATGAAAAAACCGTGGTCTTATGATGAACATTTTAAAATTTGCATCATGGTAATAATATTTTTACTCCAAAATGCGTTGAAGCAAAAAAGTGATAGGTGCAATGTGTCAGTACAGGACAACATAAAAACCCGTATCTGTATCGTCTGATGTCATTTTAATTGTGGAAGGTGCATCCTTCGATGCGAATTGATTTGACGTTTCTAACAATACTCAAAAAGTGTAGTTACATAACAAAAATGTCGCTACACGAGAAAAGTGTAGCTACACAAAAAGTGTAGCTACACATGAAAGTGCTAGTTTTATTAACTGTTTATACACGTACAATGAATTCTGAAATTGAATCAGAAAATATTCTGTGCACAATTTAAAGATAGGAACACGCAAGTAATCCACTCGTTTTGCACAGATTACCAGTTGAAGCTAATTTTCATTTAAACGGGGTTTAAAAACAATGGTAATGAAAACCCTAGGAGATTACATTAACGTAAATCACAGTCCTACAGATTTATCGTTTGCTGCAGTATTTCGTCTATTAAAGTTTTTGGGAAATATTTTTCCAAAATGAGAAAGGTTAGCTAAAAACTAATTTGATTTACACCTACTTGGCCTACTTGTTCGCCAAATATGATGGCTACTGATTTATTTGTGTGGAGCTAATTGATGGGGCGAATGTATGTAAAGGTAAACAAACAACATCTTAAACAGATCGCTTTTGCTAAAATTAGAAACTTGGAGCTAGAAACTTTACGATTATTAATGGAAACAACCTATTGATAGACCTAATATTTTTCAGCTAGAGAATGAAAACTAATTGAGAGGGCATTTAACATATTGTGGTCTAAATCCCATCTCTAAGCATAGGGAGGGGTCGTCGACTCCGTCGGGTCCAACTAACCGATGTAGCACGGCTGTCGCGATAAGGTGAGTAAATACTGTTACTCATGATCAGGTTTGTGCAAATACGCGTGTGTGGCGCTACTTCTCAGACTTGCTAAGTCAAGGGAGGAGATAGTTCTGATACAAAAACCTTGGATTCAAAACGACAAGATCTGTGGTCTGCGAGCGAAGAGATACACCCTTTTTTACGCTAGTGGGTCGGAAAAGAGCAGATCATGTACTAGTGGAAAATAATATAAATGTTTTTCTGCTTCCGCAGTATTGCAATGGGTACGTAACTGCGGCATGTATATAGAAAGAGGGGAGGAGATTCGGTCTTGCAGCCGCATACATAGGGTGTGACGCGAACGCAAATCACACCATCTGGGGTAACTCGCACATCAATGACAGGGGTGAGTTACTTTCCGATTTTTTTAAAGATCTAACCTTATTATTAGTGATATAGGTTGGGTACCCATCTTTATTATTAGCAATAGACAGGAGGTTCTGGATGTTACTCTGGTCTCCGATTTTATTTCACCTAAAATCAAGGAATGGATGGTGGCGAAACAGCATTCCTTTTCTGGCCATCTCTGGTACCTAACGTTTAAGCTGAATCTCCAAATTACAAATCGGTGCGTGTTCAGAAATCCCCGGAGAACAGTATGGTGCGTATATAGGGAGGTATTGGAGGGCAGGATTCCATCCAGAGTCCCAGCACTCCCCGACATGAGTAGTGATCTAGATTCAACCAACAAAGCTGAGGGGAAAGCGAAAATCTGTTTGGTGGACCTCGGCACTTGCGGAGTGCCGGAAAGCCTTTGGGTCTGCTTTCAATAGAGCGAAAAGATCAAGAGAAAGTCAAGACTGGGACTTCTATAACGAATACCTCAGAGTATATAAAAGTGAAACAAGAAAGCTGCAAAAGAATTAGTGGAAGCTCTTCCGAGTGGAAGTGACATAATGGAAGGAGTCTCAAATACACGATAGAAAGAGCGCAGAAGGCCACTGCGGGTTCTAATCTTGCAAAAATACTATCGGAAGGAAATGGGGTCTGAAACCGGAGCTGGTGCACTGGCTTTACACGGCAGTGGTAAGATTCGTACTACTGTATGGTGTGAGTGTATGGTGGCCAGCTCTGGATAAATAATCATACAGCAACATGATGGCGAAGGTGCAGAGGGAAGAAAACAACCCCCACTAGTGCCTTGGAGGTTATGCTGTACAGAAGGTACCGGTACAACAACCGTACCCGTTGGACATTATCGGAAAACAAATGTCAATACGGTCGCCCTGCTATCAGCGGGTTCGTGGTGGAAGTGCCTGTAAAAAGGGCGTTTCAAAGTGATTCTCCCCTTTAGGGAGGATTGGAAGAATGTTCTCATTATAGAGATCGGGAGAGTTAAATTCTTCACCGACGGCTCCGAGCTCGATGGTAGAAAGGGAGCTGGTGTGTTCTGTGAAGAATTAAATGTAAGTTTATCTTTTCGTTTACCTGATAACTGCAGCGTGTACCAGGCTGAAGTTATAACGATGGTCATGAACTGGTTTAAGCAAAGTGTAATATCGTTGACTGATATCACGATCTGTGTGGACAGTCGGGCGGCCATTCTTTCACTGAACACTTCAATATCCAGTTGGAATGGGCTTCGGGTCACTCTGACGTAGAGGGAAATTGAATGTCAGATGAATTAGCAAACCAGCTAGTCATAGGAAAGCAGCAGCCTTGGCAAATGCAAGGTGGCTCGACAGACCGACTGAAAGGGTAGCGAAGCATGTATGGCCTGAGCTGAGCTTGAAGCAATCCAAGATCTTGATCGTACTAAGGAAGCGTGATTTTGGAAAAACTATAAGGGTACTTACCGGACACTACCTTTTCGGAGATCATGCGAGAAGTTTTGTTAATTAATAATGAGATCACTGCTTTCCTCATATATGTGTCATCATTAATCATCTCATATCTATCTTCCATAAAAAGTATTAAATATCTCCATCCGTGTATTCATTTCACCAGTGTTTGTTTCTCCATCTCACATCGCGCCGTGCATTTTGACTTTGAAATGGTTCATTTCTATTTCTGAGTTCTGATGTTCCAATTGCCGATTCGTTTAGGGTCGATATTTATGTTTACCTATTTCTTGTAGTATTCGTTTCTGCAATATTATTTGATTTCGGATTAATGGATGATTGGCCCACTGAATCATAGCCAGCTCCCAGGGGTGCTGAGCAAAACTTTCTTATTGGTATATCGGGGGAGATTTCGTTCCATTTTACCTGCTTTCGTGATGGTCCTAAAATAGTGAGTACCGCTTACTCATAATTTTTAAACATTTTTTTATATGTAAACATTTAAACATAAAACTTTTTAATAAAAAATTGCTTTGATCGTTGAATTGAGAAGATAAACGATTCCCGACTTAATTTTCCTTAAAGGTTTTTTTATTTTATTCTCCCCCTGGTGAATTCCAAACAAAAACGAAAAATATTAAATTTCAAATCCTATGGAAATTTTATTATAAAATTTCTATGTGAATAGACTTAACTTATTCACGGAAAATTAGCATCCTCCTTTTGGGTATATTGTGGAGAGATGAGCGCAGTTACCAATCCACACGATTGTATGTTATAGATTTTGACTTTTAGGTACCTATACGAATAGTACGATTTGGGAATTGGGTTAAATACTTTAAACGCAAACAAAATATTACAATATTCAGAGGGTAAGAGATCAAACAATACAGGCTAATACCGCGTTTACCTTTGTCTAACAATCCTGTTTGACTAGTTTTAAAGATTTAACATCGCAATGTTCTGAGATTCTGTAACAATAATTACAAAAATAATTCAAATAAAAAATTGTGTTCCCAAAACAATTTGTACAAAAATAAATTGAACTAAAAATTCTTCCAAAGGGTGTAATGAATTGTGTTTTGGCAATAGCAAATTTGTATATTTTAAGTTCGAGATAACAATACGCCATAATATTAGTCTAAAATAATAAGTGGTAACTTATAATGAGGATCACAGTGCCAGACCTATGTTAGGATTGGCACAATCTTCCAGCTTCGATATGACCCCATATAAATCTATATGAAAATCGTCTATAACTTCCAAACCCTTCCTGGGTCGGAAATAGCGATTAATGTTTCGAAATGGTATGCAATTTAGTGATTGCGACCAAATGGCCAGCACCAGCCGTATGTTCAAATTTGAGTAAATGACCAAGTTCCAAACTATCAGGTAAAGTTAAATAAAAATGTGTATCTCTTAAGAGCTTTCTAGGCCGGAAATGATTCCTTAGATTTTGAGTTGGTAATGATAAGGGCAAACTATGGTGAGCACCCCAGTGCCAGCCATATGTAAGGATTGGCACAATCTTCCAGCTTCGATATGGCCCCATAGAAATTTATATGAAAATTGTCTATAACTTCCAAACCCTTCGTGGGCCGGAAATAGCGATTAATGTTTCGGAATGGTACGTAATTGAGTGATTGCTGACCAATTGTCCAGCACCAGCCGTGTGTTCAAATTTGAGTAAATGGCAAGTCCCAAAATCTCAGGTTAAGTTAAATAAAAATTACACCCGTTTGAATTTACATAATTTATTATATTTCTCTGTCCTAATTAAATACAACTGCCCAGTTCTAAAGGTTTCTTCTTACTTCATTGGTGGTGTATAACAAACTTCGTATGTCTGCATTTTGGTGCCGAGATATCCGCTGAATGTGTTTCTTTGCATGTTTTTTATTTCTTCACTGATATATTCCATGTTTAAGTCCCTATGTAGGTTATTATCATTTCTGATGTACCATGGTGCGTTGCCAATGCCACACAGCACTTTGTTTTGAAAACATTGTATCATTTGTGTAGTTACCTTCTTGGTACAACCCCAAAGTTGAGTACCGTAGACCCATACTGGTTTAAGGATTTGCCGATATAATAGCAATTTATTGTGTATTGTAAGCTCAAACTTTCTACCATTTAGCCAATACATTATCCTATATTTGATGTTCAATGCTTCTTTTTCTTTTTAACATACTCTTTCCATCTAAGCTTGCAATCGAGAGTCATACCAATGTTTTTGGCTGTATTTGCATTTGGAACCTGCCTTGAATTAAGTTCCACTGGAATCCAGTTAACTTTCTGGTTCGTGAAGTTTACGTGAACCGATTTTACTTCGTTTAGGCTAATATGCAATTTCTTTGTCCAGTTACTCACTGAGTTGGTTGCTTGTTGAAGTTTTGTCGCTGCTTCTAATATACCCTCTCCAGATGCCAGAATAGCTATATCGTCTGCAAATGTTGATATTGTAGCACTTTCTGTATTTGGCATATCTCTGGTGTACAGAATATACAATATAGGACCCAGTACGCCACCTTGTGGTATGCCTGCTGCTATTATCTTTAGTTCAGAGTACTCTCCGTTATATTTTACACGCAAATGCCGATCTGCAATGTAAGATTTAAGAATTCGATAGAACTGCTTAGGTAGATCTCGATCCAATTTAAATTCAAGTCCTTGCTTCCAAGCTTTGTCGAAAGCTTATGCTACTTCTAAGAAGATACTGGAGCATATTTTATTTTTCTCAAGTGCTTCGTAGAGCGATTTTCCGTAAATCAAAATTGGTGTGGTGGAATTAAATTTCGTTCTTCTATTATTGGCTTGAGCCTCTTGAGCAATAATTTTTCAAATAATTTTGAATTGACAGGAGGTAGTGAAATCGGTCTGTACGAGTTTTTTTGTTTGCTGGTTTATTTGATTTAGGAATAATCGTAATCCTTTCTCGGGAATGGTTTTTACGATTTGGCAAGTAATTAAATTATAACCTGGAGCTTTTTTCGTATTTAAATTGTAATTGATCTCATCTTTAAATTCTTGTAATGTTACACACAGTTAAAAAAAGTTGTCATATACGTTATTAATTATATCGTATATACATCCAAAACATAATTATAATTTATTTCGAAGTAGTGCTCTTTCGAAAATATTTTCATATTTATTTCATCGAAAAACGAAACTATTTGCTACGAAATAAGGTATACAATATGTCTTTATAAGGAGCAAGAATTATCGCTTTTGATAATATGTTACTGCGAAAGCCAAAATGTCTTATAATGAAATTAATATCAAACTACACCTCATTTCAATTTTTCTTGATACTTTATTGAATATAGCAGTTATTCAATATAATTTATAACTAAATGAAACGCGAGTAATATTTTATTCAATAAATTATTTAATTATTTATTAATTTTATACAAAAATTTCAACTTAAGAAATAATTTATCAATATTTTTAAACATTTTGTACATTAGTTGCTATTATATATGATTTATTATTATTATGGCAAGTTTTTGATTCAAAACATTTTTTATAAATAATATCATTATATGCCACAGTTAAAGGTTTCCTATTTTTAAAAATAATCATGTATGCGCAGTAAAATTCATCGTACACTCCTAAATATTCAGAAACATAGAAATAAAACTCGTCCTCAATTTGAAAAATATCAATTATTTTATAAAATGTTCCAGTTTCATTTCGAACAAATTTGTTTTTTTGAATATAAAACCCCTTTTTATAATGAAAATTATTTTTTAGAAAATTAACTGAATAAACGGGTACATTGTGACTGAAATTTAAGTTATATTTTTCAGCATCAGCTACTAATTTCTTTTTGCCGTGCTTAAATGTTTCCAAAAAATCGGTATCCTTAATATGAACTGCAACCATTTGTTGATGTCGAATTGCTAGTGATTTACACGCATTTATAAAATTTGATGTCATACTTTTCTTAAAATATGTATGTTTTCCTTCATACCGCATTGTCCACAAATGAATCAATGGGCCCATATGTTGTATTACGCGAGGATAATGCAGTAAGAAATGTTGTTTGGGGGTTAATGATTTATTAAAAAGATATAAGTTGTTTTAGCATTTCAATATCTTCATCAGTGATTTCATATGAAAATATTAATTTGATTATTTCTTGAGCACTTGTAACCCCTTGCCAAAACATTTTATGATCATCATCGTAAAAACGGTCAAATATAAAATTAAAATGTGTTATGAGACAGAACATTTGAATGGCGTTTTGGCCTAAGTTGGCTCTGTCTTTATTGATGTTAGATGGTTTCATCTTATTACAGAGATATCCATAATTAAAAGAGTTAATATAATCATTAATACTTTGTACTGTAACCTTTTTTTCAGAAACTAGAAATTCAATCATATATTTTAAGATTAACGCTCCAAAACCTTCTAGGCAATCGTGCATTATATCGACACTAATATTTCGAGTTGTGTGGAAAAAATTTAGTTCATTTAAAGGTGTTATTCTTTTAATCAAGGATATTATAGCAACTTTCATCTCTTAGTAATACTATATCTTCTTCTGTAGCCTTACAGGTTGTTTTTTTATCCATTGTACAAAAACGACAAAAAAAATAGTTGAAAATGATGTTGTAAAGCCTAGCAAATCGTTAGCAGCTAAATTATCGTGTGATAATGAAATTACTGAACAATTTATATTTCCAAGATGTGATACAAAAATTCCATCGGTTTCCAATTTTTTGACGTCATTTACAATAGGTTGTAAAACTGAATTTAAATTAAAATCTCCTTTCAAATCGTTTACAAAGAAAAGTGACACCAAATAAATATTTTGTAACTTCGATTTTAAATGTTGAGGTAAGTTTACAATCGTAAAATAAATAGCACCGATTTTATGTATAATGGTCTTACTTCCTAACGCTTTCGCGATTTCGAAATCATCATAATAAAGCTGAATTAACACAACTGGAAATTTGAATTTATTCGCATAAGTTTGGTAAGTTTGCCCACAACATTCATTTATATAGACACCCGGTTGACATGAATGAATATTTTTATAATTTTTGAACATTTCCGCTAGTGTTCGATTCGCAAATAATGTTTGAAGGGATATTGATATTGGAACAAACTGGAAATTATTGTTTATCAATACTCGATTGTAACATAATTGTTTTTTGTTGAATCTATAATCCCAACGAAATCCAATTGAAATTTCTAGTGGTGCAGCGTAGAACTCACTTTGCGATATTATTTTTGTTCTTTTGTATTTAGTGAGATAGGAATTAAACACCTCATTAATTTGTTGCTTTGAGGCTCCTGTTGACGATGACGATGATGATAATATTAGCTCGACACTATCATTAACGATTGTTTTTGTATTTTCAAATATATTCGAAATGGTGCTTTCAGGTAATCCAAGTTTGTTTAGTTCACAATAAGTAGAATGAATAGTTTTTTGAAGTTTGCTTAAACAATTAGCGCTAGAAAATTCACCGCCAACTGAAGAAAGTTCTTCAGTGGTTTTTTGCTTATATACATCTCTGGATTTGCCATAGAATTTATGTTTTCATTATAATTTGAATTGTTTTGAGAATTCGACATCGTTTGTACCATATTTTGGCTAGCAGCTGCCTCTAAGGCTGTGCTTGTATGTAGTTTTACATGTTTCTTCAAAGCCTGATATGAACTAAAAGATGATTTACAATTCGAAATTATGCACATTAGTTTATTAGACGAAATTTCTTTAATTTGTTCAATGTATTTCAAATGATTTATTGTGCAATCAATAGAATCAAATTGCTTTCCGCAAATATAACAGAAGTAATTCATTTTTATGTTTTTAAAATATTAAAATAAGGTAGCTAGTAGGTAGGTACATTAGTTTATCTTTTAAAGATTTTTAATTTCAATTGCAGCACAAATTGCTATATATTTAAATTCCAATTTTAATATTTATATTATTATTATTATTCATTCATTTACTATGTAGATAAGATATATTTTTAAATTATTTATTATGTATTAAAACTTTAATAATTAACATATAAAAGTTAAATTATTATTTATATATTTTTATTGTTTAAGTTTAAATCTAATTTTGAACTGATTTCAGTAATGCGGACTGTGACATGATTTTTATCTATTGGTATTTTGTAAAAATATTGGCAAATAAAATTAAAAAATACTTTTAAATTAGGTTGGTATTCTTGATTAAAAATAAAGTGCGATTTGAACAAATAATCAAATGCAACAACAATCGACGATGTGTTTAGTGGTACTAAATTGTTTTCTATATGAATATAAAAATTAGAAATCGAACTTTTGTTTTCACCTTCGGCTATCAAATATGGATACACATTATCATTATCGTTATATAACTATTCAGTAGGTAAATTATTCTGAAAAAACAATAATATTTAAATTAGGAATAATCAATTAAAATAAATAAATAAATTGTTATACACATATGTATAAATAAGAGTGGCTCTTTTTTTTATGCAGAGGAACATAATTTTATGCAATTTTAATTTTCAACCCTATAAATTACACTTGCTTTCTAGGAGGGTATTTGCTAGAGAATTAGAATTTAAAATGAATACAATTTATTTTACCAGGTTAGATAGGATGGAGCAATAACGCAATAAATAGTACTTATCGTTTTATACAATATGTATATAAACATGTAGTTCAGTCAATAATAAAAAAATTAAAATTCATTTATAGAATTCAATGAAATTTTTTAATAAAAATCCTAATGATGGCCATTTAGCTCGAAATATCGATTTGTATTAAAAAATTTCATGAAATTCTATAAATGAATTTTAAGTTTTCATTATTGGCTGAACTACATGTTTATAATATACTCAAAATTAAGTATATATTATATTTTATATAATGTATATCCGTACCTTTTTAAATACAACCAGTTTATTGCAAATTTGGTGTGATTTTTGTCTGGCAACCTTACAGGATGGAACACGTCCAATATTTGTTGGTAATAGTTGAAGCAGCATAAATAAGTTTTGCACCGAAGGTAACCAGTCTATAAGTATAAATATTTTCAGTTAATCAATATTGTAAATTATATCAAAAAAAGAATACCTTGATTAGCGTTATTTGATTCTTGTCGTAATTCCTTGTAAATTTCTGGAATGACGGTAAAATATTTTGCCCAGTTACTGATCAAATTATTTTCTTCAGCCGGATACTGTAATTTAAAATCAAATAATATCTGGAAATAAATAAAAATTAAAATAAATTAATTGAACATATAAAATCATTCAGAAATTTTCAAAAAACTCGCAAACGTGAAACCAAGTTAAATCAAAATATGACACGACAAGTCTTGTTTACCATATCGGGTGATGAGAAATAAAATGGAAACTGCTCTGAAAAATTTATAATTTTGAATTTAGTTGCATCCAACCGGATCGCGAGAGTTGCATTTAATTTATTTTTTATTAATTCTTTCTGAGTAGCGACGTTAGCATTTTTTAGAATTATGATGTCTTCTACATCATTGATGTCTTCAATTTGAGTTAGATCTTCTTGATCTTCTTGATGTTTTGATTTTTTAAATTTTCTTTTACGAGTACTTCCAGTTGCCTTCTCATTTTTGTACACATTCGCCCGTTCTCGGTTCAACCTAGACAAAAGGTAGCCCTTATTTGTTTTCCTGTTATAAAGTGACTCCTGAAAACAATATTATTAATAAATAAAAATTAATAAAACTAGGGGTAATAAATGTCCAACATAAATATTACATAAACGAAACAAAGAAAAAATAAAATGATAAACTGCAACTTACAATCCCTTGGACAGTGTTGGCTCGCAATTGTGGAAACAGCGTTACGATCGCGTTTGCTAAGTTCGTAATATCGGCACATTGTGGATAGTGTGTATGTTTATTTATCAATAAATTCACGCTTTCTCGCACAATGGCCCGGCGTTCCACGTCCGACAACCCGGTCGCACTTCTCTTTTTGGACAAAACATAGGAGCTTTTTCTCGTTTTGATATATCGTTCCAGTTCCTATTTTTATTAAATTCGAAATATTGTAATATTGTAAAGCTTAGTCAATAAAATTATAACAAATATTAACATTTTATTATACACAGTTTCGTCACCATATTTAGAAACGTGTAGCAGCCATAGTTAACAAAAAATATTGTATTTTAACAAAATAAGTATGACGTTTAAAAATATTCCTTAATAAGTACTTACTTCTTCATCGATAAATTTTCCGTCAATGTTTTTATTTAAATCATTATCTGCAGAAAGATTAGACTCGCAATCATCACAATAATTTGAATCGGTTTGCGTCACCAATTTTAATAGAAACTGCGGATGCTGGAAATCTTGTAAGAAAATTTCCAAAAAATCCTCTTCCTCAATTTGAACATCTAACGTGTCAGTAAAATACTTTATGTCTAAGCAAGACATATTTAATGCCGTTGCAACTACAGAACAAAGTTTGTAAGTAAAGAAAGGAAAAAAATTGAAAAATATTATTAAAATACGTTTAAAAATAATTCAAAGTAAAAAGCTTAAACATTGATAATATAGAAGTGGTATCAACGTACTATGACAAATCACTTGTGTAAATACTAACAGGTGAAGTACCAAAGCCATTAATACACAAAGAAACATTAATAGAACCTATTATGTGTATAACTGTATCTTCCACCCTACCATTTTGTGCAATGATCGTAAAATTTAATCTATTTGCAAAGCGATTGAAATACTGACACGCAAAAATTAAAAGTAATTTTTTACGAAAACGGTAATAAGTTATTACTGTATCAGTAACAAATAATTCTTAATTTTTTGTTAGTTACTAACAACCTATTATTACAATAACGCGGTAACAATATCAAAAACTATTTATTTTTAATTTAAAACAAATTGATGTAACACGGATTTGCACAGAATTCCAATAATTCACACACACACATTCACATAAAAACGGATATATTATATTAAAACATACCTGATAACAAAAAGTCTTGGTATTCCCACTCGTCGCCATGTTTTATAATTTTTATACGACGATGCAATAACAGCAATCAGTAACAACTCGTGTGTATTTCACGTAAAAAAGAAAAGTAAAAAAGGAAATAATCGTAAAAAAAGACAGACACACTATTTTTTGCGTTATAAAAAAGAGATGAAGATAAAAATTATAAAAAAACTACCGTTAAATAGAAATAACAAAGTATGCGTTGCCAAACTCAATATAAATTGTAACGCGATTCAAATTATATTGCATCGTTTTTTTTTCGAAACAAGGTTTATAATTAAATTGATTACAAGCTTGTAACTTATAACGCGCATTATAAGCTTATAACCAAAATCGTAGCGAAAATTTTTAACTGTGCAGATCGATCAATTTGCTAACCGTTGTTATACTTTTATCTGCTTTGCCTAGGTAACGGTTGGAAGGTTTCTTCCAAGTGAGCCGCAAATAAAGTAGCTTTTTTCATGACACATGCATTTTGTTTTTTTTAACCCCTTTGTTGCTTTCGAAAGAGAGTAATCAGTATCTTTATGTTCAGTAGGGCCACTTAAATACTTGTTAATAGTTTCCTTCTTAATTTATTTTATAAGTTGTTTCAGATAATTGAGGAGTTTTTTGTTTTCGGGGGCGCGTGACCTTTGCCAAGTCTGTCGTGCCTTCCGTTTCTCTCTAACTAGTTCCTTGATTTCAAGGGGATAATTAATCCAGGATGACCTGCGAGCGGATCTTAATTTCTTTTTTAAATATTTTTCATAATCACGCTCAGATGTGCTTAGATAGTTAAGCAGAGAAAAACCCTTGTTATTAATATTCGAATTGACCTATTACGTTTGACTAGTGAGGAAGGTGAAACCGAATCATAAGGTAGATACACTAGATTAGATTCAAGAGTGACGAACACAGATCTGTTGAGAAGCATGCATGAATAAGAGTCGCAACAATATCATGGGGAATAAAAACGCAAGCTCTATTCTCAACATTGGACAATTTCTGGAGGAACGTGACGACGATTGAATCTAATTCAGAAACCACGCCGTCGAGAAGATATGGTTCCTGAATTAGACAGGACAATTTTTAAATATGTCTGTCTGTCAATCGACAGATGATCTGTTTCAGTTCAAGCCTGGATGTCATTAAATTAGAAGCTAGACAAACATGAGATATTGAATGAACTACGTTCCTGAAATAAGTGGACAACATAATCAAAAACAGAAAAGAAATGACTACATTACTTCAGCACAGGCGCTTCGGACTCCCAATTCTATCAAACATTCATGTGTAAAATAATTACAATTTAATCACAAAAAAATTAAAATAAACATCAGCATCAGAAATATATGAAATTTTAATTAAATATTAAAATATTACATTGCCAATTGCATAACATTTGTAATGAGTTCGGATTTTATTTTTTTTTGTGGTGGTTGAAAATTTTACAATGCGGTTTTCGATATTTTCAGTCAATTTACTTTTAAAATATTTATATTGAAAATTCATAATTTTTATTTATTTGTAATTTAAATACGTACATATGCATAGTAAATAAACCAATTTTTTTTAATTTCCCCATTTTCATAATTTAATACCGTGCCATACGGGTGTATTTACGTATATTAGGTTGAAGCAAAACTATCGATTTTGTCATCAACTTTTATTATAAAATATTTTAAGTAATGAAATAGTTTGATAATTATGTTTACATTTAATTTTGGCTTATGCTGAGGGTAATAGCTTTAGAATTACCGGAAGGTTTGGTTTCGATCTAATGAAATTTTGAATTCTTTAAATAAAAAATTCGGTACAAATATATTGAAAATAACTTCTCTGGATTTACATATATTCAAAGCATAAACACAACACCTTAGCGAATTATCTTAATTTCGCTAAACATTGGTACTGTTGGCAACCTCAAATCGCTTATTTTAACATATTTACATTACTTTGATTCGTAAAGTGAAATCGGTACCTCTTTCAGGTTTCGCTTCGATCACGAAACTATCCATGTCCATTTTATTCCAAAACAGGGAAATTTAAAAAATGGAACAGAGGCCCAACCGTCTAAACCTATCTATGAGTCTTTCCAAAATCAAGAATCATCGCATTCACTTTCAGGCATTCAAAAAGCCTCCTCACCATTTTTTATCAAAAACTTTCAAATCAAAATTTATTTCAATCGCTCATTGCTACTCAAAAATCACCTCGCACCTCTCAGCTTTTAGTAAAATCATTTAAGCCAAGAAAAAAATTTATATGAGCTCGTACATTTGATTCCCGGCACCCAAGAACCCCCATCTCCTAACCAATTTTGTCCAAAATTATTTTGGCCGAATTACAAAATTTTTGTATAACGTAACTTACGTTACGTAGAAGCTACCTCACCCGTAACCCCCCTATCATATGTAAGCTTCTATACATTGAAAAATAGACCACATTCCAAAATCGGATTTAAAAAACTTTTATGGTCCCACTTACGCTATTCTTCCACAGTATATTGTGGAAAAAATTTCCATCTATCAAAAATGTGTTAGGTCATAAAGTTTCCATAACCTCGGTTAAAAAATAATAGAATCACTTTGATGTATAAATTTTATAAATAAAATATAAGAGCACTTCAAGAATTTATATTCAAATACAAGTTTCAAGATTCCTTGTATGACAATTGCCTTGATAAATTATGGTGGCAGCATTCATTTTGTTTGTGGTTGTCCAGTTTTCAAATTACACCCTGGTTCAAACTTATGCAGATTTTCAGATCTTCCGAACGTATTTGCGTGTTGTGATGTTTATTCGTGCCAATCCTACAGCGCCAATATTGGAGTTTTTAGATTGTAACGACCGAGCTATCGATTCCCACTTGGAACATCAAAAATATGTTTTTGTATGTCTTTTAACCCAGAAAGTATTGAGTATTCAACTGAACGTGTCTGCCTTAAACAAATATTAGTTTAGTTCGTAATGAACAAAAGCAAGTGCACGGTATGATCTCGGTAAGAGCATGCCGCAGTCTTCATATTATAGAAAGATTTTTTCGTATCATGTTAATTGTGGTTTTCCAACTCAGATTTTCTTACGTACTGTCGTTACTTCTCATATATTGTATCTATTGTAAAAGAAAATCCAAATAATTGATGCTCCATTTTCTTTTTCGTTTATTTGTGTTTTTCTTGTGATGAGAATTCAGCTCATATACAGTTGACTTATTTATAACAATACGCTATTTTCTTTATTATTTTCATTCGGATTTTCCTTTACAAATTGATTATTAGCAAGTTTCTTTTCATTTCCATTAATGAATTTTCAATTGAAATAATCTTACTTTGTAGTTTTAATAACACAATTAAACTCATTATTTTACGCTTTGTTCCCGCTTAATAATTGACTTTGTTTATTGAAGCGCGATTCAACAATGTATGATTATTATTATCGGTAAGGTGGCAAAATTAATCATTCATTTTAACGGTATTATTTTATCAAGTACATTTCTATATTCTCATTATATCAAAAAAAAATCGTTAGTTCGTTCTGTTACGTAATAAAATAAAGCATAGGCTGGTTGATTAGACCACTGACATCTAGGTTTAAGTAGTGGCATTACAAGTAGATTTATAGCAAAGGTTATGATTGTAGCGGACAATCTACAATATTCTATACGGTATATAAATACGGGTGCGACGAACACAGGGCTGAGCCTTAAGTTACTCTTTGGTCAGTGTACGTTAAGACGCGGAACGCAATAGAATAAAATGCGAAAGTGAATATGGGAAAATTATAATTGTGTTAAGGTGTGATTAAAAATATTTGTAAAAAGTGTGTAAAGTGAATTAATAACTGGATCAAATGGTAGACATAATATTTGGCAAACGAAATAATGAGCATTCACATAACGTTGGGGGCAGATGTTGGAAATGGCTGTCGGTAGTAAGGTGGAACCGGTTGATGAAGATCATGGAGTGAGTGTCATTGGTCGGGAGAAACCATTGGGCTTTGTGGAATCGAGTGATGGCGAGGAGACAGCAGATCAGGAGAATATTCAACCGGGATATCACTACAGTTCAAGAAGAAATAAACAAACTACTCGAATCGTCCTCTCATAGTAAGCCATTTGGTGGTCGGCGGGAGCCGGGAGAAGCGGTATTCATGGTGAGTGAGGCTGACAGCGGACCGCCTGGTGAGGACGGTTTCGGCGATTTTGGTGATGGGATTATTTATGTAACGAAGAACGACAGTAAGCCAGGGTTGTGCAGCAAACTTATTGAAAAAAATAATACTGATGCTGGAAGTGGTGAGGTGACGGAGAAAATCAAGTACTCGTTGCAGGTGCGGTGATACTCTGGGATGATGCCGAAGAGAAATTGAGGCTGGAGCTACCTTTGGAGGGGATAAACAGACATAACTTGAAAGAATGCTGACTCGATCTTCTTGGGCTCGGATAAAGTTCCATTTGATAGATCATTGAAATATATCTGGAGGATATATCGGCTAAGGCGGGTTGATGTTGCATGTGATTCATCAGTTGTGACTGTTGGGGCACCAAAAGTAATCGGAAACAATAATTGGCGATTGAAAATTCACAGAAATTCGGTCCTGCGGGGTTGGTATGTGTATTGCAACGGCCCTCGGATAGTAGGGAAATTTGTGCAGAAGTTGCAAACACCGGAAAGGAACCCTGAACAAATATCACGAAGAATTAATAAGGGTTTTGAATATACGAGAGTACCTTCAGTTGGAACATATCTCTCAAGTTAGTTAGAGGGACAGGTAGGAAGTAGGCGATCGACAAGAAGTATGGTTTATGGAAGACTTGGACAAACTTCCAATAATTTGGTGGACCGAGAGCGATATTAAGCGGGACGGGCTGGACCCTATGTCGACGACAACAGAAAGAATTATCTATGAACTAACGATCAACTAGGACGTTTGCAATGTAATGCGTGCCAAAAAAGACGGAGTGGATAGTAATCGAGGATGAGGCTGAGGAGGAGTGAGTGCGAGGATAAATGGCGAGGTTGAATTGGTTGAAGCTGTACAGACTGAATTGCAGAGGCGGTAGTTTGGATTTTGTTGGGAAGAACAGACTTAAGTAGGGAGTAATGTTTCGCCTATTGAGCATAATCTAGCTTTAACTCGTCGCTTGCTCAGGTTGATTCAGCATAAATTGGTTTAATACATTTTTCTTACATTTCTAACATCTAAGTATAAGTAGTAGCATTAGAAGTAGTTTTAGAGCAGTTTACTTGTATATCAGATAAGTTACAATAGATATAAATACGAGTGCGATGAACGCAGGGATGAGCTTTAAGTTATTCTTTGGCGAGTTTTGATTAAGACGCAAACGCGAAAAAATCAAATTCGAAAGTCATTAGCGGGATAATTATAACCTTTTATTGGTGTAAAAGTGTGATTAAAATATTTGTAAGTGATGAGTAAAATGAATTAATAAATGGATCACATAATAGACATACTATTTGGTATACGAAATGTGATGGATCAGAAGGTTGAGCATTCACATATCGTTGGGGAGTAGATGTTGGAAATGGCTGACTGTAATAAGGTGGAACCAAATGTTGAAGAGCCATTGATGGCGTTTAAAGCTAACCTGATAACAAGCTGAATGGCGTAAAGGGTTTAGTATTCATTCAGAAAATCATATTGTGATGTGAAAAACCTCCAGATTCTACCTTCACTTATTCTAGTCGATCGCAGAGTAGCATTTCTTGAAATTTTACGGCTCTATCCAACAGTTAAATCATACGAAATGATGATGTGCCCGCTGAACGTGTTTTGCCCTTCGGAAGCAACGTCAGTCAATGCATTTAGAGTTTAGACAAGAGTTCTGCGTAAATAAAAAACTTTTAGACTTTCACTTGGATTGTGATGTTAGGTAGTCCGATGCTGGAGTTGGGGAATTATAAGTTTTCGTAAAACGTCGGTTAACGAGATTTTGTTACCTCGCTTACCGTCGTTTTACGAAACACTTATAAATTTCAAAGTCCAGCACCGGACTACCAGCTAACATCACAATTCAAGAGAAAGCCTAAGGGTTTTATTATTTGTAGAACTCTTGTCTGAAAGCATTTGCTGATGTTGCTTCCGAAGGGCAAAACACAATCAGCGAGCGTAGATTACCCATCAGAAGAAGACATGTTGGTTACATTTGTACGGTCTAACGCGGAGCAGGTTGTCAATTGGAGCATGAACCTGTAACGGTCCTCGTCAAACAAGACGAGGAAGGAGTTTGTCTTTCGTGCTGCATTTTGAAGTTTCCTTAAAGACGATGATCGACAAAGTTTACACAGAATGGTTTGGGGTCACTTGCACACAACATCATACAGAACTTGGCATCTAGTAGAGCTTGACCTTTACTTTTTAGTAAGCGCCTTTACTAGCAGTAGCCCGCACGCATTGAAATTTTCGGAAATTATTGTTGGACTACGATCTCCCTCGTTGAAAATCAAAACACCAAGGATATGGGTGGATTGTTCAGCTGGCTCGTTTTGAAGGCATCGCAACTGTCAATCTTGTTTACATTGAAACTCTGTGGTAGCAGCCCCCAGATAGCACTATAACAGCTTTGTCGCTGTCACAAGCTCATGCACATCTCCCAAGTTCCTAAGCCGTTCACTTAGTATAGCAACGACTTTCTTCAATTATGTCTGTAGAGTATGCTGTAGGAGATCCTGGGCGGCTTCGGAGTGATTCAAGTTTAACTGAAGCCGCTTATTTTCGTGCGGGTCACTTCTACGATTGTTTGGCAGTAAGTACCAGGATCTGAGTTTATTATTTTCAATATCGCTATGCAGGAAAATAAACTTGTATTTTTGATTCAGATAAACTTGTAGGGCAGCTCCTCTTTATCTACTTCTGTATTAAAAATCTCTTAAGTGTTTTTACTTAATGTAAAATACAGTGTGAACGTGTCATTTTGCGAACACTCAGTAAAGAAGTTGCAATCGCTATTCGGTTCCTCTGCACTTTCTTTCTTCGACCTTTGTAATTGCCGTTTTCTGTCTAATGAACGAGAATTTTTCAAAAGAATGAAAGGATTGTGTCCTGCTTCTTATCCCGTGTCAACTGTCATTTGAAATCAATGTGGACTCATCTGTGTTAACCCTGCTCAATTTTTATAAGTATCACAAGTGTTCGAGATATGTCCTATCTTGTGGAAGAAGTATACTTTCCCGATGGTAAGCAGAATGGTCGGCTGCCATCTTAGATATTTTCGGTTAAGATGATACTTTTTAAATGTTTTGAAACATCTATTGACATATACTTGGAATTTATGAATTTTCATCACGCATATCTCGATCATCGAAAGAGTTTAAAAGATTGCTTTAAACTATCCCGGAATAGCTTAAAAATTTGTGTTGTTATGTAAAATGAAAGTAATGCTGGCACAATGCTATGTCAAATTCGAGAACAGACTATCAATAATATTTAGTCAACTCAGGTGTTCCGCTAAGGAGATGATCTTTAATTGTTAGAATAGATACACCTTTCGTTAGCTGATATTGGCCACCCAATTAGGTTTTTAGAAATGTAGGCCATATCGGTCAAGGTAAAAATTAGCGATCAGTCCCACAATCTTGACGTGCCTTAACGTTTCGACTGTGTAGGTTTAATTTTCTGTGATATCAGGATTATATTAGAACAGCATTGGGAACGCCAGAAACAAAAATGTAAACTCTTTTGTGTTTTTCCAACGTTTTATAAAATACTTACACTGTCAAATTCTGTCGCGTAATAATACTTCTATCCCTTGTATATGTCCTTAATTTAGTAATCGGAACCGAGTTTTGTCATAATTCGTCAAGAAAACGTTCAGTTACCGGGTGACTGACACGAAGTGTTACCAACTTCAGACTGTCATTGTTGTCAAACCAGTGTTGACCGAGCGTTCAAATTTACACTAATGACAGTTCATTCCATTGCTTACAAAAGCGTTTTAGTGGGAAATATTCAGAAAAAGTTATCCACAATGGAATTCACGCGTAATAGTGTGATTGCTCTATATTTGGCTGGAAAACCACAGCCGCAGATTGTTAACCAGATAAAATATCTGTATGTGAATAAAATGTTTGTGTATCGCACCATAAATCGTTATAACGATACTGGCAGCATTGTAAAATGCTATGGTGGTGGACCGAAACGCAGTGTAACATCGCCGGATATCATTCGGAAGGTGAAAGCCAAATTGGCTCGGAATCCGCGCCGTAGCGGCAGAAAAATGGCTCGTGAGGCGAACATTCCGCTCGAACGTATGCGGTACATATTGAAAGATCATCTTGGACTAAAGGCCTTGAAATTCCATAAAACGCATGGTCTCACCGATGCTCAAAAAAAGTTAGAGTGGAAAGAGCAAAGGAGTTGTTACGCTTGCACGAAAGTGGCGATTTGCCGAATTTGGTTTTCTCCGATGAGTCACCGTTCGTTATTGAGCAATATGTGGACAAGCAAAACGACCGGATTTAGTTGCCCGGCCGTTCTATTGAAAATTTGGACCAACGGATTGCCACTCGAAACCAAGCGCCGCCGATGGTGATGGTTTGGGCCGCCGTAACGGCCGAAAGCCGTTCACCCCTCATTATTTTGGACCGTGGCATCAAGATAAATGCTCAAATTTATCGAGATCATGTGTTGAAGGGAGCGTTGAAGCCTTGGACACAAAAACATTTTGGCCGCAGAGCCTGAACATTTCAACAGGACTCGGCGCCGAGTCATAAAGCGCACGACAATCAAGATTTGCTGAGAAACAACGTTCCGCGGTTCATTTCCACTGCCCAATGGCCACCAAATTCACCGGATGCAAATCTGCTAGATTTCTTGGTTTGGGGTATTTTGAAGAACAAGGTTGGGACAAAAAAATATCAAAGTGTCGATCATCTCAAGCAAACGCTTTGCCGGGAATGGGCAAAAACACCTCGGAGCCACTTTCGTGCTGCATGCAATAGCTTTGTCGGCCGTTTGAAGGTCATAATCGCGGCTAAGGGTGGCCAAATCGAAAACTGCTAATGCAATTCGAAAATTTAAATATTTGTGAACATTTTTTACGTTGATTCAATAAAATTCATCAAAAAATAAAAATTCTGTGGCGTTTTGTTTTGGTAACACTTCGTGTCAGCCACCTTGTAGTAGTAGTGTAAAAGTTAGTAATAGTATAAAAGTGATATTTGAGCGAATCTGATCAAAATTAGCTTCGCTTATTCTCGTAGTTTTTCCAGAAATCATTCAGATGGGTTCAGTTACAGCCGAATTTTTCATTCTTTTACGTAGTAAAACTTAGTATAGTAATTGTGAAAATTGTTTACATCGTAAAACACATCATACATCTGTGCCGTACCGACTAAATATCTGTATCCTCTGTATACAGTTCAAACGGATTGACTGATCAGAGTGAAATTTCCTTCTTAAGCTTTTTCCAAAAATTTGGAGATTTACATCAATATCAGTCCAGATCAGTTTTTCATAATTTAGGCGGAAACGGCAATTTTTGACAAACAACAGTTTTTAAACAAAAAATTCGATCTCTGTACAGCATAGGCAGATTGATTGATCAGGATGAAATTTCATTCCTAACCTTTTTCATAAATTGGTAGATCCCCCCTCCGTTGGAGCTTCTTTGTTTTTGTCAGTATTTTAAAAAGTATTTCATTTATGAAAAAAGCAGCTTGAATTAAAAGATTCAGAGTTATATTTGTGACAATATTGATTCAGACGAGGTTTGTAAAAAAAACTGTTTTGCAAAACAAAACAAAAATTCGCCCTCTGTACAGCCCTGGCGGATTGACTGATTAGGATATTATTTCACACATAAGTTTTTCCACAAAATTAGAGGTTCCAGTTGTCTATCCAGTTGCCTATCAGTAGTGGCAGCATCGATTGTTCGATTTGAGAATTTCAGTACCTCTCGATGCAAATGCCGCAGGTTTGTGACATACATAATTTTTTATTTGTGTTTTGACATTAAGTTGGTGCCCAATAAGCCAAAAATTGGCAGTTTAGACCCATCAAACCAAAATTTAGCATTACAACCCGTTACCAACAAGTTGTCGACAAACAATTAACTATAAATTGTCGCGATCCGTTGTATTTTTTATAATGAAGTTTAATTGGCAAATTATGCATAATTACACACAGTACTAAATAACCGAAAAATAAAGGATTCTACATGCTGTATAAGATAACTGAAATTTGTCACCGGAAAATAGAGATTCTGTTGCTCGCCGCAAGTGGCAGCACCATCACAAAAGAGAATTTAGTTTGTTAAATAATTACTAGCGGAAATTTTTTATTCATTTTGTATCTTTTTTTTCACTAAATAAAACATCCCAGCGGGATAAAATATTAAAAGTGATCCTTAAAATGACAAATTGATTAATCTCCGAAGTAAAGGAATTCGGTAAATTAAATTTTGAAATATAACAATATTCCATCTTTCCGCCATTCTTAAAGAATGACGATGAAATTTGGATAGTAGTATTGATCAGGCCTTTTAAAGTAAATTTTGCACAAATTCTAAGATTTGTTCATGCTGGACTAAACTTGGAAATTTCATAACCAATCCTTTTGGAAATTTAAAAAATTTTATTAATTTATTTTCAGTTTTTGGCCAATATCTCAAAAACTTCCACTAGTAACCAATACTTTTGGTGTTTTTCTAATAGCCTAGGTCATCACTGAGACTACAAGGAAAATTTTGGAAAATTTAGGTATTAGAATTTTCACTATAATTTTTGTATCTACTACGACCCAAATTGAAATTCATATTCAACAATTATTTGAAATAGTCAAGCTTGACCCATAATCCTATATACTCACGCGATTATTTTGAATTTTTTCTATAGAGTTCGTCAATGAAGTCCCCAGCGGCAAAAAATGAGGTCAACCTACCATGTTTTAGTATTCATAGTTTCGTGGCTGCACAGGAAGGTTTACGTTATACAAAATTTTACTCTCAATATAACTTTTTAATTTCGTATTCTACCAAATAAACTCGTATCACTTATATTGAATCAGCAATTTACGATTCTTTATACATTACTGGATACAATAAATATTTTCAAAGATTTTTTTTGTTTAAATACATTTTTCTACTCAATCAATTGCAAAGTTGAAAAACAAGAAATTTTGCATCTTAACATTTCAAAATCGAATAAAGTTGGTATCTATTTGCTTTCTACATTCTTAGACATTCAAATAATCTCGTTTCTTTATAAACACGCTCATTGTATCTATCCGATATTTATTCGTATGTACACATAATATATACTGTTGATAAGCTTCAAATATCTTTTCTATCATCTCTCCAATTTCTTATGTTGGTATACGGTGTAATACTGTTACTGTATTTGATGGAAAGCATTTGAATAAAAATAAAATCTTCATAAATAATACGTGATCGATTTTTATTTTTGTTTATCTCCCAACATTACAAATATATGTACGTGTATGCTCCGCATCGTATATTCTACTTTGAAGATATAGATTGAGGCCACGTTAGAATTTTTAATGGCAAGCTTGAATTTAGCAAAAATGTATTTTCATTTCACTTGATTTAAAATTCAATTTGCAAATAATAAAAAAAAAAATTGTGTACGTCTATGCATTGGAATAGAATTTATATCCCAGAATACGTATACGGAGGAAAATCGGGGAACGAGACACCAAAAAAAAATCATGGGAAAATTTCATATATGACATACCAATGATTTGGAATAAAGAGCACATAAAAAATCTCTAAATTCAACGATCTGTAAAATTACCAATTAACTTCTGATAACCATTCTCCATTCTTTTTCCAATCCCAACATTTTTTTTGTGTGTCTGCTCGTATAACACACAAGAACCTGAACTCATATTTCATATTTTGTAGCCGAATTGATCTTTAATATCACATAAATAATATTTTCGATGTTTCAAAGATGAACAATTTTATTTTTATTATTGAACCATTAAAATTTATCGTTTTATATCATCTAAAGTTGCAAACCAAAACCAAAAAATTGCTACTCTAGTCCCTGTCTCTATTCGTACTCATAAATAAGGAGAGGGATTTCAGGCGATACAAAACATTTTTTAGATACTCGTATGTATAGCGATTTCTTACCAAATGAAAATTGTGATGGTAAAAGTGGCACACCCAATCATAATACATCATCAAACAAGAATATGTAATTGTAACAAATTGGATAACTGGAATATTTTCTGATTCTGGTGGATGAGTTCTGTTGCGCTACCCCAATGCAGAATTACGTGCTATTTATGAACTCTTGAAATTCGTATAAACCAAAAATTTTGAGCTCAATCAGTTTAGCAGGAATTTAAATAACTGTAACGGAGGTCCACGTCAACTTTGACTCAATTTATCAAGTACCAACGACAAATTATTTTTAAATTGCAAAAATTTAATATTTCGATGTCAAATTTGCAATTAAAAAGGAACTTGACGGTTGCCCATAAGAAATTGGGAGCAGTTTTCGTGCAACATTGAAATTTTTTTGCAATATTAAAAAAAAATTGTAGTTTGTACTTGAGAAATTGGGAGGTATCACCTGAAAATTTAAACTAAGCTAAACATTTAAACTAAACTTGTTTCGAGAGCACAAAAATCGGTCCATCATATTCAGTTCAGCTCTCGCGCTTCCGAAAGCCAGCACAGGTCTTATGAGTGCTTTATAAAGCGCGAGCTTGCACGACTGCGATATAGATGTTTACATCGCAGTAATTTTGATTGAGCGTAGAAAACTCGTTGTCCAGTGGCGATTCGGGCTTTATTTCTGCCTGAATATCATTCAACGATGTCATAACTGAACCGAGGTATTTAAAGTTTTCGACACTAACAAAATTATTGTCGCTAGTTCAGAGATTTGCCATGTCAAATTGCTAAAAATTTGGTTTTACTACTGTTCACCTCCAAACCAAGTCTTTTTGCGCAGCGATCGAGCGGTACAAAACTGTCCTTAATATCGCTAGGTGTTCGCCCAAGAACCACGATATCATCTGCATATCCAAGAATTTGGTCTGATTTTCCTCAGTACTTACTCAATCACCAGATTGAACAGCACAGGCGCGAGTGCATCTCCCTATCGAACACCAGATGTTATTTCAAAGGAGTCTGATACAGATTCTACATACAGATCCAGACATTGTTAATTTGTATAGAGAAACGAGTTTCACAACAAAATCTGACATTAAAGAAAGAAAGTACCAAGAAAACCAAGTGTCCAACTGAAAACAATACAAATCGAAAGCAAAACTAAAACTCAGTAAATATCACATACTACAGAAATTCTCACAAATTTAGAAATTGTACAAATACAACAAACAGCAGAGAAGCAAAAATGAACTGAATGCAACGAACCACACCTAAATTCAACAGAAATTAGCATAACTTCCGTTCTAAATGCAATTAAGACATTCTGTAAAGTACTTTGAACTTGTCAATGAACCCTTTACAATTTAAATAAATGTCAATCAGATCTGAGTTTAGTAACTGTTTTTATTACAAGTCATTTTTGCCTTTATTTCTAGAGAGTATTGTTACTATTCACAACCCTAACATACAACAGAATTAAAAATCATATATACAACTACACCAAAGATGAAGCAGCAACAAGTCCTGCAAATCATCTCGAGTTTCGTACCGGGGTTCTATAGATAGATATAATAAACAGAATAAGCAATTTAGCACGATTTCGAAACCCTCACCACAGAAGAAGAAAAAAAGATGTTCGACAAGACTCCAGGAGACGCATAAAGAGTCCCTAGAATGCTCCTATGTACATCGCCAACTATGCAGACCTTCCAGGCATATTAAACAAGATGCACGCGAAATGGTATTCACTAGACGAGCTGGAAAGATAATTCACAAATAAACAGCAAACATGGGTTGATCAGTTTAATCATTCAAATGAAGATTCAACAACACCATTTTAAGAGAAAACATCGCACCAATAAGAGCAAAAAAGGCGAGCAAAAGGCAATGATCCACAAGAAACCCAACTAAAAACGAACGCGAAGAATAACACTAACACAGTTAAACAATCCATATTCTCAAAGAAGCTTTAACAGAACACAACAGGTACTAAATACATATTGCAAACCTCCAAACCAAGAGCACTTCTGTAGGTAAAAATCACTTATTACAAACCAGCAGCAGCATCGCAACCAATATGCAACGACACCCCAACAAATATTTTACATACAAAACCCTCAATCCAATAGGCTCACTTCTTTACCAATTCTTTACCAAAAACGCAAATCAACACAACAATCACAGAAATCCAGTCGCAACCTCGCAACAAACACATAATAACGCCACTCGACGTAACAGCCACAGTAGAGAAACTCTAGCAGATGCGACCAACTGTATGATAACACTCAAACAGAAACAACACAAAATCAACTAAAGAACGAACACGGATAGTCTGCCCAAATGGGTATCATTCCCGCAATGTACCTAAAACAATTCCAAATATCAAACAAACATACCGAGTCCAGATACTCTCTCAACAATTTTAGTAAATAAGCAGACGAGCCCAGACGCTCGGAGTACAACTCTCCTTACAAAATTTAAATTATCAAACAATCACACAAGCCACGACGACGACAACCAAAAACCAAGAGATATAAACACAACTTCGTGTACTAGAATACAGCGCAGTAATCATGAACAATTTTGACCTCGAAATTTGTGCAGATTAAACGGCGATTTGCTATATCGCCGAAGTCAAAAAAAATTATTTTTAAAAAATCTCTGTGTATATTTGCGTGCAGAGGAAACGTTTGTGTCATCTCAACAGCCTAGACAATCGAGATGAACCTTCATACTTAACCTTTTTGCATTAATTCGGAGATCCTAGTGATTTTTTTGTCGAAATCGGTCCACCTGCAGTGACTGCTTCCATACGAGTTTTTCCTTTTTTTGCAAATATTTTGACAAGTATTAGCACTTACGAAAAAAGGCTAAAATGAAAAGATTGTAAATTAAATTTCAAACAAAATTAGTTCAGATTATATTTTAAATTTTATGGGAACTGATGATGAGTTTTGATCTAAAAACCCTTATTTCGTTAAAATTTGACATCTCTACAAACCAGGCGGATGAATATTTGGAATAAAACTTGTTCAGACCTCCATTTTTTATTTATTATCGAACAAAGTTTATTTATGCTTGTTCTCAACAACTCTGAACAACTTTTGATATTATGTAGAGTACAACAGAGTTCATCAAAAAACTATGGTAGTGCCGTTTCTAACAATTAACAAAAATTAATATGTATTAGTAAGTACACTGTTAAAGTATTTCTTATAAGAATATTGAGTGAAATACAAATAAAACTCATGAGAAAAAAAATTGGTTTCCTTGTGATAATTAAATGAAGCACAAATAAAATTAAATTAATCCATTTAGAAGAAACTAAAAAATAAAAAAACTTAATATCTGTACACGAAAAATAAAATGTAAGAGTACATAATTCGATGTAAATAAACAGAATTTTTCGATAATAAATTTAGGACCTATGATCAACAAACCATAAAATAAAACTAGCAGTAGTTTACATTTAAAAGCCAAAGTGCCACTATTATCGTATAATTTCTATAAGAGTAACCTTGCAAATCAAATAGGTTTGATTTCCAAACGGATTGGTCGCGATAGATTTTTCTGAGTAAAACTCATTCATGGAATTCGTTGAGTGGCGCTCGTTGAATGACCAATAACAGGTCATCGTAGAGTTTGTACCAAAATTTCATTATATACTGATGACACCTATGGACTTAACCTTTCAAATGATATCAGTGACATTCCAAAACGGATTGACATCGGACGATTTTTGAGTAGAATTCCTTCAGTGCATTCATGGAGTCTGAGTGGAATGGGTTTGACGTCCAATAACAAGACATCGCAGAGTTTGTACCAAAATGCCACTATTACTGGATGATTTATAAAGGCTTAACCTTGCAAATCAAATAGGTTTGATTTCCAAACGGATTGGTCGCGATAGATTTTTCTGAGTAAAACTTGTTCATGGAATTCGTTGAGTGGCGCACGTTGAATGACCAATAACAGGACATCGTAGAGTTTGTACCAAAATTTCATTATATACTGAAGACACCTATGGACTAAACCTTTCAAATGATATCAAGACATTACTGTAACCAAAGAAATTTCTCACTTGAGCATAAATTATTTTGAATTTTCCGATCTAGAATTTACAAATATTGAAAAAAGAATTCGTTTACCTCATGCCAAGTGTCCTAATTGCAAAAGTCGAATAAAGGAAAACAAACTTATATCCAATGCTTGTTTTATAATAGTAGACGTCGAACCATTAAATTCTCCTCCATTCTGATAGCCGCTGTAATGGAGTGTGTAACCATTGGTGGTGTTATGGATGCTACTTCCAGACAATCGAAGTTCTTGTATTGCGATAAAACGTAATTTGTAAATCTTTGCCTGGTTCGATGGGGTTTCTAGATGGTTAGATCTCTAAGGTGTTAAAGGAAGAATCACGTTCCATGTTCCCATTTTTAAAGCGTTGTCTGATGTTGAAATTTCTAGGTCGTTGTTGTGACGAGTTTTATTTGGTAATCCGAGGCCATAGTGTAGGGTTCATAACGTTCACTTTACGTGCATGGGTCATGCACTGGTGGAAAATCTTATGACATCCTGTTGTATCATGAACATTTTTGTATACCGAGCTGATTGATACAAGACCGACGCCCGCTTTTGCCATCCTTATAACTTTGAGAACCGACGTTGATTTGGTAGGTGGGGTGATAGCTGGTATTAAGGCTATTGCTCATTTGAGTTTGATTTTAGTTGTTGGAATGATTTGAAAGAAACGGCTGATAATATGGTTATGGCACATCTAAAGTTGAATTTAATTTATAGAATAGGTAAGTACATGTAGATGGTTGGAAGATTTAATAAAGTTGACTGTTTAAATGATGTTTACAATAATTTAAATTTGTTTCGATACAATCTAATAGTTTTCGTAAAATTGCTTAATTATAAATTTTTGCTTAGTTTCTCGTATAAAGTAGCAATGATGGATTTATTACGCGATCAGGTTTAATTTCAATTATAAACTTACGTAAATCATCATGGAATTCCCATTGGCCGTTGGGTCTTTTTATGCAAGACGTGTAATGCCCAAAGTCACCCGCTAAATGATGGTAGTTTATGGTTCCTTTTAAATAAACAGTGTCCTCCAAAATAGTTAGCTCTTGTTGAATGGCATTTAATTTTGTTTGATAAATGGTGGAACTATTTAATGGTTCGACGTCTACTATTATAAAACAAGCATTGGATATAAGTTTGTTTTCCTTTATTCGACTTTTGCAATTAGGACACTTGGCATGAGGTAAACGAATTCTTTTTTCAATATTTGTAAATTCTAGATCGGAAAATTCAAAATAATTTATGCTCAAGTGAGAAATTTCTTTGGTTACAGTAATGTCTTGATATCATTTGAAAGGTTTAGTCCATAGGTGTCTTCAGTATATAATGACATTTTGGTACAAACTCTACGTTGTCCTGTTATTGGTCATTCAACGAGCGCCACTCAACGAATTCCATGAACGAGTTTTACTCAAAAAAATCTATCGCGACCAATCCGTTTGGAAATCAAACCTATTTGATTTGCAAGGTTAAGCCTTTACAAATCATCCAGTAATAGTGGCATTTTGGTACAAACTGTACGATGTCCTGTTATTGGTCATTCAACGTGCGCCACTCAACGAATTCCATGAACAAGTTTTACTCAGAAAAATCTATCGCGACCAATCCGTTTGGAAATCAAACCTATTTTATTTGCAAGATTAAGCCTTAGTACAAACTCTGCGATGTCTTGTTATTGAACGTTAAATCTATTCTACTCAATACTCAATTCTCTCTACTGGAATTTTATAGTGTGCCACTTATTTTTTTAATAATCGAGTTTTACTTAAACAAAAATCTGGCGATGGAAAATTTAATTGTTTGATCCAATTTATTATTTATATCTCCATGAAATGGTTTTAAAAAAGTTCAATTGAATAACAAACGCTCATCATATAAATCGGAATCCAACATGAGTTATATATTAAAGAGCGAGTGAGCTGAATATCATTAGAAAGAGACGAAATGAATTTTTAATATAGTTCTTATTTGAAAAAGATGGCGAGAATTGCATCTCTTTCTAATATCATAGAGCTGTCTCGTTCAACAATGTATTTAACAGTGTAGAAACTAACACATGCAATGTTGTAGTATATTCTTATTGGATTCGTATACATATTGTTGTTATTTTTTGTTAAAAACTTCACACTCATAAAAAACTTAATAATTCCTGAACTGACGAAACAGGGAAATTTTTTTAGTACCCAATTTTTTGATTGTTCCTTACTTCATTTACAACTGGAAATTTGAAAGAATGAAAATGAAATGACTGAATTGTATGTTTAATAAGAAAAAAATGAATACTTTAATGTTTGCTGGTCAATTAATTTATTTTAATATTGGATATTATTGTGTTTAATTATAAACCAAAAATTAAATGTCAAAATGATTGACTTAAAGTTAGTTAAAGTTGTTGTTCTAAATTTTTTTGTCTAAATTTGCCTGTATATTCCCTAAATTTTATATGCTGTATAAGATAGCGGAAATTTCTCAGCGGAAAATAAGAGATTTCGCTATTCCCCGCAAGTGGCACCACAATCACAAGAGAGAATTTATTTCGTTATATAATTACCAGCGGAAATTTTTTATTCATTTTGAATCTCTTTTTTCACTAAATAAAACATCCCAGCGGAATAAAATATTAAAAGTGATCCTTAAACTGATAAATCAATTAATCTCCGAAGTAAAGGAACTCGGTAAATGAAATATTGAAATTTAACAATATTCCTTCTTTCCGCCATTCTAAAAGAATGACGATGATATTTGGATAAAAGTATTGATCAGAGGTCCATAACTTAGGACACAATTCTAGGATCTCTGCATGCTGGACTAAACTAGGCCTTTTCATAACCAATACTTTTGAAAATTTAAATTTTTTTATTAGCTTATTTTCAGTTTTTGGCCAATATCTCCAAAACTTCTACTAGTAACCAATACTTTCGATTGTTTTTCTAATAGCTTAGGTCATACTGAGACTACCAAGAAAATTTGGGGAAAATTGATGGATTAGAATTTTCACTATAACTTTTTGATTTTCTGCTGCCATATAAGTTATTTTCAGTTTTTGGAAATATCTCAAAAACTTCTACTAGTAGCCAATACTTTCGGTTGTTTTTCTTATACATCTTAGGTCATACTGAGCCTACCAGCAATAGTTTTTGGCCACAAACAGAAAAAAACTTATATGGCCGCAGAAAATTAAAAAATTATAGTGAAAATTCTAATCCATCAATTTTCCTGGTAGTCTCCGTATGACCTAAGCTATTAGAAAAACAATCGAAAATATTGGTTACTAGTAGAAGTTTTTGAGAAATTGGCCAAAAACTGAAAATATCTTATATGGCCGCAGAAAATCAAAAAATTATAGTGAAAATTCTAATCCATCAATTTTCCCCAAATTTTCCTAGTAGGCTCATTATGACCTAAGCTATTAGAAAAACAATCGAAAGTATTGGTTACTAGTGGAAGTTTTTGAGAAATTGGCCAAAAACTGAAAATATCTCATACGGCTGCAGAGCAGAAAATCAAAAAATTATAGTGAAAATTCTAATCCATCAATTTTCCCCAAATTCTCCTGGTAGTCTCAGTATGACCTAAGCTATTAGAAAAACAATCGAAAGTATTGGTTACTAGTGGAAGATTTTGAGATATTGGCCCAAAACTGAAAATAAGCTAATAAAAAAATTTAAATTTTCAAAAGTATTGGTTATGAAATGGTCTAGTTTAGTCCAGCATGCAGAGATCCTAGAATTTTGTCGTAAGTTTTGGACCCCTGATCAATACTTTTATCCAAATATCATCGTCATTCTTTTAGAATGGCGGAAAGAAGGAATATTGTTAAATTTCAAGATTTCATTTACCGAGTTCCTTTACTTCGGAGATCAATCAATTTGCCATTTTAAGGATCACTTTTAATATTTTATTCCGCTGGGATGTTTGATTTAGTAAAAAAAGTGGTACAAAATAAATAAAAAATTTCCGTTGGCATTTATATAACGAAAAAAATTCTCTCTTGTGATTGTGGTGCCACTTGCGGCGAATAGCGAAATCTCTTATTTTCCGCTGAGAAATTTCCGCTATCTTATACAGCATATATTTTATCGCGGTCTCGAACACATATTTAAAAAAACGCAGCTAGAAAAACACGGCATTTATTATATTGTAATTAGAGACATCTTGCGTCAACTAGCGATATTATTGATTATCATGTTTTCTGAACGATTTATGTAGTGTCGTTTTATGTAAAATTGATATTTGACATTTTTATCAATCTCAACATGAATTTTGCATGAATACGTTATCAAGATGGATAAACACAACTTAAATAATTTACAGACCAATTTTCGCTTTTCAGTGAGAATTACACTGTTAAATTTGTTATTCGTTCAATTGGATTTGGATTTAAGTAAACTATTTTTAAAAATTGAGAATTTTTGACGTGTTTCACACAATATTTTAGCAAATCCCGGAGATGTCCCATCTGTTGGTCCTTTGGTCGACATGAACGTCCTACTGAGCGTGCAATTGGCAAAATTATTGATCGTTTTGAAGAAACTGGTTCAGTGGAAGGTCGTAGACCGTATCAACATGTTCATCCAGCTCGTACTCCTGATGCATTGGCAGCTGTTAGTGAAAGTGTTCGTAATGAATCAAGCACATCAACTAAGCATCGTTCACAAGAAACTAAATATTTCACGAACCATATTACGACGCATTTTACATGTTGATCTTCATTTGCATGCATACAAAATTCAACTAACTCAAAACTTGAACCCACCACACCATTTAAATCGTCATCGTTTTGTGAATTGGATGCTTGAACGAAATTAAGGGTTTTCAACAAAAATCATCTTTTCAATCAGCAAAATTGTCGAATTAGGGGAGTGGAGAATCCTCATGTTATTCACCAAGCAAAAGTTCATCTTCCAAGAGTCACTATTTGGTGTTGGTGGCATCATTGGGCCGTTTTTCTTTGAAAACGAACAGGAAAGTGCCCTTACAGTGAACGGGGAACGTTATTGCAACATGTTAATTGGTTTTTTGTGGCCCAAATTGAATGACATGTCACGTAAGTCGTGCAACAATCCATTTATTGTCAACACAATTTTCTGATCGCATAATTTTAAGAAATTGTGAAGTTTCTTGGCCACCAAGAAGCCCGGATTTGACACCACTTGATTATTTTGTGTGTGGTTATTTGAAAGGTAAGGTGCATGTTAATCATCCACAAACAATTCAACAACTTAAAAACAACATTCGAGCTGAAATTGAGGTCATTGATCCGCTTTTATTGGAAAAAGTTATCGAAAATGTTCGAATGCAGGCCTGTAGACGAAGCCATGGTGGGCATATGAACGATATTGTTTTTCATACATAAATGGCATAGAACCACCTTTCGTAATCAATAAAACATTTTGACTTTACGTCCCAAAATGTGTGTTTTATTTACAAATGAAAAACGGACTAACAGATGGCCCAACCTGTACTAAATATATTCACAGTGTATCAATACGGTACTTCGTACGCTTTTTATTAATTGTGTAACATTTTAACAGTTTCATAAGTTTTGTCATCAGTTTTGGCATTACACCTATATTTTTAGGTAGCTCAAATTATTTTCTAAATTTGTTTAAACTGGATTTAATTCCTAATGATCTTGATCAAAATTGTGTGTCGTCACTCCTGGAGATGTTCAAAAAGATGTTAAAAAAATTTAAAGATGACCCAATAACTTAGCGTTATCGAATTGGCATCCGATTCCATTGAATTTTACCATGTCTATAATTGTATTCATGTTTTCATTTGTCCTGTCGTTCTCAGAGATGCCCACGGAATCTCGTCTACATTTTTCGACATCTTAGAATATTTACTATACAGCCTTGGCCAAAAGTATTGAGCACCCTATAAATTTCGGGCGTACATGATAAGTATAACAGAAAACAACCCTTATTGTTTATTGATTATTTTTTAAACATCTAAAAAGGGATAAAAACAATGACTCACACCGCAGATGTGGCAATAAACCATCTCGTGGAATACAATTTGTTATTATTATTATTTATTTTACACATCCAATGTTTTGATTTGTTAAATTTAGTGATATTATTGCAAGATACCGAAACAAAACGAGTTAAGTTTAGAACAATGTGTGTAGATACAGCTTCTACATGAGCAGGGGAAATCACAAGTAGAGATTTGTAAATCTGTGAAATGTTCACGCCGATCTGTGCAAGTGATTCCCCGCTAGTAGATCACACAGTAATAGGTATAGAGCCGGGCGCAAACGCATCACCACATACCGTGAGGACCGGAAGTTAGTGAGAAAAGCTTTAACAAGTAGGGAAAAAACTTCTTCAGACCTCGCTGCTAAGATGTAAGTAGAAATTAAGAAACTAATTTCTGCTCGTACCACCCGCAGAAGGCTTCAGGAAGCTGGTCTGAAAGGCTGTAAAGCCAGGAAGAAACCATGGCTCTCGGAAAAAACAAGATGGCTCGGTCTAAATGGGCCCTAAAATACAAAAGTTTCACCGAAGAAGATTGGTCAAATAACAGTGTGGTCAGACTAAGCAAACTTTGAAGAAACTTGACAATTCTATGCCCTAATAATATTAAATAATAAGATTTTAAAATAAAATTCATTGATACAAATATTTTAGTTTACCGAAGTCTCTACATTTTCTTTATTTCAGATTTTTGGGAAACCTGGTGAGCTTTTTTTGTGCATCGCCGAGTAGGCGGAACATTTAATTCAGAGTGTGTGGTATCAACTACAAAACAAGGCTGAGGCAACATAATGGTCTGGGGCTTCATGACAAATTCTGGAGTTGGCGAAATATTCGTGTGTGAGGGCCACATGAACTCTTTAAAATACATAATCGTCCTCATTTTTGCATTTTTTGGTGATACAAACATGGATGGCGTTAAATTCCAGCTGGATAACGCGCGATGTCATAAATCTGCCCGCACAATGGCATGGTTTCGAGAAAATGGCATAGAAGAGTGGCCTGCCCAGTCCCCGAACTTAAACCCCATATAACATTTATGGAGTTTATTAAAACGCAGTCACGCGCCACATAATAAATAACAAAGAATACGTAAAATGCTGTCTGCACCAAGAATGGAGCGCCATACGTCTTGCAGAATGTAAAAAAAACTTGTAAGTAAAACTTGTAACTCTCTACCCAAAGGAATTGCTGCCGTAATTAAGGCAAAGGGTAGACCCACAAAATACTAATTTTGTAAAAATAAATAGTAATGTGAATCTATAAAAATTGCTTAATTTATTTTAAATAATTTTGGCCAAGGCTGTATGTATATGGGGCGAACATGGGTCAACTGTAATGAGTCAATAATGATTTTTGAATTTTGATCTTCCGTGATTTTGAAAAAAAATATTATTTCCTTCTACAAGATAAAATCGCCAATTGGATTTTAATTCGACATTCCCAAACAAGCGACGAACTCGTTTTAATCGATTTTTTAAAATATCTGGTAAACTATAGATGCTGCTGATAATCCAACCACTATTAAGAAATGGTTAGGTAAATTGTGATATAAGTAGGAGAACTCGGACGGGTTTCGAGATTTTTACAGAATTTAAAAGTTTCTTGTATTTTGATGTACAGGGTGGGCCCTACGTCCCTCAACATTGTATTAGAAACAACGTTTGGGAGATTCAGTAGCCATGTAAACGATTGAGGAACAAGCAAAAATTGTTAAGTTTTATTTTGCTAGTCAAAATTCAATAATTCAAACCCAAAGAAAATTTCGAATTTTTTTTAACACCAGAAATGCACCATCACTAAATCAAGTACGCAATCTAGTCGCTCGTTTTCAGTCATCGAGATCTGTTAGTAACTTATCTCGGAGTGGAAGACCACTTGAAGCACGAAACCAAGATAATATCGAACGAGTTCGGGAGAGATTAAATGAGAACCCTGAAATATCGACTCGTAAACGTGCCACTCAGCTTCAAATGTCCAGAACTTCACTGCGTAGAATAATGAAAAAAAATGTATTGCTGTTTCCGTACAATATATAAATGGTACATGAAATTTTGCCGTAAGACTATGCAACCCGCTAAAGATTGTGTGCATAATTGCCCGAATTATTAAAAGATGATCCTGCTTTGATGAAAAAAATTACAATGACCGATGAAGGGCATTTCCATTTAAGTGGTTATGCTAATAAGCATAATATTAGAATCTGGGGCACTGAAAACCCAAGAGTGATTCAACAGCGTCAGTTGCATCCACTTAGAGTAACAGTTTGGTGCGGAATATCAGCAGAGAAGATCTAAAAAGCGGCTTGTTATGAGGCTGATAGCAGGCATCTAACAGATATTATTTTTAAAATTTAATTTTTTTTAAACTCTTCATGATTAAAACTATCGTTTGTAATCAAAATTATTCATTTTCAATAAAAAATTATATCAAAAATACAATGTTCAGTAACTTATGGCCCACCCTGTATTCTACAAATGTTTAAGTTAATACTATAGGTATTGGTGTAGTTGCGCATGTTTCTATTTGCTGTTGCTGCCTCTGCAGCCTCGATTTTAGATAATAAAGTGTATTTTCTACTATCGTTTCTTGCATTTTCTGAATTTGTTTAGCTATCTCTAAGCCTTGTTTCAACTGTAATCTGTGGTTGGTATAGCTATATGTCAATATTGCGACCTTCGTGGGACCTTCGTCAATATGTAACATACTAAAAGACTACAAAACACAGAAAAATAGTTGTTTGACTGAGGCTCAGAGGAATGCTAAAATCGCACAATCTAATATGTTTCTCTCTTGGAGAAGATGTTACTACAAGACCCTCATAACAAACAGAGCGATCGTACACGGTCTGCGTAAATCTAGTTGAATAAAGATTCGGTAGTAGCTCATGGTCATTGTTCAAGTAAATCTACACCAACCATTTATTTCTCAAGAATCTTTGGTTGCATTATTTCCACGTATGTCTTGGTATTCTTATCCCAGTGTTCCATCACTCGTTCTGTGCTCTTGCCAAAGTTTGAAGTGCACGGATATGTTATCTTGCCATTTCATCAGTACAATTTATCCATCTCGACTGGTTAGTTCCTCGCTTCATCTCGGTATCGGTACTGAATTTTGGACTGTTGAGGCAATTGACTCGGATAGTTTCGGCTACTTTCATCTGTTTTTGCGGCAAAATTTCAAAAGTCTTTTAAGTGTTGGAATAATCGTCAAAATACATTGAATAACCAGGCCTACTGATCCTTTGAATGAGATGAATTGCAACTGTTGAACATATCAATTTCTGTACTTTTCCTTGGTAGAGCTCGAAAACATTTGGATACACAAATTTTTAACAGAAAATAGAGACTTTAATGTTCCATTGGTTTGGTTTTCATTCGTATACTGTTGAATGGCATTTGAGGCAATATCCTAAGTGGCGGTTTCGTTTCAAATTAATTCCGGCAGTTTGTACGAATCATATTATGGTTCATAAAGTGCCAATTGACCCCCGTTGCAAGCCGAGGTATTCATCCCAATACATTCTGACTTTTGGAAAACGAATTACTTCTATAATTATCTGCATTACATATATATAAATGCAATGTTTCTCCAAGTGTATCATGTTTTAAATTCCCTAGTCTTTTTAGATAGCTTACTAATTGGTCTATTTCTTCTAAAACCAAGATTTCTTCCCCGATTGGATCAACGTTCTGCATAACAATATCGAAAAGATCACTGTTATGTCTTGTAACAATTCAACATCATGCTAAAACGATTCGGCTGTTTCACTTTCATTCTCAGTGTTGTGGTAGGACCAAAGGAGCCCTTGTCCTCTGTGATTGATGCCTTTGAAGGATCTTCGTCCTCATGGCTTTTATTGTTATTACCATCTACGCAGTAAGTTTAATGCGACAATTGGGTCGCCACGACAGAGCCTCTTACTGTTGAACATTAATTGCTTTTCCAATGTCCAATTGATAGGTCAGATCGTTTTGTACTTCCAAGACTGGGACTATAGTTTTGTGTCATTCACAAGCAGCTTAGTTAGTTAATAACTTCTAAAATGATTGTGCGAGATTTGAGAGATTAATTACCATAATAAGAGCTTAAAATACCATAATTTTTATTATGTCTGCATTATTAACCATGTCTAACTGTGCTAATGTTCTCTTGGCCCTTTTGCTAGTTAAACTGGCAACTTTCGGAATAAATTATTATTATCACTTACTTAAGAGGCCTCATTTCTTATAATCTGACGACTCTTAATATTCAAACACCTAGTTATTCTGTGGGATGGATAGTGATTCACTATTTTATCCCATTAGTACTTGGCTAGAAAAGTATTGCTTGGTTAATATTTCGGGAGAAGTTTTACACCACGAAGAAAACCATCAATTGAAAAAATCGCAAAGTACCTCATTCACTCTTTTAACTTGTGTTGGCCAACATCATGAACGACATCCGTACTTAAATACTCAGGTTGATTAATTTTAATCGTAAACGGATTTTGCATTTTCGATTGATTATTGACCGATTGAATATCCAACATGGGTTTACATATTTACAAGCGGCTCAATAAACATTAGCAAACGTCTCCCCACTGTGAAGTACGGTTTACATCTGGATATTTATCACATTTGCACTTTGTCGGTCATCGGCCACTGAAATCAATTTGCAAAATTTAAATAAATTCTATCAAAATAAATTAAAAGTAAAAAAAATTAGGTTCAATTCCCCTCGAACACTAAACGGAATATTTAATTAGGCATTATTTGCATAGCTAGATCTGCATGATGAACATTTGTTGTTGTTGATATTACATCGAATTCAATGCAGCAAAAACACTCATTATCAATAATACGTATAATGGAAAAATACCACCTAAAGATATCGCTAAGCGCTAAAAATAAAATTTTACAAAATTTTCCAACATAAAAATCATTTTATCATTCAATGGCAACGTAAATTTAATTTTATTTAAATGCGACAAATATTAGAACGTGGAGTGCGTGGAGATATCCGACGCTACATCACACCCAAATTTATCTCGAACGTATCCATCCCTATTCGTCATGGTAAAATAACGCCGCTAAAATTTTTCAATAATAATGTATGTACCTACACTCGTACATTTTATTTATTTGATTTTAATTAGATTTTTAAAAATTGATTAGATTCTGAAATTTCAATATAAAATTTATAATTATAATTTCATTATTATTATTACTTTTTTACATTATTACAAATTTTGTTGAAAAACATTATTATTAGGAGGAGCATTGTGATCGATTGCATTAATTAAGTTTATACAGGCGACTACAAAATTGCACGAAATTATTTGATTTTCTTTCTAATATTGTGGTAAACTATTATTGTGTAAAGGGCAACGAAAAAATGCAGTAAGTTCATCGAATATTTTCGACACCACAAGGCCGGTTCGCCTTACATTGTTATTTTTTTTTTAATAACTCATGAATACGAGTACCTTCAGTTTCCTCAAAACTTAATTTGGATTTGATAATGAAATATCGAGCAAATTCGTTTACGTTGGTTGAGAAGCTGTAGATTATTTTTTCTTTTAGACAATTTTTATTTTACTAAAAAAAGTAACAAGGGGAGCAGATAATTGACAGCCTTCACGAAGTATTCTCAGATACGAACGTACTCTGACCAATGTATTGTAACACGAACAGTTGTGGTAACCAATCCCTTCCTATTAGTGTATCAATATAGCGAATAGTCAATCCAACACAATGCAATGGACCAAAACATAAAAGGATTTACCCCAGGTTTTTCAAATTGGCTAATCCACACTCTTCGGAGGCCGGTTCCATAGATACTGTGGAGAACCACTTACTACATGTTAGTAATCAATTTTTGATAGAGCGAATCCGTTTCAACAGTAATCAAATACAGCAAGAGCGTATGCCAAAAGTAGAAGCAGAAGCAGTTCTGCAAACAACAAAACCATAAACAAAGAAGCGTCGGACAACGAAGTACAACCTAAAAGAGACAAGTCGCTGTAGACTGAATACTTACTAGGGAAATTACCTGGATGTTGAAGAAGGGAAACTGTTGATTTGTCAATCCTAGATACAATAGTATCATCGTAGGAGGAAGGAGTCCATTTGAATACAAAGAGGTTAACGGATCTATGAGCCTCTGACTCTGTATATCTACAAGCAAACCAGCTTTCTTGAAAAAATCCGCGCCGATAATAGGCCGCCGATAACTCGCAGGAGAATTCGCAGCGCAGTCCGATATCAAGTTTTTTATAAATTTAGTCCCGTACGCATTTACCGAAGAATCGTTCGCTGCGAACAACCCGAATGATGGATCGACACTTGGATTCCAAACAAAACTGGCTGGCAAGACTGAGACATGTAGCTATTAAAAAATGAGTACGAAGAAAAATTTCGTAAATTAAAAGACGGCTAGTTTTAGACATTTATTTTTTTGAAACATTGTTATCGGAGTTATTTGATTCAAACTTACAATTTGGTATACATTTTAACGCCTTTGTGCCGAAATGATGATGATAACATTCACCATAAAAAGGATTGAAAGAATTTCAAAAATTTGGCAAGTTTTGCCGTGAATAATTATTTCTAGAATTTGATCGTGAATTGTGACGACTAGTGTCTTTGAATTAGATCGTGATATATAATTTTTATTAAATTCTCATGCACTATGTCAGCACTTTCTGCAAGGACTGACAGGGAGACGTTGTTTTCGAACGGTGTGAGCACCATTTGAACTGACTGGTGCAAACTCTTCATCCAAAATTGACGAAGTGTCGCTTCGTTAATATTGTCACCAGCGTTCAATTTCATTATATTCAACAACTGGGACGGCTTCCTGTCCCCAAGTGTCAAGCCATGCGTCAGATTATTAAGTTTCGACTTTTCTGATTCACCAAGTACCCGAATCACCTCAGCGTTAAATGTAGAATAAGGTGTATTACCCTTCGGGCTAGTGATTATAAAAACGTCGTAGAGTCGTGCATCTCGCGCTCCCACCGTATGAGCATATTTAGTAGACTCGACAGTAATTTCTGCCAATGCGAAGTGCTGCTCGAGTATGTCAAACCATACAATTGCATTTTGAGAGTGAAGTGACTGTGGGGGTTTGAAAGCCACTCGAGCAACAATTCCAGCACCGGTAGAAAAATTAAAAAATTAATATTTGCAAAGGCGAAATACATTTTAATTAAAATTAAATTTAAAATTAAAACACTTATTAGTGGACAGAAAAAATTTGATTAGTACTAGCACCGTAAATAATTAATTGGGTACTTACAATTATGTTTAGTTTATCCAATTATCAGCCGTTGCAGAGACACGTTATGTAAGGTGTCACCTCGTTCTCTAGTAATATGTTGAAAGCGGCCAATTATGCGGCTGACGATGCTGCGATTTGCAACAATTCTAGTATACAGCTTAGTTTAATAGTTTAAACTAATGTTTCGGCGCAGCGATTCGAAACAGAATTTTTATCGGGGTCACCAGTTTTGGTATTTAAAGACCAAATTATTTATTAGCTAGCTTTATTATTTCTTTTAAATATAGAACCTATTATTGCAAGTCTAAATAATATTTCTTGTGGTGTAAAAGAAATCATGAAAAACTTTAAAACAAAAATTTAAAACTAATCTATTTTTTGTTGTTTACATTGGCTTCTATAATTGAAAATTTTACAAAAAGTTCGTTTATACCCAACTAAACATTCAGGTGCTAGTCATTCAGGAACATTCAGGATCCGTCCAAAGTTCAGGCAATTGCCGACTACCCGGTGCCTCAGACAATACAACAGATTAGACGTTTCCTGGAGATGACAGCTTGGTACAGGAGGTTCATACCTAATTATTCGACGTGGCGGCTCCCATTACCGATCTTTTAAGAAAGGGAGTGAATCCAAAATAGAATCCAAAAGCCCAACACGCCTCTAATGAGCTAAAACAGTTGCTGATGATGCTAGCAGAACCGGTGTACTGCAGTGTACTGTGTCAGAAATATGGAGAGGATGAACACCCAATTGCATTTATGTCATCAAAACTAAATAAGACACAGAAGAACTACTCTATCACTGAATTGGAGTGATTAGCTACGGTGATGAGCGTAAAAACATTTAGAACTTATATTGAAAGATATTCGTTCACAATTATTACAGATTATTCCAGTTTAAAATAGCTGATGGACCAGAAGGAACTCTCGTGAAGCCTGGCCAGGTGGGCCCTAAAATTTAAGTCACACCAGTTCAACATTGATTACCGGAAAGGCACTCAGAACATTGTACCGGATAGCTTGTCTCGAGTAAACATTGAAGAGGTAAAAATATCAGTGGGTACTCCTTTACATCTACCAATAGATTCTCCTACTTTTCAGGATTCTGAGTATCTAGCTAAGATTAGTGCTTTACGGGATAACCCAAAACAATGCATCAACTTTAAAAAAATTTATGTTAAACGTTGAACACCAAATCAAATGGAAGCCGACAATTTCACAGTGAAAAGTAGTGGTACCGGACTGTCTTACACAAAATCTTATAGAGCAAGCCTACAATCCTCCATCCGCCGCTCACCAAGGCATCATCAAAATAATAGAGTTCCTAAGACGACAATTTTATTGGTCTACAAATGTGAAATATGCAAATCAAGCAAACCAATGAATTTGGCAACCAGACCACATTTATAGAGTCATGGGTACATTTATAGAGTCCGTCCAGCCCTTTCAAAGGCTCTATATAGATCTTTTGGGTCCTTACTCACGCACGACGAACAGTTTCACTCACGTAATGATTACTCTTGATCACTACACTCGATTCCCCATACTTGAACCTATGCGATCTGTTTCGGCCGCAAAAGTGTGTCAATATTCAGAAATAAAAAATTCCAGATGTTCGGTGTGCCAGAAGTGTTATTTTCCGACAATGACCCACAGTTTAAAGCCATCCGCCAACTGAATTATTTCAGAAATATGGGGTACGACATGAGTTTACTGCTGTATATTCACCCCAAGCAAACGCCTCAGAGTGAGTCAACCAATCGATTCTGTCGGCTATTCAGGAGCTATAAAAATTGTCGTACATACTTCAACCGGATTCTCATTCGGTTGTCACAAAATTACTCATGGGTCAATGTACCAGCGGCTGCTACGAAAGTTAATTCATTAAACGACAGTCAAGTTTTAACCTTTTCTTCAGTGGATCCCCCCAAAATATGGTTATAAGGAACCTAAGGGTGGCTTACGATCGTAATGCGAAGCCAAACTACAATCTCAGAAGTCGATCAAGAACATTCAGCCCCGGACAAACAGTTTGCAATCGCGGTCCTAAGATCTCTTTCCCGGTAAACGATCGATGCGAAACAATCGAATCACCGGTACCAACAAAAAAAACTTTGTCGCGGAACAATTCCTTAGCGCGACAACTTAAAACATAATTTATTAATGTGGAAGTACACAATATAAGCCACACAAAAAGATTTTCCGTTTAGAGGCACTGGAATTCTTTTGTATCCGCTTCACGTACAAAAATTAAATGCCCAATTAAAATTTGTATCCGAATAATTTGTTTTACTTCTTAGTTTTGTTTTGTTGGTAATCCGAAAAGAAATCACAAATCAAATTTTAGGATAAATTGTAATTATGCGTTATCAACAAACAATCAGTCATGGGCAGATCTATAACCACGAGCTAATAAAATGCAATAACAAATTAATATTCGATAACAACTGTATTATACCAACAAGTGGAAAATTCAACTATCTGGTCGTTCGGCAAAATTACTTTAATGTTACAATCATGGGGCAGCTTCACACCCATGAGAACGTCTCTTTAAGCCGGGCATTTACGTTTTTATTCTAAACACGCAAAATTAATCTGAAACTATTTCCAGCCGAGTTTACACGATCTATCAGATAAGACGAATAAAGCGTCTATCGAATCTCTTTAGCGTGTTACATTCCTAAACTTTTTCCAGAATCATCTATCGCTTCATAAATTATGGTACCAATTGGTTTGGAAATGTGACCTTTGATGAATTTAGGTGCAAACTTACTGGTAAATTTTTTGTTAGCGCTGGGGGATTGTTGGGATTGTTTATACTGAATGGAAATGAGATTCTTTATTGATTTTGCAATTTCTTAACCAATTATGATGGGATTGGGTTTGCTGGATGGAAATGTGCTCCATAACTGATTTTGGGAAGAAGTTCTGGAATATTGCCACCTGGGACGAAACTCAGCCATTTCTTAACCGATTATGATGGGATTGGGTATGCTGGATGGAAATGGGATTCTTAATTGATTTTTGGAAGAAGTTCTGGATTTAGACTACCTGGAACGGAACGCGATCAATTCTCAACCAACTATGATGGGATTTTGTTTGTTGAATAGAACTGAGATTCGTAAACAGGTTTTGGAAGAAATTCTGGAATATTGCCACCTGGGACGGAACTCAATCAATTCTTAACCTATTATGATGGGATGTGGTATGCTGGATGGAAATGTGCTCCATAATTGATTTTGGGAAGAAGTTCTGGAATATTGCCACCTGGGACGAAACTCAGCCATTTCTTAACCGATTATGATGGGATTGGGTATGCTGGATGGAAATGGGATTCTTAATTGATTTTTGGAAGAAGTTCTGGATTTAGACTACCTGGAACGGAACGCGATCAATTCTCAACCAACTATGATAGGATTTTGTTTGTTGAATAGAACTGAGATTCGTAAACAGGTTTTGGAAGAAATTCTGGAATATTGCCACCTGGGACGAAACTCAGCCATTTCTTAACCGATTATGATGGGATTGGACATGCTGGATGGAAATGGGATTCTTAATTGGTTTTTGGAAGAAGTTCTGGATTTAGACTACCTAGAACGGAACGCGATCAATTCTCTACAGATTATGATGGGATTGGGTTTATTGGATGGAACTGAGATTCATAAACAGGTTTTGGAAGAAGTTCTGAAATATGGCCATTTGGGACGGAACTTAGGCATTTCTTACCCGATAATGATGGAATTGGATATGCTTGATGGAAATGGACATTTTAAATGTTTTTGGAAGAAGTTCTGGAATATGACAAACTAGGACAGAAATTTGACATTGTGGGTGAAATTAGATTACTAAATAATTTTTGGAAAAAGTTTTGGAATATGGCCATAAGGATTAAGTTCTTGTATTGCAAGTACCTCAAAGGTGTAGATTTTTGCTTGGTTCGAAAGGTTCTGAAGATTTCATGGTCTTAGAAGGCATCATATTCCATGTTCTCGTGAACAGTTTTCGAGGTCGTTGTTGATAAGAATACTATAAACTTATCGGAGCCCTTTGTGTAGGATTAATAACGTAATTTTATGTGGGAGTATGAAATTAGCCTGCCGCTCAACCTACCAATTCCATAAGTGGTGGTTGTTTGAGTGGTTACGTGTTGGTGATAGGTGTTCAGCATTACAAGAAACTTGTTAGCATAACGAGCCACTTGCTTCAAAAAAATGCTTCCAACATACCCAATCCCATCATAATCGGTTAAGAAATGGCTGAGTTACGTCCCAGGTGGCCATATTCCAGAACTTCTTCTCAAAATCAATTATGGAACACATTTCAATCCAACATACACAATCCAATCAAAATCGGTTAAGAATTGATCGAGTTCCGTCCAAAGTGGCCATATTCCAGAGCTTATTCCGAAAATCATTTAAGAATCCCATTTCCATCCAACATACCCAATTCCATCAACATTGGTTATGAAATGGCTGAGTTCCGTCCCGGGTGGCCATATTTGAGAACTTTTTATCAAAATCATTTAAGAATCCCACTCCCATCAACCATACCCATTCTCATCATAATCGGTTAGGAAACGGCTGAACTCCGTCCCAGGTGGTAATAATCCAGGATTTATATTAATTATCTCCCATAATCAACTAAGAATCCCATTTCCATCCAGCATACCACATCCCATCATAATCGGTTAAGAATTGATCGAGTTCCGTCCCAAGTGGCCATATTCCAGAACTTCTTCCAAAAATCAATTAAGAATCCCATTTCCATCCAACATACCCAATCCGATCATAATCAGTTAAAAATTGATCGAGTTCCGTCTGGGATGGCCACATTCCAGAATTTATTTCCAAAATTAATTAAGAATCCTATTTCCATCCTGTATACCCAATCCCATCATAACCGGCGAAGAAAAGACTCAGTTTCGTCCCAGGTGGCCATATTTCAGAATTCCTTCCAAAAATCATTTAAGAATCTCATTTCCATCCAACATATCCAATCCCATCATAATCGGTAACCGAAAAATGGAAAATAAAAAATTGTCCGTTAAATCGAGCGTCCGTTAAATCGGGGTTCGTTCAATCGAGCGTTTACTGTATTGGAACACTTTTGCTGCCGAAGCAAATCGCATAGGTTCAAGTATGGGGAATCGAGTGTAGTGATCAAGGATAATCATTACGTGGGTGAAATCATTCGTCGTGCGTGCGTAAGGACCCAAAAAATCTATATAGAGCCTTTGGGGGCCGCTGCTTGATTTTCATATTTCGCATTTATTTAAGAAACTTTTCACTTTAACTGCCATTGTAGACCAATAAAATTGTCGTCTTAGGAACTTTAGTATTTTTGTGATGCGGATGGAGGATTGTGGGCGTGCTCTATAAGATTTTGTGTAAGACAGTCCGGAACCACTAACTTTCACTGTGAAATTGTCGGCTTCCATTTGATTTGGTGTTGAACGTTTAACATAAATGTTTCCTTCACTAACTTTAATGTGGATGAATTGTTTTGGGTTATCCCGTAAAGCACTAATCTTAGCTAGATACTCAGAATCCTGAAAAGCAGGAGAATATATTGGTAAATGAAAAGGAGTACCCACTGATATTTTTACCTCTTCAATGTTTACTCGAGACAAGCTATCCGGTACAATGTTCTGAGTGCCTTTCCGATAATCAATGTTGAACTGGTGTGACTTAAATTTTAGGGCCCACCTGGCCAGGCGTCCTGAGAGTTCTTTCTGGTCCATCAGCCATTTTAAACTGGAGTGATCTGTAATAATTGTGAACGGATATCCTTCAATATAAGGTCTACATTTTTTTACGCTCATCACCGTAGCTAATCACTCCAATTCAGTGATAGAGTAGTTCCACTGTGTCTTATTTAGTTTTGATGACATAAATGCAGTTGGGTGTTCATCCTCTCCATCATTCTGAAACAGTACACTACCAATACCGGTTGTGCTTGCATTGCATTAGATGTAAAAATGCTTTCTAAAGTCGGGATTAGCTAATATTGGAGCTGTTTAAGCTCGTCAAAGGCGTGTTAGGCTTTTTGATTTTGTTTTGGTTTCTCACCTTTTCTTAAAAGTTCGGTAATTGGAGCCGCCACGTCGAATATTTAGGTATGAACCTCCTAGGTATTTTGTTTCCATGAGCATGAAATTACTCTCTTCTACATCTATAGTGAGATTTGCCTCCCGCAACAATCTCGCTACTTCAGATAGTAACATAATATGATCTTCGAATGTCGCTGAAACGACAAGATCATCGAGGTAATCAAAAACCCGGTCATGCAACTGGTGTAGAATTACCTTGTTCATAAGTCGACGCATCGTTTGGGCTGCATTGTACAGCTCAAACAGCATGATGACAAACTGGTAGAGTGGCCGTCCTGAGATGTTGAATGCTGTCTTATCCTTTGACCCTTGATCAAGGGGTATTTGCCAGAAGGCATATTTGAGATCGAATGAACTAATAAAACGAGTTTGATCTAGTCGACTGAGTAACCCATCAATCAGAGGCAAAGGATAAGCATCAGTCACTTTCACCTTAGCGCATCCAGGCAGAGCCGAACCTTACCTTATTTACAATGCTCACTGATGACTAAAAACTTGGGCTCTCCTTGATAACACCGAGCGCTAGCATTCGATCAAGCTCACGATATAGTTCCTGCTGTTTAACATGTGATATCGCGTAGTAGCACTGTTTAATGGGTCGGGTCTGACCCACATCAATCTTATGGACTACCAGATGTGTACGACCTAATACCAACCTCTCGCTCGATGGAAATTGGCTTACTACATTTGCTAAAATAGGTTGTTGGCGGTTGTCTAAATTATGTCTATGAATATCGGGGGATAAAGACTTATTACCGAGGTCTTGTAATTCGTTCACCATGGAAGGAACCGGACCAAACACTTCCCAAAAATCAATGCCAACATAAAGTGGATGGCTTAAACTTGGAGCGATAATGATGCGAAGAGATCTCGTTTTGCCTCCGTATGAGACCTTTGCAATGAAATGACCTAACACCTGTTGATGCTGACCACTAGCTGTCGACAGAGTCGACGGAAGACTAAATATTTTTAAATTATTCCTTTTTATGAATTCTTCTGAATTGTATCCCAACACATACACATTAGCACCACTATCCAGTAGTCGCCTACATTGTATCCCATTGATCAAAACATTAGCATACGGTTTGGTATCAGCGACGGGTTCTACGACTGATTCACATACCATTTTCTGCAAGGTTCTCCTCAACTTGAAATAATATAGAAAACGAGCCATTCTACTTTTTCGGCTAGGAGGTGTCTGTGTGGATTGTGAAGTGATGTTCGTTACAAAATCTAATTATTAATTTTTTCATTCGTACGGTTTAGTTTTTTTTTTTTCAAAGGATTTCATGACACTTTATTTTACCCATTAAATTCAATAATTCTAGAAACACACACAAATCGTTACATAAATTCACTAGTAGAATAAATTTGTTGGTTAAACCGCCACAAGCTTATCTCTACACTTTCTACACTTGTTTAATTGCAGCTAAACCACTCTTAAATTAACTTGCAACATTCGTTCCATCGAATTCATCGCGATGTGACGTAATTTCAGATTTCCTACTGTATCTTGTAATAAATCGATATTAGAATTACCTAAATGCTTGCTACCTATTTGCTTAGCCGTACAGTGCGCGATCAAATTTTTTTCTTTTAATGGGAATGGTATTTTTTCTTTAGGCTGTTTGGCGGGAAAAACAAGTGGAACCAGATACCGTTTTTGTTGATTGTTTTTTTTGGTATTGTTTGAAAAAACAAAAAAGACAAGACGAATTTTTTTTTGTGACATTAATTACGCTAGTCAAGTGAAGTGGTTAAATTATATTCAGTGATAACTAAAACAGTTAAAAATTACAAATTAACAAAAAAAACTTCAAAAATACTAAAGTGAAACGTTAATTAAAGAGTTAAAATATAAAAAAAATCGTTCGACAGTGAAACTATATAGAAGTGTAGTTTGTTTCACGGGCTTATAGTGATTTGTCAAGTAGGTTTTGAGTGTGTACGGTGTACGTGCAGTGTTGAAGAGCCGCAATTGTACAGTTGAAGAGTGTTGTTTGGTTTGATCAGAAATATCGCTGTATTTGCGAGTTCGTGATCGTGAAAGCCTCAAGCTGGTAATTGTACAGTAAAAGGGTGTAATTTGACTCGTTGCTGTAGCGCTTGTCGGACGGCAGTTGCGGGGTATTGGTCAGAAATATCACTGAATTTCGAGATGATGGATGAAAGGTACGTGAAAGCCTAAATATCAACCGAAAGCAGTTAAGTATATCATGGTATTTGCGAGTTCGTGATAATAGAGGAATGGCAAGCCTAAATATCAACTGACCATAGTTAAGTAGTAAGCCGTTACAGTAGGAACCGTTGTATCTACCGCTTTCGCCATAACATGTGGATATATTTTTTTGATAAGTTTATTTCTTTGTCTTTCTAATTTTTTAATTTTGTTTAAATTTCCTTGCTTGCCTAACTTTTCGAGTTTGTTTCGAGTGCCTTTTGCCTAATTTTTCGAGTTTGTTTTCATCGTAGTTCGTAGTTTCGAGTTTGTTTTCATAGTTTTATCCTTTTTTTATATTGTGCGGCGAGGATGTGCTGCAGCTGTATTGCAGTGAATCTTTTTTGATATTTGGAGTGATTTGAATGGGTTTCGTTCATGGTGAGTAATGGCTCGGTGTCTGCGGTTTGTGGTGGTTGTTCGTTGAACGTTGTGTTTCTCAACTTGCGGAGAGTTGTGTTCATGTGTGTTCTGTCGTTACCTGTATTTATAAGGTATTTTTGATTGTTTTGAGTTGTTTTGTTTAGGACTTGAGGTAGTTCTCATTTGTTAGTGTATGAGATTTGCAGTTTTGTATTGAATCATTGCCTGAATTTGGATTTGTATGTCCAAATTGGTTTCTTTCCTGAATGCTTCGGGTGTTTTTGTTGGAGTTTGCCGTCGATTTGGCGGGGGCTGAATCATTTTGGGAGTTTTGGTATGATCGGTCGTACGCTGAAGTTTTTGGGCTGTAGGGTTGCCATGGTTTGTTTGTGATCTGTCAAGGATTCGTCACGGCTTTGTGAAGCGTGGTTTTTGTTGAATGGTGGTGTTGGCAGGAGGTCGCTTGGTGGATGGTAGTGGTTTCATGGTGGGAAGATTCATGCCGTCTGTTGGGATCGTTTCGAGGTAATTTTAGCTCCTGGATGGACATTGCATAATTCTCTTGGTACATTTTACTATGATTGTTTGTAGAGGTGGTTTCTTCCACACTTTGATTTCGGAGATTTTCGGAGAGAGCTATTTTGGTGATGTTCCTTCATCCTATTATTCAGCGTTTGTGTAATAAATTGTTATATTTTTATTTTGGTTTGATTAGCGATAGAATTTTCCGTTTCCGTATTTCTTCTGTGCATTGAGAATATAGTGTAGGTAATTTATGATTAGCTGTTTTCTATATTGTATTTCCTTCATAATCCATCATTTTTGCAAGATTAATTGCAACTATGTTGGAGTTGGTAACGAATCCTATTATTTACCGCAAAATTGCCTTTTTGTGACACTCAATGGGTTACTAGTATTTTCTCACAGCTTATTAGCGATATTTTTGCTTTATAAAAAGAAATATTATTTGCATTGGATTTGGGATTTTAACAATCTTAACATAAAGAATTGTTTATCGGCAACTTCGTTATATCTATGTAACTGAAAAGCTAGAAATATTTGATATAATTAATATAATTATCCAAAAAAAAGAGAAGGTTTGCATACTTCAATACACCAACGACTGGATGTTTGTCATAAAATGCAACGTTGCCAATCTTGACTGTTTTAGTACAAGAATTATAATTATTAATTCCCAATTTCAAATCAACCCTAAATATTAATCTACGTGTACAGTGCCGAGCTATTATATTAAAATTATTCGGTTCTCAGGAAATCTCATTCAAATATATTTAATATACGAGTACATATTATCCCTCTTTTAAGATACTGGTACGATTTATATTTAATTATAAAAATTATAAAATAAACTTATTTATCATTTATTTTAGAATAATTTTTTCAAATTTTATCTAGTTGCCTTTACTTAAATATTACCTTCCAGCAGGAGGGCCATTGACGACACACTAATTACTAATTTACGTTTGTTGCCAGTCTGAGATGAATCGTTTATGACAAGTCTAATACGAGGTGACAAGTCAGAGACGAGTCGCATGTGTCATGTCTGAGATTAATTGTATGTGATATATCCCCAGCAAACGTAGAAGAAGTTCCAGAACTAGTGCAAAAGTAGTGATAAAAGTATTTGTTTCCTTGTGAAAAAGGATGGGCGTCGGGAAAAATTCATCAGTTTTATAAAAAATGTTTAGTAAACATACGAAATTTTTCCGAATTCTAAATTATTTAGGATATTTTAATGGTATTTTAAGGGATATTTGAATGCAATCCGGTAGTTAATCTAGTTAATCTGTTTTTTTTTTTTGCTATTTCGTGTTCACCCAATTCAACGGTTAAATACTAATGAATTTTAGAGTTATTTTGAATATAGTTTAAATAACTTTGGTTTCAGGAAATTCTACTGTAAGTTGCGGAGTTGCAGAATGATTAAATTAATAAATGTTTCAATTATTTAGGAAGCCGGAAAATATGAATTTAGAATTAAATTTCAGGAAATTTACAGATGCTTGTGAATTAATGCTTCATTGTAATTGCTGATTATGTAGTTTAGAATTGTGTTGTCATTTTATTACTAACGACTTTACATAGGTGTCTGTAACGGGTCGAGTCAACCAATTTTGGTTAGGAAGCCGAAAAGTATTAATAGAATTAAATTTCAGGAAAATTCCAGATGCATGTGAAATAATAATATTTTTTCTTAGGTTGCCGTTTTAAAGAAGCAATTGTTGAAGACCAATACCATCGTTATCCATTAACCTATTAAGCCTTTATCCTTCATCTAGTAGATTAGCATTGTGTTGTCTTTGTGTTACTAACTATCGGCTATACCTAGGTGTCTGTAACCGGGCCGATTCTGTCCCACTTAACTAACCTATCCAATCCTTCGGTTTTGTTATGTGTAAAAAAGGGTGTACGGTGGACCCGGCGTCATCCGGGAACTCAAGCCTAAGAACTTGGTCGTACATTTAAAATCAATCAATCAATCAATCAATAGTTTTATCCTTTTTTTATATAGTTAATTAATATTACATATTTGCTTTATTTTCTCTTAGAATTAGTTTCTTTAGGAAACCGGTTGCAGTGCCAAGGTCGTTGGAAATTAACGTACTAACGTACTAATTAACGTACAGTTTAGTCGGTTTTCAAAAAAAAAAAAAAATTAATACCATTCGAATAAGATTTAATAAATTATAGTTATTATTGGTAGTTGTTCTATTTTTTTCTTTTGGTTCAAGATAAATAAATATTTTTGTTATTTTCATTTGCAAAATCTATTTAATGAAGTTTATAATAAATTCATCAATTTGATTTCGTTGCCATACGTTGTGATCTATTGCCAGAGTACAAAACCCTCGAACAATTTTACCTCAACCACTAAGCAAATTATGGCATACTCTCGTACTCTGGTGTCACGCGTGCTTAAAAATATTTATTATTATTTCGTTTTGTTAACGTTAGCCGACGTCAAAGGCGTTACAAACTCATTGAATTAATATTCCTGTTCATTTGTGTTCCAAATTTTCGCCCTTGCGATTTATTTGCTGCGTTTTTTTGAAAAAGCTGCTTTAGACCGCGATAAATTATATTTTGATTTTTTAAACAATTCAAATATTATTTTAATAATGTTATGTGTTTTGTGCTTCGGATTTACTCAATCGAATCCTAAAAAGCTTATACTAAATCAATATCTTGTATTATATTATCGAATAAAGTTTATTTATGCTAGTTCTCAAAAACTCTGAACAACTCTGGATATTATGTAGAGTACAACCGAGTTCATCAAAAAACTTAATAATTCCTGAACTGACGAAACAGGGAAATTTTTTTAGTACACAATTTTTTGATTGTTCCTTACTTCATTTACAACTGGAAATTTGAAAGAATGAAAATTAAATGGCAGAATTGTATTTTTAATAAGAAAAAATGGATACCTTAATGTTTGCTGGTGAAATTAATTAATTTATTTTAATATTGGATAGTATTGTGTTTAATTATAAACTAAAAATTAAATGTCAAAATGATTGACTTGAAGTTAGTTAAAGTTATTGTTCTAAATTATTTTGTTTAAATTTCCCTGTATTTTCCCTATATTTTATCGCGGTCTCGAACACCATATTTCAAAAAATCGCAGCAATTTATAGTGTAGTAGAGCTGCCACTGGTGCTAGTACCTCTCCCTCTCTCATTTTATTTTTTTATCAACATTAAATTTCTTTTGTTTTGTTTTCTATAAATGAAATATTTTAGTAAAATAAATCATAATTTAAATTAAATTACATATTATGTATTTCAATTAAATTTAGTTTTGTAATGAACAATTTGCTAACCAAAGAACAAAAGTTAATTTTTATGTACCATCATCCCCTAAATATTATTTATTAATTAATGCAAATTAATCGTTAGTCATTTAGAATTTTTTTTAGTTGAACAAAAATTTAATTGACAATTAAATTAATTACTATTTCGTGATATTTCGATTATGTAATTATTATTAGTAAATGTTATTTAATGCCGATTGTAATTTTATAGTTTTTTTTTCTATATCGAAAATTTGCTATTGTTAAAAAGCTTAATTGAATTTTGCTATGGATATTGTTTTTGTGAACATACATGGCGTAACGTGTACCAACATGAAAATTAATTTAATTGAATGATTACTAATTAATTGAAAACACGAAAAATGCTATGTGCATATAAACAGGTGGTGCACACTGTACAGGGATACTACAGTGCTGGGAAAAAAAATTTGGGCAAACATATTTTATTGCAAATTGTAGTCTTGTTTTGCTAAAATTACAAAACTTCTGAAAGCAATTGGCTTATTGTTTCATTTTAAATACATGTATGACGTAATTTTTGAAAAAAAAAAAAAAAATACCTGCAATTAAGAGGCAAAACCCCGAAAAATGCCATAATATACAAAATACGTTGATTGGAGTTAAAGTAGTGGAATAAATGAAAAACCTATTTTTTAATTTTTTTATTGATTTCTAGAAGTTCTAATATTTTGTTGGACCGCCTTTTGTTTTTATTACACCGGTACAACCCCGCAACTGATGTGGTCAAGCAATTATTTTATTTTACGCCTACCGTTATTGGCCGTCATTAGGGTGCAGAGGTTTTATTGCCTGTAATTTTTTTTGGAGTATAAATAGTACATATTTTGTAAGATTAAGATATTCTGTAAGTGATCCTTAGTTTATAAAAATGGGAAAAGTTAGTGAGCAGCGTAAAAGCAATATGTTGATTTTGGCGCGAGAAAATTTAACCACGCGTGAAATAGCAGAATTATTAAACATTCCTGAAAGTACTGTCGCGTGGAAAATTAAAAAAATGCAAGAGATAGGCAGTACACAAAGCAAGAAAGGCTCTGGAAGGCCCAGAAAGACATCGCTAGTGGAAGATCGTTTCATAATGTTACAATGTCGTTGGAACCGTTTTAAAACTTCATTGGACATAAGACGGGATGTTGAGCGAGCAACGGGAAAACAAATTTCAGCTAGCTTAGTGAGAAAAAGAATTGTTAAAGCTGGTTTGAGAGCACTTAAACCAGTCCAGAAGCCTGAGTTAACATTGTGAAAAAAAAACGTTTGCTATGGGCCCAGGAGCATGTTTCTTGGACTCCAGAGATGTGGAATGATGTGATTTTCTCCGATGAATCAAAATTCAAGCTGCATTTTGGAGATGGAAGAATTCTCGTAAGAAGAAAACCCTGCGAGAGGCTTATCAATGAATGTCTTTTAAGACTTCCACCGAAAAATGAAGGAGTTATGGTCTGGGGATGCTGTTCTGGAAATGAAACCGGTCGATTGTGCTTCCTTAGTTCCAGCATTACAGCAGATTTTTATCTGTAGGTCCTACACAACGAATTTGAGCCTTCTGTGTTAAAGCTTTTGGCTAGATTTGCAAATTTATTTTTCAACAGGACAACGCTCCGTGCCATACTGCCAAATTTGTGAGTGATTAATTTTGCATTGTAGATAGATAAATTGCCTTTCATATAAACATAAATAATTTGTGAAAAATTTGTTTTTTCTTATCTCTTCATTTAAAGGTAAAAAAGTACTTCGAAGAAAGAAGTATCGATGTGTTGAGCCCGTGGCCCCCGTATAGTCCAGACTTAAATCCCATTGAAAATATTTGGTCTATCATGAAGCTAGAAGTAGCAAGAAAGCGCCCAGAATCGATTCAAGCTTTAAAAAGTAATCCATACCTTTTACGATTTTGAAAAATTTATCACATACAATGAATCGGAGGTGTATCGCTGTAATAAAAGCAAATGGCGGTCCAATAAAATATTAATATTAAAGATGGAACTTCTAGAAATCAATAAAAAAACAAAAAAATTAAAAAATAGGTTTTTAATTTATTCTACTACTTTAACTCCAATCAACGTATTTTGAATATTTTGGCATTTTTCGGGGTTTTGCCCCTAAATTGCAGGAAATTTACTTTTTTCAAAAAATTACATCATACGAGTACATGTATTTAAAATGAAACAATAAGCCAATTGCTTTCAAAAGTTTTGTAATTTTAGCAAAACAAGACTCCAATTTGCAATAAAATGTTTGCCCAAATTTTTTTCCAGCACTGTAAATCTAAAATCCTTACACATGAAGTGATTTATCTTTTTATCTAATTCTTTATTTATTTATCGTGTATTTCATTAAATTTTATCGGTGTATTATAACCATAAACCGTAACATCCAATAATAAAATTGAATCTTGGAAAAATTCTTTATTCAATTTTATTTTAGAATATCGAGAAGAAAAAGTGTTCTCGCTTTAATCGTACGTAAATTCTTTTAGTAGAACTGTGCTGTTGTATATCGTTCACCGTACGGTACTTGGAGTATTGTGGAAAATTTTCTTTACACCACAAGAACAAGAAGTAAACAAAATATTCAGGGAAAATAAGAAAATATGCTAGAATTCATAAAACTAAGATTTATTAAAAACTTTGGAATAACTAAACAAAAACAAAGTTGATATACACGAACGTGTTTATGATCTAAAATTAATATTTCTCGAAAATTGTATAACAAATACCTATACTTTTGAGGTTTTATGTTTTCCGAACTTTGTCGTTTGAGTTGTGCAACGATGGTATTGTTCGATTTCATACCAAATTAACGAAACGTATTTGTTCCGTATTCTGCTGGAATGCATAACAAGGCACATAACATTATTCATTATTTTGAAATATTGCTGCGTAATTCCAAATTTTTTATACGTGATGGTGCGTTAGATCATTTAAAAGGGAATCTTCCAGGGATTTGTGTCTACTTAACGCTTGACGAGCACGGGTGCAAAGAAAATATATAGTAAAGTTTCTTCCTTTTCGTCATCTTCGCAGCTACGACATTAATGGAGGCATCAAATCTGTTCGCGCGACATTTGCTCTAGTAGGTGAGTCAAGTTCCCAAAAGTTTTAAAATGCTTTGGCACCCTCACACCAACTTGGTTCTCCTTTAGGACTCTACAGTTGTGCTAGTTACTTATTATTAATTCTGTCATCTTACAGATTCCTGATTACTTTAATAGTTTTAATTAATTCTGGTTTAATTTGTTTAAGTATTAGAGATTTTTAAACTGTGCGAAACATCCATATTGATATATTATACCTTACAGATTCCAGATTAGCTTTTCCTGGAACCAGATTTCGTATGGTCACTTTTTTATTTTTGTAGATAACCATATTTGTATTAGATTAGGGATGGAAAGGACAAGTGACTTTCACATTATATAATATTTTATTTAACTATTTAACTAATAAATCCATTAAGTCAACAGATCCACTAGCTCCACTATCGCCACCGCCTCCAGGTTCTTATTCTTGTAAACAAGAATGGGTGATTACGTAACCTAGATGTGGGGATCACGCTAATTGGTGGCGGATGGGTCGGATCAAGGTGTCATGCGAACACGGCCTATATAAAAATAATTGCTTAGTCCTTAACGGAGCCCTCTCGATACCTGGCGACCTCCAGTTGTATGTAGCCTTACTCGTGTATACTGATCTCTGCACGGGCGGACCATCATTTTCTTCATTACTCGTGGGAATAAGTATGGATAAAAAAGCAAATAAAATTAAAAAAAGTGGCCAGGACTTCGGCCTTACGGGTCTTGGACAGACTGGCTACAATCCTGGAGGAGCAATGGACGGAAGAGCAGAAGAAATCTGTTAATTGGGCAAAGAGTTGCATAGTCGAGGGGAGCAATGCACGTAAGGAGAAACTTGGTTCTAAAAGACAGAGGTGTAGTGAGGAGGAGCATGGAGGACTGGATGCCGAGAGGAAACAGGCCAAGCACCATGTGGGACACTCGGTAGAGCATCACTGGGAAAAATGGAGTTTGGTGTTTAACGCACTGAACCTAGGTTTCCTGAAAGTCCTTGGAAAACATCCGGGACCCCCACCAGTTTGTAGAGACGCGGGTTGGTATCAGCGACGACTGAAACTGACCGCGTGTGCAGATCAAAGATCGGCCTTCTTATGTAGGAAGGCAATCGAGGAGTTAGGCGAGGTAAAAGCTCAGGGCTGTTCTGAGGGAGGGGATACAGAACAGACCTAGAGCAATGGTTTGGATTCCCACGGAGCTGCCTAACCTGAATAAATCTCTAAGGATTATCCAGGTTTGTAATCCGGATCTTCCGACGGGGAACTGAAGGATTCTCAAGCAGGAGATGCCCAAGGGCAGTTTCAGATTATCAATTATGATAATCAATAAGGAATCCCTGGCTCCCCTGTCAAAACCAAAGGGGTTATAAACTTCGACTTCGGCTCTGTCACCCTTACGGTTTTCTAAACACCTACCCGACAAGGTCGGGGTAAAACCGAGCACCGCGCTGCCCGAGAAGGAGGAACAAGAAGTCTAGCCGGTTGAAGGAAGATCGACGAGTGGTACCTCTCGCGAACCCAAGTGAGGGCTAACTGAGGATCTTAGAGATGTAAACCTCCTTAAATTTAGGGACTACGGAGAAAGTGAGACGGAAGATACCGTCGACTCCGTCGGATTCAATTAATGGACGTAGCACGGCTGTTGCGATATGGTGAGTAAATACTGTTACTAATGATCAGGTTTGTGCAAATAAATCTACATTACTCCAAGGCTGTTTCAGCGGCGCTACTTCTTAGACTTACCAAGTCAGAGGAGGAGATAGTACTGATCCAGGAACCTTGGATTAAAAACGACAAGATCTTTGGTCTGCGAGTGTGACTTCAGCTGTTCAGCAAATTCAAACGACCGCTTCGGGGAAACCGTTTTGAGTCAATTGAAGACATTAAACGTGAATCGCTACGCGCATTGGAGGCTATTCCGGAAATTGACTTTAACAACTGTTTCGAGGATTGGAAAAAACGTTGGCACAAGTGTATTGAGGCCGAGGAGGATTTCTTTGAGGGAGACGAAAAAGATTTGGAGACATAAATAAAGAATTTTAAAATTATGAACAAGTCTCAATATTTTTGCCCACAGTATTATATTACTAATAATGTGGTTAGTTCTTAAAAGAAATTCGTAAAGTAACTCATCCATTGATGTCCGAACTACTCCAGATGGTATGATGCGCGTTCGCGTCGCACCCTAGGATAACTCCCATCTTCCTTTCTCCTTTCCGCGTCCCAAACAAGTACCCCGAGTAAATCTGGCGGCACTGGCTTCTCCCGGTCCATCGATGTGGCTGCAAGCCAGAAACTCCTCCGCTTCGTCTCTTTACATACCGCAGTTATGCCCCCATTGCAATACCGCGGAAGTAGAACAACATTTATATTTTTTTCCACCAGTGTACATAATCTGCTCTTTTCCGTCCCACAAGCGTAAAAATGAGTACAAAGAGTCACACGGAGCTAAATCAGGCGAATACGGTGGTTGCGGAACGATATGAGTGGAATTTTTGGCGAAAAAATCACGTAAAACCTATGCTGTATGAGAAGGTGCATTATCGTGGTGCAAAATCCAAGAGTTATCGACCCATAATTCTGACCCCTTTTAACGAATAGCTTCGCGCAAACGACGCATAACACTCAAATAGTATTCCTTGTTGACAGTTTGGCCAGTCGGAAGGAATTCGGAGTGCGCCACACCTCGAGAATTGAAGAAAACTGTCAACATCACATTGATTTTTAACTTGCTTTGACGTGGTATTTTCGGCTTCGGCTCACCTCTGGTACGATATTCGGCCGATTGATCGTCTGTTTCCGGGTCGTATGTATAGATCCAAGACTCATCGCCAGTTATAATACGTTTCATGACATTCTGGTAGTCGGAAAGCATTGTTTCACAGACGTCAACTCGACGCTGTTTTTCCAAAAAATTAGTGATTTTGGAACCAATCGTGCTTTCACTTTTCGTAGGCCCAAAGGGTCTTTCAAAATAGTTTTCACTGATCCTTCCGATATTTCAACGATGCCAGTAAGGTCTCTGACTGTTAGTTGTCGATTCTCGATCACCAATTCCTTGATTTTATTAACGTGTTGATCATCAGTTAATGTTGATGGCCGTCATAGACGTGGCTCGTCGTCAACACGTTCTCGACCCTCTTTGAACAATTTGTATCAATCAAAAATACTTGCTCGCGACATACAATTATCACCGAAGGCGTTTTGTAACATTCTGAACGTTTCGGCACCACAAAATTGATTCCGCACACAAAATTTAATGGAACTTCATTGTTGAATAATTTCACTCATTGTAAAAATCGCCGAATGCACTTTTTGTACTTCAGAAAGACAAGCGTATACTAAACACTAATGATTATTTTGATGTGACATTTGGCACAGATGTCACTGACAGTCATACCAACATAGAAAAACATATATTTCGACGAATGGTTTTCCGCGCGAAATTTAAATTAAGAAGTCTTACTACTTTTTGCCCACAATAGTATCTCGAATTATTTAACTTTTACTAATCTCACATAGTAAACATGAATTACAACTTTCACAATTGCTGTGTTTTGACGCTATATAATTATAGTACTACAATTTTTAGTTATGATCATAAATTTGTTGATCTCGCTGTCTTGACGAGGATATTTGAAAGCACACTCGTATTAAAAAAGAAACATATACAAATCAACTCCTGGTTTCTTCAAATTATTTATTTGGTGGGTGCACATGCGATTTTTCTAAAAAGCGATAAAAGTGGAATAACGTTTGAACCATCAACAAGTCGAAAAAATTTCACTTGGCTGTTTTTGTGGGAAATGAGCTCCTCTATCACCCTGCTTCGTTTGATCGTTCAATTCTGGAACACCCTTTATAGAAAAAAACACATACAAATATTTAACATATGGATGGTTCGTTTCTGTACGATTTGTCTTATCCTGTCCTCCCGAAACGCACAATTTACAAGTTTTCAATATTTTCGTTTCTCCAACTCCTTTCGGCATTCTATAAAAACAATTAAAAACGTTAAACTGGTAAAAAATTAAAACACGGTGAATAGAAATCTAAAGATAATAAAAAGGTCAAAGTACCTAGGTATGTACATAGTGCGAACAAAAAAAAAAAAACAAACTTTGCAAGATAAGGTCAAATAAATTATCCTTTTGGATTACGAACCCTCTACATAAAAAAATTAAAAAATGAGTTTATTGTACCGCGGTGTTATACAACAACGGAAAATCGTATTGTTGAATATTCATTACGTTTTTAAATTGGACAAAAAACCATTTATAAAATACGAAAATCTGACTTAAAAATTTAAAACCATGCAATTAGAAAGGTATTGTTAAAATCTTATTAAATTTATTTGTTTTCTTACGTTTTTTTCTATTTCTCGCATCGCAAATGACTTGGATTCCAAACTGAATTTATGGTTTGTAATTACGAGAATTTAAATGATTTGACTGACATAAATAAAATTAGAATTTTATGCGTGCAATAAAGGAGGGCTAGCGGGACCAATGTTTTAGGAAGGTATAAATCTGTATGAAATACTAGAAAGCTTAAAAAACTGTAGTAAAATTAGAACTTTTATTACGTCACTAAAGCTAGCAGAACCATATAGCAGAACATTACAAGTTAGTACGGATAATTACAGGCTAATTAAATGCTCGCTTTAGAAAAACTTAGCAGAAGCCATATCCGAAAATTATTTATAAACAATTGCAAAATTAAATGTTAATTTTAGGCTAATTGCCCTATTACAATTTTTTTTATTTTCCTGTTTTTTATTATTTCTAAGCTAGCATAACCGAAATAAGAACACAAACCAAGATCCATTACAATACCAATAATTTTAGGCTTATTATGGCGTATTAAAACTAGCCCATAAACAATTTTGAGCTCCACTCGTTCTTGACCACACTTTGGGTCATTTAATTTAAAGCTAGTGTATAATTTTGTGTTTAATATTACACTCGGCACTTTTTTTACAACCTTCAACCAGTGTGTACCAGTTAAATAATAATTAATTAAACAAAATACTATTCTGCAACATTTCTTCTATTTTGGAGAATTCAACTTGAACACGCATCTACATTTTTTGGTCCTTCGAGCCGGATCCAGAGTTTTACATTTAGGATTTTCATACCAGGTGCTGATTTATGGAGAATTCATCATTCACCATTACCTCGTGGAATTATTATTTGGACGCCATTTTTATATCAACCACACAAAAAACTTAAGTATACCATTTTGATTGTTTTCCACATTTTCCGCATTTTTTCGAATTTTATTTTTCCATTCTGCAATTGTTTATTCCCGGTTGTATTTTTTTCTCCACCTTATTTCGGTATTTCAAAAAACCTATCATTAATCTATATACAGGGTGGGCCATATAACTTTTCTTTAACTAGGTTATTTTGAGTATGGTACGGGTTATGTCACTTCTGATTTGACAGGAAGTTAGTTTTATCCTTCCGCTGAACGAAAATGGTTGTGTATTCGCTTAAACAACGCTGGGAAATATTGAAACATTACTTCGAAAATCATGGTAATGTTGCAGAATGTGTGCGAAAATTTGGTGCGGTTTTTGGGAGAAACGAAGCGCCGGGAGCTCCATATGTGCGTTATTTTGTGAATAAAGTTAAAGAAACAGGCTTGCTAATTAATAAACCAACACGAACCAAGCAGCCAACCAAGCGTACACCCGAAAATGTTAATGCTGTAGCCGAGAATGTGCGTGAGTCGCCGGGAACGTCAATTCGTCATCGTGCTCAAGAATTCAACATTTCACGCACAACATTGTGACTAATTCTGCATGAAGACCTTGGAATGACACCGTATAAAGTTCAATTGGTTCAGGAATTGAAGCAAAGGGACCACCCATTGCGTTTTCGATTCGCTGAGTGGGTTTGCGATCGACTTGAAGAAGATGCCGATTTTGGCAAAAAAATCATCTTTTCGGATAAGGCGCATTTCCATCTTGGCGGCTATGTAAACAAGCAGAATTGTCACATTTGGGGCACGGAGAGCGCGCACGTGATCGTAGAGAAGCCGATGCATTCTCAACGAGTGACTGTTTGGTGCGGATTTTGGTCCGGTGGCATCTTTAGGCCATTTTTCTTTGAAAATGAGCAAGGAGCCGCCATTACTGTCAATGGTAAGCGCTACCGCACCATGATAAACAATTTGTTGTTCCCGGCACTTGAAGAGGAGGACATAGGCAACATTTGGTTTCAACAACACGGCACTCCGTGCCACACAGCACACGTTTCATTTGATCTTTTGCGCACTGTCTTCGAAGATCGAATTAACAGCCGAAATGCTGATATGATTTGGCCGCCTCGGACCTGTGATTTGACGCCGTTGGACTAATCTTTGGGGTGCCGTCAAAGATAAATGTTACGCCGATAAACCAGCAACGACTGATGCTCTCAAGAATAGTATTCGCATTGCCATTCAAGATATAACGCCGCATACCATCGAAAATGTGCTCAAAAATTGGACCGACCGTATGGGGTACGTCAAGGCCAGCCGAGGCAGTCATATGAATGAAATAGTATTCCATAATTAATCAGAAGAATTGCTCTTTACAATGAAAAAATAAATTTGAAATTATATTGAGAACTTTATACTGGGTCACATATAGGCATATCGCGTCAATCTCAACAAACGGATCGACTTGTGAATTTTATTGTGATTAGCGGTTATCCTTACAAGTCGATACAGCTTGCTTCATTTTCCGGAACTTGTGGTTCCTGGGAACCATAAATTAAATTATGTCATACTTGAGCAATACAGACAAGAGCCTGTAGCGCCAATCTCAACATACGGATCAACTTGGGATTTTTAGGGTAAACAACAATCATTATGGCAAGTCGAGACGAACTCGTGGTTCGAATGTGCTGGGTCATACACATATAGGCATATAGCGCCAATCTCAACAAACGGATCGACTTGTGATTTGTGTTGTTATTAGTGGTTATCATAAGAAGTCGATACGGTTTGCTTCAATTTCCGGAACTCTTGATTCTTGGGAACTATAAAATAAATTCTGTCATATTTGGCCCATACAAATAAGAGCCTATAGCGCCAATCTCAAAATACGGCTCAACTTGGGATTTTTATGATAACAACAATCATTATGGCAAGTCGATACAAACTAGTTCGATTTCCGAAACTCGTGGTTCCTTGACTTATAATGATGACCACTAATCACAATAAAAATCCCAAATCGATCCGCATTTTCAAATTGGCGCTATAGGCCTATATGTGTATGGCCTATAAGAGACCCATGAGTTCCGAATACTGAAGAAAGCCGTATCGACTTGTAATTTTTTGTTTGTATTTTTGTAACCAAATCCTGGGCTGGGATGATAATGCAGTTTTAGTGTTGCCTGATGACATTTTAAAAAATATTAGGATAAAATCCTGGACTAACTTCACAGACATTTTACATAGTTGGAATGGATGAGGGCCAAACAATTTTAATAGATAATTTATTTAGAATATATACGAGTAATTATCCACAATATCTTGTCATTCAGCTGGATGGGTTCTGCTAGCTATAGGGACGTCAAAAGAGCCCCCAATCTCTTTAATATCCAAATCATAACCAGTTTGTTATAAAATACAATGATAAAGGTGTGATATGCTTATTATTCAAATCCCACCTAAGTAACAATAAACCAAATAGTGCAAAATATCATTTATCAATCAATAAAAATTGAAAAGTTTGCCAACCGAAAAATGAATCAACCAAAGTGAATATTTTTTGACTTCACACAAAACAACATTCTAAACAGATCAGATATAATCAATTTGTCTGTTAATCACAAGTTTTATACTTTTATACATATTTAGACTCTGTGTGTTAAGATAGACAGAATATTTTATTTATGACTGATGGTGCTTTTGCTGAAATACTCGTAATTGAGACAATGTCACAAATGATAAATTTGACTTTATATGTTCAATATTGGAGTGTGAGCTTTTATATTTTTGTGGCCGTATGGTTTTCACTTTACTATATTAGGGTGGAAAACACTCTCGTATTAAAATTTGATAGCACGTTTGTACAAAAATGTATTTCAATAAACTACTGTAGATTATTTAACTATGTACGTACGTAATTTTTTCGAATATTCAATTGCATTCCTAATGAATAAATAATTATTTGGAACCCAGAAAAGGGATAATACGGCCGACCCATTTATCTACAATATAATATAAATACGTTACACCACCGGAAGGTATAAAAGGGATGCACGATTTAATTTTACTGAATATAATTTTATTTAAAATAATGTAAAATAAATTTGTGAAATTTTGAACTGTCCATGTGCGTACACTTTATGTACAGGGTGGCTGAGACCAAGTGTTACCAAATGAAAACGCTGTAATTTTTTTTATTTTGAATATTTTTTATTGAATTTCGTGGAATATGTTGAAAACATATTACATTTTATGAAAAACATGTTACTGCTCGATATGACCTCCTTTGGCTCTGATTATTTGATTCAGTCTCCCATAGAAAGCATTACATGCTGACCGAACGTGAGCTTGCGGAATTTTATTCCATTCTCGAACAAGAGCTGACTTCAATGCATCAACACTTTCGTATTTTTTAGTGGACACCTTACTCTCCAAAATGGACCATATGAAGAAACCCATGGGATTCAAGTCTGGTGAATATGTTGGCCATTCTTTCGACGAAATCAGCCGCGGAACGCAATTTTGTAAAAATTGCTGTGTCGCTCAAGCTTTGTGTGACGGTGCCGAGTCCTGTTGGAATGTCCAACGGTTCGTACCAAAGTGTTTACGTGCCCAAGGTAGCAAAGCATCGTTTAGGATCTTTTGGCGGTACACCTCTTGGTTTACCTTGACTCCATGTTCGATGAAAACCAGAGGAGTGCGTCCATCTGCAGTCACTGCAGCCCAAACCATAACATAAGCTGGTGATTGCTTGCACATGGCAACTCTTGTGTCCAAATTATCGTTGGACTTGTGCTCTAACCAAACACGATCATTTTGTTTATTCACATACTGTTGAATGGTGAAAATTTTCTCATCAGAAAATACAGTTTTTGGAATCTCATCACGTTCGGCCAAGGCCTTCAATGCTCGTGTTCTTTCAAGCCTAACTTTTTTTTGTGCCTGCGTAAGATCTTGAACTTTTTGTATCTTGTAGGGCTTCAAGTGTAGTTCATTTTTCAATATGGTTTGAATGCTGTATCGTGAAACATGTAGACGTGCGGCTAATTGATTGGCACTTTGACGAGGATTTCGTTGGATTCGTTTCTTCACATTTCGTATCATTTATTTTGATGTTGCTGTCTTTGTAGGACCGCCTCTGTTGCGTTTAGCGATGCTACCAGTTTCTTTGTATCGAGTTATGGTTCGATACACAAACATTTTATTCACATTCAAATGCTGAAGCTGACCAACTATTGCTGTTTGTGAATTTCCACCCAAATACAGTGCAATTACACTATTACGTTTGAATTCCATTACGATTTTTTTATGAAGATATTAATTTAGAACAATTATTTGTTGACCACATGTAAACAACTAACCAAACTTCAATCTGCCAAAAAATTGACGCGCGAAAATGACAACTACACAAATGACAGCAGAGTGAAGTCAGTAACATTTGGTCTCAGCCACCTTGTATATGAAGAGAAAGGTTCCATACTACTTATGTACAAGAACGGGCTAGAAATGTTTTCCTAAAAAAGGACTCATTGATAACACTTGTCATCATTTATTGTTGTATCATGTTTTCAAACACTGTCACTGTGTAACAAGATGTGTTTTGTATAAAATCGAATATGTTGGATTGTAATAGGATTAAATGAAATATTTTATTTTTTACGTTCTGCAATCATCTTAATCTTCTTTCCTAAGATAGACTTTCATCATGCCTACAGACTATTATAATATTTCTTATTGAATTAATTAAATAGTATCATACAGAATTGTTGCCTCAAATATATTTTGTACGTCTGGATTTGACAGATTTTCGCAATAGCATAGACGCATAAAATGGAATTAACAGAACAAAGTAAAATCAATTATTGATTTATTTTAATTAGGTTTACGTAATATGACAGAATATGTGATAGACACAAAACTAAAATTTCGAATATTTTGAGCTACATACCATCTCAAAGCTGGAAAGGGCTATAAAAGAAAGACTTGCCGAATTGATCGTGTTTTTTCCAAACGATAAAGTTTTATATATTATTCCGATAGTGTAAATTTAACTGTTGGGCCCCGAACTATATTCTTTAAACCTATAATGTTCTCCTGAAAGCAACTAACAGACTTATTTAGCAATCTACAATTGTTTAATTGCAAAAATTGATTTAAAATAATTCGAAATGAGCACATCGTCGTTGTTTGTTTCTGAAATGGATCCAAAGCTAATATTTTCCTAAAACAAAAAGTAGAATCGTTTCATATCTGTTATTTAAGGTTAGGTTGGATTATGGTGTCTGTCATAAAAAAACATAGGCACATTTTGATTCGTAGGCGCATTAATTTATTTCCCCCTTACTCATTGAAACCATTCATAGCTTTCGATGAACCGTAAAATAAATAGCTTGGCCGTTGACAACACAGAAGTACACCAGTTCATTTAACAGGAGCGCTTTTAGAAATTTGTGCCTGGTTGACTCTAGACAGGGGTCGCACCTACGTTTTCCGGAGATACCAGCTGAGATAAACCCGTTTAACCGAACAAAATAATATCGATAGACGAAAATGTCGACAAAATTTTTTGGCGAAAAATTATTAGTCAAAATAAAGAATATTTTATTTTGTGAAATTTTGTATTAGTTTTTCTGTCATTTTAATGGGAATTTGTATTTTAGTATGAGGATTTGAAATGCAATTTGGATCTAGATAATTAAACATTAATCGGAAGTGATAAGCTAGTGAAATGCAAAAAAAAATTTATTTATATTGGGTGTGTGAATATGACTCCGCCCTTACAACTATCCCCCATCTTCCAGGGAATTTACGGATTCTCACTGTGAAGAAATCCTGGTCTTTGGAGGCGATCCAATCAATAAGCTGTTCAGAAAGAGACGATTGCATCGACCGGTACACGTAGTAATCTGAAGCAGCTATGTCTGCTGAATATGGTGGATGGGGTAGAACTTCACACCATTCTGATCCCACCAAATACAGAGCATAACGTTAGTGCAATGAGTATCTCCCTTTGGTTGCGATGGACCAACTTCACCAACTTTCGCCCAAGATTGTTTGGGTTTGGAATTTTTTTAATAAATTTATTTTTCATCTCCAGTAATTATTTGAAGCAAAAACATCTTCTTTGTTGACTTTGAAGCAGTCTTCTTTTCTTGTAATTTATGTGGAACCCAGTTGCTAGCCTTTTCAACCATTTTGATTGTTTGTAACCATTTTGCAACAGTTGATGGAGCATGCACACTATCAAAATTCCACATTTTCAGTGATTTAAAAGTACCATCCAATATATTGTACTTGTCGTATATCGTTGAAAAGGTCTTGAAGAGTACCGATCATTTTTCTGAAATACCTTAGTACTCAAAACTACCAATGTGGATGCCAGCAGTTACCGCTCATTGCATGACGCCACGTTACAGGACGTTACAGACAAATCAGAAACAACATCAATTCCACAACTATTTGATGCAGTTCTTGGCAATAGTTTTAAATCCACATTAATACAACATATATCTGTCAAACAACATGGATTTATGCCGTAACGCTCTACTTCTGTTTCAATTCACCAACGAACGAGTTGGTCTTGTTATAACGAACAAAAATGAAAAACATCACAAAGTAGACGTAGTTTACACAGATTTCAGTAAAGATATAAACAGAACCAGAGATGCAGCGACAATATACTACTGTGGGCAAAAAGTAGTAAGACTTTTTAATTTAAATTTCGCGCGGAAAACCATTCGTCGAAATATTTTTTTTTCTGTGTTGGTATGACTGTCAGTGACATCTGTGCCAAATGTCACATCAAAATAATCATTAGTGTTTAGTATACGCTTGTCTTTCTGAAGTACAAAAAATGCATTCGGCGGTTTTTACAATGAGTGAAATTTTTCAACAAAGAAGTTCCATTAAATTTTGTGTGCGGAATCAATTTTGTGGTGCCGAAACGTTCAGAATGTTGCAAAAGGCCTTCGGTGATAATTGTATGTCGCGAGCAAGTATTTTTCATTGGTACAAATTGTTCAAAGAGGGTCGAGAACGTGTTGACGACGAACCACGTCTAGGACGGCCATTGACATTAACTGATGATCAACACGTTAATAAAATCAAGGAATTGGTGCTCGAGAATCGACGATTAATAGTCAGAGACCTTACTGGCATCGTTGAAATATCGGAAGGATCAGTGAAAACCATTTTGACAGGTCATTTGGGCCTAAGAAAATTGAAAGTACGATTGGTTCCAAAACCACTCAACAAGCTCCAGTAATCTGATTAAAATAGTAACCTTTTATATATGCTTGCCACTCATCATGATCAGTATCTAATGATTTTAAAGTAGGTGCATTACCTACGTTTATCTGTTGAATTTACAAGTCCCGAGGCTAACTACCAAAGACATTTCTTTTGCAAAAATCGACTTTAATCATTAACATAGTATCATTTAAGAGTCATGCATTTATTCCAACGGTGCATTGCCTTGGTGAAAGTGCGCTTTTTTGTATTTGGGCCGCCGTAGTATACGCTGTTGATGGTCTTTCCTTTTTCCAGAAAGTCAACAAATAAAATACGTTACGCATCCCAAAATACGGAGTCACTACGGACTCGTTTTACCGGGTGTTGTTCACTCACCATTGACGATTTGAGTCCGGAGTGTAGTGGTGAATGGGTGTCTCGTCAATTGCCACATATCGTTGCCAAAAATTCTGTTTATTACGGTTAAATAGCTTCAAAGGGCGCATTGAATAATCCACGGGTTGCTGTTTTTGGCACTCGTTTTGAACAGAGCTTTCTCATGGACATGGAATGACCTTGTTAAAGTTAGCCGAGAGTTGCCAGCCGAAAGTCATAAATCGATAATGCAGATAATGTCTTGACTGCCTCAGCCGAAAGTTAAACAAACTAGTCGAAAGTGACTAACCTATTTAACTAGCTGCAAACATATGTATCGTAACAAACAACAAATACAATTTGCAATTTAACCGATATTAATTTATTGTTTCATGTGCATATAGCAGCATAAGGCCAACTTTCAAAAATGTAATTTATATAGATGTTATAGATTTAACAAAATAGACACCAATCTGACTATGCGAATTCCATAGTCCATAATCATAGGTAGATTTTGAATATAGGTTAGGGGTAAGTCTGATGGGGTTATACGGGTGAAATTTTTATTTTTCCCTTCTTCTGACGATAAAATCGTCCATCATTCGAGATTTTGCAACATGGACACCAATCTGACTAGGCCGATTCTATAGCCCATGACCATAGGTAGATTTTGATTATAAGTTAATTATAGGTTAGAGGCAACCGGACCGGACAAGTGGCGCAGTGGTTAAAGCTTCGGCACTTGGACCGGGAGGTGCTGGGTTCGAATCCCATCAGAGGCTAGATGTAAATCGAATTTTCATCATCGATTACGATCGGTGATGCTAATAAATACAACTAAGACCCTCTGGTATACTGTAGTTGTGTGAGTAGGTGAAGTAGGTGGGTTAATGATGTGGAGTGAATGAGTGGTATCACAATGGGCCTAAAAATTGGCCTAAGTGTGCAGTAAGCAACCACTGAAACCTAAGGGTAACCAAACGGCTCATAGGTCATCGGTCGGCTCATATGGTCATAGGCTATCGAATCGGCCTAGTCAGATTGGTGTCGATGTTGCAAAATCTCGAATGATGAACGATTTTATCGTAAGAGGAAGGGACAAATAAAAACTTCACCCCTACAATTCTATCAGACTTACCCCTAACCTATAATCAAAATCTACTTATGATTAGGGGCTATCAAATTGGCATAGTCAGATTACCGTCCATGTTGCAAAATCGCGAATGATGGACGATTTTATCATCCAAAGAAGGGAAAAATAAATATTTCACCCCTCAAACCCCATCAGACTTACCCCTAACCTATAATCAAAATCTACCTATGGTCATAGGCTATGGAATTGGCATAGTCAGATTGGTGTCCATGTTGCAAAATCTCGAAAGATGGATGATTTTATCGTCAGAAGAAGGGAAAAATAAAAACTTCACCCCTACAACCCCATCAGATTTAGCCCTAACCTATAATCAAAATCTACCTATGGTCATGGGCTATCGGATCGGCATAGTCAGATTGGTGTCCATGTCGCAAAATCGCGAATGATGGACGACTTTGCTTGATAATCAATAAACTTCTTTACCAACATTTTTCGGATTCTGCGGCACAAATATACCCAATGTTTACAAAGTTTTTTGTCTTTTGGAAATGTAAGAAACGTTGTTTTACTATCAAAACATTTAGCACTATTATCAATATTACACCCAAATGTTGAACATCGCATTATTAAAATTTGATAAACTAATCAAACTATTAAATTTTAATTAATTAACTATATAACACTATTAATTACTTTAAATCACAAATAAATCTGCTTTGTTTACTCACGATTCCCGCCATATTGAACTTTTTGACAGATGCGCGGGAATGAACGAAAATGAAAATCATGAGTATATTACCTCTATTATGTGTAGTGTGGTATGGAACTACTTACATGAATCACAAAATGTTTTTCTTTTTAGCCCACAAATTTTGTTTAATTCCGGCTGCTAGATTTGCTTAAAAAAATTGTTATACTTTAGTTTACCATTGTGTTCGTCATTTTGTTTTATTTCTGACAAAACATCGATTTAAGAAATCAAAATTTTGTTAAATGCATTTTTCAATAAACACGACTTACTTTGTGTGTTAACTACGTGTGATACCATTTTAAAATCTGCATTAGTGTCGTTTATTTGGCGTCACTTAAATATCAACAAACAATTTTGAGAATCAAAATGACTTTACAAATCCATTAATTTTATTTCACAGAAGATAATACAGGTTATAAAAATAATTTTATTGGAAAAGCACACTCTTCTAGATTTTATTAAAAAAGAAAATTAAACAAAAAAACTCTTAGATTTTTTTAAATAAATTTTCTGGTGGGTGCACATGCGATTTCACTAAAACGCTCTAAAACTGGAATAATGTTTGCGCCATCCACGGTTTTTATTGGAAATGACCTACCTTATTACCATGCTTCATTTAAACGTCCAATTCTGGGACACCCTGTATGTGACCACGATATTTTCTGGTTTTATGTTCGATAGTTTTTCTGCTGGGTGGTTTCAAACTATATATGCAGATTTGCATATTATTATGTATTTTGTTTATTCTAAACATCGAATTGATAAATTTGGTTTCTAAATCAAATAGGATATATTGGAAAATGAAAAACCTGAATATTTTCAATATATATACAAACAATAAAAAACAATTTGCATACCAAATTATTTTTGTATTGCTTACTATTGCATGAATTAAATATAAATTGCCTGTGCAATAAAATACAAGTCTCATGATGATTTTTTGAAAAAATATCGTTGTAAATGTTCTACAACGTTTTTAAGGTATAGGGTGTATTTGGGTGCATCATGCGAATTGGAGGTTCACATGTTTAAGCTGGCAACACTGTTTTGTTTGACAATCGATTTGACAGCTGACATTTGCTTTATCAGTATCGCTTGCAAATTGTTGAAATTTTTCGTCCATCAGAGCGGGTAATTCGGTTAATTATGGATCGTTTTTCCACCACGTATACTCTAAATGATAATACGCATCCTGTAAGACGACAAACAGTGCGTACCGAACGAGCAATAGACGTTGTACAACGTGGATTGAGGAAAACCCAAATCAATCAATTCGACGTCGCTCTCAGTAACTGAAGATGTGTCCATCCTCTTTATGGAAGATTCTATCTAAGGATCTTGGTTTACTTGCTTAAAAAATTCAACTTGTGCAGGAATTAAAGTCATCCGACCATCGCACACGCCACCAATTCGGCCAGTGGACTGAATCATAAATTGATAGTGATGTTGATTTTCCAAACAAAATTTTGTTCAGCGATGACGCCCACTTTTGGCTGAATGGGTACGTTAATAAACAGAATTGTCTTATTTGGGATGAAGATAATCCACAAGCCTTTGCCGAAACATCATTACATCGTTCTTCAAAAACGATAATTGGCAGAATGATTTTTGCAAATATTTTGAAATGAAACATTTACGAAAAAACTATTAAAATCAAAATGTTTGCAAATAAAATTTCAAATCCATAATTTTTATTTAAATAATTTTTTTTTAATTTTACCGGAAACGACGAGTTTTGGTAAAAAAAACTGTTTCACCAAAATTCTGCATCTCTACAGTTCAGGCGGATAAACTTTTCGGAATTAAACTTTATACTTAACTTTTTAGATTAATTAGCGAATTTTGGCGGAAATCTGAAAATAAAATATCGTAATTAAAGTAAGTTTTTAAAATATAAATAATAAAGAAATTCAGTGCAAATATGAGGAAAAGGGTGGTATGCATCATCTGTAAACTGGAATAAACAGAATGGACATATAACAAAATTTAAACGATTAAAGTGAGAAACTAATATTTTCAGATGAAAGCTGTTTGCTGTCAATCTCTGAAATAAGGTACAAAAAATTCAACATTCAAGGCGGTTTGAACCGGCCGGTTCTGAGCGATTAGAAAACGTTTTAGTTTGAAATCAAGACGTGAGACGACATCGATAAAAATTCCTAATTTTTTGCAGGGATTTCAAAACAATTTATTTGTGACATCAAAGCTTAACACATACCCACAAAATAAAAAGTTGCAATATTGTTAATGTTGATCAAACGGCTAGAAGACCTCACTGGAATATTGATAGATGTAAATTTTTTGAAGCCACATCTTTTATTTGTCAACCTTAAGAATACACCAATTGTAAATGCTAATGTTCAGTATGTATCAGACACTTCTATAAAACACTGGCATACTATTTTAATTAGAGAACCAACATTACTTATGTCGGATTGCTAAAATACAATATTTTCATTGTACCTGTTCCGTCGAATTTAACCGGAATGCTACATCCTTTGTATGTCAGAGTTAATCGAAGCTTTCAGGCGGAGTTTCAAACCCAAAAATTGCTTCTTACAAAATTGTTTTAGGGTAGCTAAATGTATTGAGAGCAAAAATGTACACAATGAATTCGGATATAATGAATTGTTCGAGGATGACGAGTGGTTGGATAATAATTTGAATAATGTCTATTTTAGCAACTTTGAAGAAGGCGTAAAAGAGTTTGAACTAAACCATAACAAAAAGTTTTTTTTGAATGCATTAATAATGGAAAATATCAAAGCACCCGAACTTTTCGCAATTCCCATCATGATGAATGTTTTGTTTAGTGATCAAATGTTTTGAAGAAATGTATGATAGTTTTTCTTTCAAAAAGAGATGCGCTGGTTATACAAGCTCCTCGCTGTACCCTGGATAATGCTAAAAGTATAACCCTGCGAGTATGGGCGCCGTAAAATCCTAGTTACTTGCCTTTAGTCGGAAGTACCCAAGGCAAATCCTGAAGCGTCTGTTCCCCATATTAGGGGTGGCTTTGTTAGCATCTGTTTTGAATGTTGAACCCCGAATCTAAATACACAATGGAGTCAACCTTGAAAAACAACGTTGCGGTGCAGGGAATCCAGTATCGGCGGCTCTCGGAATTAAACAGGAGGGCTCCCAGTCGTCGAGATCCAGCGACCGCAGTGATGTAACGCTTGGTTACTACACCATATACAGCTAGAGCCAGAGTAGCAACTGGATGCTCTGAGAATACCAAGACTGCAATTAGTATTCATAGTGTTGGCATGAACATGGTGAAGCTAAGTCAGTTCTGTGATACCCACTGCACATGTGTTGAAATATCATCGGAAGTTGGTTCATTCTACCTATTTTCAATATATGCCCAATACAGTGAACCGATCGAGTACCATATGCGGCAAATCGAAACGATCCTAGGCTCTTTATCGGGTCAACACAAAAAGGTAATGATCACCGGAGACTTAAATGCTAGAAATAAAATGCTAGAAGCTGACATGGCCCATCATAGGGCCTTCCACTTTCTTCGAAATCTTAAAGACCCATAATGTTACTACTTGTTATGGGGAAACTCCTAGAAAGGTTACACGCCATTCGTATTACACCGCGAATTGAAGAAAGCAAACTATTCCCGGACAAACAATTTGGTTTCCGACGTAGCATGTCTACTGGAGATGCGATAGTCCGCATAATCAACACTGTCAAAACCCAAAGTTCGAAATATGTTATGGATATATTCTTGGACATCAGCGGAGCATTTTATAACCTTACGTGGCCTAGCTTAGCGGTCTACAATCTCCCTAGAAACACTATGAATGTTTTAGGAACTACTTCAGTAACCGCGGTTCGCTATAATCAGAGATATGCATGATTCATTTTATAAACAAATTACAAAACGATGTCCTCAGAGCTCTATCCTAGGTCCTCTAGTCTGGAATATCGTGTTTAACAACACAAGCATGATTGATGACTTGGACGAAATTGCATGGCATGGATGACAAAGTCATTCTGGTGTATGGCAACTCGAGACTCGAACTTCCGCTAAGAAGCTATTCGAAGCGAGGGATGGGAACTGAATTACAAAACACTTGTAATAATCTACAAAGGTGTGACTATTGACGTATGCCGCGGCTGGTTGGTATGACAGGTTAAATTGCCACTACGTCAGATCATTGCAAAGTGCTCAGAGGAATATCTTGCTGGAAGTAACAAAGACCTACCGAATAGTGTTTAAAGATGCATTTGCGAGCGCACTTGTACTACCTAAGAAGGTGGAATGAATCAGCCAATGGTAGGCATACATTTGGCTTCATTCCTGATATAAAAGCACGACTCAAAATGAAATTACCACTAACGAGCTCGGGGAGCCAAGTTATCTCTGAACATGGTAAGTTTAAAGCGTACCTACAGAGATTTAAAATAGTAGACCAACTTCAATGTTTATGCGGCTTGAAAGTAGAAGACGTTAAACACCTACTTTTCTAATGTAACGAGGTGCGTAATATAAACATACAAGAATTACCACTGCCAGCAGTACTTTGTGACGAAATTCTTTCCAAGTTCCCGTCATATTGTGCTGAACTGATCAAAATCTTAAAAGAACGGAATAGTGCGATACAGTAGACCGGAATCCCGGACTTTACATGTCTCCACGCGACTAGGGATGGAAAGGTTTGCAATTTTTCAATTGGAACGGCTAAATGTACTGGCACTGATATCTGTTTACATTGCTTATTATTATAATATAACAATACAGGCGGATATGTAAACTGATGTTAATTTAAAAATTATTGTTAGTTTAAGGTTATACCTAGGAATAAGAATTAATGTTAAATTTTCCTGGAATGATGACTACGGTTAATAACTGACTGACCGTAAACAGCTACAGGCAATACCTCTGAAGTTGTGAATCTGGTGGGTGGTTCATCCAGTACAAAACCGTCCGCTGCAAGTACTACTCAAACGATCAATTTCAACTTCAATGTTGAATATGAAACCAGAAGTGGTAGATGACCCGATGTATATACTCCTGGAAAAGCACAGTAAATAAAGCCTAGCCTTAAACTGAGTAGTAAACGTAATGTGCATATGACACAAATTGGCATCGATGGGTATATGTAAAACAGAAAAGGAGAAATCCGTATAAGCAAATTTTAAATGCACATATTCCTGAACAGGCTAATCAAAAATACAAGCCACCTTTAATCTACTTGCGTGAAGCCAATACACACAATGTGGTGCATGAACTCAAATCAAGCGTGCTACCGAATGAAAAAACTTTTCACTTAACAAATTTACTACGTGGCAAAATACACGAAGGAAAAATTCAAACACACGAGGTCAATGACTATAGAGAAGTCATTAATTATTACGATGCCCACAACATAAGCCTTTATATACCGATTGAAGTCTTCAAAACCACATAACTCCTCAGCAGAAAACAAATTCCAACATTTCCTAGCAAAACGCGAAATTGATCTTATGCTAGTTTTAGAAACCCATTTAACCGGTAAACTCAATTTCAGATTAAATGGTTACGAAGTTTATGTCACAAAACATCCTTTGGGTAGAAGTCTGGGAGGAACTGCTATTATTATAAAAAGCATATTTGTTTATTACCATTATGTTTTAAATGAATATAGCACTGAGGAAATTCAAGCTGTATGTGTTGACCTCAATAAAGAAAGTTTAGTAATCAAAGCTTATGCGCTTCAATATATTTCGGCTGATATCTACATACAATTTTTTACAACCCTTGGTCAACGTTTCATGGCCACCGGTGACTTGAATGCCAATCATACCTACTGGGGTTCAAGATTGACTACTCCTAGAGAACGTCAATTGATGAATGTTATTCAAGAAAATCACTACGATGTCGCATCGTATGGCCATCTAACTTATTGGCCTGCTGATCGTCGAAAAATTCCTGACGAACTGGATTTTGCAGTCGCAAGTAAAATAAAGCGAGGTTAAACCACTTTTAGAATTTCAATCTTGTGACCACTTTCCAGTCTTACAACATTACTGGGTTGACCAGAAGCCATGTTCTACAAACAACCATCTTACAAACACCTTCACTAACTGGTTGAAATTCAAGATGTACATTGGTTTGCATATCGACCTGACGTCTACACTGCAGACGGCTAACGATATAAACATTCATATGGAAAATTTAAATGATATACTGGTCAACGCAACTGATAGAAAAAATGTTAACAGAAAAACGCCGCTTAAGTTGCAAATTAATCGATCGCCAGATGCAAAACACAACTTTAATCAGGCGAAAAGAAAACCACAAGGCCTTTGTTCAGGAAAACAAAATGGATATATGCAAAACTGTCTTAAGGTATCATTTTCCTATTCGGAAGCAAACTGTTCATTATGGAAGGACATTAAATACCTTAAACGACCTCGGCCACAAAATCCGCTAATTTGCCTTTCTAACGGTGGATGGGATAGAAGTGACGAGGAAAAAGCTAAAATCTTCACTGATCACTTTCAAAGTTTATTCACTCCAGGCCTTGGATTATCGATGGTTCAAACAGAAAATGTAGCAATCACACCTGAGGGGAAATTTAAACTAAAGAAACCACTAGTAAAGTTTATTATTGTACATCAAGTTCAATTAAAGAAAGCCCCTGGGTATGATCGAATTACAGGTGAAATGTTTAAACAACTGCCTCAAATATTCAATTCAATTTATGAATCAGGATATTTCCAGGAGTGCTGGAAACTAACAACTATAAAACTTTCCCCGATGCCTGGCAAGGATCCTAAAGAAGTCACGTCATATAGACCAATAAGCCTACTACCAATCATCTCAAAAGTATTTGAAAAAACATTTATCGAAAATATTAAACCGGAACTACGAAATATCATCTCCAATCATCAATTTACTTTCAGGGCCGAGCACGGAACCATTAAGGAAGTACACCGAGTAGCTACAGAAATAAGGTCAGCATGCGAAGTGAAAAAATACCGCTCCGCCATCTTCTTGGATGTTACCCAAGCGTCCGATAAAGTTTGGCACGAGAGTCTGCCTCGTAAAATGAATCTTAGATTGCCAGCAATTTACCAAGTTATAAAGTCGTATTTGTCAAATCGCAGGTATTATGTCAAATACAATAGCTCTAGTTCTAGCTAGAGTACCGCATGGCAGTGTGCTTGGCCTAACGTTATATTTAATTTTCACTTCAGACCTACCAACGTCTCGTCTTCGCAAATTATGACGTCTACTTTCGCAGATGATACGGTTTCAGAGATCTAGGTTTCAGTGGTTGCTTACTGCACACTTAGGCCAATTTTTAGGCCCATTGTGATACCACTCATTCACTCCACATCATTAACCCACCTACTTCACCTACTCACACAACTACAGTATACCACCTGCACATTGCAAGCTCCATGTCAACCTGTTCATTGACATGGAAGGTGGGTCGGCGCGTGACACGGAATTCTGCACTCCATCAGAGGGTCTTAGTATTTATTAGCATCACCGATCGTAATCGATGATGAAAATTCGATTTGCATTTAGCCTCTGATGGGATTCGAACCCAGCACCTCCCGGTCCAAGTGCCGAAGCTTTAACCACTGCACCACTTGTCCGGTTAGAAGGAGATAAAATGCACTGATTGATGAGGAAATATTCAACCAATTCAACCAATTTGGTCGTATAGGTGTCAATTATAGCAATCGACCTGAAATTCGAATAATTGCCCAACGAACATAGTAAAAAAAATTCTCAGAATATTTACAGGAGCACACTGGTTCGTAGAAATCGAAAATATACCTACCCGCGATCCAGCGATAAGCTACGAAAAAGTATGGGGTTGGGAATTTGATTTTGTATAAGTAGGTGTCGATTTGCATAGTTGTTGTCACTCAGATTGACGCTAAATGGAGGAAATTTCTACGATTGTGTATTTAATTCGAGAGTACTATACAGGGTGGGCCATCTAACTTTTTTTGAACTGGCGGTTATTTTGAGTATGGTAAGGGTTATGTCACTTCTGATTTAACAGAAAGTTAGTTTTATCCTTCCGCTGAACGAAACTGGTTGTGTATACACTTGAACTAAGGGAAACATTGAAACATTACTTCGAAAATCATGGTAATGTTGCAGAATGTGTGCGAAAACTGCGTTCGGTTTTTGAAAGAAACGAAGCGACGGGAGCTCCATATGTGCGTTATTTTGTAAATAAAGTTAAAGAAACAGGCTTGCTAATTAATAAACCATCACGAAAATGTGAATGCTGTAGCCGAGAATGTGCGTGAGTCGCCGGGAACGTCAACTCGTCACCGTGCTCAAGAATTGATCAGTTCAACAGGACATTGGTATAAAGTTCAGTTGGTTCAGGAATTGAAGCAAAGAAACCACCCATTGCGTTTTAGGTTCGCTGAGTGGGTTTACGATCGACTTGAAGAAGATGCCGATTTTGGCAAAAAAATCATATTTTCGGATGAGGCGCATTTCCATCTTGGCGGCTATGTAAACAAGCAGAATTGTCGCATTTGGGGCATGGATAACCCGCACCTGATCGTAGAGAAGCCGATGCATCCTCAACGAGTGACTGTTTGGTGCGGATTTTGGTCCGATGGCATCATTGGGCCATTTTTCTTTTAAAATGTGCAAGGAGCCGCCGTTACTGTTAATGGTGAGCGCTACCGCGCCATGATAAATAACATTTTATTCCCGGCACTTGCAGAGGAGGACATCGGCAACATTTGGTTTCAACAAGACGGTGCTCCATACCACACAGCACACGACAATTCGACAGCGACAATTCGAAGATCGAATTATCAACCGAAATGCTGATGTGATTTGGCCGCCTCGGAGCTGTGATATGTCGCCGTTGGACTATTATCTTTGGGGTGCCGTCAAAGATAAATGTTACGCCGATAAACCAGCAACGATTGACGCTCTCAAGAACAATATTCGCATTGTCATTGAAGATAAATGCCGCATACCATCGAAAATGTGCTCAAAAATTGGACCGACCGTATGGAGTACGTCAAGGCCATCCGAGGCAGTCATATGAATGAAATAGAATTCCATAATTAATCTAAAGGATTGTTCTTTACAATGAAAAAATAAATTTGAAAAAATATTGAGAACTTTTTGTTTTATTGCATCTCTAAAAAAAAATGTATTTGGCCAACCCTATAGACCAATGTACGGAACAATCACAATAAAACCATTACAATATAAAACAAAAGTAAAAAAATATAAATTCATAAGCACGAAAAGTTAGTTGTGAGAATGAAATATACATGAAAAATATGAAAGAATCGATTTCTTAGGCTAAGCAGTAATTTGCTAGTACTACAAATACATGGTATTGTCCTATACTACTGTGGGCAAAAAGTAGTAAGAATTTTATTTAAATTTGAAAATTGCGCGGAAAACCATTCGTCGAAATATTTTTTTTTGTATGTTGGTATGACTGTCAGAGACATCTGTGCCAAATGTCACATCTTGTCTTTCTGAAGTACGAAAAGTGGATTCGGCGATTTTTACAATGAGTGAAACTATGTAACAAAGAAGTTCCATTAAATTTTGTGTGCGGAATCAATTTTGTTGTGCCGAAACGTTCAGAATGTTGCAAAAGGCCTTCGGTGAAAATTTTATGTCGCGATCAAGTGTTTTTGATTGGTACAAATTGTTCAAAGAAGGTCGAGGACGTGTTGACGACGAACCACGTCTAGGGCGGCCATCAACATCAACTGATGATCAACACATTAATAAATTCAAGCAATTGGTGCTCGAGAATCGACGATTAATAGTCAGAGACCTTGCTGGCATAGTTGAAATATCGGAAGAATAAGTGAAAACCATTTTGAAAGATCGTTTGGGCCTAAGACAAGTGAAAGTACGATTGGTTCCAAGATCACTCAATTTTTTGGAAAAACAGCGTCGCGTTGACGTCTGCGAATCTATGGATCTATTGGATCTATGCATACGACCCGGAAACAGTCGATCAATCGGCCGAATATCGGCCAAAGGTGAGCCGAAGCCGAAAAAACCATGTTAAAGCAAGTCAAAAATCAAGGTGATGTTGACAGTTTTCTTCGATTATCGAGGTGTGGTGCACTCCGAATTCCTTTTGAGCGGCCAAACTGTCAACAAGGAATACTATTTGAGTGTTATGCGTCATTTGCGCGAAGCTATTCGTAAAAAGAGGCCGGATATATGGGTCGATAACTCTTGGTTTTTGCACCACGATAATGCACCTTCTCATACTGCATTGGTTTCACGTGATTTTTTCGCCAAAAATTTCACCCATATCGTTCCGCAACCACCGGATTCGCCTGATTTAGCTTCGTGTGACTTCTGGCTGTTCTGCAAACTAAAACGACCGCTCCGGGGAAACCGTTTTGAGTCAATTGTAGACATTAAACGTGAATCGCTACGCGCATTGGAGGCTATTCCGGAAATTGACTTTAATAACTGTTTCGAGGATTGGAAAAAACGTTGGCACAAGTGTATTAAGGCGGGGGGGGAGGGGGGGATAAAATTTGAGGGGGACGAAATAGATTTGAAGAAATAAATAAAGAATTTTAAAATTATGAACAAAGTCTTACTATTTTTTGCCCACAGTATTATTCCAATGTAAGTAATACAACATCAGTCGTCACGAACTGAACGGATCTTCGAAGCTGATTGTTGTTGATTCTTACAAATTTTCCATCCATGAGTCAAAAGTTCAAATTCTATGACGTTGAAAGGAAATATGTTGACTTGAGTACTACCGTATAAGCGATGCATGTGTGTTGCGTAACGAGGAATTAATTTCAATTATAAAGACAATTCACGAGCACTTGTCATAAGCCACTGGATTCGTTTAGGTGTCTAGTATCACCTTTGTGAATATCAAGCAAATTCTATGACGTTGAAAGGAAATATAATGACTTAAGTTCTACCGTATAAGAGATTCGTGGGTGTCTATTGTGCAATAAAGAAGTAATTCCACATTCCAATGATAAAGACAATTAACGATCACTTGTCATTTGCCGCTGGATTTGCTAAGTGTCTACTATTATCACCTTGATGAATATCAAGGAAATTCTATGACGTTGAAAGGAAATATGATGTTTTGAGTACTACCGGATAAGCGATTCATGGGTGTGTATTGTGTAACGAAGAATTAATTTCAAATTTCAATTTTCGTTGGATTCGTTTAACTGTACTCTACTATTTTCATGAACATCAAGCAAATTCTGTGACGTTGTAAGGAAATGTGTTGATTGGAGTACTACCGTGTTAGCGATCATGGGTGTATTGGTTAACGAAGAATTAATTCCACATTTCAACGCCTGGATAGTTGGGATCCAATAGCTAATTGAGTGGGTAACTTGATTGATGAACGTTTTAAGCATAATGGTGAGTAACGTACGTAGCCGGCCCGATGAATCATTTTTCGAACAATCAATTTCTTGTAATCCGATCCAGCTTGTGAAATGATAGGGACCTTGTCGTTGCAAGAAACCGAGTCTACCAACCATGACCGACCACAATATTTTAATAAAATTGAAAATATGAGTATAATTTGTCCAAATGACAATTTGTATGCGAAATAAATTTGTTGTCTCAATCTGAAGGCTTTTTAGGAAATACATATATTTCACAATAGTGGCCTGCAAATGATAATATATCGCCAATATTTCATCATTCTGAACATTGAAAATAATTACCTAAATATATTTAAAAATTCATTATAGAGTAAATAATTTAGCTTTATTGTCGTTTAGGATTTAGGACAAACTGTTTGTCCTAATTGTTTTTGTAAATTTAGGACAAAGTTAGGACATACTTCACGGGAATCCTCCGAGGTATACTGAGTTGCAATTCCCATTTTTCATTAACAATACGCTATTACCTCGTAAATAACCAACACAGATTTTGTTGTTATAGTTACAAAGAATAATAAAAATATTAAAATTCAATATTTTATCTGAATTGTGGTACAAAAAGGCAACATAAATATTCATTTTTTAGTAAAAAAAAACATTTTAATATTAAATCCACTAAAAAATAAAAGAATTTTATTACACACAATTTATATAGAATTTTTATATTAAATTCAAATTTAATTCAAATAAATAAAACTGGAATATTTATTTACGAAAATAAAAAAACAAAAATTGAATTTTAACAATAATAAATAAAATAATTTCAAAAAATACCATTTGAATGAAAAAATATTTGCATCAAACAAACTTTTAGTCTGTTTGTACGAACGGGTTTTATTAAGTTATTATTATTCAATAAAATATTATTAAACAAATGAATATTTGTTTTAATAAAAAAAAATATTTTAATAGAATTTATTTTAAAATAATTTATTAATCAAATTTTTTTGTATGTTTGCAACAGATTTGTTTGCAACGCGCCTTTCCGGTTGATACAAAACTAGCGTGATTGCAGGTTGCTGATTCAAGAATATTAAATAATTACGTGACTTACGCTAGCAGAACCCATACAGCAGAACATTACAAGATAGTATGAATAATTATAGGGTAATAATAGGCTAATTAAATGCTCTGTTAAAAAATTTTGGGTTCCACTCGTTCTTGGCTAAACTTCAGGTCATTAATTCTAAAGCTAGCAGAACCCAAATCGAAAACCGGATCAAAACCGAAATTAGAACCAACAATAAGATCAATTGACATACAAATAATTTTAGGCTCATTATGACCTAATCAAATGCTCCATTCTAAAATTGTAGGCTCCACACGAGCCTAAAATTATTTGTATTACTATTGAACTTATTATTCGTTTCTGGTCCGATTTTCGATCTGGGTTCTGCTAGCTTTAAATTAGATGACATGAAGATTGGTTAAGAACAAGTGGAGTCCAAAATTGTTTAACGGGGTATTTAATTAGGTCATAATGAGCCTAAAATTATTTGTATGCCAATTGATCTTGTTTTGCATTCTAATTTCGTTTTTGGTCCGATCTTCGAATTGGGTTCTGTTAGCTTTAGATTAGATGGCCTGGAGTTAGGTCAAGAACGAGTGGAGCCCAAACATGTTTAATGGGGCATTTGATTAGGCCACAACGAGCCTAAAATTATTTGTATGTCAATTGATCTTATCTTCCGTTCTAATTATGGTTTTGGTCCGATCTTCGAATTGGGTTCTGCTAGCTTTAGATTAGATGACCTGAGGTTTGGTCAAGCATGAGTTGAGCCCAAACAATGACAATGGGGTATTTGATTAGGCCATAATGAGCCTAACATTATTTGTATGTCAATTGATCTTGTTTCTCCGATCTTTGATTTGGGTTCTGATAGCTTTAGATGAGATGACCTGAGGTTTGGTTAAGCATGAGTTGAGCCCAAACAATGATAATGGGGTATTTCAATATGCCATAATGAGCCTAAAACTATTTGTACATCAATCAATCTTGCTTTGCGTTATAATTTCGAGCCCAACATTTTTTAATGGGGCACGTGATTAGGCCACAATGAGCCTAAAATTATGTGTCTGTCAATTGATCTTATCTTTCGTTCTAATTTTGGTTTTGGTCCGACCTTCGAATTGGGTTCTGCAAGCTTTAGATTAGATGACCTGAAGATTGGTTAAGAACAAGTGGAGCCCAAAATTTTTAAATGAGGTATTTAATTAGGTCATAATGAGCCGAAAACTATTAGTATATCAATCAATTTTGCTTTGCGTTATAATTTCGTTTTTGGTCCGATTTTCGATTTGGGTTCTGCTAGCTTTAGATTAGATGACCTGAAGATTGATCAAGGACGAGAGGAACCCAAAATTTTTAAATAGAGAATTTGATTAGGCCATAATGAGCCTAAAATTATTTGTATGTCAATTGATCTTGTTTTTCGTTTTAATTTCGTTTTTGGTCCGATCTTCGAATTGGGTTCTGCTAGCTAGCTTTAGATTAGATGACCTGAAGATTGGTTAAGAACGAGTGGAGCCCAAACTTTTTAAATAGGGTATTTGATTAGACCATAATGAGCCTAAAATTAATTGTATGTCAATTGATCTTGTTTTGCGTTATAATTTTGATTTTGGTTCGATTTACGTTTTGCTACCTTTGAATTGATAAAGCCTTCTGCTTTTTCTAGAATTAAGAATAAAAAAAATTCAATAGGACATTTAACCTTAACCTTTAAAATTAACCTTTGATTTTCCAATTGATTAAATCATTTTTTGATGATCATATGCTTTAGTTGGAAGGGGTGGAGCCCAAAATTGTTTAATTGAGCATTTAGCTAGCGTATTATTAGCCTATAATTATTCATACCATCTTGTAATGTTCTGCATTATGAGTTCTGCTAGCTTAAGGAATGTAAAATACGTATAATAAGAATACCACTCCGAAAAATATTTTGCAGGTTACTCAATTTTATTTCTATAAAAATCAATTTATGAGATAATAATTAAACAATCTGATACCTTCACACCAAAATCTGAATATTGATGAAACTTTATTAGTTTGGCAATACTCCAATCGCCATCTAAATGAGCAGAAATAATCAATTCAAAGGCTGGAAGTACCGATGTACTTCATGCAATTCCACTATTAGGACAATTTTAATTTATTTGGTTGGCCACAGTGAACTTCTTTAAAAAAAAACTCAGTTCTGTTCATCTAACACGTATTTGTCCGCACCAAGCCACAATGATGTATTCCACTCCTTAGGGAAAAATAGATGGATTACCAGACATTCAAATAAAAATATCTAATAACTTTCATACAAAAATGCTTTTTGAAATCGAATTTAACGAAAAATCTCCCGATAAACCACTTGACAAACACATCTCGTTTATAATAAAAAGCTGTCACAGAAAAAAAATCGTATGCAACCCGAGAGAAAAAGTAGATTGCTAATTTCATCCAGCATTTGCTTTCGGCCCCGGGTGGAAATTTCCTCACTGGAGCAAAACGAAAACACGCAAATATGTAAATTTTTTGAGCTCTTATGATTTTAATGTGGTTTAATATACCTCGATAGCCTTGCGTTGGGTGCGCTACAAACTTAAAATTTATAAAGGAAACGTCCTCGTTAGAATAAAATCAAATATTTGTGCAATATAGATCTGGGACAACTTGTTTCGTCAACGTTACAACATTTGTTGAGCAATTTTTGAATATGTAGATAATACCTTCGTCCCGTGGTTTCAAAAGATGCCATCAAGAAAGCATCGGTTGGTTAAATCGGTTTCGCCAAAGATTCGAAATTTCATCAAGAAAAAGTTTGGAATAGCAAAATGTACTTGTGGGGGGTATAATTCTTGAACTATAGGAAATTACATATACAGATAAGGAAAAACATTTGAGGGAATTCGCGGACAGCAAAAAACTTCATTAAAATAATTAAAGTGTGCCGAAAAAGTCAAAATATAGAAAATCTAGTCTGAAATCCGTATATAAGACTAATAAGCATCAGCTAACTAATAATCATCTTAAAGCGACAAAATTATTGGAAAACAATCGTTACTCAAAAATCAGATATAAATAGATTTTGCATAGGGCATGTCTGCTGTTACTACTACCTACTACTACTAACTATTTGTTTGCTGATTTGTATGATGTTCTCGTTAACTTGGGATTTACAATTAACAATTTTTAGGCAATTCAAATTAAATTTGTTTGTTTTTTTAATTATTTAATTGTCGAGTTAAATTATTCAAAAGTCGAACTATTGTAGGTGTTCCTCGCTGAACGCCAGGTTTGAGTTTTGTTCTAGTAATACATGTTTATGTTAATTGTACAGTATGTGTCAGTTAGAGTAGCCATGTTAGTTTACTTATTAAATTATTTAACAAAAAGCACAAATTTAAAATTTTATTTTAGTGACATCTGCATTTATCACGAACTTCTGGTCTTAATTTAGTGGTCTTTACTACCCAAGCGAAAGATGGTAATGTAGATACTGTGTTTCCTATCCCACAACGAAATACTATAAAATATCGATAATGCATCATCAATTTCATAAAAGAAAATGTCAATAACAGACATATTTACAATAGCCATGCAACAATCACGTTTAGCTAATGATTTGATCCGATCTGACTGTACCAATTTGGTGAACATGGTTCATCAAATTGGTACAGTCAGATCGGATCAAAATACGTAGAATTTGATTATATGTTTGGAGTGGGTTGGATGGTCACATTGGTGAAATGTTCCATTTTCCGTTATTTCAACGATAAAATTGTTCGCCTTTCGAAATTTTGCCAAATAACCGGCGTCTGTCTCATTATAAAAAATGACCCAACAATTAAATTCTAAGTTTAGGCTGAAAGATTATGAGTAAAATGTTTATCTTCCGCATGTTTTGTCGATAAAATCATTCGTTTTCGAGCATTTTCAGACAAACACCTGTCTGACGATACCTATTCGATATCCTACGACCCTAGAAAAATTTTGGTTATAGGTTTTGGGTGGGTAGGGTGAGGTTAGAGGGGTGAAATTTCAAATTTTCCAAATCGTAAAATCGTTCAAAATTTGAAATTTTGAATGATAGATACCAATCTGACGATGTTAATTCGATGACCAATGCTCATTAGTAGATTTTTATTATAGGTTTGAGGTGGGTGTGATGTGGATAAACGGTTGAAATTTTGAATTCCTACATGTTTTGTCGATAAAATCGTTTGACATTCATGATTTTGCCAGATAAACACTAATCTGGCTAAGTTAATTCAATGGCTCACGGCCATAGGCAGATTTTGATTGTAGGTTTGGGGTGGGTCTGATGAGGTTACAAGGGTCTATCTGGCAAAATCTTGAATGATGGATGACTTTGCTTTAAAATTATTAAACTTCTTTGTCGACAGTTTTCGGCTGTATGCAAAAGATATGGCATTTCATCCCTATAACATCATCAGAGCCACCCCAAACCTATAATCAAAATCTGTTTATGATCAAGTTCCTTCGAAATGGTGTAGTCAGGTTGGTGTCTATCTGGTAAAATCTCGAATGGTGGATGATTTTATCATCAGAAGAAGGGAAAATATAAAAAGTTTACCCCTATAATCTCATTAGACTTACGCCTTACCTATAATCAAAATTTACCTGTGGTCATGGGCTATCGAAACGGCATAATCAGATTGGTATCCATATGGCAAAATCTCGAATGATGAACGATTTTATCGAAAAAAGATTTGGAAAATAAAATTTCATCCCTATATTCACATTAGACCCACCCTAAACCCACCCTAAACCTACAATCAAAATCCACCTATGGTCATGGGCTATCGAGTTAGCATAGTGAGATTGGTGTCTATCTGATAAAATATCGAATGATGGACGACTATGCTTGATAATTATTAAACTTCTTTATAGACATTTTTCGGCTGTATGAAACAGATATGGCATTTCACCCATATAACCTCATCAGACCCGCCCCTAACCTATAATCGAAATCAACCTATGATCAAGTGGCAAAATCTTGAATGACGAAAGATTTTAGTAATGAAACACGGAGAAAATCAAAATCTCACCAGATCCACCCCTAACCTATAATTAAAAGCTACCTATGATTATGAGCTATCGAATCGGCCTAGTTAGATTGATGTCCATGTGGCAAAATCTTGGATGATCAAAGATTTTACCATCAGAAGAAGGGTAACATTATGGAAGAATGTAAAACAATATCGTGGTATTTTGGGTGATTTTCTATGGAAGTTATCCGACCTCCTTGAGGTCCTTCGGATTAAAAATAAAAGAAGATTGGTGAAAAAACTTACATACAAACTTTTTTGCGTCGAGTAATGTGATTTTGAACAAGGGTTGTTCTTCATCATTTTTATCAGGATTTCAATGACTTGGTCTTACAGACTGAAATTAATTTTTGCTTCGTCTAAAACGTTTTAAGCAATATGCCACATGGTCACAAGATTATACGATGAGAAAAAAGTATCTGTTTCCAGCAACACAATTTGTTTTTTGGTGAACTAAGATGCCTTAGCTAAATTTGTGATATTCCTCAATAACTTTTCAATATGTCACGCTTATATTCTCTAATATATGAATAATTAGCTAGAAGCGCTAAAAAGGTAGATTTATCCAACTAAAGCGCTGATAACAAAACTCTTGCGTTTTACTAGACCTTGCAAGCGATATATCACATGAGAAAAATGCAAGTGCTCCCAGTGGTAGTTTTGAGTATTATAAAACCTAAATTTTTGACATTATACAAGATATTTTCAATGATATGAAACAAGTATATATTTTATAATAGTTGAATAATTAGATGGATTTGTGAACAAAGCTCTGATTACAAAATTGTTGCTTTTTCCAAATTCTTTCAAATGATATGCCATAGGATTGTAGAAAAATGAGGGAAATTGTAACTGCTTCCAGCGTCACAATGTAGTTTTGCGTACTATGGAATTTCAGAAAAAATGTCCACCATTCTTGAAAGATCATCGATAAAGAAAAATAAAAGCAACTCGGTAGCTGGTCAAGCCGATACTTTTTCTAACGCTATAGCCTAAATGTACTGGACAAACATTACACGAAATAAGTGATGCCACCAGAAATTTTACATTGCAAATAGCCGAATCTAGTAAAACAACGGCGAGGCTTGGGCATATGGAGCAATTATTTGTCAAGCTAAGCGAAGAAATTGAGAATGTAAAGCGAGAAAACGAAAACCTAAAAATGAATCGGGATTCAAAAGAAGATTGCGATATAAGAAGCATTGAACCAGACAAACTCATCTATTCCACTGATGAAGATGAATTACAAAGAGAGACGGACTGGATCCTAAAGAAGAAAAACCAGTTCAGGAAGAGTAAGAAAAGAAAAGATGATTCGTCACCTGAGGCTGAGCAATTAAATGGTACGGGACAATCTAGTCCAGATTCAAAAGATGTTCTACCCAAATCCAATCACCCAAAGGTAGTAAATCTACCAAGAACATTATACCAAGTTTGGTGCAACCGAAAGAAAAATTACCCTCACCAATAAATATTGTGGGTGTAACCAGTTACCCAGAAATTCAGTCACTGATGAAATCGGTTACTGACAAAGACTATAAGGTAACAGCTCTAAACAATGACGTCTGGAAAATTAATACTCTAGACTCAGATACTTATAGAACCTTATCTATGAAATTGAATGCTGAAAAGTATCAGTGGTTCACTTACGAAAACAAACAGGCCCGACCTATAAAAGTCATGGCAAGAGGTTTGCATCACTCTTGCTCAAGCAAAGAAATAATGAAAGACTTACAAAGTAAAGGTTTTAAAATACTAGATGCTGTGAATATTGTTAAAAAAGAGAGAACAGAAATTCAGGAAGGAAACCAAATTATCAGTAAAAGAGGACTCCCTCTTTTTATGCTAATATTTGACAATAAAGAGAGTGTTCAAAACATTTATGGAATAAAAGGAATTCTTCACATGAAGGTGAAAATTGAACCAATGAGAAGAACCACAACACGCATATCCCAATGCATGAAATGTTAGCCAATTAATCACACCCAAAGATATTGCGGCCGGGATCCAAGATGTGTAAAATACTCTGGTAATCATTTCTCTCAGGGAGAGATGTGCCAGCCAAGTGTACAAATTGTAAGGACCAACATCCGGCTAATTATCGGGGCTGTGAGGTTGCTAAACAACTACAAAAATTAAAAGAGATAAAACAAGAAATCAACCGCAAAATCACGAAAATCGAAGGGTTCAAATATCAAATCAGAAGGATCAAAACCCACAATCAAGCAATACAGGGCAAAGAAGTTCATTTGCCTAGGTACTGAAAGCTTTGGGTTCAACCAAACATATGGGCTGTAAGTAACCAAATTATGGAAAACATTATGAACTGTATTGCAGCTATTACAAAGCGACTAGATGACCAAAGTAATCTGAACAACATGATTCTTCTGAAGAAACTGCAACTCCCTCAACGTAATGCAACAAAAAATGTTAAGTAAGAACATAACTTTCAAAATAGCAGTCTGGAACGCAAATGGGATTATGCAACATATTCCAGAAATAGAAATATTTTTAAATTCAGAAAAAATCGACATTTTCTTAATATCTGAAAGCCATCTAGTTAAATCTTCGTTTGTTAAAATACGGGGTTATAACTTATATCACTCCATTCATCCAGCGGAAAGAGCAAGAGGTGGTTCGGCATTACTAATAAAAGATAATATATGACACCATTTAGAATCAAATATCGAAGAAGAAACAATGCAAGTCACTATTGTAAGGATCCAAATTAAACACAGACAGCTTACTGTCTCTGCAATATATTGTCCTCCCCGGCATAACTTGAAAAGATAGGACTACCTTAAACTATTTAAATCGCTTGGACGTGATTTTATTATTGGAGGTGACTTTAATGCAAAAAAAAACCTATTGAGGATCTAGACTTACGACGTCAAAAGGTAAAGAATTGCTTCAAGCAGGGCAGACATCAAAATGTGAATTTTACTCTGGTGGTTCCCCAACATACTGGCCCAGTAACAGAACGAAAATACCTGACTTAATAGACCTATATGTAGCAAGAGGTATATCCCAGAACTACATTCACGTTGAAGATAGTAATTCACTAGTATTGGATCATTCCCCGGTTATCATGACAGTCAGTGAAATGGTAATTCAAAGGGAGAGTGCACCAAGATTATCAAATTCAAAAACAAACTGGGATCAAGTTCTCCATTATACAAAATAAGAAGAAGCTTAACATATCCTACCCAATGGAAGTTACAGAGTTGGTAAGAGAAAAGCGACGGCACGTCAACCTGGCAAATAACTTGAACACCGAAGAACAAAACAATTCTTTACAATTTTGGTAACAGTGTGAAATCTCTTCTTAAGGAAGTTAAAAATGTATCAATCAACAGATATTTAATCAGCCTAACCGATGAAAAAATTCAGATTATTCTCTGTGGAAGGCGACGAAGGGACTCAAAAGACCCAAAATGCAAGTGCCTCCACTTAAAAAGGAGGATGGACCCTGGGCAAGAGGTTCTAAAGAGAAGGCTGATTTGTTTGCAGAGTATCTCGAGGATACCTTCCAACCACTACCAAGGCAAACGGCCAATGCAAATATAATGTCAATCCACAAGCTAGATGATTTTGATATACGCCCAGTAACTTTCAAAAAATTAAAAGAAGAAGTGAAAAGCAACATGCATGTTAAAAAAGCCCCAGGATATTACTTGATTACTTGCCAAATAATCAAAATTCTACCAGCTAAAGGATTTCCTAAGCTATTACACATAATCAATGCAAGCTTTCGGTTAAAATAAGTTCCGTGGCAATGGAAAGTAGCAGAAGTGATCATGATAACAAAATCTGATAAACCACCTAACGATAAAAAATCATACAGACTAATTTCATTGCTGCCAATTACGTCAAAACTCTTTGAAAAATTATTACTAAAAAGACTAAACCAATAATTGAGGACCGATAACTGGACCTCTCCACAATTCTTCCATATCAATTTGGATTTAGGGAAAAGCACTCTAATTGAACAGGTGCATAGAATCACCAACATTATTGGAAGAACGTTTGAACGAAAAAAAGTATGCTCCGGCATATTTATGGACGTCACCCAAGCATACGATAAAGTCTGGCACAGTGGACTGGATTTCAAGCTGCACAGAGATTTGCCGAGGCAATTCTATGCCATACTAAGATCTTATTTATCCAATAGACATTTTCGTGTGAAATATGAAGATGAATACTCCGAACATAAGAAAATCTCTACCGGTGTCCTACAGGGGAGATAAATACAGGATTGGTCCTAAGACACTCTGATGAAGGAACCATAGCCACCTTTGCAGATGACACAGCAATCATGGCGATTGGAAGTAATGTCTCCGATGCAACGAGCAAACTCCAGAACATTACCAGTGCGGTTTGTAACTGGACTAAGAGCTGAAGAATCAAGCTTAATGAGAAGAAATCCACGCATATTAACTTTACATATAAAAGGCTTCCCATCTACCGATAGAAATTAACTCACGACCGGTGCCATATGCAAACAAAGCTAAATATTTTGGCAAGACACTCGATGCCAAGCTCAAGTGGAGAGAGCATGTCAAAAAGAAAAAACATGAACTTAATATTAAGTTCAGAAAAATGTATAGGCTCATAGGTAGAGGCTCTGAGCTTACAATACACAACAAGCTGCTGCTATATCGGCAAATACTGAAGCCGATATAGACCTACGGTTCAACCCTGGAAATGTACTAAGCAAACAAACGCCAAAATGATACAGACGTTTCAAAACAAGGTTCTCCGTAGAATCGTAAATGCTCCTTGGTACACAAGAAATGAAAACCTTCACAGGGACGTACAGATGGAATACATCAAAGATGAAATAAAAAACCATGCCGCCAAACACACAATAAGGCTCCAGGAACATGGAAACCCCTATATTCGCCGTATGATAGATAACCCTGTCGTTGAAAGAAGACTTCAAAGAACGAGGCCACTTGACCTAGTAAATATACTAAATTAAAATTAGTATGTTAAATAGGTTTAATTAATTTTGGGACTAACCATTGGGTTTTATCCCAACAAATCAGAATTGTTTAAGAAATGTAAAATTTGTAAATTTGAAAGATAAATTGCTAGATGAGCACAGTCTCAGTTGTAATTAATAAGGAAAAAAAGCATTCTCCAACACCATTTCAAGCACGGTATAGTATAAATTGTATAATAAACCGCACCCAATCGGTGGATTGATGATGATTTCATCACTGAAATAAAAATGAAAGTAGGTTTGCTATAAAAAGTCGGATCGCATAAGCTGTTCTTGAGATAAAATCCGTTCAGATATCCTTTGGCTCAGATGACTCAGATGATTTGGTCTTTGGGTTTTGGCACAGATGGTTGAAAATGAGACACTCGAAAAAAAAAATCAAACCCAGAAATACTAAAAATACCGGGTGACTGACACGAAGTGTTACCAACTTCAGACTGCCATTGCTGTCAAACCAGTGCTGCCAGAGCGCTCAAATTTACAATAATGACAGTCCATTTCATTGTTTACTAGCGTACAAAAGCTTTTTAGTGGGAAAGATTCAGAAAAAAAGTTATCCGCAATGGAATTCAAGCGTAATAGTGTGATTGCTCTATATTTGGCTGGAAAACCGCAGCCGCAGATTGTTAACCAGTTAAAACATCTGCATGTGAACAAAATGTTTGTGTATCGCATCATAAATCGTTATAAAGATACTGGCAGCAACATCGCCGGATATCATTCGGAAGGTGAAAGCCAAATTGGCTCGGAATACGCGCTGGTGGCATCAAGATAAATGCTCAAATTTATCGGGATCATGTGTTTGAGGGAGCGTTGAAGCCTTGGGTACAAAAAAATTTCGGCCGCAGAGCCTGGACATTTCAATAAGACTCGGCACCGAGTCATAAAGCACGCGTTAATCAAGATTGGCTGAGAAACAACGTTCCGCGGTTCATTTCCACTGCCCAATGGCAACCAAATTCACCGGATGCAAATCCGCTAGAATTTTCGGTTTAGGATATTTTGAAGAGCAAGGTTGAGAAAAAACCAAAATGTCGATCATCTCAAGCAAGCGCTTCGCCGGGAATGCATGCAATAATTTTGTCGGTCGTTTGAAGGCCATAATCGCGGCTAAGGGTGGCCAAATCGAAAACTGCTAATGCAATTCGAAAATTTAAATATTTGTGAACATTTTTTACTTTGGTTCAATAAAATTCATCAAAAAATAAAAATGCTGTGGCGTTTTGTTTTGGTAAAACTTTGTGTCAGCCACCCTGTAAGTATCTCTTTCTCATCAGATTAAGTAGTCTTACGAGTAACTGACGTTACGGTTAACTGGCCTTACGATTAAGTGCTTAAACGATGATGTGGCCATACGGTTAAATATTATCGATGTTATGGACGTATACCGAAATAACCCGATTCTCAAACAAACATGTATTCCATTTATCAAGGCTGTTGTTTTCAAGGTGTCTAATATTTTAATTTTAGTGAACCATCGCAAACACTGCATGCACTAGCTGCGAATGGGTTATTTATCGCAATATTTTTTCAATACTCCTAGATACCACATATCAGTTGTTTGTGTATGAATTATAGAAAATATTTTTATTATAATTAAACCCAGTTGTGAGCAAAATAAGGATCAAAACTATTTTTATTAATCTCAACAATACTGTGCTGTTTGAATATAAAGGGTGTTTTTTTAAGAGGTTGCCGATTTTTTTTTTGAATAAAACACATATAAAATTATGAAATGACCAAAATTTTTTTTTATTTGGTAGATAATTTTTTGGCATTTAACATTTAAACACAATTTCTGGCATATGGCTACCACGACTATTTTTCACAAATGTCATTCTGGAGGTCCAATTTTCCAGCACTTTTTCAAGCATTTGAGGGCGTATGTCAGCAATGACACGTTGAATATTGGTTTCCAAAGCGTCAATCGATTGAGGTTTATCCACATAAACCAATGACTTCACGTATCCCCACAAAAAGTAATCGAGTGGCGTCAAATCGCACGAACGCGGAGGCCAATTCACCGGACCATTTCTCGAAATAATGTTGTCGTTGAAAGTTTCTTTCAATAAGTCGATTGTTTCACGTGCTGTATGGCAAGTGGCACCATCTTGTTGAAACCACATTTCATTCATATCCATATCTTCAAGATTTGACAACAAAAACTCATTTAACATGGTTCTGTATCGATTTCCATTCACGGTAACGCGTCGTCCTTCCTCATTTTTAAAGAAATATGGACCGATGATCCCACCAGCCCATAGACCGCACCAAACAGTACATTTATCAGGATGCATTGGTAATTCTAGAACGGCGTGTGGATTATCTTTGCTCCAAATGCGACAATTTTGTTTGTTGACGTATCCATTTAACCAAAAATGCGCCTCATCACTGAAGAGAATTTTACGGTAAAAAAATGGATCTTCGTTCAATTGATTTAACGACCAATCACTGAATTCACGGCGCAAACGATGGTCGTGTGGCTTTAATTCTTGCACCAATTGAATTTTGTATGGCACCAAACCCAAATCTTTACGTAAAATTTTCCATAAAGTCGATGGACAAAGTCCAATTTGCTGAGCACGACGACGAATCGATAAATTGTCGTTTTCTTCGACACTGGCCTCAACGACAGCAATATTTTCTTCTGTACGAACTCTTCTCATTCTTGTCGGTGGCTTGGCATCCAAAAGAGTGAATGTAGACCGAAATTTGGTAATTACGTTCTTTATGGTGGTCTCTGACGGACGATTATGTGCACCATAAAATTCACGAAGTGCTCTATAAACATTTTTAATTGAACACTGATTTTGAAAATAAATTTCCACGATTTGAAAACGTTGTTCTGGAGTTAACCTATTCATAATGATTTGCCAAACAATACTGAGTAGAAATGCCACTTTGAGCTGTCAAAACAACTGTCATAAAATAAAACGACATCTATCGGAAAAACAAACCTCCTAAAAAAACACCCGTTACATAGACGTAATTAATTTAGTTTCTATGTTCATTAAAAACTTGATATACATTTTTTCAATTTCATAATAACAAATATAAAACTGGAAATTTTTTAAATCAAACACAGTAATTGAATAAAATTATTTTTTAGTTTATAACTATTTAAAATTTTATTAAAAATTCAACTTTAACAAGAACTACATATATTCTGTTCCTGATTTTCATATTTTTTAATTTTTAAAATTAATTTAAAATAATAATACAAAATTGAATTTATTTTGTTCTGTTTATTGTTTTTAATTACAGAACATTTTGCAGTATCCATTTTCGATGGAAACACTTGGCTTAAACTTGGATTATTTACTCGTATGTAACGAGCATTGTAACAACCTCTTGCTATATGCAATTTAATTTTTGGAAACTAATTTCGATTCAGAACATATCAAAAATAAATCGAATAAGCTTATTAGTTTATAAATTTGGTTATGAAATGTGGGTGGAGCGCCTGTAGTTTGTTCTTGAACTCATTTTACGTACATAACGGGATTTTTTTGATCGTTCGTTTAACGAGATGCATTGAAAAATTGGTCAAGTGGAAAATTAAAAATTGTTCAATTTTAGTTTATATGGAAATTTTTGGATTGCTCTAGTCAAAAACATAAACAATGGATCACAATGGATAAAAATTGCATAAAAATATAATAACCCGAAAATGGTAAGAAAAGAAATTTTGTATATCTGATATATGGAAAGGAGTATACATTTCTCCACAGTGTAATGTTTAGATAATGGCAAGTTATGGATAAGGTGTTAGAAAGATTTTACTAACATTTGGTGTTCCACAATTAAACTAACTAGCTTTAGAGCTTCAGAGAGCTTTGGCTCAGCAGAGTTGTCCGTGGTTTTATAATTTTCTTATTTATTGCTGCCGAAGTATTATAATTTGCATTCTTTTACGTAGTAAAATAAAGAATGGTAATAGTAAGATTTACCATATCGTCGAAGTCATAAAAAGTAGTTTTTAAAAAACCTGTGAGTATGTGTGTGTGTGTGTGTTTTTTTTTTATGGGCGGAGGAGGGGAACCTTCGATAGGCTTTACGCTTGAACCCCTATATCAAACTCGTGATAGTGTCGGATTCTTACCGACCAAACCGCCACCCCCGATAAACCATGCCATTCGGCCCCGTGGAACTACCGTTTGGTATTACTTCTCGAGGCAGGCTCTGCCTCGAGGCAGTTGAGGCGTCTCAACTCTCTCATTATCCGTGAGACACTTCCGCTTACGCCGTTCCACCCGTCTTGAGATGCCAGCATAAACTTCACTATATTTTCCGGCGTTCGTTGGACCCCACGTACACAGATACTCATTCTCTCCTCAGCAAATCGTGGACAGTCGAGTAATACGTGCTCTACATTTTCCGTTACTCCGATGCATAAAGGGCAATCTGGTGACTCTTCGTGTTTGAATTTGAACAGGTACGATCTAAAGCAACCATGGCTCGTCAGAAACTACGTCAGATGGTAATCCACTTCACCGTGACGCCTGTTTAGCCACGCCTCGATGTAGGGGTCAGGCGATGGGTCCATCTACCAATCGTCGACTCACTCCATCTTCTCTGCCATACAGTGATCGTCTCAGCACGTGCTAATCGGTGGTTCTCCGCTTTTGTTCCTTGACCACGACGCAGGTAAATGGTTTGGCGCTCCTTGGCAAGTAGATCTATTATGGGCATTCCCGCAGGAACACCAGAAGCATCTTCTGACACCGTCCAAAATGCGCACAATACTCTCAGAGCACTTAACCTCTGGACTGTTGCTACTCTTTGTCTATACGTATTCTTCTTCAACTAGTTGTCCCAAATTGGTGCCCCATACATCATTATAGATGTAACGACGTTGGCGAGCAGAACTCTGCTGCTCATCCGCGCCCCTTTTCTATTCAGCATTTTTTGTGCTAGTGCCGCATTAACTCTCCTTGCTCGCTCGCTGGTGGTAATGAGATGTGTCTTATATGACAATCTGGCATCGATCATTACTCCTAGGTACCTGATGGATGGTTGACTAACAATTTGTTGGGCTCCAATCTATAAGGTTACGTTCTCCATAACTTTTCGGCTAATAATAAGGACAGCTTCTGTTTTATGTTCTGCTAGTTGCAGCCCAGCAGATGTTAACCACTGTTGAATAAGTCTGACGGTCCTATTACAGATGTCCACAATCTCCTCTCTGTGTTTTGCGATAACTACAATCGCGATGTCGTCCGCAAATCCAATCACCTGTGCATCACTTGGTATGGGCAGTCGAAGTACACCATCATACATCACATTCCAGAGTGTAGGACCTAACACTGATCCTTGAGGAACTCCACCAGTCACCTCGTAAGTTTTCTTTCTTCCTCTGTATCATACATCAAGATCCTCTCGCTAAAGCAGCTGGAAACTAGTCTCAGCAGGTACTTCGGTACGTTCATCCGCGTCAATGCGTTAAATATGTAGCTCCAATTCGCCATGTTGAATGCGTTTTTCACGTCCAATGTAACTATGGCACAGTATTTTTTTACTACCACATAGCCATCGAGAACCGGATATCGCCTGGTGTGCCGTATCTACAACCTCTTTAACCGCAGCCACTGTTGAGCGCGCCTTTCGAAAGCCATACTGCTGCTCTGCCAGGTTTCTTGCTCTAACTATAGCCTCTCTAGGGTTTTGCCTGCCGTATCCAACAGACAGACTGGACGCCAGGACAACGGCTCACCTGGTGGTTTGTCTCTTTTTGGCAACAATACTAGTCTCTGTTCCTTCCATTTACTAGGGAACACCCCTCAACTAAGCATGCAGTATATACTTCCGTGAATAAGTTTTCGTATGCTTTAACCGCCGACTTCAATGCAATATTCGGAATGTTATCCGGGCCAGAAGCTTTATTGTTACCCACTTTGCCACATGCCTTCAGAACCTCCTCCTCAGTAACTGGTGGTATATCATCCTCCTCGTTGCCTAATACTTCTAACACACAATCGGGTTGCTGCGGGAACAGGTGACTCATTATGTCAGACAGCGTTGCCGGGCAAGTACTTGCTTTAATGGCATGCTTAAGCTCCGATCGAGCTTTACAGTATTGTTGTCGAAGAGGAGAATTGTTGACGTGTCTAGCATGCTGGTATCGCCTTCTTGCGTTCAGTCACCTTTTACGCAATTCAGAAATCTCGTCGTTCCACCAGAAGACTGGTTTTCTACGATTATCCACCATCCTTCTTTGGATTGCTGCATCACAGGCTCTTGTAACATGTCTCATAAGCTGGACGGCTTTGTTATTTGCTTTGCCAGATAGGGTAAGATCCTCCATCATGAGACGGAAAATGTTCTCATCGCACACTGGGGACTTCCATCCTATTATCTGCCTGTGTCTAACTATAGTCCTTTGGGGTTTACTATCCGCCAGTTTATACACAATAGCTTGATGATCACTATGCGTATATAGATCGCTCACTCTCCACGCTACTCCTCTATCGGCAAGACAATGGCTCACAAACGTTAGGTCAACTATCGAGGTTGCATTTCCTCTACAGAAAGTAGGTGTATTTCCTGTATTCATTAATACGACCGGCAATGATGCGAAGGCTTCTAACAATGCGGTTCCTCTGCTAGTGGTTTCTCTACTTCCCCACTCTACGGCACATGCATTAAAATCCCCGGCTATGATCACCGGGTTGTGGCTCCGTGCATCATCCGTTAATTGTTCAAGAAATGTTTTAAATTCTTCAATCAATGCACTAGGAGGTGCGTAGCAACTATAAATATGAACGCCGTTCACATTGGCTCTGACAAACCCGGGTACAGAACTCACACCAATTTCCTGTAGGGGGTAGGTACCACAAACCCCTACAGCAGCTCGATTCGATCTATCTGAAGCCCAACACCGTCTATCTAGGTTCCTATATTGCTCACACACAATTACAATGTCCGCTTTCACTTTGTGTATGGATTGCTGCAGCAGGTCCTGGGCAGCCTCACAGTGGTTAAGATTGACTTGGATGAGTTTCATTTCCAACGCTCTTTATGCAGCGCTTTCTGGTATACCGGACATCTACTACTATACCAGTTACGTGTTTGCTACTGCCTTTGGCCGTTTCGTCGCATAGGATGCATTTTGAATCTTTTTGGTATGTCTTAGCAAAGATGCGCCCTAGGGCGAAGTGCCCTTCTTCACCACATCTCCTGCAGAGATTTGATCTACCCGCTTCGCTTCTACAGTTCCTTGACCGATGCCCATAACCGTGACATTTAAAGCATCTAGTCAGCTGTATTTTTCCCGGATTCGGCAAGAAACCCAGCCGATTCTAACTTTACCCACTTCTAGCACTTTCCCAACCATAGTATTAGGGAGGCTAACAACCGCTGTCTGCGTTCCTCGGTAGGCCTTCGTGAGTGATTTAACAATACTGACACCTTTCACCCGTTCAAACTGTGCTTCCAGAGCCTCTATCACCTCTTCAGACGTGGTAACCTCGTCCATGTCTTTGATCACCAGTAACGCCACCTGGGTCAAAGTTTTAACCGCCACATTGCCCCCGATCGCTTTCGCTAATTTCTCTCGAAATATTGCGGTCTTCGGCTGGTCTCCTGTAGTTTGTAGCTCCAACAATAGGTCTCCACTATAAGTTTCGCGTATGTTTGATACCCTTTCACCCAGAGTATTTAGCGTCGGGTCCACCTTAACTTTCCGCAGCAGATCGGCAAATGAGATTTCGTCACTCTTCTTTATTATCAGCGCATCCGGGCGAGTCCTTTTCCTTCGCGGACGTGATAGTGTTTTTGGCGTTCTGTTCCCCATCACTTTCTGCCATTCTTGTTCTGAGCCAACTGTCGCATCCTCTAATTGATTTGAGCTCGTAGTGTTTATAACTCCATTATCCGGCATAAATGCTGTGGTCTTTTGCTTGTTGTTTCCGTCCTCCTCATTAATAAGAGTCTCCGACATTCGAAGTGCTTGCGGAGGACCTTGCGGAGCCTTAGTATTCCTTCTCTTACTTTGCCTTCTTTCATCACTTTTAGGTAGTGTGGACAACTTTCTCTTACTGGGCTCCACAAGTATTATATCTTCGTTAGTCGCCGCCTTTAGCTCCTCTTTCCTGCTCACAGTTCGTAGACGACCTAAATTCTCCTTCCCGTCATTATTGATCGATGAAGTTTGGCACTGATTTTCCGAAGCACTCTTCTTACCTATAGCTGAGCCATAAAGCGTGCTAATGGTGCTTATCATCTTTTGAATCTCGCTATGAACATTATTTCGAGGTCTTACGAACTCCACCAGTTCCTCAATTTTTTTCCCAAGCCTGGCTAGCCTTATTTCTTGGGTTTCCTTCTTGTAACTCCCCAAAGAAGGCGTTGAAAAACATCTCTCCAATGTGCTGGTCATCGCTCTTAGGGACCTCTGCATTAACGCACTCCTACCAAACGGGTTACCAGGGGTTCTATTCCCATACACGGGTGTAGTGCTTCCTCTCTCTTCGCTTGTCGAAATATCTGTTACATCGGCCAAGGTCGCTACCGTTGTAACATTGCAGTCGCTGGATCTCGACTGTTGGGAACCTGCTTGCTCACTCCCTTCAGCCGGTACTGGGTTTCCTACTCAATGCACCGTAACCAAACTCTCCTTAACTGAACTCATGATGGATTCTTTTTCGAGGTGCCACCCCTAGCATTTTATACTTTCTGCCAAGTAGGTACACAGCCGCCCCTCCTGGGGTACCGTCGCTGACCTGGAAGCCGCTCAATGTGAGCCAGACGCTCCAGGACTTAAGTCACATAACTCTTAAGCGCATCATTTGCAAGTGACCTATGTGACCCCCGTTTGACTTTGATCTCGGCCTAGTTTCCTAGAACCGAGTTACCACCGACACGAGCGTGGACGTAGTGAAGCGGCGTAGGGATGGAGAGGCTACGTCTAGTAGTGAAAGGACCAGATATAATCGCATTATATCCCATTCGTCGATGTGTGTGTGTGTGTGACTTTTGAAAATTATAGCATTTACGAGAAAAATGATTATGTACTAATTACATTTGCAACAATATCGATTTACGTCAGTTTTCCAAAAATTTAATTTCTGTTACATAGTAAAATAAAATATAGTAATCATGAACAATTTTAGCATCAACATTTTTGGCAGATTTACCATTCGTTATATCGCCGAAGTCGAAAACAGTAAATTTTAGAAAATATCTATGAATGTCTGTATTTGGTGCCGTGCAAACTGAATGTAACTAACTCTACAGTCCAGACGGACAAACAAGTTTTGAGGTTTCTTTATGTCTCCTAAGCTTTATCCAGAGAAATTGATACAAGGTAATTTATTTAAAGTATTGTCCATCGTTAGATACGACTTTTTCCCATCTTTCAGGCAGCATACGGATTCCCCATCGAAAAAATTCCTCGTGTTTTGAATTTTTGGTTTCTTCGCAGTGAAGGGCTGCTCGGTCAGGCCACGAGCCATCGACCGGAATATATGGTAGCCGAAAGGAGCAATGTCTGATGAATATAGTGGGTGGGGTAAGACATCATATTGAAGCGCCTACAAAGTTTCTTTGACTACTTTTGCAACATGTAGCCACGCGTTGTCGTACTAAAAGATCACTTTTCATGTCTTTTGTCATATTGTGGGCGTTTGAGGTTCAATGCTCGGCTTAATTGCATCAATTGTTGTTGATAACGTTCGCCAGTGATGGTTTCGTTAGGCTGGAGTAGATCATAGTAGATCACTCCGAAGATCCGACCAGATTCACAGCATTAGCTTCATTCCTGCCGAATGAAAATTCGGTTTGACGGCTGAAGTTGATGCATGACCGGGCTTGTTCCACGATTTTTTGTGCTTTAAATTGTCGTAGTGGATCCACTTTTCGTCCCCCGCCGCGATTCGATGTAAAAAACTTTTCCGTTTTTGTCTTTGGAGCAGTTGTTCGGCGTTCGACGTCTTTTGGCTTGAGTTCATATGGAACCCAATTCCGTTGTTTTTGCACCATACTTTGGGTCACCCCAAAGTTTTAGAGAGCTCTTCTTGTGTTTGACATGAATCGTAGTTCAATAACGTCTCCAACTCAGCGTCTTCAAACTTTACTGGACTCCGTTCGCGTTCTCTGTCACTGGTGTGGCCCGATTCGATTTAACACTAGACGCTATTTTTTGTAAATCCCTCCAAACTTATTTGTACCCCAAATACTTACGTATTCCGTTTTCTAAATTCTTCATTTCCATAAATTACTCTATGTACTCGCTATAGCAAATTGGCATCTTTAAAATCTGAATTTCACTCGAAAGGTTTTCCCTAATAACAGTTGTGGTGCATTTTAACTCAAATTCAAGGATAAAGTGTTAAGCATTATTATTGAAGTTGGATTGCAGTTTGACGAGAAGACCAATTTTCCATTGAAAAATTCTAATTCTCTTCAGTTTGTAACCAACTACCTCCCCAATTTTTGGAAGAACGGCCTACTTCCTCGCGTAAGATATGATCTTACGATTTAGGTAGTTTAATCCGGAATAACCGTGCATTTCGTATATAAATCGCATTCGAGATTACCAATGGTTAAAGCACGTTTAGCGGATTATATATACTCGGTGCGCAATTTCCGGGTTTTTTGAAATGGTAAAATAATATAATAAATGGTTTATTCATAGTATTGTCCTTCGCTATTTACATATTTTTGTCATCTCGCTAGTTATACATGAATACTATGACGATAAAACGGCGCGTCTTTGAAACGAAACCATTCATACAACCAATTTTGAACTTCTTCGGCACTGGCCAAGTGTAGCTCCGCCAAGCCATGTGCCATCAATCGGAACAAGTGACAATCCGAGGAAGCCAGATCTGGCGAATAGGGTGGGTTTGGGTAGTAGACGCCATCTCAGCGTTTTGATGGCGTACTGGACCATGAAAGTTCGTTGGCATGGAGCGTTGTCGTGCTGCAATATCACTCGTTCGTGTCTCGTGTCCCATTCTGGCCATATTTCGATCAATACATGGGTCAAATTGATGAGTTGTTGTCGTTAGCGTTACCTATTGACGGTTTCGCCCTGTTTCAGCAGATCGTAGTACACGATTCCTTCTTCTGGTTTTCGAAGCGATTTGGCCGTGCCGTCGATGATGTTGCTTTGTCATTTGAAAGCCACGACTTTTTGCGTTTGGGATTCTTAAAAAGGATTAACTTCTAATATCACGTAATAATTGGATGCAGGAAGCTCTTTCTTTCAAGTCGTGAAAGCATAATTTCGCAAGTGGCTCTTCAATTTTCCATCTGTCTCTCAATCAATTGTTGCGGCACTCATTTGAAATTTTTGCGGCACCCATATCATGTAAACGTTTGAAACTACCTTGGCGAGTCGTGTTTAATGTAACACTTGCAGCTCGGTGTCTTCAAATGTTGTTGGTCTTAGGAGTGCGTCTTGCCGCCAATGCCGCCAGTGCATGTTCGCCGTAGGCCTCCTCAAGCAAATGACGTGCTTCAGCTGCATTTGTCTCCGAGTTGAAGCAGAAAAGCAAAGCTTCCCGCAAATGCTGTTTGTTTGGCACAAAACTCGACATTTTATTTCAAAGAAAAAGTATTTTTGCGTAGCGATATGTGCTTTTATTACAACTGGTTATCGTTAAAAACTGTCCTCGTTATGAACAAACTACAACTTCTGACATAAATGACAACTAGATGTGTCGCTAGCATCATCTATGTTTGAAACCCGGAAATTTTAGTGCGCACCTGAACGGTTAAATGTAATTGTTTTTCCTAAATAAAACTTACAATGAAGCCAACGCGAGGGTAATCCAGCACTATGCTTGCCAGCACTAGGTAATCCAGCACTTTGTTTCAATCAGGTGCCGAAAAAATATTTTACTTTAAAAACATATGCATGTGACCCATCGGTGAGTCACACAGCAGTAAACGTGTTAAGTTGTTCTCCGTTTGGATTACTTAGAGGTATGACCACAACAATTTTAGGAGTTAGTTGTTTATTTGTGGCGAGAATCCTATAAAATGTTGGTGGCCGTAGCGCTAATTTAAACGGTACAAAGCTCTTATGTGTTGGTTGAGTCATTATACATTATTTTTTGTAATTGGTCCCTGCAGTCTGTCGGGAAGACTAATTTTCGTTGAAAAATTCTTATTTTCTCTTTCTCAATTTTTGGGAGTTTCACCCCCTCACGTAAAATATAATCTAGTTTAAACCGGAATAACCCTACATGTCATAAAATTGAAATCTTTTCCGTCAAAAATGACTAAAGTGTTGTTTTTTGAACTCTGTTGCATTTTGTTTTTTCGTTAACATAAATTTTCCTCTCGAACATTAAAGCTGATAATTTGTAAACATTTATCAATTTAGGGTCGATTTGAAAACTTAGTAAATTTCCTCTTAAAATCCATTAAAAAAAATTAGATTTTTTCAAAAATTGGAAAACTTGCCATGCCAATGGTAAGCTTGGCAATATTTTCCATGAATTTTTGGCGTAGTTTGAACTGGAAGATCATTTAAACGTTGATTTCCTGCTTCAGTTCTACAATCGTCTTGAGTTTTTTTGACGTAGACCTTACTTTTCGAACCATATCCCGTTGAAACCACCTACTAAGATTTTGAGAATTTTGTGTTATGTCAAGACCCTACCGGCTTAAAAGTCACACCAATCAGTAACTGGTAGTAACACGTAGGGTTTACTTCAATGACATGTGGATATTTAGTATCCGTAATGCAAAAATTTCGCTTGTTCATAAAATTAAAATTATCCCAATCTTTATATAGCACGTCCTAAATTACAAAAGTATTAATCGCTTCTAATGATTGTTCTAATGTTGTTGGCAACTGCTTCATTTATCAATTATTTATTTACTATTGCTACAACCTACAGGGTGCGCCATCCCTTTTTACATTTGTAAATAAAACACACATTTTGGGATGAAATGTCAAAATTTGTTATTGATAAGGAGAGGTATGTGCTATGCTATTTATGTATATCGTCCATATGCCTACCACGGCTTCGTCTAGAGGCCTGCATCCAAACATCAAAATTGTCGATGACTTTTCCAATAAAACCGGGTCAATGACATCAATTTCAAGTCGAATGTTGCTTTTAAGTTGTTGAATTGTTGGCAGATGATTAGGTGGATGACATCTTACCTGTCAAATAGCCCCACAAAAAATAATCAAGGGGTGTTAAATTCGGGCTTCTTTGTCGACAATAAATGGATTGTTGCACTACTTGCGTGGTATGTCGCTCTGTCTTGTTGAAACCAAAGGTTCGTTGATAAACAATTCATTCAATGTAAGGGCATTTTCCTATTCGTTTTCTAAGAAAAACGACCCAATGATGTCACCAGCCCATAAACCACATCAAACAGTGACTCTTGTAGGATGAACTTCTGCTTCGTGAATAACATGAGGATTCTTCGCTCCCCAAATTCGACAATTTTGCTTATTAACGTACCCATTAAGATTAAAATGAGCCCATCGCTAAAGATGATTTTTGATGAAAAATCTTCATTTCGTTCAAGCATCCATTTAAAATGGTCCGGTGGCTTCAATTGTTGAGTTAGTTGAATTTTATATGGATACAAACGAAGATCAACGTGCAATGTTGAAAAATGCATCGTAATGTGGTTCGTTAAATGTTTATTTCTTGTGAACAATGTCTGGGTGATGTGCTTGGTTCATTACGAACACTTTCATTAACAGCTGCTCCTGATGCAGTGCGATGAACAAGTTGATACGGTCTATGACCTTCCACTGAACCAGTTTCTTCAAAACGATCAATAATTTTGCCAATTATACGCTCAGTAGGACGTTCATGTCGAGTCGACCAAAACTCTCACGCAATTTACGAAATGTTGTTTTTAAACGATTATTTTCATAATAAATTTGGACAATCAAAATGCATTGTCCTGTTGTTAGCGACTAAATGATGATAAATGGCATATTTTTGATTTTTCATATGTAAAAGAATTTTTTAGTACGGATAACATTAAGTACTAAAATTCATTGATTGATAAAAATACCAGAACAGATGGCTCGCCCTGTACTTGAATAAATGGGAACAACCTCATTTCTCTAATTTCGTTCAAGCCTCGAAAATGAATTATTCTGTGATAAACGTAGAAATATCATAATCTTTTAACCTAGCAGGGTGGTAGATGATACAAAAACTGAAACAGAGTCAAATTTTATGGTAGAGAAACGAGACATGAAGTTCGATAAAGTATTGAACATGTGATGGTAGAACATGTCACTTGTTATAATTTAAGTTTAAGTTACCTACTTTAAGTTGCTGAACTATTTTACTCAGTACACAAGTATAGCTATCTTTGTCATATTTTGTTGTTCAGTAGTATTGTGTTGTGACATAGACATAAGAGTGAACCAGCCAAGGTGGGAAATACCCATAAACCTATATTAACAAAGTTGGTGGCTGACAAGGGTGCCTGACACGAAGTGTTACCAAAACAAAACGCCACAGAATTTTTATTTTTTAATGAATTTTATTGAATAAAAGTAAAAAAATGTTCACAAATATTTAAATTTTCAAATTGCATTAGCAGTTTTCGATTTGGCCACCCTTAGCCGTGATTATGGCCGTCAAATGGCCGACAAAGCTATTGGCATGCAGCACGAAAGTGGATCTGCGGTATTTTGTCCCATTCCCGGCGAAGCGATTGCTTGAGATGATCGACACATTGGTATTTTTTTGATCCCAATCTTGCTCTTTAAAATACCTCAAACCGAGGAATCTAGCCGATTTGCATCCGGTGAATTTGGTGGCCATTGGGCAGTGGAAATGAACCGCGAAACGTTGTTTCTCAGCCAATCTTAATTGACGCGCGGTTTATGACTCGGCACCGAGTCCTGTTGAAATGTCCAGGCTCTGCGGCCGAAATGTTTTTGTGCCCAAGGCTTCAACGCTCCCTCCAACACATGATCCCGATAAATTTTACCATTTATCTTGATACCACGGTCCAAAAAAACGAGCGGTGAACGGCATTCGGCCGTTACGTTGGCCCAAACCATCACCATCGGTGGCGCTTGGTTTCGAGTGGCAATCCGTTGGTCCAAATTTTCAGTAGAACGGCCGGGCAAGTAAATCCGGTCGTTTTGCTTGTTCACATATTGCTCAATAACGAACGATGACTCATCGGAGAAAACCAAATTCGGCAAATCGCCACTTTCGTGCAAGCGTAATAATTCCTTTGCTCTTTCCACTTTCCTTTTGAGACCATGCGTTTTATGGAATTTCAAGGCCGTTAGTCCAAGATGATCTTTCAATATGTGCTGCATCCGTTCGAGCGAAATGTTCGCCTCACGAGCCATTTTTCTGCCGCTACGGCGCGTATTCCGAGCCAATTTGGCCTTCACCTTCCGAATGATATCCGGCGATGTTGCAATGCGTTTCGGTCCACCACCATGGCGTTTTGCAATGCTGCCAGTATCGTTATAACGATTGATGGTGCGATACACAAACATTTTATTCACATGCAGATGCTTTAACTGGTTAACAATCTGCGGCTGTGGTTTTCCAGCCAAATATAGAGCAATCATACTGTTACGCTTGAATTCCATTGCGGATAACTTTTTTTCTCAATATTTCCCACTAAAATGCTTTTGTACGCTTGTAAACAATGCAATGAACTGTCATCAATGACAGTCTGGAGTTGGTAACACTTCGTGTTAGTCACCCGGTAAGTTAATCTTTAACGAGATCATATAATGATCAGATAATTCTAAATTAAGTGTTTCATAATTGACAGTATATCCAATTTTCTTCTAGTAAAAATGTGGTCAATATATATCATACTATTGGATATATAACTCTAATAGATTCGTTGATTAAAGATTCAAGTCCTAAGGAAGACATCATTGAAAAGTATTTACATTCCTGAGGATCTAGGTGATCTATATTTAAAATGTTTATATTCATGTCTCCATGAACAATTAGATTTTTAGAATTAATCTGTTTAAGGTAATTTTCATATTCAAGAACAAGAACTTCTACAGCACAAGAATGTAAACGATACACACATGCCATGGATATTAATAATCACCAATTGTAAAATTCACTCGAAGAATATCAGAAGACTTTTAATGAGGACTAGAGAACGCAAAATGAATATAATTTCTAACATATGCTAATACACCACCAGATCTATAGTCATTGTTACAGCAGTCGAATAAAATATATTCATCTAAGTTGTAAAAGTTACTTTCAGTACTATCAATCCACACTTCAGTTAAAAAAATAATATGCGATTTTATATTGACACAAGATAACTCAGCAAACAAACTTAAACTGTTAGCCCGAATACTTTGAATATTTTGATGAACGGATCCATACTAATTTATTTTCACTTACATTAATATTATTTGGCAAACTAAAAGATAAATCTAAATTATTATTAGGATCTTGAAAATATATATTAGATACATTAAGATTCATAGAAGTTTAAATTTTATTTATACTTATCTGTAATCTTTTCAAGATCATTTAAACAATTAACTTTTAATAATTCAGATCCTTCACTTTGTCTCATAAAAATATTTCCATTGCGATACATATTTAAATTTAAGCTGACGCTTCAAGCTTTTTGCATCGTAAAACAACTTTCGTTTGCTACTGCTTAGACTTTCATTGTTGTAAATCCTGCTCCCGATCGGCAAACCAGCTTTCGTGACATCAAATTTTTGCTTCGTTTTCGCATACATAATATTATGCGTTACTGTTCTCCTCGTAAATTTAATGTAAACTTTGTGCTGTAGGTGTTTTTATTGATTTTTCGGTAACAATAATCAATATTAGCTTTGTTGACAGTATAAGCAATACTCTTTTTGAGAATGTCGATTCTTCATCCTCAGTATTTTCATTTGGGGATATTGGAATTCCATGAACCTCTCTTGCATTTTCTTGAGTAATTTGCTCTAGGTAATCAATTTTTAACTCCATAGAACATACTTTATTCTTTAGAGTTATATTTTTCGTAATCAGAGTGTCATTCTTGTCTACCGAGTGCTTCAACCAATCGAGTTTCTTTTCTATATTTACATTGTGTGCAGAAAATATGGTCTTCATTTCATGCAAATCCGAACAAATTTTTCGAGAGTATTACTCTCTATGGACTTTGATGGAGTGGCCGGACAATCGTCATTTTTCCTAACCCATTTTAGCTTATCACATGACATTAAACCACGACCATAAAAATGTTTATTTGCTTCTTACAGAAAGCAACGTAGAATACATTGTTGACAGGATGTCAGCCATTATTACAAAAGTACTGCAAAGTATGAAAATCACAAAATAAAATTGCTTCAATTAGTAATGACATAAATGAATCATTTAATCTATGTAGGCGACGAAAATTCCAATTGGATTTGTATTATTCTACACAGATTTCGGTAAACTTTGCTTGAAATTGTTATTTTGTTTTTCCATGAAAAAACAATTAGGAACGCAAAAATGAACAGAGAAAGCGCTTTGTTTGGTCATTACTGACTTATTTATGTTTCATCTTATAACTTTAAAACAGAGTAAGCTATCGAGATAAAACAAAAAATAAATTGTTCTTTTGATTGGCGATTTCAAATCTATTTAAACTACACTAAACTTGGTGCCGTGATTTTGGCGTGAAAGTCAAATGTCGTTCTTAGAGAAGTATTTATTCGTTCAATTTTAAAAAATGATCTCCATAACACGGAATTGAGTTGGTAAACTTACACAGAATATTCCGTATAAAACATTTTAAGTGAACTTTCAATATAAGTGCATCATCAAAACAGGCACACCATTAAAAATAAACGATTTCAATTATCTAAATGGCAAGAAAATTGTTACAAATCCTTCATGTTGTGAAATGGATTATAATCGTACTAGAACGCAGCGTCGAGCTCTACGAGTATGTCATATTCGTGACGAGTTTATTCATATTTTGATACGTAAACGACATGAAAATGGATAATTTTATACCAAAAACGCTGATATCATAACATTTCCATCATTTCACGAAATTTTTAACAAATATATTTCCTTTAATGAAATTTACCGTGACTAATTTTTCTTCATTTTTGTTCGTCGTCGTTTTTTTTTACTCCGAAAAAAATAATAACAATAATCATAATAATAATAAAAATTACATCAAATTTATAAAAATAAATTTTGGTATTCATACAAATTTTTGCTTTGTTGCTGGGAACGTAAAAAATCCATCTTAAGTCGTCGGTAGCTAGCTACATATGTACATACGAGTATATGTTCAAATTGTTCTAAAATGTTTGGTTTATTTTATGCCATTTATGCTTTTTTCTCTTTTAAGCATAATTTATCTTGTCTTGTTACTAGGTAGGTGATACATTACTATACACAAAAAATGTGTTGGTGTAAGGAAAATGAATAAAATGGTAAAGAATATAACAAGAAATTTTAAGACAATTGATACGTAACATGTATAGAAAATAATATTTAGCTGGGGAGCTTTTAATCACTCACATATGTTTATAAAATAAATAAACGTATTTAGGGGTAAAATTTATGAAATGTGGGCATTGTTTTTGTAACAGGTAAGACTAAAGGGCACATTTATACTGTTAATCCCTAATTTCCTTGTCTAAACATGACGTTAATTTTAATTGTACCGCCTAACAATTGCGCCGTTAAATTTTCAAAACACAATAAAGCTATTTTTTCCCACTAAACTTTGAAGTTTTTCTTTTATTTTCTGCATACCTGTTTTATGCTGCTTATTTTAGCCGGGATGTGTACACGTACAAAATTTATAACCTCGCCACCCCCACGCTACGAGTACAATCCACAAATTAACAAAAAACAAAGCGAGAAAAGGTTTTTCTTTTGCCGTATATGTTCGCATAAAATTATTGACGAGAAACACTCATTTCATTACATTTTTCGCGCGCCTGAATGCGTAAGGCTAAAATTCCACCAACAAATAATACACCTACTTTAACGGTAGCCCCGAAAAAATAGAATTCGAAAAGGATTTCTCCTTGTTGCCATTTCACAAAGGTTAACATTTAAATGAATGTTAAATGAAAAACCATTTTACACGATAAAATAAAATAAAAATTCATTTGCTGTCTTTGAAACCAAAATCGTTTTTGTGTTGTATTAAATAAAACTGAAAAGCTCCAACTAGCGCCGTTATTCTTTTATTTTCCGCCCAAAATCTCATGCAAATAACAAATTCAATTACATATTTTTTTGCTGTGCTTTGTTTAAATGACTTTGTACGAGTATGTACGACACATAATATGTTCACGGTATGTTATCGAAATAACAACACAAGTCGAGCGAGAGACTGCGACGGAAAATTATAACGAAAATTTATAAATTTTCGAGAAGAAAATAAAATTTCAATTTGATTTTATTTAAATTTTTTCTTATCGATTAATCATATCATAATGTGGAGGAAAAAATGTAAAATTCAATTTTCAATTTTTTTTTGCTACTCGCATGAATACGACGAGTAGGTACATGGAAGACTTGGTACGTAATGAACATCTTTTGTTTCGTTGGAAAAAGATTTAACGAATTTAATTAACGAAAATAAATTTATTTTTAAATTTTAACTTAATCAAATTTGCTAAGCACACACAGATGTAGTCTTTCGGGAAAATGAATACGTACACGTACGTACCTGGGTAGGTAGGCTGGTTCGTTTAAATTTGATTGAATGATATGATTTTAATATGAAAAATTATTGATAAATTTTATATTCTTAGGTTTCGGTGATGCTTCTAACACTGTTAAAAATTTATTAGAGCGTTTAAATTTAAAGATCGAATTTGAATTTGGTTTCCTTGTTAGGTATAAAAATATAAGACTGGCCAACTACAATACAGGAATTGTTTATGTATATCCTCAACAATGTGCCAAACTAGGTGACAAATCAAACTTTCTGGCATTGCTGCTGCATACACAGTATATGAACATATGTAGTTAGGGATGGACAATAATGCGGTTAGAAAACGAGTTCGCACTCGTTGCGACAGCATTGGTTGCGAACAGTGGTGCCCAAATATTAAATAAGGCACTTTCCACATTAGAGTGTGAACTACAAGATTTAATCAAAATAACTATTGCAGATTTATGAGCTTTGTGCTCAATTCTTGAGGTGGCAATTGTCACTCAAAACAGTGCAACAATAAAAGTTGCGGATTTGAAGCACATTTTCAAAACAGAATCCAAAGCCGCTGCGATGGTTAATTGGGTCAAATAAATGACACCGGCCGGCCCGGATTTATATATATATATATATATATATATATATATATATATATATATATATATATATATATATATATATATATATATATATATATAAATCGAATGTTTAATGTTCCATTTATCCGATTGGTATTCGCACGCCCGCGACGATATCTGAATTAGTACAACCATTTTACAAAAGGTGGAGCGCGACTCGTTTCAATTTAGCGGCAGATCGTGTGTTTTCGGTGTATGAGTGCGCACGACAGCGCAGCGACATTTCAGTTCGTGTGTGGCGTAACAAGTGATGTCGATTTTGAATTTCCAAATGCCGGTCGATATTATATAATTCCAAAGTGAATTTTTAATCATCGTCACTAATCTGTGACATCAAGCACGAAAAAAAAGAACATGACGAGGTTCAGAAACGAATGAGCAACGGGAAGCAAGACTGAGAGCACAAACGAAAACTTCACGCTGAATTAAATTTTGCTGCTTTTACGATGCAATTATGATTACAGTCTTCATTCAAGTATGGTTATTGGATAAATTCACAAATTATGTGAGTATTGCGGTACGCAAATATAATTCATGTTTCTAAATGACATCGTTCGGCGCAGAAAATATCATGCGAGAGAATTACATGCCAACATTCAAAGTGCAAGGGTAAATTTATCATTATGCAGGATTACGATTACCACTGCCGAGCGCAGGATCCAATTATCTTAAAATTTATTTCATGGAAAACACAACGAACAAACCGATCAACGTTGTCAATTCAATGCGGGCACTAACCAGGAAATTGTCCCTGCATTACGAACTTTATTCGATCAACACAACGAATTAAATCAATTGTTCAGGACTGTCCTTGAATAAATGCCAGCTAATAACTACAAAGTTTTAGTTACAGCACTGAAAGACTGAAACATGCACCAACATTTTATGAAAGGCCGATCGTTATAGTTTGCGAAGATTTAATCCGCGCCTTATACGATGGATTGCAATATCCGATTTCATTTTCGTAAGAGAAATATGGATATAATTTCAACATCAAATTGAGAAATCCACATACAGATGCGGAAACGATTAAGAAGGTCAGTGCTACTAATCATATCGATTGATGCTGAAAATAATTTCTTGTAATATCGACGTTGCATTCCGAAGAGTATTCATTTACGTGATGCAATGATATATGTTCGCGAATATGGCCACCCAGGTGTGTTTATTACATTCACATGCAATCTGAATGGGTGGGTTGAAATAAAATAATTTTTGCTAATGGATTTAATGGATTTCGTTGCCAAGCATCATGTTTTTTAGAGACACGAGTTTTTTGAGTATCATGTATTCAATTCAATTTCAATGGCAAAAAAACGGATCGCCACATAACTCAGCAGAAATACCAGATATCGACGTTGATCCACATTATTTGAAGTCGTCACCAAAATATGATTCATGATCCATGTGGCTTACTCAACAAAAATTTACCAAGCATGTCTGATGGGAAATACACGAAAGATACCCAAGAAAATTTCTTGCCGAAACTATCACTGCTACTGGCAGATACCCACTCCAACCGATCAAGTGCATTTTCAAATATGTCAACAAAGAACGCGATTTGGCAGTTTTTGGGGAGGGAAATGTAACTGCATCTACCGATGAAATCGACCAATAACAAATGGGATGCTATTCATCAGTAGCATTGTTCGATCCATTTGTCATTCGTTGTTCTTATATTGAAGCAATAATTTCCTCGGCGATATAATTATTAACATCCGCTCTGCTTGGTAAAATGAGAGATGTTGTGTCTTGTCGAGCGAGTTCATCCGCTGTTTCATTTCATCCGCTGTTTCATATTATTTAATTGCTCTGTCACCCACATCAGGTGAATGTAACTGATATATCATCTCGTTAAGAGATGAGATACAGTTCTGGGCTACTTTCAACGTTAATTGAAGCTTGACAATCCGTAAAAACGCGAATAGTCCTTGCACAATATCTCCTTGCATTATACCTCAACCACTCAATGGGTTCCCTTATCGCGATTAATTCAGTTTGAAAAACGCTAATCCTAGAGACGAAAAGAGAGGTTTACGTTTAATTATTGACAGAAAATCCCACCCAACCTTCCCATCCATCTTTGAACCACCAGTGAAGGAATGATCATCATTCACAAATGCTTCTCTCAACCAGTCCTGGTGTCGATGGTTTAGTCGGTAGTATTTGAGATGTTCCTGTTTCTAAGAATATATGTGTGTTCTGTATTCTTACAGTTCCACATACAGATGGAGTTGAGCCTTATAGCTAAGCACGCTGCCATTTGTTTACCTCGGATATCTAAGAGTGTGATTGAAAAAAATCTCCAGGGCTTGAGTTGACCAACTTCCAAAGATGAGGAAATAATACCCAACTTTACGGTGTGCCCCTACTCACAAAACGGCTGTTGGAGGACCCACCCAGGCTGGCCGTCACGACACTGCTTAAAGCATTTGATCTACCCAGCTCCTGAGTAACTCATCCACGCACAGAGAGGAGAGTGCCTGCGAATCGATCTGGCATCGATCGGTTTGGGACGTTCTAAAAGGCTCCCTCTGTATCCAGAAAAGTTATCAAGGAGGGTTAGTTATGTTCAAGGAACTTCTCAATACGAGTGTGGAATGGAGAGCAGTTTTCCCTTGCAATAGGCATGTTAGCTGCTATCTGTTTTTCTAAAATTTTTAGTAGGGAAGAGACTAAACTTATAAGTCTTAAGTATTTGAGGCTCAATGGCTTTTCCAATTTACGTATAAATATTACAATCACATCAGTCCATTTACTAGGAGTAAAACAGTTAGAACTCTGCCCTTGCCGATAACTTATATCTAGGATGTAAGTTAGGATAAGGTTTAGTTAGTCGTTGTTTGGACATCCGCCGGTATAATGCCATCGAGTTCTACCGACTTAGTACACATTAGTTTAGCACTTCTTGTCTATTTCTGGTTATAAACGTCGGTTTACTGCCAATATTGTATATACATAGGTTAATACTAAGAATAAAATCAAGGTGTAGCTCACCTCGTTCATTCTTATCAGTGATTCCCCAAATTGTGTGCTGTAAATTTGCGTCACTTTTCAGGAAGACTGGATTTTTTGAGCCTCCTTTAATGAGCTTCCAAAAAACAGGTATGGTAGGTGAGATTTATCTTCCCCATCATGTGTAAGGAAAGCTGATATTAGCCAGAAATTTTGATTATAGTTGTAACTATATCTGAATTACTATAATTATATAACAGAAAGATCAGATTAGATAACAGAAAAACGGAATTTATCTATTTTTTTCGCGTATAGCAGTTCATATTGAGGAGTCCTAAGTCCAGTACCCGGCCATCATTGACCCATGATTCTTGTACTAGGACAATATCGATCTCCTCTACTCCTAGTTTTAGCATGAGCGGATCCGAACCTGCCTTGGAGTGATGGAGGTTAATCAGCAGGAACCACAACGTTTGGTTTGTTTCTTTACTTGAACCTTCACCATCGGAGTCCTCCTCTGACTGCGATAGGTTCATCGATTCTCGAAGTAACCCCAACGAAATAGACATCATCGTATCTGTCGCGGATGTGTCTATCTCCTCACCCTTATCTTTGATGTTCGGATTGTCACCTTGGGGCCTCTACTCTACGTGAATGTGCTGAAACCACATCTTACCAAACCTCATCAGTTGTCATCAGCACAGCCAGCGACTCTCTATTGAATATGATAATATTTGACTAATAATCAGCCTCGGAAGTTCGGGATTGCTAAATTGTATTATTTTAAGAATGTTTTCGAGTCGCTGAGTTCCGTTCGGAATCAAGCTCTCGCTCTAGGTTGCAGAGGAACTCCCCCCTAGTGACTACCTTTACTTTAGCACCAGGAAAGAGTTCTAATAGGCGCTCTAAAACCTTTTTGTACAGAGTCAATAATCGTTGGTCGATACAATATGTCAACTTGACGCAATCCCAGTGGCATCCTCCGTCTCGACAAGCCGGAGCGGATCCAAGGGTTTCCCATATAATTTTCAGGAATGTGGTAACGAAGGCCTTTACCTTCCTCCGATTGCTGGACGATAAATATCTATTTGTGAGCGCTGCCAAAAACAGCACCCACTAAATGCTCTTTTGCACCTAAATGAAATGCCTAGTTACGATTTTCTGCATTTTAGTTTTCTTTGCATTCTTCTATGATTTCCGATCTCTGCCTTTTGGGTAGAGAGCCTTCAGACGAACGGTTCTGCTTAATTTCAGTAATCTTTTTAGCACATGAGAGCGTTTCCACACTCCTGTCCGTTCTCTCCGCCAACGGAATCTTGTTGATCTCTGCTAGAGCTTTTCAGGCTCTTTCCTTGACTTTGTAAGTTGATACGAGGGGACCATCTTTGCACCCGTTATCATTGATAGTGCGGGTAAAAGTATTTTATGTCCTAGAGCGGATACTGGATCGAAAATTAAATAAAAATAAAATATAAATCAAATGCCATTATTCATTCCATCAACGTTAAACTACAGTTGGAGACAATACTCGCGTCGCTTGTCTAGCAAACATTTATTTTCGTGCAGAAAACTAATATTTTAAGCCCTTTATATAAAAATGTGTCTTGAAATAACATTTTTTCCCGAAAAGTTATTTTTCACTATCTCAGTTAATCTAACGTTATTTTGGCGTGAACTTAGCACCCATCGAAAATAATAGTAGGCAACACCACCGGTGAGTCGATTTTCAAAGAGACCAAATGTTAGTAAAGCCTCCCAAATTATGAAAAACATCTTTAATAAATAATTTCATTCCCATCCACCGTTTGGAGATGACTCAGACCGATACAGACAAACGGTTTGCAATTTAGTCAAAATAGCTTAGCTCAAAAATGTTTATCATTGTTGACATTTATTTTACTTTGTAAGTGAAAGTCAAATTTGTTCACAACAATTTTGTAGTGAAGAGAATATTTGTTTGAATAAGTGATCTCACAAACATACTAATTCAAATAAGATTTGAGACCAAAATAGTTTTTGTTTTAGGAACGGCCTAACACAAAATTTAAGGGATACAGTTTCCTTTCACGAGCTATAATAATTTCCTACGTCCCAAAAGCTAGCAGAACATTAAACGAAATCATGGATAATTTTAGGCTAATAATAGGGCATTTACTATTAAAAAATTTTGGGCTTCATCCCTTCCAACTAAAACGAAGGATTCTGCTAGTTTTAGAAAAAGTTAGCATAACCCACATTTTTTAATCAAAATTGATTTAAAACAATTGGAAAATTAAAGGTTAATTTGAGACTAATTAAATTAATTTGTCTTATTCTGTGCGATCTAGGAAAAAGCTAGCTATGATTTAAAAGCTAGCAGAACTCAAAACGAAAATCGAACCAAACCGAAATTATAACGCAAAATGTCCGTTAACATACCAATAATTTAAGATTTATTATGGCTCACTTAAATTCCCCGGTATAAAAATTGGGGCTCCACTCGTTCCTGACTAAGCTTAAGGTCATTTAGTTTAAAGGTAGCAGACCCCAAATTGAAAACTGGACTAAAAGTGAAATTATAACGCATAAAAAGAACAATCGACATACAAATAATTGTAGGCTCGTTATTGCCTGATTAAATGTACCATTAGAAAATGTTGAGCTCCACTCGTTCTTGACTCAGCTGTGAGTTATTTAAAGCTAGCAGAACCTAATCCGAAAATCGGACTAAAACTGAAATTAGAACGCATAAAAAGAACAATCGACATACAAATAATTTTGGGCTCATGATGATCTAATTAAATAGACCATTAAAAACTTTTTGGATTCACTCGTTCTTGGCCAAACTTCACTTCATTCAATTTAAAACCAGCAGAATCCAAATCGAATAAAAACCGGAATTAGAACGCATAATAAGATCAATCGACATACAAATAATTTTAGGCTCATGATGGCCTGCGTAAATGTTCCACTCGTTATTGATCAAACTTCAGGTTGTGTAATTTAAAACTAGCAGAATCCAAATCAAAAATCGGATCAAAACCAAAATAAAACGCAAAACTAGATCTATTGACATACAAACAAATTTAGGCTAATTATGACCCAATCAATAAACCCGTTATATAATTTTAGGGTCCACCCTTTGGTCACAAACTTCAATCATTTAATTGAAAGCTAGAAGAAACCAAATCGAAAAGCGGACCAAAACTGAAATTAGAACGCAAATCAAGCTCAATTGACATACAAATAATTTTAGGTTCCCTATGGTGTTATCGAATGACCCATTAAAAAGCTTTGGGCTCCGCTCATTCTTTACTAACTTCAGGTCATTTAATTTAAAGCTAGCAGAACCCAAATCGGATATCGTTAGTCCATAGCAGTCTAAAATTTATTATACATAGATAGATCTTGTTCTGAGGTTCTAATTTCGGTTTTGGTTCGCTTTTCGAATTTGGTTCTGTTGGCTTTAGCGACGTTAATTTCCTTCTGTGCTCTATTAGAATCGTGTTAAGTACTATCGTATTTTAGAGAACAAAGAATATTCATAGTTTTATTTCAATACAGTGAGCCAAAATTGAATTAAGCTCTTATAGCACAAGTTTCACTATGAGAGATGCAAGCACAGTTTTATATCTGCACTAGTAGTTTTCGAGCACTTATACGCTGATTTTAAGTTTTGTTTAATGTTAGAATATTATTCTGAATAACAATGAGATTTAACAAAAAAAAAAATCTTAGAAAATGTGCGCGCTAAAAGCGTTAAGACATTTCCATTTTTTATTACCTTTATCCTTCTGGTTAGCGAGTTGCGAATAAACAAAAAACAAGTGAAACAATCGAAAACAAATTTTTCTTCCGGAAAGCACAAGAAAATGTATAATTTCTCGTAGCAATGTTAAGTTCTAAATAATTCCTTCTATAAGGCTTTTTTCTCAACAAATAAGCGGGTACGATTTTTCTTTAAAGTTTTGTTCCATTTTCGGTGCGGGGTAAGACACATACACACTCACATCCAAACACATAAAAAGGCAAAGTATTTTACCTGCCATTTTTTTGTTGTGCACCCGTAAAGCAATTTTTCATGATTAAGAAAATATATTTAGAAAAACAAAATGAGAAAAGTCGTTTTTCTTTATTTCAATTTTTTACTTTATTTTTTCTACTACTTCGTCTTTGTTTTGTAAGATTTACAATTTAACATTTTCACACCACCACCACACACCTTCAAACAAAAAAAAATTAAAATTAAATAAAAAAATAAGGTAAAAGTACAACAAAAAAAAAATCGTCATCACAAAGAAAATGAAATAAGAAGGAAAGTAAAATAAGCGGCAGCAATGAAGTGAGAAATTTGTTAGATTTTCGAATTAGGTGACAGTGAAGTGAAAAATTTTCATTTACAAACACCTCACTATAACATGGAACTATCAGGGGGAAACTGCAAAGAATACGGTGTTAATTTTCTGAAAAATGACGATGCTGTATTAACGTAATGTATAAGATCGAAGAGGGTAGATAATGCTGTATATATGTATACACAGATAGACCGATGATGGAAGATGAACGTTAACGATAATCTAGGGAAGATAAAACTAAAATCTTGTAATTACACGGTATGAAAGTTTTTTACTAATTGAACATTTTTTTACTGGTTTGTATTTATAGTACCAGGGTTACCACCTGTCTTCGTTTCAGGTGTTACATTTTTGTTTCAGGCGATTCCTAAAATATTTAAAACCAGCCAATTTATGTTTAATATAGTTGAATCTGACAAAGTTGAATAATCCAAAGCGTAGCAATTATATTGGTTCTCATGATTCAGAATGAGAAACTTGGATTAAAAGCAAGAAGAATGGTTGAATTGGTTAATTTTGAAATAAATGATTAAAATAAAGAAGGTAAGCAGAGAAGAAATATAATCAGGATTTCGTTTACTATTTCTTGTTCTCAAACTATCTTAAAATTCTATCATCATGGCCGTCGATACATAAAAGGTGGTTAAATTTTAAGGGCCGACGTTGAATGTCAACCACAGGTAAACGTCAAGTTTTTTTCTGCATTTAATTTAACATATCTCAATTTCAGACTAACTCAATTTGAACCATGGAAAGATGCACTGGTCAGAATGGTGGCAAGAAATGGCAACAGTGGATGATCAATTTTCGAAGAAAATCATCTTCAGTGATGAGGCACATTTTCACCTCAGTGGATTCGTCAATAAGCAGAATTGCCGCATTTGGGCGAATCATAATCCAAGAGTGATTGTCGAAAAACCAATGCACTCACAAAGAGTGACTGTTTGGTGCGGTTTATGGGCTGGCGGCATCATCGGGCCGAATTTTTTCCAAAATGAGGCCGGTCAGGCAGTTACTGTGAATGGTGTTCGCTATCGTGAGATGATAACGAACTTTTTATGGCCCGAATTGGAAGATATGGATGTGGATGATATGTGGTTTCAACAGGACGGTGCCACTTGCCACACAACTAACGAAACAATGGCTCTTTTGCGCGACAAATTCAATGGCCGTGTTATCTCACGTGGTGGCGATGTCAATTGGCCGCCAAGATCATGTGATTTGACACCGTTGGACTTCTTTCTTTGTTGTTATTTGAAAGAAAAGGTGTACGTCGATAAGCCAGCAACAATTCAAGAGCTAAAGGATGAGATAATTCGGCACATTAACGGCATAGAACACCAATTATGACGAAGCGTCATCGAAAATTTGGACCATCGGATAGAGGTGTGCCGTCGAGGTCGCGACGGCCATTTGGCCGATATTTTATTCCATACATAATTGAACCATACCATATTATCATAATAAATAGAATTGACAATAATTTCCTAAATAATTTGTGTTTTATTCAAAATCAATATCGGCCCTTAAAATTTAACCACCCTTTATTATAAATAAAATATTTTAAACTTAAATTTTTCCGCGAGCACTTTTGAAAAGGTGGCAACTCTGATATATACGTACAATGTACTACCGCAGCAATGGTAAATTGTAAAGGGTCTTTCAAAAGGGATGCGCAAAATTTGTTAGTTTATAGTAGCCATGTTGTTAAAGGAATATCTGTCAAATTTGTTGCGAATTGTTCAGTGTGTATGGCCAATTACCATGGAAGGTTATAACGTGGAACAACGTGTGCAAATCTTGGAATCTTATTTTTAAAATCAGTGCTCCGTTCGAGAAACGTCGTGCCGGGTCGACTATTCAACGTCATTTGGTGGCCAAATTCGATTCAACCGGTTCGATAAATCAGCCAATACCCAACGTCACCAAAACATAAGGTCTGCTTAAAACTTCGCTGCTAAAAGTTGCAGAATTTTGCATCAAGCCTTGGGTCTGCACACGTATAAAATCCAACTGACCCAGGAACTTAAGGTATACAAGCATGGACAACGCCGTTGACAACCGCGATACCAATCCACCCGAGATAGACTAGCACCAAATCCGTTCTGAGAAAGTCACTGGTTGGTGTGGATTTTGGTCTTTCAATGCCATAACCGTCAACGGCGAGCGCTACAGATTGATGATAACCACCTTCTTGTGGCCTTAACTACATGATATGGATACCAATAACATGATTTTCTTACGCAGCGGCGACAACATAATGAAAGCTATCCAGCACTTTCAGCTAGATTTATGCTACAAAGTCATCGAAAATTCGGCCTCCCAAATACGTGCTACCAAACAAAGCCGCGGCGGACATTTGAACGTCGTTATATTCCGTACTTCCATAAAATATTCTTTCAAATAAAAAAATTGAGTAAATATCTCACACACAACTTGTTTTATTTACATTTGGAAATCGAGCATCCTTAATGAAAGTCCCTTTATAAATCTTTATACTATTTCATTAGAAAACTCAATTGTATGAAAGCTGCAGAAGAGTTTGCAGTTAAAAGTGGAAATATAAATAACTTTCTTGAATTTCCGGGTTTTAAAAAAAATGAAATATGGAAAATTTTAATAGAAATATAATAAAATGGTTTATTCAAAGTATTGTCCTTCGCTTTCTACACATTTTTTCCATCTCTCTGGCAATACATAAATACCACGACGATAAAACGACGCGTCTTTGTCTTTGAACCGAAACCATTCATAGGCATGTTAAACCATGCGCCATCAACCGGAACCAGTGATAATCTGAGGGGAGCAGGTCTGACGAATAAGGCAGGTGTAGTAATAGATCCCATCTCAGCATTTTGATGGTATCCAGGACGATGAGAGTGCAATGGCATGGAGCGTTGTCGTGCTGCAATATCGCTCGTTCGTGCCTCGTGTCTATAGTAGCGTTGTCTATTGACAGTTTCGCCCTGTTTCAGTAGTTAATAGTAAACGATTCCTTTCTGATTCCACCAGGCAGAACGTTGTCTTCTTTTCGAAACGATTTGGCCGTATCGTCGTTCTTGGCCAGGTGAAAGCCACGACTTTTTGCATTTGAGATTCTTAAAAAAGATCCACTTTTCATCTTCCGTAACAATCCGATGCAAGAAGCTCTTTCTTTCATGCCGTGAAATCAAAATTTCGCAAGTCGCTCTTCGATTTTCCACCTATCTCTCACATTGCATGCAATTTTTTGCGATTTTATTGTAAACTTCCACTAGTCGAACATTTTTTGTGACAGTAATGTGACAATTAATAAATGCCTTTTGTTCGATTACAAAATGTTACCGGATTTCAAAATTTCATCTTGTTAAAAAAATCCCTGATGACCTTTATACAACTTCAACTTGGCGAGCTTTGCATCGGGGCTTATGTCTGCAGACAAAACAACCTTTGATAACAATAGTACATCATATGCAAATGCTACCAACTGTACTACTGGAACTCCAAATGTATTTAATTTTGTAATGAGAATATCAGTGGAGTGCATACTGTCAAAATGTGCATCGCTTGGCGGTTTTTATATACGCCAAATATGTAGATCTGAAGCAATTACAGGTTACGTTACCTTCAAAGGCTTCGATACGCCTAAAAGCAAAAGTACCATTTGGAAATTAATCTTAACATTTTTCAACGAAATACAGTGAACACCTAAATCCCATTTATTTTAGTTTTGCAAGAATTGATCAACTTCGGTGTCAATAACAAATGGGTCTACGTCATCGTATTAAAATGGAGATAATTTTTATTTGTTTGAACATTTCGAATTTTGTATTAATTGTCATTGCCGAAGTTGCTAGTTTACGAATTGCGTATTAACGAGCAGTTGATTTTCATAGCAAAATTTTTAAATTATCCTAACCTTGCTTTTGTCAACTGTTTTACTAATACATGTGCATTTTTGTTATTTCGAAAAATTTGGTAGTCCGCCATGTTTTGTTATTTTTTAATTTTGTTGAAAACTTCACATTGAAACATTCCAGTTACAATTATTATGCAACTCATGCATAAGATACGTCATGGGACTAAGAAAATATGGCCATATCTCTCAGTATATTAACATCTTACTTGGCCGTTCGCTCTTTGAGTATTATCTGTTTCGGGTATGTTTAGGGTTGTTCTCGTTCTTGAAGTATGAACAGCCTGAATACATTGTTGATAAATTAGAAAAATTAAGCTCTAATCGGCTTCAGACTTAACACGTTCACGACCGAGGTGCTTATGCTAGGGATAGCCACAAACCACATAATAAATTGGCACGAAATGAGCTAGGCTTCACCTAATGGTAGAATAAATGTTTTATTTATGTGTTTTGTGGGGTTTGTGACGCTATTAATAGTATGACGCATATACGAGTCGCCGGTTTATGGAACAAAATTTCGTTGAATAAACCGCAGGACGCACATATGCGTCGTTATAAAATAAAGTTGAAAGCGTTGTTTATGTAATGATTTTATTCTTACATATATTATTTTTCAATATAAACTAAAAATCAAATAACAGTTCCTTAACACAAAACATAAAAATAGATAAAAAAAACGCCGGATAATTAAATAATTGCAAAATGAAACAAACATATAATTAAAAATAATGCAATTACTGAATTGTGTTGTTGAATTGTGCCACAATTTAAAACATGGATCTACACATAATCCAATAGGCTGACACATGCTATCTACACAGGTATCACAAACAGAATGAGTATCAGTCCTTTTTTTCTGTTTTGTACATTGTCGGCACTTTTTACGCTTATCAACACGGATTGCAAAGTGTTGTAAATATGTTTCGTGTGTAGTTTTTTTCGATTGTGAGCTAGAAGGATCCGGTGTTGATGAACACGATACATAAGATCTTGTGTATTCAATAAAGATATTGCAAGTATTTCACGAAAACTTAAATCCGATGTTTTACTTCCTTTATGTTTGTTCAATAACCAATTGCTGTTCCATACTGAAATATCAAGTATATGGAATAAAACTTTTATGTAGCATCGCAAACTCCTTCTCGGTGTGGGGTAATGGTCGATGCGGTCTACACCTGACATGTGCTTAATATAATCTGCAACCATTACGGGGTTTTGTGATGTAATTCCTCTTCTATTTATGTATTCCGTCATTTCAGCTTTATGCAAAGAAAATATTATCAAGACATACCGTTTACCTTTCCATTTCTGCACAGTTGTGTAATGTCGTCGTCTCCAAATAGTTTCATTTTTTTTAAGGTTTTTGGTAATTACATCTGGCGGATTTTGTTTTCGGTTGACTCTCAAAGTTCCACATAAATGTGTACGTTGCTCAAAGAGATGATCTGCCAAAATAACACTACTGTAATAGTTGTATGTACAATATGTGTCCTTTTCCAACGTAATCTTTCATTAGCTCTTTAACAACACTGAAAACATGACCTTCGACTCGAGGTTCCAAGGTATTCTGACCACTATAAATCAACATATTTAGGAGGAACCCATCGTGCGTACAAAGTTCGTAAAACTTAATCCCATATTTATGCCTTTTATTGGGAGTGTATTTTGCTGAAAAGATAGCCGGCCACGCTACAGCATCATTGCTTCATCCAGTGCTAGGTGTGGTGCAGGATAGTACACTTTTTTTATGTTGGCAAGTATATGATCGGAAACGTTCATATTTTCTTAAGTCTATGGCTTATGACATTTGTCTCGCTATTGTAAAAACACAAACACCGCGGAATGTTTTGAATATTTGAATATTTTCAAACCGATTTCTGCTCATAATTTTCCCAAAAACTGGATGATGGTACATTTCATTTTTGCTCCAATAGTATCGTAAATATGGCATACGCACATTTCCCACTATAATACACAATCCAAGAAATCGCTTGAATTCTGGAATACATAAAGGTCTCCATTTCAATAAATTTGATTTGGGCTTTAATTTTCCAGATTGTAAATTAGTTGCAGCCCGTAAGTTGACCCATTATGTTATTTTTAAAAGCAAACTTTCATCAAAAAATAGAGAGAAAATTTTTTCTGGTGACACATTACTCTCTAATTGCACTTTAATTCCTTTTAGACAGATAAATCCGAAAATCTTTGATTCAAGTTCTAAATCAGTCCAATCTTGATCATTTTCAGAGTCCTCGGTATTTATTGGTTCTCCATTATCAACTTCAATTATTTCTGAGCCTCCTACCTCAATTGATATTGATTCATCACCAGTACTTCCCAGATTTGAACAAAAATAGTCACTACCTGTGTCAGAAAATGGTTCAGATGTACTGAATTCATCACTTTCATTTATTTCAGAATCAGTTATTTTGTTTGCAGCCATAACTAGCGAAAATAAACAAAATTTTATTTTTCATAATAATTTTGATAAATACTAAAAACATATTTCTCACCTCTACCGTAAATAATACCATTCAAAATTTTACTTTGAATCACTTTTTTAGTTACAACTAAGCGATATAAATTCAATTTTAAAATTTAAATAAAAAATGAAGTTTTTTTTTTTTTTTTATTTATCCCTGCTATCTGTTCTGGGGCCAAGGCTCTCCCAACTCTTTCGCGGTTTGCTTATTTATGTCCTTACTTTTTCGCCAGTGTAGGCCAATTCGAGGACGTACGGATATAGGTCCGATTTTATCACCATCTGCACATTGCATAGCTCCATGTCAGCCTATACTGGCATGGAAGATGGGTCGGTCCATGAGTTTTGCACTCCGACAGGGGGTCATAGATGTGCTCCATTCCATCACAAATCGTAATTTGTTGATGAAAATTCCCTTTGCATCCTGCCCCTATCGGGATTCGAACCCGGTACCTCCCGATCCAAACGCCAAAGCTTTAACCACTGTGCCATTTGGTCGGTAGTTTTTTCTTATGTCAGCTATTCGTCAACTATTTCTATATTCTAATTTTGGTTAACAAATTTTCCTTTATATTGGTAAATTTGGTTGTACGGCATCCTATCATTCAAAAATTGTGGGTTGTTCCGTGTTGATATATTTTATACTCCTCTATTCTATTCGTTTTTCCGCCTTTTTTTGTCTAAATTGCTGTCATATCCTGTGTACCTGTGCTCAGTGCTGTTGGTGATTCAGATGTTCTGTGTATTCCGACCGTGTTATGGTTTTCAAACATCTTTTACGTGTTCTTTAAAGCGTGTAATAAAACTTCGACCTGTTTGTCCGATGCAGAACGCCTCGCACTCGTTTCATTTTAGTTGGTATATGCCTGTATCCATTATTTGTTATTGTTTCCTTTTTTATTATTTAGACGGTTTTCGATTTTATTTGTTGTTTTATACGCAGCTGTGTAGTTATAGGAAAAAGGAAACAATATAATGAATACAGGCCAACTAAAATGTAACGAGTGCGAGGCGTTCTGCATCGGACAAACAGGTCGGAGGTTTATTACACGCTTTAAAGAACACGTAAAAGATGTGGGAAAATCATAACAAGGTCGAAATACACAGAACATCTGAATCACCAACAGCACTGAGCACAGGTACACAGGATAAGACAGCAATTTAGAAATACATATATATGTAAATTGCTTTTGATATACCACTGTTACATTCCACTGTGATGCATGTGTGATGATGTCAATAACGTATCGATACCAGTAAACCGGCACCAAGGTTCGGCACTTGGATCGGGAGGTACTGGGTTCGAATCCCATCGGAGGCAGGATGCGAAGCAAATTTCCATCATTGATTACGATGAGTGATGTTAATAAACACGACTATGACCTTCTGTTTGAGTGCAGAATTAAGCGCCGACCCACCGTCCATGTCAGTTTACAGGTTAACAAGGAGCTTGCAATGTGCAGGTGGTATACTGCAATTGTGTGAGTAGGTGAATGGGTGAAGTGTGCGTGAATGAGAAAGGGGGTTATTAATTGACCTTAAAAGGACATTAAATCCATTGGATAATCAATACTTTCTTTTTCTTTTAGAAAAAAATGATGTTGTTTTGAAGCTATTCATATCGTTGAATACATGTTTCTGCTCGAAGTTTGATATAAATATTTCGGCTGGTGTTCTTGATAGAGGATTCCTCATTGGTAGGTCTTCTTGCTGGTTGTAGCACTGGTTATTGTGTTGAAAAAAGTTTTGCTTCGTGATGGTTATTAATATATTTATGACCTAATCTATTTCTTGTTACGTATCACATACAGAAAAACCACACACAAAACTAACAATTCGGTACTTCCCCTTAACCGAAAAAAAATTCAAGAGAATCTGTAAACCAATATAGAAACTATAATTTATTACTTACATACAACAGTACGACGACGCATATATGCGTTCCTGGTTTATGGAGGAAACCATAGGTCGCATATCGCACCTTCGATTTAAAAGTGGCACAACTAAAAAAAGTAATATTTCAAGAGAGGGAATTTTAAATCAATGGTTTTTTCCAACAATCATTGTGATAATACCTGTCCACAAATAAATTTAATTTCTATGTAAAACGATGTGTTATAACTTGTGTTATTTGAGAGTATGCGATTTTTTCGCAATACTACCCCACTACCTCCCCAAATGTTAGATATGCCAGTTTTGAATTGACGTAATTTTGAAGAAATTTAGAGTTATGACATTTTTAAATTCATTATTATCATTGTCGAAATAATAATAGCAAACAAAAATAAGCTTCTGTAACTTCACGTCATGACTTTATTATTTAATTCAATATAAGTACAGTTCAAGTAAAATAAATTTAATCATAAAAAGAAAGTATTAAACAAGAAAATAAAAAATTCTTAACATTTTGTTAAATTAAATTAAGCACAACTACAAATGCTTGTAAAAATTTGCGAATTGAGGAATATGGTTATTCCTTAACAAAGATAACAAATCACTTTTTTTGTTATCTTTGATTTTTAATGAAGTTTTATAAGCTGGCGTTAATACAGGGAGGTCTGATCTGAATAATCCGATATCCTTTCTAGATAGTTCAGCTTCTTGAAATTGTCCCTCTGAATAAGACGTTTTAAAAAACAATTTGTTTGCGAATTCCTTTTCAATTTTTAATACTCTTATTGACGTAATTTTTATTTTTGTAAACGTTATTTTTAATAACTCTGATAAACTCTTTATAGAGTAGAAGTCCGAATGCGACAATTCATTTACTTTATAAGGCTTTCCGCGCTTTTTTGCCATTTTTATTATTTGGGCGTACTGAGACGGAACATAGATCGGTCCAGACTTTAAGGTCCTTCTAACCTGTTTCTCTATTGTGGAATATACGCTGTCGCCCTCGGTACTTGTGAGTAATTGTGTTTATTTGCGAGTATTTTCTGACTGCATAAGCATATGCAGCTACCATATACTTATTTTTCTGCTGCCCACCGCAATTGTCGGAGTAAAACACAAAGTCCACCTTTTCACTGTCTTCGATATTTCTAATAGATTTCTCAATAAATTTTAAGACGCAACTCGCTATTTCATCAATTCCTCGATTCCCTTCCCCTTCGTGCCAGAAATAGCATTCCGTATGCAAATTTTTCAATTCCGATATTGTAAATTTAAAACTGTTTAATTTTGATTTGTAATAAAAAATTGAAACATCCCCTCTAGGGCTCGGCATAATCGCCTGTAAATCATACACGGCAACTATATAATTTTTATTCGCCTGAACCTTGTCTGCGTATTTTTCTTGCCGTGATAATTTCTTTTCTCGCTGGTGTTCGTCGTATTTGAGTTTTAATTTTTGCTCGTCGTTTTCTGCATTTTTAAACGACGTGCATAATTCACATTGGTCCTTTTTAGGTATATAGAACCCTATATTATACTCGCGCGTAAATATTCTATGATACATAACGTAGTTTACGAACGGCTTATCATCTTTTATGCAGGCTTCTTGGTAATCTCTAAACAAATCTGACACAGTTCGGCCTCCGTCAATGAATTTACGGGTCGTCTGAGCCCGGAGATAATGCGACTCTATTTGCGGGGTCGACTCAATGTGTTTGCGGACACCATCTTTTAATTCCGGCGCGATGGTTGAATGATTAGTATGTTTGCCTCGTAAGTCAGGTTCAATGAAACCCAAGTTATTTTTTTTGCAATAATTGTTCTTATTGGGCGGTCAGATATATCTAGCGTCGATTTAAAAAATGTTTTGCACACCCTTGAAAGCATTGTTTAAGTTACGGTGGTTTTGTGTAGATGAGTATCGGTACTTCGGTATAATGGGGATCATAGAGCCTGCTATAAAACAACGCTGTTTGTGCAAATCGCCCAGCGCCCAATATCTATCAAAAATTTCTTGTCGTTTTAGTTCATTAACTTTCATGTTACAACCAAGTTTACATTTTTCCCCGCATGCAGGGCGTAGTTTTCTTGCTTCGTACATTTTCTTGCTTTTCGAAGCAGATAAGTAACTTCTCCCAGAATTTCGGTTTAGCTTCGACTTTTTAATGGTCCACTCACTAGGCGTCGCTTTCCTTTTTTTCCCTACCTTTTTGATATTTCTTCCAGAGCACTTTCTACATCACATTCAATATTTTGGTTGACTTCGTTATCTGATTTAGTGGATGACGATTCCTTATCAGTTTCCATTGATGAAGTCGTTGTGTTTAATTCGCTTGATGAAGTTATAGCCGCCTTGTAAGAGAATTCCGGATGTTTGTCTCAATCATAATATTCACTATCATCGCTATCCGCTGGAGAAATACAGTATTTAACTGAAGATCGACGAAAGCACAGTTTAGTGGGATTTTCAGAATTGACTGTTAAAATAAATTTAAAATAATTTGCTTCCATTGCTGGTAAATTTTGTTCAATTTTATCCGATCGTTCGTCAGACTGTTTATTACGTACATTTGTAGGTAATGTTGAAATTATCTCAGTCGATGGTGACATATTTAAATTCGGAGTAACAGCCTCAATCAATGGTAAATCTTGTTCAATTAAATGTGATCGATCGAAAGAGATTTCAGACTGTACTGCCGATTGCGAAATTTCTAAAATCGGATTAGACACTGGTAACTCTTGTTCAATTAGATGCGATCGTTCAGCAGATAAATCAGGCTGTACGTTATTTCCTTTTTCAGCTAATGTAGGAACAATTTCAACTGATGGTGAAATTTCCAGATTCGGATTAATACTGCGATTATTACATGCTTCACGATCTTTATTATGTAATAACATCTGTAAAGATTTTTCTGCAGGAAAAGAAATAATTATTTTGTAATAATTATACATTCATAACAGTAAAACTCTCATACCGTTTTTAAAAACTAAGCATCATCTTCGTTCAGTACTGAATTCAATGATTGTACATCTTCGTTAAGTTTTTCCCTTTGCTTTCTAAGCTAAGTTTTACCATTAATCCACCCCGACTCAAGGCCATGTTTGGTTAATCTACAAAAAAAAAAAACAAATAAACAAAATAAATTGGTACAAATAAACAGTTAACATAACATACCCTCATCACCAATAACGTCACAATTAAAAAGTTTTTTTATTTTAACACAAAAACAAGTCAATAAATCATTCAATAAATCATGAAAAACAAAACGATTAAAATTACCTTTCCATATCAGCAAAAACGTCACAACTCAGGTTAGGACCTCGAAATATTTACATTTATTGTAACACATAAACTGACACAATTCGAAATATTACTTACCATAAACGAGAATAATGTCACAACACAAATTAAGCCTTCAACTAAATATTTTTTTTAATATAAAAATTGACACAAGTCCAAATAAAACACTTTTCTAAATCCACTTAGGTCAACGGGTAAGACACAACTGAATTATGTCATTTTACCTCTTTTTGCATCCGTTATTTTTTTCACAATCAAAAGTGACACTAGCGCTCTAATACGAGCAATAGAATAATATTAAATGTGTCGCTATTGTAGATCAATAACATAGCTTATTTTAACCATTGTGCAAAATTTTTGTCAAAAATCACGATTTTTGACTTGTGTCACTTTTGAATCGAAGGTGCGATATATGCGTCCTGTGGTCGTGAACGTGTTAAAGATAGTCAATAATAGTACGACGTTAATGAATTCTTCCTTTCTTGTGAGGGGAACTAGTTTGTGAAATTCTTTGTCGGTTGACTGCAAGAATTGTAACACACAGCATCATTTCGAAAAAAATACTTTGAGTATAAATATATTTATAATTTAGCCGTTTTTGTGAATCAAATTAAATTTAAATAGTTACTATATGAAAAATCAATTGTAGTCTTCTTGTGAGTTGGTAACAACTTCAACCATTAAATAAATAAATAAATTGTTGTTTCTGAGAAAAGCTAACTACTACAATGCATTCTAACATTTTTATTGGAAACGAACAAATTGCAACAGAGTTCTAAAAAATGCTTCCGGGTAACTGATAGTTGAAAATAAAAGTGTTAGGTTCTAAAATATGAAGCAATAATAGTTTCTAAAAATCGAGGATTTAACTGCAAAATTCTGTATTCGTTATATGCGACCGAAACTTCGCAACAAAATTGTTAACATACCGCGAGTATACCTCGCACTTTCCACTTTATTGTATAAATAATATTTGCTCAAAACTTTTTTTATACAATTATTGTTATTATTTTGTTCCACAAAAAACAAAACAAAAAATAATAATAGTAATAACAATAAAAACTACAGAAACCAGCAAAAAGTTCATTATGGATTCAAAAGCTATTCTAGGTTGATGGTTTCATAAAATATACAACATTGTATATAGTGTTTGCACCCCTCCTCCCGTACTTACTTCGGCGGTGTTATTATTATATTACGTATACTATTATTACTATTTTTATTTTTTATTACGGTGCTGGGTGGATGTTGGCGCTTATGAATTTTAAATTTTATAATTTTTCCCACCCTCCGCTACAGCTACTCATGTATTGTCTATCTAAAGTTAAGCTAGTTTGTGGTTAAAATTTGGTTTTATTTCGTTACTCATATACTCAAATGTACATTTAGATTACATATTTTATTTATATGATGTTTATTAGGGTTGTAAAGTATATTATGTGTATGACGAAGTTGAAATTGTAGATAACTAACTCTTACCGTACGTGGCTCTTGTTTGAAACGATTTTACAAGTTGTAAACTGTTTTTCGTTTAATGCCAAATTTTGAGGTTTTACGATACAAATATATACTGCAAAAGATGACCACTTAATAAAAAACTAAAAAATATTTTAATCAACAATGTAGAAAATCTTCAATCGTCCTGGTAACACAAATTGTTTACGCAGATCGAATATATGAAAATTTTGTTACGCTCTGCAAACGTTCAGCGGATTTATGGGTTATTGCACACATGTTGCGAGATTTTTTAACGAATTTTTTGCTGGTTTATCCTATATGTACACGCTTGAATCCTAATATTGTTGTTTGCATATGAGTTTTTGTAAATATTTGCTAGAATAAAGTTTTGCATGTTCAGAGCATTAGAGTTAATTTTATTATTATTCGAGAATAGTAATATTTGTGTTGTTGTTATTTTAACAATAAAACTCATATAATATTGAATCCATATTATATGGTATGTGTAATACCCATTGCAATTATTGCAACAGATTGTTAAAAAGTGAAATTAAAGAGGAAGAAAATGGTTTTACAACAACGTTGGTAATATAAAAATACTACGATACTATCCTATCATGGTATAATCAGAAAGTGAACGAACGACACGTCATTGACTTCTTAACGGGCACATTATTTTTAAAAGGATATTATGCTAAAATACACAACAGAAAATGAGGTTTACTTGGTGTTATCACGAATTGTTTTTTTTATTGCGTTATGTTAATTTAACAGCTTTGTTTAATAACTTTAGCAAATGTAGTAATTAGGTACTCATCCAGTTCACATCTTGCAATGTGCATCCAGTATTTTCCAATTAAAAATGTTAGAATTCTCAGGTTATCACCCTTAATATCATGGAATATCTTTTGGTGCACTATTCGGCAGATTTTTATCTGAACGGTATTGTTCTGTCCTAATGATGCGATAAACAAAGTCATAACTTTCTATGAAAACCTAACGGAACAAGAGTTGCCCATTTGCTTTGAATCGATAAATATAAGTTAACACGTGGTCTAGTTGGATTTCCACGGGAAACATAGGCTTCATCCTACATTACGTGGAAATAAAAAGTCGATAATATTTGCTGATCAACTATTTTGTTATCTCGTTGAAGAATTATTCTAGTTGAATTGAACATAAAAATATTTAGTTGTAATTTAGATCTAATACAAATAAGTTAACTAAACTATGAGTTAACTAAGTAAAAATATTGTTATAAAATAGTAATACTGAAATCAATAAATCAATAAATAAATAACGAAATAAAAAAATCAGAAATAAATAAATATAAAAACATTTAAAATAAATATAATAATAAAAAGTTAACTGGCGCCCGAGCAAGGACCCTTGTGAAAAAGTCTAGTGAAAAAAGTGTAATAAAAAGTTTTTAACCAGTAAAGCTCACTAAAAGAATTCGTGGATTACTTACTAAAGAGCACGAACATTAATATTTAACCATAATAGTTAATAATAGTAAAATCGTGTAAAATTAAGTGTTGGGAGAAGGAGCTCCCGAGTAACGATAAACAAGTGAAAAGACGTTGAAATCAATTGAAAGGAAAGGATAACCAAGCCAGAACTCGTTCAAAATCAACAGCGGCCCAACCATTTACCACGAGGGACAAAATACTCCAAATGTTAACCACACATCTGATAGGATTAGCGGAAGTCAAAAACAATTTCTGGTAAGAAAAAATTATTTTTTAATTTGGAAAGTGTAACGAATTAAGAATAGAAAAATTATTTATATGAAGTTAAAGAAAAATAACGTAAATGAAAAATGCGTGTGAAGTTAGACCTAACTTAATCCTAACCAATAAAAACAAACGAAAATTTGTATGTATGTATTGGTTAAAAAATAAAACAAGAATGTCATTTAGGCGAAATATTGAATTTGTGAACTAATCCCAATTTCAATTTATAATAAATAATTAGGTTCAACATTTATTAGGATAGGATATACGAATTTAATATTTTCTTTTTTTCTGATAGGTCTAGATTAGGACTATCTATATTCCAAGCCATTTGAAAAGCTAATAATTTTCACGCGATCAAATTAATTTGTTGTTATGCTTTGGTCCTAATTTAGACCTATCAGAAAAACACATTAACATTCTTGAAAAACATATTAGATCTCGAAATATTAAATTTCTTAAGAAAATATTAAATTCGTATATCCTATCCTAATAAATGTTGAATTATTTATTATAAATTGAAAATAGAATTAGTTCACAAATTCAATATTTCGCCTAAATGACATTCTTATTTTACTTTTTAACCCACACTACAAATTTTCGTTTGTTTTTGTTGGTTAGGATTAAGTTAGGTTTAACTTCAAACGCGTAAATGAAAATAGAAGATTGAATATAAAGAAAACAATCTAACTAATGCCTATCAAATACTTAACAAAAAAAATAACAAATTTTCTCATATACATATACGCTATAAATATGTATTGGTTAATTATTTCCCTAAATGTTGCTTTTATGTAAAAACATAAAAAAAGAGTACAATTAGGCGAATTAAAATAAAATGTGCAGTACAATCGAAACATTGTTATTAACGATTCGAGAACAATTAGGCGAATATGAATAAAATCGTGTAACGCAATCGAAACATTCATTTGAAAGTGAGGCGTTAATGTGCTAAATATGCCCAATTTAAAACTAAAAATGTGTTTAAAACAATAGTAAGATACAGCATAAGTGTAATACATAAAATTGATCAATAATCGGTTCCATATTTTAACGGGCAAAAATGCTAAATGAACGATCCATATGAATAACAAGCAATATCTGCAACAGGTGTTGCACGAAACTTCAATGAAAAATTTTGTTCTATAGAAAGCAAAACTCCTACATATAGACATGGTTTTTTATGATGGCCTTGGTATGTACTTTAATACAAAAATGCCAAATGGTCGGTCCCTATGCATGTGAAGTTACTGCTAAAGTTTTACTAGTAAAAACATTAGCCAAAACTTCACATGTTTATTCAGCAGTGTAAAGTTTTTACTAAATCTGTGCTAAACGTTTATTTGTGTTGGTGCATATCAAAATGGTACCTGTAAAAAGCGGAAAATAACGGAATTTTTAATTTATTAACATTATTTATTAACACTAACACGAATATTGCGGTTAATAAAAGTTTTACAAAAATAACTATAAAATCAGTATCCGAGGCAGATTAGTAACAAACACTAGATAAGGAAGAATTATTGAAATCAAATGAGATAACCGGAGAAATTTTAATTCATAGTCGGGTAAACTGGGTGGGGCAATAGACTTGGGTGCAAAAAATACGCACATTGATCAATTTTCAGCAAAAGTTCAAAAATATCAAAAATCCAATGTTTGTTTAATTATCTAGAACGCAGATTCAAAGTCTGTTTAAGCACCTATCCAATGGTACTTTTTTGTACTTATACCGTGCGAGTAAAGTGAATTTTGAGGTCAACATCTGAAGTACACGTTTCTTTGTGAATTTGTCAGCATGAAAATTATTGGTAAAAATCGAATTATAACAAGGAAATTAGCAAAAACAATATTTTTATTAATAAGATGCATTCTCTCCCCCAGCCCGAATAACAGCTTCCATTCAATGTTTCATTAATTTCACCAAATCTTGAAGTATCGCCTCCCGATCGTCTGCGATCACCTGTTGCAGCTCCTGGAGACTCGTTAAAGCAATAACTTTGACTCGAACTCATTTTTTCAGTTCATCCCATAAATGTTCAATGGAACTGAGGTCCTGGCTTCGAGCTGGCCTCTCCATCATAGGAACATCCACTTCTTGAAGGTACTGGCACACTAGACCAGCCATATGCAGTCTCGGATTATCCTGCATGAATAGAAAATTTTCACCAATAAACCCGGCAGAAGGTACGACGTAGTCCTCGAGTATTTTCTCAATGTACCGTTGAGAAGTCAATTTACTTGATCGGCAGCCAGTATTCGCTCCGGAGATGAACACAAGATCTGTCTTCGCCTCCAGTGGCATACCTCCTCAGAACATGCACGAGGTACATTCTTCAATACAACATTGTGAAAATTGCTCTCCTGATCTTCTGTACACTCTGCTTCGTCCATCGTTGGCATGTAAACACATCCTGCACTCGTCAGAGAACTGGAGTGTTCTCCATTGTTCTTCTGTAAAATCCAAATTCTTTCGACCGAACTGAAGGCAGCTTAGCCAGTGATCTGGTATCAATTTCGTATTCTCAATATAAAAAACCATAAAAAGCATGTCTATATGTGGGACTTTTGACTTCTGTAGAACAAAATTTTTCATTGAAGTTTCGTGCAACACCTGTTGCAGATATTGCTTGTTATTCATATGACCGAACCCAGGGATCGACCATTTGGCATTTTCGTATTAAATTACATACCAAGGCCATCATAAAAAACCATGTCTATATATATGGGACTATTTACTTAATTAATTTTAATTATTAATTTATTTTAATCAAGCAACAATTGTTGCCAGTATTCCGCCCAAATGTTTACTATTTGTATATTCGCACACATGTATAGTTTTTGTTATTTGGTAGAAATTTGACTTCGGTTCTATAACTAAAATTTTTTGTTAAGGAATATCCACATATTTTATTGTGTGCTTCGCGCAGAATTTTAGCTTACTTTTTTCTCATTGAGATGATCAATTATTATTTTTATTTTTTATTGAGCATACAAATTTAACTATTTATCATTTTTTTCTTATTGTTGATTGATTAATTGGACTGTAGGTCCAAGTACTGGACAAGTGTCCCGGATAACGCCACACATAACAATAGGAAGGATAGGAAAGGTTTTTTTTTGGCACAGAACGACCCGGTTTCAGACACCTAGCGATCGTACGGCACACCACGATTCTAATCTACTTCTAATCTACTAGAGGAAGGACAAAGGCTTAATAGGTTTAATGGAAAATGATGGTATTGGTCTTCAACAATTGCTTCTCTAAATCAGCAACCTGAGAACAAAATATTATTATTTCACGAACATCTGGAAATTTCCTGAAATTTAATTCTGCATTAATAATTTTCGGCTTCCTAAACAAAATTGATTGATTGAATGTTACAGCAGATTTCCTGAAATTTAATTCTAAATTAATATTTTCCGACTTCCTAAATAATATTGATTCTGATTGATTGATTCTGAATGTACAACCAAGTTCTTACTCAGGAACTCCCGGTAACTCCCGGTTAATTAAGTGGGACAGGTTACAGACACCTAAGTATAGCCGATAGTTAGTAACACAAAGACAACACAATACTAAACTACTAGGTAAAGGATAAAAGTTTATTAGGTTAAATGGTTAACGATGGTATTGGTCATTAATAATTGCTTCTTTAATTCAGCCACCTAAGGAAAAATTTTATTATTTTCTGAGATTTTATTTTATATTAATATTTTTTGGCTTCCTAAACAAAATTGATTGATTGAATCGGCACGATTACATACACCTAGATTATTAATTTTATTCTCTACTCCTGCAACTCCACAACTTACAATATAATTTCCTGAAACCTTAGTTAATTGACTAATATATATATAAAAAAACATGTATATATATATATATATATATATATATATATATATATATATATATATATATATATATATATATATATATATATTTATATATATATATATATATATATATATATATATATATATATATATATATATATATATATATATATATCTATGGTACATACACATACAAACATACATACACAAACATATTGTTACATATATATATACACACACATATACATATATACACATGATTGATTAATTATAAAGAATTTAGCGAGACTCCCGGATGATGACGGGCCCGCCATCCACCCTTATTAGATTTAACAAGATGGAAGGATAGGATAGGCATGTTAAATATGACCGAAACAACCCGGTTACAGACACCTAAGTATAGTCAACAGTTAGTAAATTGTTAGTTGAAAATATAATGTAAGAAGGTTAGCATAAGACAGAACAATTATTTTTGTTTCGTTTTGGTTATAAATATTGATCAATCAGCACCCTAATAAAATTTAAAATTATAATTAAAAATTTATTACCAATTAAGATGCAGCAAACTTCCTGAAAAAAGACGTCATTACTATGAGTCAAATTCTACTTGAACAAAACAAATGCAATATTATGGCTAGTATTAACTAGACCAACTTGCCTCTCCTAAAACAAATCAAACCAAAACAGAAGAAATCGAATCCAGAAACAACCAAATACTGTAGCACTCATATCAAAGCACGAGTCCTCCATCCTCACCGGATAGAATCACTGTAAACCCGCTAATTAACGGATACATTTATAAAAATATTTAAATGAAAAACTATATAATGTGAAGGTCACTTATCCTCGCCATTCCCAAACCAATATAAATTATTTATGAAGAAAAAAAATCAAATGAAGTCGGGTTCCAACAATCTGAAATCAACCTAATTGAAATACATCAATAATGGACGCCTGGCACAGTTCCAGAATCCCAACACCCAAACAAACTGAACTGAACTGAAGAATTCAAACAAAACTATCCAATCGACTATTCAATGCCTGGATTACAAAATAAATGATTAAGTAAACATCAAAATAAGACCATTGACAGTCAACTATTGTATATATCAACAAATTTACAACAGTGTTAAATAAATAATAAATTATAAAATGAACAACCAGCACAATCACCCGTCCAACCCAAGCAAAACCCCCACCAATTCACAGTCCCCCTCCCAAACAACCAACAAAATAAATTAATTAAAGAAACGTCACGATCCCCGAAAAGCTATCTAAACACAGCAACATTCTACTGCACTCCAAATCCACTCTGCAGCCTCCAATCCTTCCACAACTTCAAAAGGTGAAGCCTCCGCTGAAACATCAAACCCACAAGCAAATCCGACAGCCATTATTATTCCTATGCTGTCTGTTCCTCCAGAACATCTATCTGCATATCTTGAAAGCATTACAGCTTCAAAGATCCCCTTTAATCAAAAATCATCACCAGAACCAAATAAATCAGCCCAATTACCAGAAATTTATCATTTTTGTTCTTATTATTGTTCTTAAATTGTTGATTTAAAATTATTAACCCCACTACGAGCTGTCAATAATATTTAACCACAATTCCTAAACGACATCATACTCGAAAAAAATGCCAAACACAGCAGACATAATCAAACCATCTCCATTAAAAATAGACGCCAATGAAGCGCCCGGGTCGAATTTAAACAACACCTCATTCGACTTCATCCAGGGTGTAATCTCTCAAATGGGTTCGATAGATTGACGCAAGGTAATCATCAAAGAGGTACCGATGCTGACCAAAACATAAACAAAGCATATCTAAATAATTTAGATGATATGGATGGAATTCCCGATGTTTACGGGAGTTTCTCCTAGAAAAAAGTGTAGATAGAAATTTAATTATTTATGTGAACCTAAAAGGTACTCCGAAATATTTCGGGATACTAAGTGTTATCCGTAACAAAATCCAGGGTCACGCGGATACGGCGCTTGAGTCGTATAACACCCTTAAATTGGGGAAGAATATCAAACTGCTTAACACTGCATTATGCAGATAAGCGAGACCTCGGTACTCTCGAGTACCAAATGACAACACTTATACAAAACCAGAATTCTATGAATATTCTACGCCCTCGACAATTTTGTGAGGGTTCTGAAGGGATATCTCCCAAGATTGCTAAGTATCGTATACAGCACAGCCACGGAAGTCATAACAGATGAGCACCACAAGTCATACCACTTCCATCACTAGTGCCGAGGAGAATCATTCAACAACCCAATACGCAGAGGCGAAACTTTTACTCCGAATTGCTTCATAAACCGCAAATACCACAAACCTATCAGAAATAATTATCAATTCCAAGCATTCCCAAACTATCCAACTCCAAATCGGTATCAACAACCACCAACTAGAATTCCCAGAAAATCATTCCCACAGCCAATGTCAATAGACAAATCCGTCCGCTCAGGTAATATCATTTATCAAAATAGGCCTCGAATCAATAATTTTGCAAACAAACGACCTAACAACACGACGAAGACCCAGATATTGAAGCCTACCAAGATCAACTAAATGAGTACGACGATCAATACGATCAATATGATCAAACGTTAATAGAATATACAGACTCTATGGATAATCCAAACTTAAACGACGATACTGACGATAGTGCGCACGACACCGAAGAAATACAAATAGAGCAACTGGACGATGTCCATTTTTTAGATTAAGGAGCTCTTCGCTATCTTATTTTGAACACGTATCGAAGAGCGGCAAAAACTTTATATTCCTTATAGATACCGGTTCTAACAAGAACTACGTACAAGCAAAATTCGTACAAAACCCAATTCCAAACGAAAACCTCTTTTTTGCGAATTCCGTAGCGGCTAGCCTAAAAATGACCCACCACGCTCTCATAGATATTTTCGAACCTGAACGAAAGTTAAAATTTTTTATCTTACCCAAATTAAACTCGTTCGATGGAACTATTGGAAATGATAGCCTCAAACAACTACAAGCCATAATATACACAAATGACGGTTTTATGATAATTCATCCTAACATAAAAATTCTTTTAAAACAACATATTTCCGACTCTGTTAATAACCTAAATATTAGAAATTTTCATATCAACCCCGAACTAAAAGAAAAACTAAATTCAACAATCTCCAAATTTCAAAATGTTTTCTCTGATCCCGAGCTACGGTTAACCTATACTACAACAGTAAAGGGAGAAATCCGTACATTAAATACCGACCCAGTCTATTCCAGACCATATCCTTATCCGATGCGTCTAATAGAAGAAGTTGAAAACCAAATATAAGAACTACTCGATGATGGTATTATCAGACCATCCAAATCCCGATACAATGCACCCGTGTGGATTGTACCCAAGAAGGAAGATGCTTCTGGGAAAAATAAATTTCGTTTAGTAATCGATTATCGAAAACTAACCATTGTCGCAATTCCGGATAGGTAACCTATACCGGAGATTAACGACATCTTAGCCAATCTAGGCCAAAACAAGTTTTTCTCTTTAGTAGACCTCAAAAGCGGATTTCATCAAATACCTTTAAAGGAATCCGATGTAGAGAAAACGGCATTCTCTGTAAACCACGGAAAGTACGAGACTTCCGTTTGAGCTCAAGAATGCACCGTCAATATTCCAACGCACCCTCGATGATATCCTACTACCGCAATTGGTAAGCGGTGTTACGTCTATGACATTACCATTTTTGGAAAAAGCGAGGAGGAGCAACTTGGGAACCTAAAATGTAGTGTATCATGCAGCCTTAAATTGAATACAATCATTGTTCTATTTTTTTTAGTTTTCAATAAAACGAATAGAATTCAATGAAATTAATACTTGATTTTATTCTATTTTCGCTAAATATTGGACTGAACGAAGTCCGTCGGGTCAGCTTTCCCTATAAATATAGGATAATGAATTCAATTAAATTCGAAAAGTATTTCATTCAATCTATAATTGAAATTATATTGTTGCGTCATCTGTTAATTATCGATAATTTTCGATCACAAAACAAATTTCGGGTGGAATCATGAATGCTCGAAATTAATTCAATCAAAAAATATATTTTGGGCAAAACGAAGTTTGCCGGGCCAGCTAGTAAATAATAAAAATTCAATTTTAAAAAATTAAGAAACCAATCCAACCAACCAACCAAAACATATTTCATTCTAATTGAAAATATTATAAAACTACTCGAGTGGGGGTAATGGTGGGCGAGGGAAGGGACATGACCTGGAAGTGGCTAGGGAGCAAAGTAACTGGAGGTAACGTCCTCTATATCGTACTATACAGTAAAATTTTTGCCAATAAATGGCTTAACTCTTCGAATGCTAGCAGAAAGCTTGGCCTACAATACGACATACTCGTAAAGTTTGAAACTCATGAAAGTGAGTGACTGGTTCATCTCCAAAGTTAATAGATAAATTGCAAAATGCTTTGCAATGGGTTGGATGGCCTACGTAAGATCTTTAGTACCGTCTGTAAACTAGAACGAGAAAAACAATCCGTCATTAAGGAATACTTCCGTCCATCACATTTAATCTAAAGCTTCAATGATTTTTTATTACACCTGAAATATTATACGTGAGCAATTGCGAAGAAACAAGTGAGCAGAAGAAAATGAGCTCATGCATATGGATATGGACATTGATAAAGTGATACGAAACAAATTGAAATAATATACCAAAGCTTCTTAAATCACCACAAGACTTATAGATTTATTATGCAAACCAATTGCATTAATGCATTTCACATATATTTCGTTCGGTAAGATTGAATCAAAGTAAAAAATGCCTCTCGTATACATATATACGAGCATAATCAGAATTTAAGAAGCATATAACATTACACATACATATTTTGCTTTCTACATCTTTCGGCTCGGTGATACAGCGAGAAATGCAATCCATTTTGCATGCATTCAATTTAGAAAATGAAAAATAATCTTTATGATTCCATTTTTTTGGATTTCATTAGGACGGTGGTTGGTACTAGGATACGGTCGGTACTCCATATTCCTCCTGATCATGATGATTATGAAAAAAGGATTACGTCAAAATATACTACCGTATATATAGTTTCCTTCCAGAAAGCTATAAAAAGCTTGGGAAATCGACATAATGTTTGATAACAGATTGTCTTCGACTAGTTCTTATCATTTCGATGTTTTTTATTTTGGATTTATAATGAAAAGTAGAAAAAAATTTAAATCAGTAAAAATCCCGAATAGAAGTTTCTACTTTTAAGTTATGCTGCTTATATTATATTATGTGGCTGAGTATTTATATTTTTTTTCGTACATTGAGCTTATGTACTCGTACCCATAATAATTTTATATTCCAAGCATAATACAACTTCCCAAAACATGAGACGAATACGACCAGTTTTTCTATCGTAAAGTTTACCAACAAAAAATGTTAAATCTTCTGATCAAATAACTTCTGTACATTCTATGTATGTACCGTATTTATATGTATGTATGTGCATATGTGTATGTAGTTTATGGAAGATTTAAAATTCTTCCCAAAAAGAATTATTGAGGTTTTAAAAAAGAAATCAATTTAATCTTACTAAATTGAACCTTTGAACATAAAGAGTTTGTAAAATTGAAAATTTAAAAATTATAATTCTTTCGGTTTTTATTCCTTTTTGGAAAATTAATGACCATGACTGCATTTCTGTAATACCATGAATCCGTTACGGTTTGATTGTGCAATTCTATTTTAGGTAATACTGGATAAGATTTATGCAACGAGATAATTTTTTAATTTGTTTGGATTATCTTGCATTTTGAAAATGTTTTGTGCAGAAGATTGAACGTACTCAGTGCTAGAGTGGCCATAAAGTAGTCTTCACCCTAGTTAAACTGAACAATTTATTTTATTGATTTGGTTTATGCACCACCGTTCAATAAAATTCTCTTATCAAACTATGTATTAGATCGTAAAAATGAACATCACAATAGTCGTAAATTTTATATCTGTGGTCAATTGCTTTAGAAAAAATTTAAAGCCTATAAAAGTGACAAAAACAAGTTTCAATAAAATTATCGATTTATGTGATTTCGTTCAATTTGAGTGATTGAGTTATAGCGTTAAGGATTTTGAAAGATTATTTAGTGTAGATAATTTTAAAGTAAATAAAAATCATTAACCGAGCACCGCTACAAAGACACAACCATAAAATGTTGATATGATACTGATCTGGGGCTTAATTGAAGGAACTCAAACACTCTCCTGTCTAGTACTACGTGCTTTATCTTAAGGTCTGGTTGGATTCAACATTTGGTGACCTTGCAAAATTCAAAGCCGTTGCTTCGTTTACTGTTTTTGGGCAGTGGCCTAGAGTTGAAATTTAAACTGGGGTTTCAGATTAGAAAATATGCATTCTTAAATACACACCTACGGCTTCTATACCCATTCTCTGGTAGATGAGGTACACTATATCGAACACCATGAATTTGATGTAACTCCTTGGAAAGTACGATCTGTCTTCCCACAGAATTGTAGCAATCCTTAAAACAGCGGTAACATATTAAGGATCAGAAAGATGTACAGATTATATGTACTGAAATTTCCGAGTCGATAAAAACGTCTACTTTGATACATATTTCAATACGTTTACGGTGCTGCTGAAACATTTCATACATTTATTCATCGTTTTGCGAATCAAATTCCGCCCACCAATAATGCAATAATCCATTCGTGCAAAGTTTTTCATTTTGACGAGACTAGCATATTGATAATATTCCCGTTAAATATCGTGCACAGCTAATATAGTGAAATGGCAAATGTCCACTAATAGATTTGGTCTCTAAACTATTCGGGAAAAAATGTTGACCATCAGCTAGACCTACATTGATATTGTAAAATTACTTGCGAAGTGTTCAGCTTTCATTTTTTCATCCCGCACTGCATTCATGTTGATGAACATATTTTTTCTTGTTGATGCATGTTATACCGTCAATGCAATACTTTATTCATTTTACCTTAAACTATTATTGATCGAAATGTAAAGGATATCTTCCGCTATAATCTTTTGCATCTGACTCATCCGTCTTTTTTTAATAAAACTAACCGGGCTTTCTTCCAGATGGACGAGAACTCCCTTCATCTCAAAGCCCTGTTAAACACTTAGATAATCCTTTCTGGATGTAGTTCTGCTGCAATCCTAGCGGCGGAGAGAATACCAACTGAAGCTAGTGAAACTAGAGATAACTTGCCCCTCGAACACTTCTTGAGAAGTCGATTCGTGATTCTCCTTCTGCAAGGATTCTTGTCAATCCCGGATCAGGCTTCCTTCTAGCGGCGGCATTAGAGCGCCCAATCACTTTCGTTAGAGTTATCTTAATCAGTGCTAAATGTTGAGCGAAAGATGGTTCCTGTTTTCCATGGGTGCGTCTCTTCTTTTTTTGTAGGTTTCATCGGTCACAGACGCAAGCTCTATGGTGTTAAGCAATCTCCCTAAAAGGTGCCTCATTTATCTATTTACATCAACGGTATTCCCTTTGAACGTGAAGCAACGAGGATCACTGAGGGTTTCAGTCTTGATAACCCCCATTATCTCAGTTTACTTATGATTCGATCTAATCCAAAAGATACGCCCAGCACGGATCCATAATTATTTCTTTCGAAATTGGGAGCGTCTGCTCTATTAAGACAGAAAATATTACATGAAATGGCCCATTCAGCAAACAGTTGCCCCCTGCGGTCTAATATCGCCCAACCCCATTTAGGTAATTTAGAATTGAAATCACCGGTGATAATCACATCCTTCTATTGGTTCCGGATAATTAAAGCCAAAATATCGAGTTTTTGGACACATTCTTCCAAAGGCCTATTGATCTGAAAGTAACAGATGGAAATCTTCTAGCTTTATCTACACGACCACTTTTCCTGGCTCAAACTTTCTTCTAAGTCTATTTTCAAATCACCTGTTTCCAATCTTCGCTGGTTCGGTTGGCTTACTACCGTGATGGACCACGTGTCAAACTGAAGCACTCGCATTTATTTATGTAAGGCGACCTTCAAATTTCGACGTTGGTTCAATCCGATGGTTGTTTGCCTTAGAGTCCATATTATTGACATTTCCATTAGTTTCTGGCTGTATGTTCTTCCTATCAACAACTGCCGCACTCTGCAGAAAACCCATTCTATTCGGTTTCGATCCATTATAACGATTGCATTATTCATGCCAGAATGCGTTGGACGTATTGTTGTGATTTTTATTTCTCCAGCACATCTGATGATCGCTTTGTACCCTGCATCACCACTGTATTATTAGTTTCGCTCTCAGGGCCGTAATGTGCACGATGGCCCTCTTATTTCGGTAAAAGGCTTCTACACCGGCAATCTTGTTCTGGTTCACCTCTTTTAATGCAGTCGCTTTTATCTTGCCGCCCTTTACATGAATCAACAAATCGTTTATCTTGATCGTATGCAAAGCGACCACTTCACTCCTAATTCATCTATGTCGACCTCTGCTGCCCACCTGCACTGCCTGCGATGGTGTAATCTTTGGTACTCCTCTTTTTGGACTCCTGACTGTCGTGAAACCTAGTTCTGTATCACTTATGACGTTTCTCTCGGGGTTTGTTGGATTTTCGTCTTTTATTTCAGTGGAGGTGGGGGTACATATATTTCGGTATCTGCGAAGTAGTACTCCAGAGTCTTCCGGAGTTTAGTGATATTCGGAACAGTAAAACTGACACATAGTGACCACATTGAACGTCTGTTGAAAAAATTCCGGATTGTTCTCGCTGTTGTTGAGGCAAGACAAATTTTGGAAATACTGTATTGGGCTGTCTGAGCTCCCCATAAATCCTAATCATGTTTTCGCTCCGAAATTATTCGAAGTAATCTGCTACATGAGATACGATTCAGTATCCGAACTGACTAGAAAGCCTGAACCTGCGAGGGTCATAATACAGGATAAGGTTGTATTAAATGTTCTAACTTACGAGAAACCCTAATTGAGCGAACTGTCGTTTGTTCAAATAACAGATTGGTGTTTCTCCTCTCAAGTGTGCCATCAATATTTCAAAATTTTCGTGTCAGTAAATAATTGTTATAACAATATAATTGTTACAATAATATATATATTGTGTAAAATTAGTATGAGTCCGTTGAGTATCCTGAGGGCGATCAGGAGGGTTTTTCGTTTTAATTTTTATAGTTATATAGTTATATTCTCACATTTATTCTTGAAGAATGCAAGAATACCACGAACACATTCTAGTTCTCTCCCCCTGCAACAATGTTTCCAGCATACATTTCGGCATCAAAAGTAAAAATGTGCAGATACATCCGTATAGGATGGATATGGTTTCTCTCCCTTGGTCTACTCAGTTTATTATAAATTTGTTTCTATTCGAACTGGAGAACTCCCGCGTGCACATAGACGTGGATTTGGTTCTGTAAAGTATTGTATTTGTTTTTACTGAATTGACGTGCTCGCCGGTTGAATGACACATCTAAATGGGGAAGGTTTAAAATGAGGTATATGTTAGAAAGCTGCTTTCTGAAGTGCATCCATGCATAAGGGGAGGAGTTAGATGAAAAGTTTCGAGATAGTTATGAACTTCGTCCTTATACGAATGAACTAATTCACTAAAAAGTCTTCTGAGCGCACTTTGCAACAGCTGTGGTTTAAGCGTCAATTCTTTACATTAGAACTGGTTGGTTCTTTTTTCTTAGAATTAAAAATTTGCTCAAGTTGGTCCCCCTACTATTGGAAGTACAAATAAGTTTTGAGGTTTTTTTATAACTTCGAAGCTTTATTCAGAGAAATTGGTATAATGTATTTTATTCAAGGTACTGTCCATCGTTCTAAGAATTTTTCCCAACTTTCAAACAGCATACAGATTCCACGTCGAAAAAATTCCTCGTGTTTGAGGTGATTTAAGAATTGGTCCAATTTATGGCTACTTTCTAAGCAGTGAAGTGCTGCTTGACCAGTCCATGAGTCTTTGACCACACCAGGTAGTAGTCGGAAGGAGTAATGTCTGGTGAATACGGCAGGTGGGGTAGGGCATTCATTCAATTGAAGCACCTCCAAAATTTCCTTGACGATTTTTGAACATGTGGCCGAGCGTTGCGTGCCGAAAGATCACTTTGTCTTTTGGCATATTATGACCGTTTGAGCTTCAATGCTCGGCTTAATTGCATCAACTGATATGATTGCATCAGTTGATAACGTTCTCTAGTGATGGTTTCGGTAGGCTGGAGTAGCTGTAGTAGATCACTCCGAACTGATCCCACAAAATGCACAGCATTAACTTCATGCCATGAATATTCGGCTTGACGGTTGAAGTTGATCTATGACCGGGCTTACCCCGGGCTTAAAACACTTCCGATTTTGTCTGAGTTTTCTGGAATCGGCCATTTTGTCGAATATTAGAATATTCATTAAATTTACCGATATATAAATTGTCGTAAACCAACCCCAAATCTTTTTATTTTAATGTGGTTAACTGTTTTGAACAGAACGATTCATCCACTTTCAAAAAATATATGCCCACACTTGGTAACATCTCTGATTTTTCCTAAATTGGAAATAGTGTAGCAAGTATTTTGACAAATATTTGAATTTTTATGAAATTGTATGAAATTGATCGTAGTTCTTGTGTGTAACCATTCCAAAACTCTTTATTTTAATTTAGTTGACTGTTTTGAACATCTTAAGTTGTTTACTATTAGACGGCATATGCCAACAATTGGTTTCATCTCTGAGTTTTGTTTAATCGACCATAGTGTCGCAAACATTTAAAAAAATTTTTTACTCGGAATATCCCCCAACTTTTACACTAGAATTATTATGATAAAATTCGATCCCGATATTTGCATGAAGTATACATTTCTGACGGTCTTTTTTTAGTAGTGTACTAATTACACTTTTAATTGCTACACTTTTTTGAAAGTTACACTTTTCGTTAATTTGTGTAGCTACACTTTTCATTAATTTGTGTAGCTACACTTTTCGTAAAAAACTTCATACCGGTTCTATCTGGCGCTTAAAGTTATGGAATTTTCGAACACTACTCTTCTTAATGGTCTGATAGACTTTTGCTGTGTGAACGTCAGTAATATTCTATACATCAGAGCTTTCAGGAAAGTTTCTTTGAATATAAGGAAAAGTAAACTATGACGTACGATTATAGACCAAATTTTGGTTTTTGCCAGTCCTTTGGAGAAGCCAGTAAAAATTTAGTTCCCTCTTTACAAGTTTCTAACATTCAAGAGCCTGTTCATAGCTTAGTATTTTTTTCAAATGATTTAAAAGCAACTTATTATATGTCCGAGGTAATTTCCAACAGTTAATATTTGTCCCATTTTAACATTCGGCCATCAATGATTAAAGTAAACACGCAAGAAATTAATTTTACAAGGAATATTTTTTTTGCTTGTTATAAATTACGGAGATATTCCAGACGTCATTAGCTGCAAGTTGCAATTTGTTTAATTCGAATTCCTCTTCATCAGACTGTATCGAGATCTCCTACTTTGGTACTTCATCCTTTCAACCGTCTTCGGAATAATCTTCAATTCGACATTCGACAATTTAGAAAAAATAGCCGGAAAGCCATTTGACAGAAACATCATTTATGAAAATACGTGATTATGAATGTTAACATGCTGTTCACCCAGGAGGAAAGGCGAGGAAAGGATCAGCAGTAATAGTGAGAAAGAATGTCAAAAACTATGAAGGACCTGTTATCGAAGAAGAAAGTATGCAAGTTAAAACCATAAAAGTTGAAACTAATAATAATAATGAATACAGTATTTCCTCTATCTACTGTCCTCCACGCTATAATCTAACCAAAAAAGATTATAGCAGGCTCTTTAGATCACCAGGATCCAATTTTATTATTGGTGGTGTCTTTAATCCAAAAAACACCTATTGGAGATCAAGACAACTTTACAACCCGTAAAGGAAAAGGAAGGCTTTTCGTAACAGGTCGGGTAAATAACCGCGAGTTCGATTGTGGAGGTAAATCAACATATTGGGCTGCTGATATAAATAATATACCAGATCTCGTTTATTTTTATGTAACGATAGGGATTTTCGAAGACTACAAGTGTCTCGAAAATAGCGAGAGGATATATTCTGACCATTCATCTGTTATCATGCCACTCAGCACAATGATAATTAATAAGGATAACTTGCCTAAGCTAACAAATAACAAAACTGGGAACTATTCCAAGAACTAATTGAAGAGCAAATAAACCTCCAAGTGCCAATTAAAACATCGGTACAATTAAAAGGAGAACTGGAGGTATTTAATAGTACTATTCAACAAGCAGCATGGGAAAGTTCTCCTACTAATCATACCAAATTCCGTAGGAATCAAAATTATCCTCTTGAAGTCATGGAATTAGTTAGAGAGAAACGGAAGACACGAAAGACCTAGCGAAGGACACGCGCCCCGGAAAACAAAAAAATTTTCAATTATCTGTGCCATAAACTGAAACAACTTATAAAAGAAATTATTAACAAGTACTTAAGTGGTCTCACCGCATATAAAGACACTAATTACTCTCTTTGGAAAGCAACAAAGGGATTAAAAAGGACCAAAATGCATGTGCCGCCTATTAAAAATGAAGAAGGAACCTGGGTTAAAAGTGACTGGCAAAATGCTACTTTATTTGCGGCACACTTGGATAAAACCTTTCAACCGTTACCTAGGCAAACTTCAGCTAAAAACATAACAACAATTAGCAAAATTGATGACCATACATAATATACGATCTATAACATTACAGGAATTCAAAGATCAGATCAAGTACAATTTAAATGCAAAAAAGCTCCAGGTTATGATTTAATTAACTACTTCTTGTCATTTCAAAATTATTTGAAAAACTACTACTCAAGAGGCTCAAGCCAATAATAGAAGAACGAAATTTAATTCCAGCACACCAATTTGGATTTAGGGAAAATCACTCTACGATAGAAAAAGGTCACAGAATAACGGATATAATAGAAGACGCACTTGAGAAAAAGAAAATATGCTTCAGTATCTTGTTACATGTAGCACAAGCTTTCGACAAATCTTGGCACCAAGGACTTGAATTTAAATTGTAGCGAGATCTAACTAAGCATAGTGCTATGCTCTAAGTTCTTACATATTACATTGCAGATCGGCATTTCCGTGTAAAATATAACGGAGAGTACTCTGACCTAAAAAGAATAGTAGCATACCACAAGGTACTGTACTGGATCCTATATTGCATATCCTGTACACCAGAGATATGCCAAATACAGAAGGTGCTACCATAGCAACATTTGCAGACGATACAGCTATTCTGGCAACTGGAGAATTTATATTAGAAGCGGCGACAAAACTTCAACAAGCAACCAACTGGTGAGTAGCTAAACGAAGCAAAATCGGTTCACGTAAACTTCACAAACCAGAAAGTTAACTTGATTCCAGTGGAACTTAATTCAAGGCAGGTTCCAAATGCATATATAGCCAAATACCCTGGCATGTCTCTCGATTGCAAGCTTAGATGGAAAGGGCATGTTAAAAATTAAAAAGAACAATTGAATATCAAATATAGGAAAATGTATTGGCTAATAGGTAGAAATTCTGAGCTTACAATTCACAATAAATTGCTATTATATCGGCAAACACTTAAACCAGTATGGACCTATGTTATTCAACTTTGGGGTTGTACCAAGAAGATAACCACACAATTGATACAATGTTTTCAAAACAAAGTGCTGCGTGGCATTATCAACACACCATGGTACATTAGAAATGATAACCTACATAGGTTTAAGTCCTTTGAATATGTCAGTGAAGAAATAAATAAACATGGAAAGAAACACATTCAGCGGATACCTCGGCACCAAAATGCAGACAGACGAAGTTTGTTGGACACCACCAATACAGTAAGAAGATTTCAAAGGCAGAAATCTTTAGAACTGATCAGGTGTATTTAATTAGGATAGAGAGATATAATAAATTATGTAAATTCAAACAGGAGTAATCATTGGGTTACTGCGCGTTAAATCTGAATCGTATCTTAAGAAAGATAAATTACTAAATGAATTCTAAATCAGTTGTAACAATTAATTTTTGCACACACCCTCTAAAATATTTGATAATCGCTGATATAATCGAAGTACAACCCGAACAATTTAAGAACAGGTAGGATTGTTACATATCGATTCCGTTTAACATTACATTTTATGTCACCATAAACAAATTGACCTTTGACAACATTTTTATATTTTGTAATGTCGAGTAATGTAAAAATGTGTATATGTGTAATGAAAAATTTGTCATATCGAATTGGGGCCAAAAATTAAGGTTTATGGGACGAAAAAAATTAAATTTATAGCACAACAACAAAAATATGTATATGGTAACATATACAATATGTACTACATATTCAAAACAGACACATAAAATGAATTATAGTTTTCTCGGCATATATGATATTTATCATCCTATGGACCCATTTATTAAAATATCGTATACGGAAATTTTGTATACCAACTATTATATAAAATTTAGCATTATGTATACGATGTTCGCATCTTTGGGGGATTGGGGACAAGGTCACTTTACCCTTTTAAAAGTTTCTGGATATACGAGCTGATCATTTTACGGCTCCCTTTTTGTAAAATTTATCTTGCACCAAAAAAATATTTATTAGCTTAGTTTTACCTCTGCTTAGTATATAAAGAACGTAAATAATTTTTGGGAACATTTTAAAGGAAGTGGACATACATATTTAAATGGTACATAAAGACGATGTGGAAGTATTTAAACTATACAGGGTGTCCCAAAATTGGACGATCAAACGAAGCAGGGTGATAGAACAGACCATTTCCAACAAAACAGCCAAGTAAAGTTTTTCGAATTGTCGATGGCGCAAAAGTTATTCCACTTTTAGTGTTTTAGTGACCTCAAAATTAATTTAAAAAAACCAAGAGTTCTTATATTTAACTTTCTTTTTTAATAAGATCTAGAAGAGTGTGCCTTTCCAATAAAATCATTTTTATAAGCTATATTACCTTCTGTTAAATAAGTACAATGGTTATGTAAAGTCTTTTTGTTTCTCAAAATGTTTTGTTGATGACGGTGATGCCACCGGGAAAATAATGTACTAAAGAAATTTGACCCTCTGCCTGAAAAATATGCGACATTGTTGCAAATTTTAAAATGGTATCACACACCGGGCGATTCACAATTGAATGATTTTTATCAATTTTTTCACAAAGTAAGTCGTGTTTATTAAAAAATGCACTTAACCAAATTTCGATTTCTAAAATCGATGCTTTGCCAGAAATAAAACAAAATGATGAACACAATGGGCGCGTTCAGGACCGCCAACTGTTGGCATCATGATTAGTGAAATCATCGCCAATTTGATTCCAAAATTTCATACTACTAACATTTTCATAACGTTGGCTTTGATTTTACTCAACATCTTCCCAACTGTTGGGTGCCCTGAAAACGCCCAATGGCAAACTAAAGTTTAACAATTTTTTTGAAGCAAGGTGGCATAAAAAGAAAGACATTTTGTAATTCATGTTAGTAGTTTCTTACATATATACTCGAACGTTTATAATTAAATAGTCAATAAGCAAGGTGGCTTATTCCCACCGTGAATATGTAGAAATGCATTTTTTTATGGCTTATGTAATGGTAACGCTGAGCAACAGCAAGAGAATACCAGAAACTATATCCAAATGGGGAACGCTTTCAAAGAGTATTTCAAAACATGGTCGTCCGAGAAGATATGAAACAGCCGGTTAACTTGATACAGACGAAGATGTAAATGGAGAGTAGATGGAATATTGACAAAGTCATGGCAAGAGGTTTGCATCACACTAGCTCAAACAAAGAAATAATGGAAGATTTACAAAATAAAGGTCTTAAAATACTAGATGTTGTGAATATTGTTACAAGAGAGGACAGAAATCCAGGAAAAAAACAAATTATCAGTAAAAGGGGTTTCCCTCTTTATATGCTGGTATTTGACAACAAAGAAAATGTTCAAAACATTTATGGAATAAAAGGAATCCTTCACATGAAGGTGAAAATCGAACCAATGAGGAGAACCACAACACGCATACCCCAATGCAAGAAATGTCAGGCATTTAATCACACCCAAAGATATTACAGCCGAGATCCCAGATTTGTAAAATGCTGAGGTAATCATATTACCTGGGCATGTACAATAAAGAGAAATGTGCCAGCCAAGTGTACAAATTGTAAGGACCAATATCCGGCTAATTATCGAGGCTGTGAGGTGGCCAACCAACTACAGAAATTAAGAGTTAAAACAAGAAATAAACCGCAAAATCACGAAAATTGAAGGGTTCAAATTAGATGGATCAAAACCCACAACCAAGCAACACAGGGCAAAGAAGTTCATTTGCCCAAGTAGTGAAAGGTTTGGGTTCAACCAAACATATGGGCTCCGAAAATAACCAAATTATAGAAAACATTATGAACAGCATTGCAGCTATTACAAAGCGGCTAGATGACAAAAGTAATCTGAGCAACATGATTCTGATCAACTGAAGAAAATGCACCTCCCTCAACGCAATCCAACAAAAAATGTTAAGTAAGATTCAGAAAAAATCGACATTTTCTTAATATCTGAAAGCCATCTAGTTAAATCTTCATTTGTTAAAATACGGGGTTATAACTTATATCACTCCATTCAGCCAGCGGAAAGAGCAAGAGGTGATTCGGCATTAATAATAATAGAAAATATAAAACACCAGTTAGAATCAATTATCGAAAAAGAATCAATGCAAGCCACTGCTGTAAGGATCCAAATTAAACTCAGACAGCTTACTGTCTCTGCAATATATTGTCCTTCCCGGCATAACTTGAAAAGGGAGGACTACCTTAAACTATTTAAATCGCTTGGACGTGATTTTATTATTGGAGGTGACTTTAATGCGAAAAACACCTATTGGGAATCTAGACTTACGAAGTCAAAAGGTAAAGAATTGCTTCGAGCAGGGCTGACATCAAAATGTGAATTTTACTCTGGTGGTTCCCTACATACTGGCCCAGTGACGGAACGAAGATACCTCACCTAATAGACTTTTATGTAGCAAGAGGTATATCCCAGAACTACTTTCACATTAAAGACAGTAATTCTCTAGTATTGGATCATTCCCCGGATATAGTGGCAGTCAGTGAAATGGTAATTCAAAGGGAGAGTGCACCCAGATTAACAAATTCAGAAACAAACTGGGATCTCTTTCGTGAAGTATTGAAGGAAAAAAATCAATCTTCAGGTACCGATAAGAAATTCCCACCAGTTGGAAGATGAATTAGCTGCTGCTTTTGCAAGAATTCGCATTATACAAAATAAGAAGAAGCTTAACATATCCTACCTAATGGAAGTTAGAGAGTTGGTAAGAGAAAAACGACGGGCACGTAAAACCTGGCAAATAGAACACCGGACAACAAAACAATTCTTAACAATTTAAGTAACAGTCCCAAATCTCTTCTTAAAGAAGTTAAAAATTCATCAATCAACAGATACCTAGTTTGCCTAACCGATGAAAAAAATTCTGATTATTCTCTGTGGAAGGCGACGAAGAGACTCAAAAGACCCAAAAGACCCCCAAGACCCCCCCTCAAAATGCAAATGCCTCCACTTAAAAAGGAGGATGGAACCTAGGCAAGAGGTCCTTAAGAGAAGGCTGATATGTTTGCGGAGTATCTCGAGGACACCTTCCAACCACTACCAAGACAAAAGACCAATGAAAATATAATGTCAATCCACAAACTAGATGATTTTGATATACGCCCAGTAACTCTCAAAGAATTAAAAGAAGAAGTAAAAAGCAACATGAATGTTAAAAAGCCGCACGGTATGGCTTGATTACTTGCCAAAAAATCCAGGCTCTGGTTTGATTATTTGTAATAATCTATGATTATGTCTAATATCTTGCATTGATTATGTGTAATAGCTTACGAAATCCTTTACCTACCAGGTAAAGGATTTTGTAAGCTATTACACATAATCAATGCAAGTTTTCGGTTAAAATATGTTCCGCGGCAATGGAAAGTAGCAGAAGTAATCATGATAGTAAAACCTGATAAACCACCTAACGATAAAAAAAAATACAGGCCAATTTCATTGCTGCCCATTATGTCAAAACTCTTTGAAAAATTATTACTAAAAAGACTTAAACCAATAATTGAGGACCGACAACTAATTCATCCACATCAATATGGATTCGGTGAAAAGCAGTCCACAATTGAACAGGTGCATAGAATCATCAGCATATTTCTGGGCGTCGCCCAAGAATCCGATAAAGGCTGGCACTGTGGACTGGAATTCAAGCTGCACAGAGATCTGCCGAGGCAATTCTATGCCATCCATTATTGATCTTATTTATCCAATAGACATTTCCGTGTGAAATATGAGGATGAATACTCCGAACTAAAGAAAATCTTTGCCGCGGTCACACAGGGGAGTGTCTTAGGGCCAATCATATATTTATTATATACAAGGGATATTCCAACAACAGATGAAGGAACCATAGCCACCTTTGCAGATGACACAGGAATCATGGCCATTAGAAGTAATGTCGCTGATGCAACGAGCAAACTCCAGAAGATTACCTATGAGGTTTGAAACTGAACTAAGAGCTGGGATAATCAAGCTTAATGAGAAGAAATCCACGCATATTAACTTTACATATTTAAAGGCTTCCCATCTACCGATAGAAATTAACTCACGACCGGTGCCATATGCAAACAAAGCTAAATATCTGGGCATGACTCTCGATGGCAAGCTCAAGTGGAGAGAGCATGTCAAAAAGAAAAAAGAAGAACTTAATATTAAGTTCAGAAAAATGTATTGGCTCATAGGTAAAGGCTCTGAGCTTACAATACACAACAAGCTACTGCTATATCGGCAAATACTGAAGCCGATATGAACCTACGATATTCAACTCTGAGATTGTTTTCTCCGTGATACACAAGAAATGAAAACCTTCACAGGGACTTACAGATGGAATACATCAAATGTGAAATAAAAAATCATGGCGCCAAACACGAAATAAGGCTCCAGAAACATGGAAACCCCTATATTCGCCATATGATAGATAACCCTGTCGTTGGAAGAAAACTTCAAAGAATGAGGCCACTTGACCTAGTAAACATACCAAATTAAAATTATATTTTAAATAGGTTTAATTAATTTTGGGACTAATCATTGGGTTTCACCCCAGCAAATCAGAATTGTTTAAGAAATATAAAATTTGTAAATTTGGAAGATAAATTGCTAGATGAGCACAGTCTCAGATGTAATTAATAAATAAAAAAAAATGTTGCATCCTTACCATGTGCAACGTGTAACAGAGTAATGAAACATGTTTTAAAAGGGCGGGGATCCAAAATAAGTGCGGGGTAGTCGGTTTCAACACCAATTTGGAGTGAACATGTGATCGGGAATAGTTGACGGAAAATTGATTGGCTCATTTGAACCTCGACGTCGGATCAACGGGGAAGTCTATCTAAGTTTTCTACAAAATGATTTGGATGAATTACTTGATGACGTTTCTCTACAAACACGTGGAAATATATGACTGCAGCATGTTGGAGCTCCTCCTCACTATATGCACTAGTAGTGAGACAACATCTGAACGTAAATTATCCAAGCCGCTGGATTGGAAGGGGAAGGTTCATTACATGGCCATCGCGGTCTCCTGATCTAAATCCTTTGGAATTTTTTCTGTGGGGTTATTATAAAAAGCTGGTTTATGAAAGAGTAAACCAGACCGATCAAAAGATGTGCGTAGCGAACGCGCGTTTCGACGGATTAAGCAAAATTTTATTCGGTGATGCCGATTATGAATTTTGGCAAATGGTGGACACTTCATTTTGTTTTATTTTCGATAAAGCATCGATTTTAAAAATTACAATTTTGTTAAGTGCATTTTTAAAAAACCCAACTTACTTTTTGAAAAAAAAAAATGATAAAAAACGTTCCGATGGGACTAGCCCGGTGTGTGATACCATTTTAAAATCTGCACTAATGTCGCATATTTTTCTGGCAGTGGGTCAACTTTCTCTAGTACATTATTTTTCCACTGGTGTCACATAAACATCACCAAAATTTTTGTGTGAAACATGGAGACTTTACAAAACTATTGTGTATACTGACAGAAGATAGTATATCTTACACGGCCACTCCACCTGACATATGTTATGTCATTAACAGTAACATATCGGGTAACATAAAAATCAAATATGGCTTCGGGTGACGTACATCTGCCATAAATTTGACATTCAAAATCGTTTGTAGATTGGTATTCGTGCAACGAACAAATATATATTATTCAAAATGCAATCTTCAAAAAAAATTAAAATTGACCTTGGATTAAAAGTTTGCTTCGAGAAAAAAAGAAGAACACCTGCTTTCTGGGTCAATCCTGTTTTAGTTAAAAGAGGAGAGCATAATTTGGAAATGCACCTTCCTAAAGATTTGGATTGGGGCTCTGGCAGTAATTTCCATAATTTTACCAGGATGCTCACCAGTCAATTTGAAGAAATTTTAGCTTTGGTGAGTTTCTACTGGTTTACAATGAACGACAGTATTCTCATGTCCATCATACCTCATATTTAATTTCAATGAGCTTAATTGTACATTTCGAGCCGATTATTAAGAAACAAAATACCGTATTTTGAGATGCTATTTCCGCCAGAGTTAGGCTAGCAATAACTACGGTTTATTGCTTCGGGAGACTCGGATCGATCATTGGAATTTTTATGCAGAGTGTCATATAAGACAATATCTAAGTTGATACCAGAAGTTTTACAAGCCATATGGAATGTATTACAACCAAAAGTAAATAGAAATTATAAATTTAAATTATGAAAAATTACAATAAATATTATTTTATACAAGGTTCCACGGAAGAAAGGTGAATGGGCCAAAATTGCAACATATTTTGACAACATATGGCAATTTCCACATACGTTAGGTGCAGCTGATAGAAAGCACATAAGAATTAAGGCTCCTGCTAAGTCAGAGTCTAATTTTTTTACTGCTATAAGGGGTATTTCAGCATAATTTTGGTTGCAATTGTTGATGCTCTTGGAAATTGTGATGTGAGCTCAATTGGCGGAATTAATGACAGTACCATTTACAAAGGCAGTGCGTTTTATCAGGTACCGATAAAAGGCTATTTGGGCATTCCAGAGCCTGCAAAATTACCAGGGCAAAATTCAGAAATTTCATTTTTTTTCTTCTTTCTCGCAAAATGGTTAAACCATTTAAACCGGCGTTGGGCCGGTTAGCAACACGGCTTCGAATATTTCAAAGGCCAATCGAAACCTCCCTCGCAACTACTGATTTAATAGTTGAAGCTTCGTATGGGCTACATAATTTTTTAACTAAAGAAATCAATCAACCAATTGATGATCAGAAGGTATCTTCACCTACCAATAATTTTGATTCGACCGAAACCCAATATGTCATATGCAATAAACTCGCAACAGCCACACGCCAAAATATTGCAAAATATTTAGTCTCCGATGGTTTAATCCAAAGTCGTATGTTAAAGAAATGAAATAATTTGTTAAAAACAACAAGGAATATTTTCTTTCGATAATTAAAAACCGACCACAGTTTAAACTTAAATTTTAATTCAAGTACATACATTTTAAATGAAAAAAAAAAATTAAAATAAAATAATTTTAAAGAAAATCTTAAACTTATAAATTTAAAATGTAGCATTTTCGTCTAAATCCGCGGCACGTATGGCATCGTTCAGAATAGTTGATGCTGTACCATTCGCTGAAATGGATTTCAAAGATGACTGTTGACGATGCACAGAATCATGTAATAAATTACTCGTTGCTAATAATGATGTTGATGGCCATTGGTGAAACAGGTTTGGGGTGCAACTAAGTCTGGGTACTTAATTGCACGGACTGGTACTGATGATGGTAGAACAGATGGTAATGAACAAACAAGTTTTACGGTTTTAAAGGGGGTGCGCAAAGTGTAAAGGACCGAAACGAAAGGAACCGAACAAGTTGCTGAAGTGAAATAGATGGTTGTTTACCAACTAGTTTCACGACTTGGTATGAAGTCTGTGGGATGGTATTTGGACCGTTAACAAATCCTAATGACGATGATGATGATGATGAAGGTGATGGTGGTGGTGGCCCAAAAAACGATTGCGGTTGGCGTATTGTTATTGTGCTTGAGCCCGGCGAGTTAATACAACACACCCTTAATTCGCGTGAGTCTCGAGTAGCAAATCTAGTGATGCCTCTTTTCGCTTTTTTGGACTGGATTCATTTAATACCAAAGGAGGAATATCAACATTTGATTCATGATAAGAATCCCAGTCATTTAAAATTTGTTGATCGGAATCGTCCGTTAAACTGCTTTCAAACTAAAAAAAACGTTCAACATCAATAAAATACTTCATAATTCTTTAGGGATCTTCAGGGATCCAAAAACGACATTTCATTAAAATAAATAAGTGAAGGTTCCTTAATATCGTCCAGACCGGCATCTGATTATTTTGAATTAGCAATTTTATTCTTCTCTGCTGTATAGCAAGACCGAAGATTTTTATTTTCCTTTTTTATTGCATCTTTATCTGAGCCCATTTCGGTTCCAATTTGGCTGGAAGCATTATTTATTATGTCAACCCTTCTAAATATTTTGGAATGAGTATTCCATAAACACTCTTTATTTTTACTATTCGTTATAACTCGTTTAATTTTAAAGTTTCCTGTTTTTCGTTTGACATTTTGACTAAAAAAGATCTATTTTTTACTATATGTCAGGAAACGTCAAAATTTCCTGTTAACAGAAACTTCTGACATTAAATTATGACTTAATGTTAACACATATTGCAACTCGTTAACATTTTGTGTCTTCACCTGCAACAGTGGAGAGTAGGCATTACAAAAATGATATTATTGGAAAGGCACACGCTTTTAGATAGTATTAAAAAAGAAAGTGAACAAAAGAACTCTTGTTTTTGTTAAATTAATTTTTTGGTGGGTGCGCTTGCGATTTCTCTAAAAACACTAAAAGTGGAATAACTTTTGCACCATCAACAATTCTAAAAAACTTAACTTGGCTGTTTTTGTTGGAAATGGGCTTCTCTATCACCCTGCTTTGTTTGATCGTCCAATTCTGGGACACCCTGTATAAACTCAATTTGCATATTTACAGCCTAGCTACATCCGAAATTTATTTATTTTTAATACTCTAATTAAATTGACGTAGATGGTAATTAGACAAGTGGTAAAATGGTGTTTGACTAAATACAATTTTAGCTTTTACACGTTTTGAAAGTACACAGAAAGCGCTTTATAAACTATAACTTTTTTGATAATAATTAATTATTTCAAAATGCATAAACGAATATAAAATTGTTTAATTTTGTTTATTTTGTGGTTGTTTTTAATTTTAAAATTGAACAAAACCAAAACACCCAACAAAGAGCTTGCTTAGAGCTTTTGTCGTTTCGAACACGTTTGAAACCATACAAAAGAGAAAATATATTGAGATTAACATTTCCAATTTGGATTTAAAAAGTTTTCCATTTGTATATTGTGGATATTTTTTCTAAAAAGTAAACAATTTAAACAACTAAAATTTAGTTGTACCTTGTTCGTGATTTTCTGTAGAGTCAAGGTAAATATCTATAGTTTTACTTTTGCTAGTACTTTTTATAGTTTGAGTTTGAGAAAATGGGGTGTTAATTTCTAAGAGAATTTATCTTGAGCATAAAAAAATTTCCATATATGTATGTGCCGGTTACTGGTACAACTTTTAAGAATAATGTTTTAATGTTTTTAGTAATAGCAGAGCCACCTAGATATGAGAGCCGTAAGATTCCGCAACTTTTATCGTAAGCTTTAATTAGAATGGAGGCTTAGTTCTTTCTCGTAAGAAGCGGCTTGCATTAATATTTTTTAAATAAATTTTGGCCGAAATTATTATTTTGAATTTACAATTGGAATATAATAACATTTTAATTGGTTCCATAAATAACACATAATCATTACGAAATCAATATATTTGGTATGAGAAAATTTTCCTTATAAATTTTAATTTGATTGACGAATTTACACCCCGCTTCCGCTAGTCTTAAGCGTCGTTTTATGTTTTTGCTAGGCACCGCCAAACACAACACGTTTCAAAACTAAAATTTTAATTGGTTCTTTTGCCCCAAGTCACTTATTGGTGTACAAATTGGATAACTTTTCGTACAACTAACAGATTTTTGTTATAATTTGGAACGCAACGACTCAACGTAATATTTTTTGAGATTCATAAAAACTCCTGTGTTAGTGCGTGTTTTTTGTCTAATTTTCTTTGAAGGGGATGTGATTTATTGATTAATAAAAATTAAAATCGATGAGACGAAGATCTATATACGTGACCTGGTCTATGAAAAAGGGGCTTACGTGTGAAAACAAGTTATCGAGAAAACAGCTGTTGAAGGTAAAAAAACTGGCATTGCCTAGTATCTAACTATATTCAAGGACGTTAAGTGTTGTTTCTGTTCGAAATATTATCGTAGTTAATCGCGTCAAGTTGAGTTTACAAATCTTATCGCGCCGACCGTCTTTTTCGTTATCAGAAAATTGAGTGTTGATGAGGAGTTTTGTGCCGTCTACAGCCAATATTTTCCTGAAAACGATGAAGACAATGACGGCTCTGATGATGATGTTAGTTCGAATGGCGCTGATTATGAACTACATTTGTACCAGGCAGAAGATGAAATGGAACAAAATTTCGGTAGGATGGATTCATCTGTTGTAGATGAAGAGGAAGAGGAGCTGGTAACTAAATTTACCTCAAAACATTGTTGTAATAACAAATGCCAAACAATTATACCACGAAAAATGATCGAGAATACGAGAATCAATTATTTAGAGTTAGCAATGTATGAATTCGGTTTAGTGATACTAAGTAATATCAAAGCCGGAATGTTTAGTTATGAAGAATTAAAAACTGTGTGTTAAAATTTTAATACATCATTTTCAAGCACACAGTGCAATATTACGAGTACTTAGATTATCGCAAATCCGAAAGCATTCAAACCACCTGACATCATAAAAGCTGTCCTCCATTTATCGAAAATGCATTGCTTCGCTCAATGATGACGAACCGAAGATGATTAATCGCAGTTGTCGACGCATATGGGCCAAGTACGAAACTATTTATAGGCTACGTTACATAAGGTTGTATGAAACGCAGACTCTGCGTTTGATATTGCGTTTGATATCTGATATTGAATTGAGTCTTCTTTTTCAATAGGCAACACGCTATCGATTGCGCAAGTCAAAAACGTTCCTCCAACATCCCACAAAACGCCGAAAAACCCTCACCAATATTTATTAAAATCATTCAAGCCAGTTTTTTTTAAGAAAAGAGACCCGATCCCACCAAAGAATCTGTAGCGGGTAGTTTCTTCCACTATAAGAAACTCCTCACAATTGTTTTTCAACGGACAATCCTCCGTACACATAATTCTTTATAAATGGACAATTCTTCACAACAAATGCACATCCACATGCAAAGGAACATGCAGGTTTTATTTTACGAGAGATGGCACTGCGAACATTTGTGAATATTTTTCATCAGGGGGGTGCAACCGAAACAGTGGGCGGGCCACCCAATCACAAAAAACTGGGTTTGACTAATTAATTTATAACTTAACTTAATTTAACTCAGCCTCTTATAATTTGGATTTAGCGGAGATTACATCGCAGCGTCGACCTACGGCCAAATTTTATTTTATTTCATTTAAATAAAAGATTCGAAATATAAAATATAAAGTTTATTAGTTATTTTCGTGTTGTTCTTAATAAGTGCAATGTATCAGACTCATCACAATCCATTCTCTTCATTAGAAAACGTTAATCGTTGCAATGTTTATCAAAATCGATCGAGGCAAATTAAAAATTAATAAGGGGTTCGGGTGACACCGAAGAAACACCTAAAAATATTTCTCCGAAATTTTAACCCATCGAAATCGATACGAAAAACATTCAAAATCGAAAAAAATATCTAATTGAACCCGACCTTCTCCGGATGGTCTCCTAACTCAGTTTCCCGAAATCATAACCCTTCGCAATCGGTTTTTGGTACTCGGACCCGAGACCCATCGGACGATCCTCTGAACGGATTTCTTCGAAATTACCACTCATGGCACTCAAGAAGTATTACTCACCAAATTTTACAAAAATCGTGCTAGTTGAAAAAAATTAAATAAAGGGACTCGGTGCCGTTTGTTCGTCACCTTGATGGCATTTTCCCGAAATTGGGACCACAGCAATCGATTTCTGGTACTCGACAAACTCCGCTCAGCAATTTTTATCAAAGTTGTTTCAGTAGAGAAAAAAATAAGAAAAACAAAACCGAGAACTACCGGAGGGAGGACCCTAAACAAATTTTCCTGAAACTAAGACACATCGCAATCAATTTCTGATAATCGAAAATCCATTTTTAGCCGTTTTCATGAAAATCGTTTGAGCCGTTTCCGAAACCCTAGATACATAGGTACACTGCGATACACTTGATTAGATGCACTTGCAGTTTTCCTTTTAAATGTACAATAAATTTTACTGTAATTTCTCGTGGAACCAAGAATATATATTTGTTGAGAAGCAAATAAACTATCTTGACGTGAAATTTGAGCGCTTTCTGTCATTTAGTTTGTTTACAGTACTCTATTTTGTCAGTTGAATAATAATATCGAACAAAGAATTTGTCTCAAATTTTGTATTACAAATGGAATTTCGTGTTTCGAATCGCTAAAATTATTACAGAAGGCTTACGATGAACCGACTTTATCAAAAACACGTACATCTCAGTGGCACAGTGCATTCAAATCGGTCGAGATGTGGTGGAAGATTTGCCTAGCTCCAGTCGGCCATCAACGTCTTCAATTGAAGTCAACATCAATAAAGTGACGGAAATGGTGATGGAAAATAATCAATTAGGTTTGAGAGAGATTGCCGCTGAGTCGCATGAATCAATTCGTATCATTGTACACGATTGTTTCAGATTGTTTTCTTCACACAAGGCTATCAAAGTGAACGAATTTCTGGCCAAAAACTCAAAAAATATCATCGATCAACCACCGTATTCATCTGCAATAGCTTCGGCTGACTATTTTCTCTTTCCAAAACTCAAATTACCACTTCGAGACATTCGTTATCAGTCGCTGATAGCACACATAAAAGAGAATTCGCAACTGAAGTCGATTCCGGAAAATGCATTTGAAATATGTTTTGATGATTAGACTATTCGTTGGCATAAGTGGATTATTTCGAAACGGGCCTACTTTGAAGGCGAGACAATAAATTTCAATGAATAATAAATATTTTATGTTTTATTGACCAACTCCTGTTTCGTTTTTGACAGAATATATAATGAAAACTGTCTGATATTTTTATTTTAATGTTTTTTTATTAAGAAATTCTTTAATATTTCTAGCTATTTTTAGTAATGTGTACTACTGCCATTCTTTACCGCTACTTCAAAGATCCTGTCCTTGAGAGAATCGTATAAAGATTTTAAGTAGTCCAACGAAATCTCTGCTCAAGCATCTTCAATTCCTGCAAACAGCTCTTCGTTGGATTCGTATTGTTTGCCCCTTCATAAAAGTTGCGAGTAAGATGTTTTCGATGCTATTTAAATCAGGGGAATAAAGTTACCACGATTTTACAGGCTCATTATCCTGACCACTTCCAAATTTCTGGAAAAACTGATTGCAGCACCTCCTTATATGAATTTCCAGTCATTTTATTAGAAACAAAATTCAATTTTAGATCGCCCCAATATGAGATTGACTCTATTTGCAAGTCAACAATTGTTCTTCATTGCGAATGTCATGAAAATAATAATTTTAGCCCTTTGGTCCATCTAAGTTAAAGTTTTTTTTCATAAAAATACAACATTTTCCAATTATTATTCATTGTTTGCGGTTGCACATGTTGCTTGCGTACAGGGTGGTTGTTTTAATGGGTTAATGGTGTTTTTTTTTAATTTTATCAATTTTATCAAAAAATGAAGCATTTAAAATTACTCTACGAACTGTTGATTTGCTGGCATTAAGTCCAATTGCCGTTTCGATTTTGTTGGTGGAAAGGGCTGAATTGGACATTAGCCTACTTTTCTTGGTAGTTGCTTCCCCATGATGGAAATTTTTTTTAAATAATTTCGCACAGCATGCTCACTACACTCGATTTTAGAGCTATAGCGTGGTTGGAAAACCCTTTCAAGTGGTAGGCATCGATTTTTACCCTTTCTGCCGTGTTTAAAATATTTTTCTATCCATTTTAATTTTTGATCAGCTACTGAATACTTATTTTAAAAATCTTACTAAAAATGTTAACTATTCAAATGAACCGGTAAAATACGTTTAATATACGCTACACTCGCGAGCAACTAAATGGCCTCAAACCTCTGCTCGTACGAAAAGGCGCACCATTTTTTGACAGTTTAGTATTTTATCTTTGACACCTTTATCATTAAAATGTATACAGTACTTTTCAAATTAAAGCAATCGTAGCGTTTTGTCATCAGTGTGCAATAAAGCGTTGATCTGAATAAATCTGTTCAAGTTTCATTTGTTGTTTCCTCAAAATCATGGATCACTACTTCAGAAAAATCGGCACAAATTGTTGCTTTATTGCAAGAAAGAGACAATCAACGAGAAGTCGCTCGTCAACTAAACATGAGCGAATGTGCTATCTCAAGAGTAGAAAAGGTTTCAGGAAACTGGTACTTTCATTCGTAGGCCACATACCGGCCCGAATCGGTGTACATCTGAGAGGGACGATCGATTTATCGTCCTAACTGCACTGCGAAATCGCCATCTCACGGGCGTCGATGTGTAGCAGTAGTTAAGACAAATTCGAGATGAAGCTGTTAGTCAATGGACAGTAAGAAGACGGCCCGCTAGAGGCCCAAAATTGACAGGAAAAATGATCTTGTTTTCGTACCTGGTGGAAGACGTAGAAGAGATCTGAGCTCTGAAAGATATGTCATGAGCATTCTCTTAGTTCATGTATCATGTACGCAGGATATATAGGGGAAGATTTTATGTTGATGAATGACAAAGCTCGGTGTCACACATCTCGAACCACTTGCCAGTTCATGGCTGAGGTTGGACTATTACCCGATAAAATTGTTTTTGTTTTACTTGAATTTGTTGATGTAATTTACATTTAAATATCCCCAATATTTTTTTTCATAATCATCAGTTTTGGTTGCGTTTTCATTCAAAATTCATAATACAAAAAAGTGTGTTGTGTCATTTTAAAGGGCTTTTAAAAAAATATGTCTTGTGAAAATCGATTTAGCCGTTTTAAAAAAAATCGCGTTTTTGTCAGCGCTGAAGGTTTGAGTCGACTTAGTTGCTCGCGAGTGTATATTCCAAAAAAATAAACAAAGGTACAGTTAGGTTGGTATGTATAAATTTTTATTCATTACGGTTCCGCGAAAAATTACAGTAAAATGTACATTTAAAAGAAAAATTGCAGATGCGTCTAATCAAGTGAACCGCAGTGTTTATATATATATATAGGACGATTCTTAAGTAAGTACTTAAATTCAGGAGGTGATGGACAACATTTATCTGAGCAAAACATTATATGGGAACACATCTCTTATATGTAACCGTTTTAGAGATAATCAAGGTTCTGCTGTAAAATTAGGCACTGTGAATTTCACTCATAACTTGAAAACTATTACTCATATATTTCTAAAATAAACGTTTTCTTATTTCATATTATTTGGTTTATCAGACACAGGGTCACTAATAAGGTAAACTGATAATAGTGTGGAGTTTACTTATTATCAATTTACATTGTTCTTGGACCTGTGTTTGACAAAGTAAAACGTTTATTTGAGAAATTTGTGAGTAATAGTTTTTAAGTTATGAGTGAAATTCATATTGACTAATTTTAAAGTAGAACCTAGACTATCCCTATAACGGTTACAGATATAGTTAGTTATAGTTTTTTGTTCAAAAAAGAGTTCTCCGTCACCTCCAGAATTTATTGAATTTACTTAATGGCTACCCTGTATATTTGTTTGGTTTTGTTACTCGCTGATACGTATATTATTATGATTATGATTATTTGGTGTTTACTATTATTGTTGTTCGGCTTAATGGTGCTGTTGCGGACGGTGAGTCCACTCGCGTGCAAGATTGACCAAATAAATTTGAATGAAAGAGACAATCAAGTTATGAGTAATTAAAATACTTTTTTGGACAATTTATAACATATAGGTCAGTTAGAATAATTATACATTACCATGATAAACATCGAATCGATTGGACACCATTTGTAAAGAAATTTTATTAAGATTTATTAAGTATTTGTTAAGAAATTTTGTTATACAATTGAGATGCGGTCGATATGTGAAGAATACCTTTTAGGAAAAACCTAAACTTATGTTTCTTAAAAGAATAATGGACTAATGTAAAATATTTTGAAACAGTACCTAATTATGGAAGATGTACTTTCTATATCTTAATTATTACTTTCAAAGAAATCTTGTGTACCGAAGACTAAAGTTAAAACAAAACAACACAGAATTATTCATCCAACTGTAGGTACACCAAGGAAAATGGAATGAAAATAGAAAATGAAAAATTTTTTTACTTTTCCTTAAAACAAAATAATAATAAAAAAAGGTAAGGAAATGTAAGAAAAACAATTAAATCAAGCAAATGTTTTTTATTGTAAAAATATATACTTTGTTTTACACAAAAATAAATTTTAATTAATTTTTTTATTTTAAATTCTTGCAATACAAAAAAAAATGTTTCTTAAAAATAAATAAATAGAAAAGTTTTAATTGGCTTTCAATTTTAAATTTCTCTTTTTAATTTCCAAAACAACATTTTATGTTAGTTGAGAATTATTGTGGTTAATTCTTATTTTGTTGAGTTTCAGCCATTCTTTTCTACGTTAAGAGCAAACAATCCTGTTTATAAAGGACGGCAACAATTTTCTATAAACATTTGAGATTTTTTTTCTACACCTTTCTAATTAGGCAATAGGTGCAATGTTAGAAGGTCCTAGCTCCTTGTAACTACTCCTTGAAGTTACCTTGGTGTTTATAACATTCGAGTAAGTATGTTATTTGGTTGTGGCCACGCACTTAAAATTATTTAAGAAAAGTTTATAAAAACGTCACAAGATGGCGTAGTGGCAGAAATGACTATCTGTAGTGATGGTGGCGGGGCGAGAAGCTTCCAACATTTAACTCCCGTGACGCAAAGAGTAACCAACTGATTTGTATTTTGGGTTTGATTTTCTTGGTGTACCAAAATTGGAACATCAGCATAAAATTGACTATAGTATGATGATTGTTCGTTGTACCGCTTCTGATCGTTGGGTAATTGTATGTTTGTGTGTTTTTCCCTGAGCGGAGAAGAATAAAGGTTCCCTTTTCGTGTGAAACCATAAAACAAAGACGTGATACTGTCGGATTTCTTATCTATCAAACCACCATCCCCGGTAAACTATGCCGTTTGGTACCGTGGAACTACTCCTAACTATTAGCTCCTTACTGCAATTCTGCTTCTTTCGAAGTGTCTCATTTCTACTATTTTCAGATTTTCAGATTTACAACCAAAGTAGTTACGGCTTTGTCCTTAATATTTAGAAAGATATACATTGCCATGAAGTATGGAACACAATTACATTCAAATGACTTCCACGGCTGGCTTTCTGTAGTATCCCATTCTGACAACCCAATTTTTCAGAACATTTTCGATTGTATGGGCAAACACTATGCATGTAGCGTAACACTTATCTTTAACGGCTCCTCACAAAAAAAAGTCCAACGGAGTCAAATCGCACCTGCGTGATTGTCAATTGACATCTCCGTTACGACTGATTATTCGATGCCTGAAGACAGTATGCAAAAGACCGATTGTTGCGTTTGCTGTGTGGCACGTTGCGTCGTCCTGTTGAAACCAAATGTTGTGCATTTCCTCCTCTTGAATTCTGGGTAACAACACTCGTTATCATGGCTCGGTAATGCTCTCCATTGGCTGTAATTACGGCTCCTTGCTCATTTTCGAAAAAAATTGGACTAACGATGCCGCCGGTTCACAATCCATACCAAACAGCCATCGTTGTGGATACATCGCCTTCTTCATGGTTACGTGTGGATTTTCTGAATTCCAAATGCGACAATTGCTTGTTGACTTGGCCTCCGAGGTAAAAATGAACTTCATCGGAAAAGATGACTTTTCGGTAAAAATTTTCATTTTGTTCCAGGCGTTCCCATTGTCATTTTGCTTCAGCTACTGCAATAATTGAACTTTGTACGACTTCATACCGAGGTCTTTATGCAAAATTTTCTTCCCGAATGTTCTCAGAAACATTCTGAGCAACAGTTGCAAAGTTCTCGGCTGTACGCGCACGTGTTGGTTTATCCAATAACAATCCACTTAAATTTTCCACGTAAATTGCTTACAGTTTGTGTAGAGAACTCACTACTTTGAAAGTAAGTTTTAAATATTTCCTAATTTTGTTTAAGCGTAAAACACAACGCCGACCGTCACCAGATGACCCTAAATGAATTTTCCCATCACAGATGGTTTTTGGTACTCGAAAACGCTCCTCCAGGATTATTCATTATGAACCCGGGCCGCAACACACGACCATCCGAAAGGATTTTACCGAAATTAGCACCCAACACAATCAATTCCTGACACTCGAACATTCACCCCCACCAACTGTTATAGAAATCGTGCTACCCGAAAAAAAATTTAAAAAGGCCCAGGAGCACAACGTACGACAAATTTTCAACTCTGAACAAATTTTCGCGAAACAAAAAAATTGGAAAAAGACCCAGGGCCCCACTGGAGGATCTCCGAAACAAATTTTTCTGAGAGTAAGATCCATCGTAATCGTATTATGGTTTTGATGGAAACATAGTTCAGACTCTTAGCTTTCAGAATTTTCTCTATTAGACACAAGCATGTAGGTACCAATATGTGACAGTAAATTTTCAAAATGAACTGAATTAACGGTTATGCATTTCAAACACCTGTTCATAAACCAATTCCTAACTTTTAGAAAAACGTTTCTGTCTCTTGTTCACATAGCTACGAGTATTCGAGTAATTAAATTTTCTTTAACGGGATATATGAAGAATAAACTTTAGTTTTTAAATGGCCCCAGCCAAGAGGTGAAAATCTATTGGATTTAGATCTGGTGATCTTGGCGACCACTGTATACTTCCTCCGCAACCAATCCACTGCCTTGGAAACAAAGTATTTAAGTGTGATCGTAGACTTCTTGCAAAATGTGCCCATCATGCATCGCAAATTTATCAATGGAACTTCTTCCAGAAGTTCTTCAATTTGGCTTTTTATAATTTTTTAATATTTTATTACCGTCTAATCTATCTGGAAGTATGATTGGTCCTAGTAATTCATCTCCAAAAATACCACAATGGTTATAACCATAAACGTATGGTTTACAATTTTTAAATGGGGATAGCTTGATGATCATAAATATGAGATGCGTAAATTTATGTATTCGTTCCGAGTAATAGCAGCTTCGTCAGTAAAAATTATCTTCTACGGGAACCATAAGTCTTCGATTTGCTGCCCAATTACCCATTCACCGAAAAAGTTTGTAACGATCCTCAAGGCGGGCGAGGCGGTGAAAGATAGAAATTTCCAATCCTGCACTTGTTTCTGCCCAGATCGTTAACAGAAATGAGTGTGTTTTAATTGAAAAGGCTTCCGCGGCGGATTATTGGATTAGCCCGGCTATGGCTCAGTGGATGGGTGGGTAGAAATGGAACCTTGCAGAAAAAAACCTGGAGTTACCGCCGATTACATCTTACGAGAAAAAAAAATTTAGCCCGGACAATTATATACCTACGATTTATTGCTACTTACCATGATCACACCCTATAATGAATTTAGTTATTCCATCCTGAAAACAAAACGATTAGAGGAAAACGACTAAGTAGTGAATGGTGGAAATTTAAGAAAAAGACCATTATTACAATAAATTTTTCCATATCCGTATTTATTAATGATTAAAAAACACAAAAAAATAAATTTAATAATTATAGGCAACGAGTTACTCAAAAAAAAAATAATTGAATTATTTAATCAAAACTCAAGAAAAAAAATTTTAATGGTACCTTTTAACGATGCGTTGGCCGGCATAGTTGTTCGCGTAATCCACATTGACGATGTAGTTGATAATCCCAAACAAGAAAATTCTTTTGATTGTAGTACGTAAATGATGAATTTATTGTAGTAGTTTTATTATGTAGTTTTAATGTAATCGTTAGGACTTTAAGTTTAGGAATTCACGTGCAATAAGTAATTGTTTAACGTTCAGGTTTTCACTTGCACATCAGTTGGTTTATATTTGTTTTTATTATTATTTGTATTATTATTATAAACTATTATAAGCTTCGCTTTTTTAGTATTATTTCTTATTGTTTTGTTGTTGAATTTTTTTAATTAATTTTCTCTTAGCATGTTAAAGTTAGCCGAAAGTTTCCAGCCGAAAGTGAAAAAAAATCGATAATGCAGATAGTGTCTCGACTACTTCAGCCGAAAATTAAAAAAACTATGTATTGAATTTAAATCCCAGCCGAAAGTAACTACCCAACAAACTCAGCCGAAAATATGTATACATTCGTAAAAAACTACAATTAAAACTAAAATACCGATATTAATTTAGAAATTTCTTATGAATATAACATGTATATAAAGTATATGGTCAAACTTCAAAAATTGGAAAAGGTCTTATTTGAATTGGTTTATTGATGGTTATCGCTGGAAAATTGTCCAGGTCAAGTTTCATGTTGGGAGTTCGGGAAAATTGAGGGGAGTGAAATACACGTGCAAATTTCAAAAATTTGTTTAAACTTAACGTTTAAAGTGTTATGTCTGGAAAAGGTCTTATTTGAATCGGTTTATTGATGGTTATCGCTGGAAAATTGTCCAGGTCAAGTTTCATGTTGGGAGTTTTTGAAAATTTTGGGACGAATTGGGGGAAGTTTTTTAGGTGAAGTTTTAATATTGCATGTTGTGTACGTGGCGATCGTCACACTATTCCTGCCCTCGGGAGTTGGTTTATCGATTTTACTAAAATGCTTTACACAAATACTCGGAATTCGGTTGGTTAAAGACCTGTTGAGAATATAGCAAGCAAAATAACCAGTCTACGATGATTCCAGACACTCGACACTATTGTGCCACTTCAGTCAATAATTTAATTTCACATAGTTTGCGATTTATATATTTTATACAGCTATTAATTTTGTATAAATAAACCTTTCTCGTAATTATAAAAATTAGAATAAAGTAAGCAGTCAAGTAAACAACGTGATCTTTTTTGTTAGATCTCCCTAGTGACAATCTAACATAAATCAAGTTAAACAATTAGGCATAGCTGAGCAAACATGCCAGCTAGCTGTCTAAGCCCAGCAACAGACCAATAACAGTAAATCGTAGATATATATGTTATACGGAACATGCAATTTTTATGTTATTATGTATTATTAATAAAAATATTCTAATATTCTCAATCTCAGAGAGTGCAATCGAGCAATAAGTTTAACAAATTTTATTCTTTGAACTATAATAAAACAAAGCAAACAAATTTTTTTTTCCCGAACTCCCAACATGAAACTTGACCTGAACTTGAACCGATTCAAATAAGATTTTTTCCAGACATAACACTTTAAACGTTAAGTTTCTACAAATTTTTGAAATTTGCACGTGTATTTCACTCCCCTCAATTTTCCCGAACTCCCAACATGAAACTTGACCTGGACAATTTTCCAGCGATAACCATCGACAAACCGATTCAAATAAGACCTTTTCCAGACATAACACTTTAAACGTTAAGTTTCTATAAATTTTTGAAATTTGCACGTGTATTTCACTACCCTCAATTTTCCCGAACTCCCAACATGAAACTTGACCTGGACAATTTTCCAGTTATAACCATCAATAAACCGATTCAAATAAGACCTTTTCCAGACATAACACTTTAAACGTTAAGTTTCTACAAATTTTTGAAATTTGCACGTGTATTTCACTCCCCTCAATTTTCCCGAACTCCCAACATGAAACTTGACCTGGACAATTTTCCAGCGATAACCATCAATAAACCGATTCAAATAAGACCTTTTCCAGACATAACACTTTAAACGTTAAGTTTCTACAAATTTTTGAAATTTGCACGTGTATTTCACTCCCCTCAATTTTCCCGAGCTCCCAACATGAAACTTGACCTGGAAAATTTTCCAGCGATAACCATTAATAAACCGATTCAAATAAGACCTTTTCCAGACATAACACTTTAAACGTTAAGTTTCTACAAATTTTTGAAATTTGCACGTGTATTTCACTCCCCTCAATTTTCCCGAACTCCCAACATGAAACTTGACCTGGACAATTTTCCAGCGATAACCATCAATAAACCGATTCAAATAAGACCTTTTCCAGACATAACACTTTAAACGTTAAGTTTCTACAAATTTTTGAAGTTTGACCATATACTTTATATACATGTTATATTCATAAGAAATTTCTAAATTAATATCGGTATTTTAGTTTTAATTGTAGTTTTTTACGAATGTATACATATTTTCGGCTGAGTTTGTTGGGTAGTTACTTTCGGCTGGGATTTAAATTCAATACATAGTTTTTTTAATTTTCGGCTGAAGTAGTCGAGACACTATCTGCATTATCGATTTTTTTTCACTTTCGGCTGGAAACTTTCGGCTAACTTTAACAGTATTTTTCTCTTGTATGTAACTAAGTAAACACTTGTTTTAATTGCCCACAACACTTCCGTCCATGCACCGTTTATTAATTTCTATTTATTTTAACTACTCGTGATATTAGAATAACTAATCCATGTCTGTTTTATTTTATATTTATTGATTTAACTTAATTTTAATTAATAATAATTTATATTTATTTTATATTTATTTAAACTATTATTAAAATCATTAGTCAATGTCTGTTTTAATTTTTATTTATTACTCATATTAGAATCACTAATTAACAACTATCTTTACTAATAATTCACATATAAATATTTTTAATTTTTTTTGTTTTTTCTTATCTTTTTAATCATTATTCGACTTAGATGAAATCTTGGCACAGCCAAAATAATTTAACTTCAATTTAGTTATTAAAAAAACCGAACAAATGTAATAGAGATTTTGTTTTTGATTTAATCTCTATGCAATATCAGACACAACTCCCCGCGTGTTGGTCAAATTTTTCTTTTATAGTCCAAGCAAAAACAAACCGTAACCGCAATCATCATGCGATTTCGTTTTTTTTTTTTCAGGATGGAATACGAATCCAGTTTTCCAATTTTTTTTCAAAATAATTGAATTTCGGTGCTTTCAATTTCGATTACTTAAGTGGTATAGTATGATTCAATAATGTATATATATAAATTATCGAACTCGGGGGTGGCCACCGGGGTTATACTTGGGACGAAAAAAAAATTCGTTACAAATCGAGGGGACGACCTTGCCCTGAGATGAGTCTTATGCCGGGTCACCACCACTTCCGGGACACCAAACATCAAGAAGACCTGTGTCTCCAGGAATCTTACCACTTCTTCGGCGGTAGCTTGACGTACTGGCTTGGTCAATACAAACTTGGTGAGGTGGTCTACAACAATGAAGATAGACGTATTACCGCTCCGTGTTCGAGGATAAGGACCCCAGAAATCCAGGTAAATTCGCTGCCAAGGCCTCGAAGTGGCAGGGAGAGTTCCCAGAGGAGGTCGAGTGCAATAATTTAAGGTTTTATTTGCTTTACATAGTTGACAGGCATTTACAAAGCTTTTGGTATCTAAAGATAAGGAAGGCCAGTAGAAATACCGCTTAAGGAGGTCAATAGTTTTCCGAATTCCTAGGTGTGCAGAGGTAGGAGGTGTATGTGCTGAATTCACCAAAGTTTGTCTAAGTTCCTCCGGAACTATAAGTTTCCAACAGGGTAGGTCATCTTCGGGTGACAATTCTATTTGAGGTTTAAGATTAATAAAAACCTTACCATCCATGGTGTTGACATTATTCTTAACTCTACTATTTTCCAAGGAGACAATCAGTTCCGTGAATTTTTCCGACAGGAAAGCAAGCGAATCCAAATCAATATTCAGAGGTCTATCGGAAAGGTAAAAAGCATCCATATATATCCTAGATAGGGCATCGGGGACACTATTTTCGGAACCCTTGCGGTACTCGATTGTGAAATCAAACCCTTGGAGCTTCAAGCTCCATCGGGCTAGACGTCCAGTTAAATCTTTCGTTGACATCAACCATGTTAAACTCGAGTGATCCGTAATTACAGTGAACGGAAGCCCCTCGACATAGGCTCTAAATTTATCGATAGCCAGTAAGGCGGCAAGGCATTCGAGCTCGGTTACACTGTAATTTCGTTGAGCACCAGAAAGCTTATGTGACATATATGTTAACGGTCTCCCCATCCTGATCCTTCTGAAAAAGGACAGCCCCAACTCCAGTCGAACGTGCATTATACTGAATGAAGAACCTTTGATTGAAATTAGGCGTCGCTAAGACAGGGGTTGAGACTAACGCTAACTTCAACGCGTCAAACGATTGTTGAGCTTCTGCATTCCAGTGGAATTTCCTGCCCATCTTCAGAAGGTCAGTCAGGGGAGCAAACACCACAGAGTAATTGCGGATGAAACGGCGGTACCATTCTGTTACACCCAAAAACCTCCTAACCTGACGAACAGTTTTTGGTGCCGGAAACTCTGAAATGGCCTTTACTTTATCGGGGTTGGGGCGCAGTTCTCCCTCACCAACGACATGACCAAGATATTCGATTTCTCTCAGTAAAAATTTACATTTCTCCACATTGATTGTGAGACCAGCTTTCGCAAGTCTCTCAGCAACTACGGATAGAATCGCAAAATGCTCATCTAATGTGGCTGTAGTTATTAAGAGATCATCGAGATAAACGAATACTCGATCATGAAGCTGGTGTGGGATAACTCGGTGCATCAACCTCGACAAAGTTTGGGGCGCATTGCAGAGCCCAAATGGCATCACCTTAAATTGGTATAATGGACGCCCCGGAATGGTAAATGCCGTTTTCTCTCTGGAGCCCGGACCCAAAGGAATTTGCCAAAAGGCATCCTTGAGATCCAGGCTCGAGATGAATTTAGTCTGGTCCAATCTACTCAATAAACCGTCGATCAATAGCAGTGGGTACGCATCTGTCTTCGTAAGAGCGTTTAATCTCCTGGCATCAAGGCATACTCGTATGTTACCATTCGCCTTTTCACCACGGCCATTGGGGAGCTCCAAGCACTGTAACTTTCCTCGATTACGTCTAATGCCAGCATCCGATCAAGCTCTGTATATATTAGTTTCTGTATCGCGGGGGATACAGCGTAAAATCTTTGCTTGACTGGAGGAGCATCTCCAATATCTATATGATGACTAAGCACATGAGTTCTGCCTAGACCCAGTCTTTCAAAGTTTGGTAAACGATCGATTATACTTTGAAGTTGACGTCGTTGAACTTCGATTAGGCCGTGCTGTTTGGACAAAGCACAATTTAAAGATGCAGAAGCTGGATTCAGCACTAAACTCGCAATCACTCTAGGGGCAATGCCAAAAATCTCCCAGAAATCGCACCCTAAGTATAACGGTTGCTGGAACGAGGGGACAACGAAAATTTTCATGAAAGTGGGTTGTTGGTGGAATGACACATTAACCATTACGTACCCTAATACAGGTTGCGATGAACCGCAAGCGGTCTGTACATATGTGGAAATTGGGTATAGAACAAGTTTATGTTTTGATATGAACAGTTCGGCTCCCTTACCCAAAGCGCTAATGGTCGCCCCACTATCCAACAGCCCCCTTATTTTGGTCCCCTCAAGCTCAACAGTAACATATGGGCGATTATCCTGAGGAGATTCAGGTGTGTTGGATAAAATAGTTTCTGCACACTTAGCATACATGCGCCTACGCTCAGAAAAGTATTTCTGGGCACGAAATCGGAATGACTTGAGTTTGCCATGGTTGATGGCCTTCACACTAGCTTGAGGAGACGGAAAGTTAACGCAATTTACGGACGCTTGGGATAGCCCATGCTCGGTCTCGGTATTAACATCTGAGGTCGTGAGAGTATCGTTCGAGGTCCGAGATTTGCTGTCTGGGAATGAGGTGGACCGACTCGACTCATTCCCGTCGAAGGGTTTTCCGCTTTTTGCGAACAGTCTGTGCAATGAACGGTTTTAACGTTGGGTTGCCCGCACACATAGCAAAATGTGGTAGAAGGTAAATCGCATCGAAACCAATAGTGAGCTAATTGTTGGCAATTAAAACAATACCGCGGTGCAGGCGGTGGTGCAACTTGAGGATTATAAGTAGTCGGTTGATTATAATTAATTTTGTCAATATCCGGCGGATACCCCATAAATTGAGAGCCTACGGTTCCCTTCGGGGCAGGCGGTACCATGGCTTGAGTTCGGTTGAGTAACAGCAACTTTTGGTACTATAAGATTGTGAAAAGCAGCAACCTCATGTAGCTCGATTATTAATGTTGTTTCTGGAATATAATCTATTCGTCTCCAAATATCCTCTGTCGAAATACAGGTACTAACCAATTCGCTTACGGAGAAAATAGGTCTACCTGCTAAATGGGTAATTAATCCGAGACGCATATTTTTCTTAAGAATCTCCATAAGCTCAGTTTCAGAAAATGGAACCTTCATAGGCATAGTCATCGACAGGATATCGTAGTAAAAATCTACAAAGGGTTCGCCTCTTTTTTGTTTCCGGTCATCGATTTGTTTTCGAATGTCTACGTCTGTCCGACGATCTTGAAATCGGTGAAAAAATGAGTTCCAATCATTAATAAATACGGGTATGGAAAAATTTATTGTAATAATGGTCTTTTTCTTAAATTTCCACCATTCACTACCTAGTCGTTTTCCTCTAATCGTTTTGTTTTCAGGATGGAATAACTAAATTCATTATAGGGTATGATCATGGTAAGTGGAAATAAATCGTAGGTATATAATTGTCCGGGCTAAATTTTTTTTTTCTCATAAGATGTAATCGGCGGTAACTCCAGGTTCTTTTCTGCAAGGTTCCATTTCTAGCCACCCATCCACTGAGCCATAGCCGGGCTAATCCAATAATCCGCCGCGGAAGCCTTTGCAATTAAAACACACTCATTTCTGTTAACGATCTGGGCAGAAACAAGTGCAGGATTGGAAATTTCCATCTTTCACCACCTCGCCCGTCTTGAGGATCGTTACAAGTTTTCTTAATAGTTTATTATTTTCCAAAATGTCTTGTACAGTTTGATAATGAAAAGGTTGGAGATTTTCTTTAATATCAGGTGTGTAAATATGAAACCGGAATTTAATAATAAATAGCGCCACCTGTCAATGTGTCTTTCGACAAACCACGACATGGGTGCCATTGTATGTTGTTGACATCTGTCAACAACATACAATTCATAACCATACAAGTTTCATAGAATAACGCACGTTTTTACGTGTTAAAAAATGTCGACTTTTGTGCCTACATATTACGATTTGCGGACATGATTGATTTTTTGTTATCATTTGAAGAAAACTGCTACAAAATCACATTTAATGCCTGTCAAAGCTTACGGTGAACATGCTCTTGGTAAATCACAGTGCTATGATTGGTTTAATAAATTCAAAAGTGGTGATTTTGAGGTGAGAAATGAAGAACGTAGAAGACCACCAATAAAGTTTGAAGACAGTGAATTTCAAACATTGCGGATCAATTGAATGTGCCACGAGAAGCCACCTCCATTCGTTTAAAAGCCATGGAAAAGATATAAATGCTAGGAGGGGGTATCCTATGGGTTCCACATAAACTGAATTAAAGGCAACAGGAAAATAGAAAACCACTTGTAAAATGTTGCTCGCCAGATACAAAAGTAAGTCATTTCTCCATCGAATTGTGATTGGCGATGAAAAATGGGTCTATTTTGAGAAATCAAAGCGTCTTGGGTTGATCCAGGACAACCATCGACATTGACTGCAAGGCCAAATCGCTTCGGATGGAAGCTGGCGAGCGCTTCGAATCGCTTCTGGATTAGGGAAGGAAACTCGGGAAACATTTTATTTGTAATTTTTTTAAACACTTTTTTTTCTGGCGTGCTGAGGTAAAAAGATAGTGTTAATTTTTTTGAAAACAAAATTAAAGGGGGAATAATTTTCCCTGTCAATTTAGATATGGAAAAATTATTCCCAATTTATAAATATTAACATCAAACTTTTCTCCTCAGTAGACCGGAAAAAAATATTTGAACAGAAATTACATATAAATTCCTTCCCCAGTTCCCTATTCCCGGGGAATTACCAGAATAGTGCCACTGGTACAAGTATAAAGTGCTTTAACAGAGCACACACTTCTGCATCAAGGCAAAAATGATGTTCCCCAAATTTCCCGTCAAATAACTTCGGCCCATCATGATATACTCAGTCAACATGCGCATGATCAATCATCACACTTATTTACTAAACCACCAGCCACTATTGAACTAAAACAAATCGACAATGGCCAAACAACCAGCCATGTATGTCATGCACGCTTATTCTCAACAACCACAGCACTACCAACAGCTATGCGCTGAACCAAAATCCTGCGCTCAAAGCCTAAATCTGAAACGACATCCGTCATCTATATCTATTTACGGTTTAGCATCCAAATCGGCTGGATACACCAAAGGAAAAATGAATATGACCATTGGCACACGTTTCGATCCAACTTATAAGCTATCAATCACGGCTCATATTATAAACAAAATCGCTAACTTATTGCCCACAAAACCAATAAAATATCCCTGAAAATTAATTAAGGATTTAAATTTGGCGGGTTCTCAATTCTTCCAACCAAATAAAATCGATGTTCTTCTTGGGGCTGACGAGTTTTTTGAAATTTTAAACCCAGAAAAGCGAATAATCACAACCTATTCTCATCATGCACGCAACCACTGAATCCTTTAATCAACAGCAAAACGACGATTTAAATCAACAATTAAGATAGATTTGGGAAGAGGGATAATCAGTTTCTGGCTCCAATCCGGAAAGATTATCTACGAATGAATGCGAAATCTTTTACGAGAACAGTACGACAATTTGTTGTAAGGCTTTCTTTCAAAAATCTACGACCAGAATTAGGCAGGTCATTCGAAGCAGCATAACAGAGACTATTCGCTATGGAAAGAAAATTTCAACGATCGCCGAAATTTAGTGTCGAATATAAATCATTCATCCACGAGTATATCTCCCTAGACACATGACGCTCATATCATTTTCCGCCATAACAGCAGAAGAGGATCAACGATATTAATGGCCTCATCATGCAGTACTAAAGCCAACAGCTGTAAACCCAGTAACGGAGTATCTCTTAATGAAGCATTGCAAATTGGACCGAATTTACAAAAGACAAATCAACAATAATCATGAAGTTTCGGAAGCATTCAATCGCCGTAGTAGCCGATATTGAAAAAATGTATAGGCAAAGCCTAGTCAATTCAGAAGATGCCAATTTTCAATTAATTCTATGGTGTGAAAACCAAAAGGAGACCAAACCATATTTAGCTGTAAAAACGTTTAAAAAATCAGCTGAAAATGACCAGCAGTAGTATCCAAAGGCGGTGCATGTGATATCTAACGATTTTTATTTAAATGATCTATTAACGGGAAGCTACACCATTCAGGAAGCCATGATACTTAAAGATGAAAATGGAAATCGAACAGCCAAGAATTTCTGAATAAGTTTTTTAACCATGATGTGCAAACCATTCCAAAATTAATAGAATATGTGATTTGTCAATAAAAACGTTAGGAATTATTTGGCACGCAAAATTTGATGAGTTTTCTTTTAAGGTACACCGAGAGGTCGAGGCAACAGGGACCAAGCCGAAAATTTTCTCAACAGCATCAAAGGCTTATGATCCATTGCGGTTGTTTAAAATCTTACTCCAGAAATTATGGATGCTGAAGACAGAATGGGACGCCAGCTTATCTGGCCGTATCGTCAAATCTTGGATTATAATTTATCAGTCACTGCCAGGACTTGAAACCATTCGCATTCCAACCCAGCTCCAGTTACACGCATTTTATGACGCATCAGAAGGGGCATATGGTATAGTGTCATTTATTTAGGAGCTACGAATAGGATTGGTGAAACCACAGTAAACATCATCTGCGCAAAAGATACGGTTGCACCAATCAAACTAATTTCCTTACCTAGATTGGAGTTGTGTTGGGTCGTACATTTGTGCATTAGTACAATTTTGTATCAAAACTTCAAAAATTCAAGAATGCTACTGACCACGGTTGTGATTCTTATGTTGCTTATGTATGTAGATTATGATTTCAGCTACCATTAAAACATATACCCAGAGTGCTACCAGCATGTATTTGCATTATGATGATTATGATAATTTTAGTATATTTTCTCTTCTGTTTCATAAATGCTTCGATTTTTCATAAAAATTTCTGCCAAGAATTACTGATTTGCTTAAAAATTTCAAAAAATTTCTGCTGGTTTCAAAAAATATCAGCAGAAAAAATTTCCGTTTTGTGATAGTGATGCCTCTAGCGGTGAATAACAAAAACACATTTTTTCTGCTGGAAATTTTCTGCTAACCTATACGGCATGTGTATGAGTCTCTTAAAAGATTACTTTTGTTATTAGCATTTTTGAAAATTTACTCACATTTTGAAAATTTACTTGCCTTCTTTGTATAGTTTAGTGGTATGATTTTTTATTTAATATTCTAATAAATAAGTTTTGTGTGTTTGATCCGTTATTTATATTTCCAACATAAAGGTTATAACATACAATACTAATGAAACAACAACAATAATAAAGAAATTCTTTGCAATAAAATCTTTGGAAATGACGCGCAGAAAATCTATCATATATTTTTAGAGATTTCTGTGCAACATTTGTTGCATGCAACAAATTTGCGATTTTTTTCATGTGTTGCTAGGAAATGTTATAATTCGAATTTGTGTTGGGGCTTATATCGTTTGCGTTCTAGTGGCATATCTTCAGACAACATCATGATTGTAATGAATAATAATCGCCTCAATAAAAATATGAACTCTGAGAAGATTCAAACTTGCACTCTTTGGGGTTGGAAACACTTGGTGGTGGACACCTTAACCACTCGACCGCCAAGTGGATATACTTGAGTAGAGTAAAATTCGTAACAATATTTGCCTGTGTCTTCGAGATCATTTTTATTTGAAATTTGCTGCTAAGTTTTATTAATCAACATTTCAAAATTCTTATATTGATTTGATTATTCATAAAGAAAATCGATCTCGGCTAAGCGGTTAATTAAAATCTTAAATAATTCCAATCCCAAATATGTAGAAAATATGTAATAAAAATAAAAATATGTGGTACATAGAACTAAATGATGTTATGTACAGTTGTAGTTGTAGTGTACGGTTCTGTTTCTATAGTTTTCAGTTCTAGACACATAATAAAATATAAAACAGACATAAAACTATAAGCCATAAGTAAAAGAAAACTATACTCGTATGAAGAGAAAAGTGTTAACAACAAGGAAGTTCAATAGATTTTCTATCTAAAATTTTTTGGTTCGTCTATTTTTTCGTTTATGTTATTGTTTGAAAGTAGGAAAAATTTCATGTTTTAAAATTTTCATTTCCGTTTTTCGAACAATTATTTATTGAACTGTTCTGTGTCTGTCTGTGTGTGTGTACACTATTGTTTTTACTTCCCGTTCGATTTTGATTCTTTCTTGTTACATAAGACGAAATATTATTTTGATGCTTTTATTGTAAGAAGAATATTCAAACTGTGCACAAGAATAATAGAAAGATGATTTTGTTGCTGGTGTATAGTGTTACCAATTTTTTTTTTTTTTGGAAGAATAGATTTTATTAGGTTACTACTATGGGGAATTGAACTGCAATATGATAAGACATTCGTAAGACGGGTTACATATCTCGTTTCGTTTCATACAATGCACAAAAATAAAGTTTCTGCGCTTTCTAATACACTTACAAACTTTAGAATTTCTCATTAATTTTATATTAGTAATGAAATTTTTATTGTCTCCTAAAGTATTATTTACCATAGATAGTTTGCTCCGAAGACGCCAACATTGTAAAACAAGAATTGTTTTTTTTCCAAAATTAAGTCGTTTGTGATTCAGCTTTGTAGCATATTTCGGGTTTTTATTGATCTAATAAATTAAATGCTAACTTAAATTGTATATGCAATATTATAGTTTTGTTTATGTATTGAAATATTTTGAATAATTTTGGCTATAACGTCGAAGGCCTAGCTATAGACTCTTAACAGGCGTGTACGAAAAGGGGGTCAAACGAGTCTGGTGTCTGGAGTCTAGACCCCATCTTAGCTCAGCTAATTTTAATAACCTTACCGATTTATAGTTCCCTAACATAAAATTTTATATTTTCCCTCTTCCGTACGTTTGTAATTCTATTCAAATCAGTTTTCATTCTGTTTTTTTATATATTTACCACCATTGACTACTTTGTTGGATAAAATATTTCTTCCAGATATTTGAAACTTTATTTATCATGACCTTGTTATGAGGACTAGCCATCTAATTCAATTTGATCTGAAGAATCCGATCATATCGTTGCCACCGAGAAGTTGCTTTATCTCGTCGCTCATACGAAACCTTAATTGGATCGAAGATGGAATGAATGCCCTTACATCCAAAAGTAAATAGCATTCTACAGTCATTAGAGGTCAAAGTGCAGCTTTCGCTTTCGAAAACCATCACAGGACTTATGAGTTCTTTTTAAAGTGCAAGCTTGGATGACAGCGATAGGTGTTTAGTTTGCAATAGCCTTGATTGGGCGTTGAAAACTTTTCATATGACGATATTATTACTGGCGCGAGGTATTCAAAGTCTGCTATCAAAATTATGTTCGCCGACTCCAAAATTAGTGATCGAGCTGAATGAAACCTCTTTGATACCGCTATAGGTCTTCGACCAAAAAGAACAATATCATCTGCATATTCAAGAATTTGGCCTGATTTATTAAATATATAACGCGAAGTTTCAATATTGAATTTCTCCAGTCGAGGCATACATATAGAGCCAGACGTTGTTAATTTATACAGAGAAACGAGTTTCTGGAATTCCTAAGCCCATGAGTGTGGTTCATAGATTCTCGCGGTTGATACCATTGATACCATGTCATACGGAAGTTTGTACATAGTTGATGTATAGTTAAATTGTATTCCCAACATTTTTCATTTGGGACGAAAACCACACTGATAGTCGTTAATGATATTTTAGGTGAAAGAGATGAGTCTGGCAAATAAAACGAGATTATTAAGAACTATGCCGCGATAGTTTTCACATTTAAGACGGTCGCTTTTTTGTGCTGTAGGCATAACAGCACCGTCTTCCAATTCTCTTGTAACTCTTTTTGGTTCAAATAGAGATGATGAGCTCGTATAGATTTGGCAAAATAGTAGTGCCTCCGAGCTTAATTAATTCTGAAGGGATTCTGCCGAGCCTACTTGATTTTCTATGGTATGTTCGATAAATATCTCTTCATCTGGTGGAGCATTGCTCTAATGAGGATCAGATCGTCATTCCAATTTAACAGAATTGAAGAGAGAACGTCAGCCACGTTTGTACTCAGCTCTTCTTTCCCGTCTTTGATGGCTGTGCTTTTTGGGTGGAAGCTTTTAGTGAGATTCCTGGCGTTAGCAAAACAGCCTCTAGACTTCCATTATTCCGCTTCAAACTAATGTTTTTGATGCATTTTATCATATACTCCTGCTTCTTGCGTCGGAGATATTTAGTCGTAGCTTTCCTCACTGGGAGATGTTATGGCTGAATAACTAGCCACTGCTCCGATGAAGAGGTTCTTCGTTACTATTGTGCTGGTTAAAATAGTCAGTGACAGCAGATTGCATACTCTGCAAAGATGACTGATCCTTTAAAGCATCGACATTCCATCGAACGGTCTTTTGTGCTTTTCTATTGAATGTCGATGATAGTTTGCACTTATATTTGAATATGACAAGCAAATCATCGCTGTCCATATCGACATCTATGGAGGATCTAGCGTCGGATATGTTGGTGAGGTGTCTCTTGAAGTTCATGACGTGTTCGATTTGGTTTTCCGTTCTTCGACCATTCGACTAACGTGCTTATTACTTTTTGATTTGTTAAAGTCATCCACACTGATTTTAATGGTGTGGTGCGGTATGTTATTCATACCTTCCTAGATGAATAGATTCTTAATGATCGTGATATTAAATTTCGCAGTATGAGTCTGACCGTGCATATCCGCATATTGATATGGCAGAGATCATTGTTTCACGTGCCGATGGTTTAGAAAGCTAATAGGCCAATGGCTAAGGCCATTGTAATGAAGAGTGTAACTATTGGTGGTGCCATGGATCCCAGACCATCTAAATAGTTCTAGAGTAACTTAAGAGACTAAGCACGTTCCATGTTCCCATTTTTAAACCGTTCTGCATGTACAATTTCCTAGGTCGTTTCTGTGATGAATCCAATATGGTAATCCGAGGTCTTTGTTAACCTACCGCTCAACCTGCATGTTATGTGTAAGGGTCACGCGTACTGGCGAAGGATCTCAACGACATTAATCATCAAGAAAAGGGAATTGATAACGTGAATGTTCGCGAATACAGCAAAATGCAAGTGATTTACAATTGAAATACAAATTTATCAGCCTATACAACAAACGTAATAATCTCGAACGGCGATCGACAAGTATATAAGCGCGACCAAATTTCCATGCAGACACAGTTGTAATTTGTGTGAAGTGAAAATGAAGTTATAGGTGTGTCAGTTTTCTATAGCCAAAAACATCTGTGTTTCATCGTCCACAAAATAATATTGAGAATACAAATTAATTCGGTTCGTTTTTTCAATTTTAAAATAAAATGAATGAACAGATTAATTAAAATATCGTCCATCGCTGCTTACGACTTTTTCCCACCTCTCAGGCAATTATCGAATCCCATCTCGGAAAAACGTTTCGTCTTTTGAGGCGATCCAAGTTTGAAGCCAATTTTCAATTTCGTCGAAAGAAGTGAACCGGTGGCCCACCAAATCGTATTGCATCCGTCGGAACGACCAGTAATCAGAAGGAGCAAGGACTAGAGAATACGGCGGGTTCGGCAAAATATTCCACTTGAGCATTTCCAAATATTTTTAACGACTTTTGCAACGTGAGGTCGAGCGTTGTCATGCAGAAGAATAACTTTATCATGCCTTTCCTCATATTCCGCTCATAATGGAATTGCCAGGTTGTAGCAGCTCGTAGTACACAACGTCTCTTTAGTCTCACCAGTCCCACCAGTTACATAGCATAACCTTCGAACCATGAATGTTCGTCTTTGGTGTTGACGTTGAGGTCGATGGCAACGATTGACCGGGCAAAGCGTAGTATGTTTTAGTCTTGGGGTTATCGTAGGAGAACCACTTCTCATCACCAGTCACTATCCGATGTAAAGCACCTTTTCTGGTTTGCCTTTGAAACCGCTGCTCACAAGAACGAAATCGTCGTTCCACGTCTCTAAGGGACTCAATTATGCACAAAGATTTCAATCGTACGGAAACTGTTCGTTGGGTCACCCCTAATGTACCGACAAGCTTCTCTTGCGTTTGAGTCGGATATCATCGAGCAATGCCTCTAATTCATCCCCCGTCCCAAGCGAAGCTTATCTTCAACACTGAAATTATCATGTTTGAAGCGTCGAAACCATTCTCTACATGAATTATCGGTTGGAGCATGGTCATCGTAAACTTCCACAAGCATGTGCTTCAGCTGCACTTTTTTCCCAATTAAAACAAAAAATTAACACTTCCCTAGCAAATACAAGCAATACAAACCTAATGTTAACGGCACATGTGTAATCCGTCTGAAACAACGGAAATCTTTTTTAAAGGGGAAATCGAGATAGCATTACCAGGTGCTCATGAAGTGTTAAAGCACGAACATTATGGATTACACCGGCAATAGATAATTTGGAGAAAAAAATTAAATAAAGGGACGGTTTAACATTAAACAATACATTCTGAAAGAGTTTAAGACATTGGCCAAAGAAATAATTTATTGAGTTTTGGCAGGAACATATCCGAGGTTTGTTCGTAAGAAATCATAACAACAATGGTCCAACTATAGAGTTCAACTTAAGGTGGCTGCGGATTAGATTACATAATAGGCCTCCAGGCCGATTCTCAGAAAAATGGTCGATGCGGACGGTTTACTGTGGTTTGCAAATAAACTCAAATACGACCTAAGCCGAAGTCGTCATTTTAACCGACTTTTCATTTTCGACCGCTGTCCAATTCGAGTAGGCTTGTCGGCTGGTTATAGTAAATTTGATCTCGTCTTTAATGTATGAAAAGGCTAGCTTCAGTAATTTTTCTAATTTCAAATTTTGGTTTGTGATGAAACTTCCCAAACTATAATGAAAAATAAACCTAACAAATTTTCCAATATACGACTTCACTTCTATTAAATAAAACAATCTTGAGTTTCAACAAATTTCTAGCACTATAGAGGGAATGAAGGATCAGAGAATTTATACAGGAACGAGAACGGGATTTGTACGGGATTTGTAGGAGCCGAAATAGAAATCACGGACTCTTTCCGAGTAACAACGCTCCCTAATTTTGTATAGTTAGGTGGGACTATGTTAAGCATTCGGTCTGGGCCATCTTGCTTAATCCTGTTAACCTCCTCAGATCACGCTCATTTCAATACTACAGGCTGTGGAGATCTTTAGTACCTCATTCTAGTATGGCTGAATATATTCATGCTCTGCCTAAAAATGAAACGGAAAGAAAACCACCTAGTCACACAGCTTCCATAGAAGGTTTTCTGTTTTTAGCAAATATTTTGACAAGCATATCATTTACGAGGAAGGCGATTATAAAACTAGAAGGTTCTAAATACAATAAGCAAAACCAGTCCAGATAAGTTTTCCAGCATCTAAGCGGAAACTACGACTTTTGGCAAAAAACGGGTTTTCAACAAAAAATTAGCATCTCTACAGCCCAGACGGATTGATTGATCGGGATGAAACCTGTTATTTATGCTTTTTCTATAAATTAAGAGATCTTAGTTATGTTTGGATGACATGGGTTCACCAGAAGTGGCAGCTTTCATAGCAGCTTTTTGTTTTTTTTTTGCAAAATTTTGAAAATTAAATCATTTATGAGAGAAAAGATTATTAAACTAAAATATTCAAAATAATTTTTCAATAAAATCAATCGAGAACAGTTTTCCAAAATTGAAGTGGAAATGACGATTTTCGACAAAAAATTGTGATTTTAACAAAAATTCGAACTTTGTACAGCATGGATGGATTGATGGATTGGGATAAAACTTCATACTTTAGTTTTTTCCACAAATTGTGAGGTCCCAGTGTTGGATGGCCGAAATCGATCGACTGGAAGTGACAATTTCTATAGGAGCTTTTAAGAATTTTACAAATAAGGTCCAAAGTAGTTTCCAAAATTTAAGCGGAAATGACGATTTTGAAACGAAAAACTGGTTTTCAGCGAAAATTCGGTCCCTGTGAAGTTTGATAGGTCGGGAAGAAACTACACACATAAACTTTAAAAAAAGAGATTTTTGATCGACATCGGTCCTCCGAAAATGGCAGCTTTCATATGAGCTTTCATGTATTTTGCAATTATTTTGAAATTAAATTTCATGCAAAATTAGTTGATCTGAACTTTTTTTAAATTTTACCGGAAATGACGTGTTTTTAAAAAAAAACTTTGTTTCACCAAACTTCCGCATCTTTACAGTCTAGGCGGTTTGAGGTGAGCTTTTCCGATTTTTGCAATGATGTTGAAAAGTTTAGCATTTTCAAAAAAACGAAAAACAATTAAATGATTTAAAGAAATTTAAAAATTATATTTTCAACCAACAAGGGTTGACCTTGTTGGTTTTGTGAAATTTAAGCAGAAATAATGTTTTTTCATTATAAAACTCAGTTTTACCAAAAGTCTGGTAAATTTCATTTTTCGCATTAGAAATCAACTTTGTTATAATCGAGATTTATGTTCATTCGTCGTAAAAGAAAATCTGCAAGCTACACTAGCAGTGACACCAAACTCAACGCCACCGCATCTCCAGATTTGGATTATATGCCTTAAAGTGCTAAAGTATTGTTCGATACTTTTTTGATTCGTGATAAATGGCGTCGTAATCATAAAAAAACTGAACTTCTACGCCGTCCTCGTTAATCCAGCGGTAGACTGTAGTGAATCAATAGGAAGTAAGGATCAATTGTGGTGTCAATGGATAGCTTTTCAAAAAATATTGATCATGTGTTTTTCGTTGTTTCGATCTGACAATTTTCATGAAAATTGTCTTTAAAAAAATGGGTTGCGAGTATCAAAAACCGATTGCAAAAGATTTTGGTTTCAGGAAAATTCGTTTAATGGATCCTCTGGTGAGGTCCGGGTTTAATTTTTATTTTATCAGCTCAAACAACTTTAATGGAACATTTTGAAGAGACCTCAAATGACTTTATCGATGGGTCCCATCCCGTGCGGTATTTTTGAAGGTTTATTTAGAGAATCTTCCGACGAGGTTCGGATTACCTAGTTTTTAATTTCATTTCTGACCTCAATCAACTTTGAGGTTTTGATGAAAAGGTTTTGATGTACTAGGAATCGATTGCGATGGGTCCATGTTATAGAAAATTTCTTTAGTTGTCCCTTCTGTGGAGCCTGCGTTCGTTATGTATTTTTTTCTCAGCGTTCGAGGACTTTAATATAAATTACTTTAAAGAAGTAAAACAGGAATTTTGATAAAAATTCCTTAAAAGGAGTTTTCGGGTTCAGGAATCGATATGGCCCTCGATTTCAAAAATATTTGTTTTCTGATGTTCTTCAGTGAGGGCCATATCGCTTTTGTTAATTTTTTTAATGCCAGATCAAACGACGTCCTCCAGTGGTTAATTTTATAAAATTTTTTCTCAGATCAAACTTCTTTAATAAAATTTGATTAAAAAGCGGTTTTCGTGTACAAGGAATATATTGCGATGGGCCCCGATTAATCGAATTGAGTTTTATTGTGTTTATAGTTGCACATGAGCGGAAAATTGGAAAAAATAAATTAAAAATTCCTTCTAGCATCAACAATCAAACCGTGAACAAGAGAAAAATATTCGTTATTGCACCATCCTTGTGCCAATTATGTCTTGATTGTGGAACCTTAAACCTTTTAGTTCAACAGAAAGTTTAAAAAACATAGATCAAGGTAAAGAGAACCATTTCCTTCAGGGTTCTGGATTTACTACCAACTTATTGTGACAAGTTCGTAAAACGAACCAAACCAAGCTGTTTTAAAATTATTTATCATAAATCACACCAAGCAAATCACGCTGAGTTTATTTAGGTTCTAGGTGGTAATATATACAAATGTATGAGCGTTCTTGTAAAATTACGAGATGCAATTTAATCTGCGAAATTGTTACAACATTCACAAAAAGAATTATTGTCGTTATAAATCGATCTCATCATCTACCAACAAAATTTTGCTTAATGAATCGTCCTGGGTACTTAATCAAAAAATGTTCAATCTCTCCCTAACACGAGTATATAAGAAGGTGATTTTGATGGATTTATACCCTATAGTAGTATGTGCGATGACCATAAAACTATGGTAAGCATTTCGGGAATCGATGTTCCGTGGCCCTAGCTACACAAAATTTAAATAAATTTTGCATTTATGAAGCGAATATGATATTTGATGAATAAAATTTTGTAATTTTTCTATAAAACTCATTGGGTCATTTGAATATTTTTTTGTATTTCCATACATATTCGCTGCTACTCACATATGAATTTTAATAAAAAAAAAATATTTCGAGGGAAATAAAATATATTGCTGGCATTAACTCAACAAATTTAAATTTTGACCAAATCGTATAATAATGATGGAATGTGAACGTACATATGTAAATAGCTAATGTGAACATGATTTGTGGTTCTTGAATTGGTATATATTCGAGATACATATGCTAATAAAAAATAAATAAACAAACAAAATTATTTTGCATATAATGATCAAAATAAAATCATAGAATGACATCCTGATTTATTAGCTGAAATAAAATTTTATTTATTATGTATACATTGCTTAATGACCATGCATCGCATTATGCATAAAAATTACAATATGCTTAAAAATTACAATTTGAGTTGTGCAAATAGGGTTCCCAACGGGTCACATAGATTGGTTTTATTCCGTACACTACCTCTGAAATTCAACTCAAGAATCCTGATATTGATACCGTAAGCCTTCTGCAATTATTAGGTGTGCAAGTAGAAATTCTGCTTTTTTGGTTAAATCCAACAAAGATTAATTATCGAAATATTCGCCATTACTGTCTATGGTCTGTATCCATTTATCAAGTAGAGGATGAATGCCCTCGCTGCATGTCTTTAACTTTCGTGACCCACTGGACTTTCAAATATGATGAAATCGATCTGAATAAGTGATAATCAGAGGGGACCAAGTCTGAAGAATACGCCGCATGCTGTAAAACTTTCCAGCCTAAGAAGGAGATGAGTTCCTGTGTTGATTTTGCTGTATGTGGACGAGCATTGTCATGCAGTAATATCACCGTCGGCCTTCCTTGGTTCGTAAATGATATTTTATCCTCCAGAACATCATTTAATTTGATGATTTTATGGCAACAATTTTTTATTTTGTACCAATAAAGCAAATTCATGCAAATGTCAACTCTTCGGTTTTTGTTTTCTTTGGTCAGTTGATGAGGAACCTATTTTCCTTCCTCCTTTTAAGTTTGACACGGATTTCCATCCAGTAAAACTTTAAATTCTTCGTCTTCAAATTATTTTGCTGCACCTGGACGTGGATCGTACTCAAGACTAAAATTACCATCACGAGATCTTGCAAACCAATTGTTTAATGTTAAATGATTCACAGAATGTTCACTCAAAGTCAAATTAACCAATTACATAGCTTGAGTAGCATTTTTTCATTTGAAAATAGAATATAATGGAATCACGTAAATGTTGCTTAACGACATCCATCTCTTAAAATTGATGCAGACGGAACGACAGCTTGTAAATGACTGAAACGTATGTCATTAAAACAGCAACGACTAAGCCACATATATCCAAAACAGCGCGCGATTTGGGTACGTTCAAGTATATTTTAATGCAATCAAATTCAGAGCCGGATTTCTACTTTCACACCTAACAAAATGTTTATTTTTTCATTTTTAACATTAATTATATCCTAACCTCGCACTGATTGGCTTTCTGGAAATTTCAAATCAAATCAAAATATTAAAACTCTCAATTTACGATTTTCACAGTAATAATTTTTGCTTGAAGTCCAAACCATTTAACATTTTACACTATTGTATTATGGAAGAGTCAATTTACTTCGGTCTGTAGGATCAAGCTATTGAAATCCTTATAAAAATTAAAAACAAATTTCTTAGATCCAAAACCATTTTACTTTCTTGAACGTAGTAAAATAAAGTAAAGTAACTATGAAAAATATTGACATCGAGATTTTGCAGATTTACCATTCGCCGCTGTTAAAAAGGCGGTTATTAAAAAAATCTCTGGGTGTATGTACGAGAATGTAGTTCCATGCAGACTAAATCTCTGTAGCTTCTCTATACAGCGAATGAAACTTATGCTTTTCTCATAAATTAGAATATCCCCATGATGTTTGGTCGAAATTGGTCCACCGCAAGTGGCTGTCTTCATAGAAGCATTTATAAGAAAAACAATTAACAACTACAATGTGTGCTGAAATTATGATTTCTGCAAACTTAAAATTTTTTTTCACAAAAATTTGATCTATGTACGGCCTAGACGGACTGATTGATGGGGATGAAAATCATACTTAAGCTTTTACCATAAATTGGAAGGGCCCGGTGCAGTTTGACCGCAATTGGTTCACTGAAAGTGTTAGCTTCCGGCGGAGCTATTTGATTTTTTGCAAATATTTTGAGCAGTACTGCAAGCGACCTGTTTTAGTTTGTTTTTGAACTAAGTAGCTGTTATTTTGCCGCTCAGAACCCTCATGTCATCCGTGAAGTAACAGAAATTCAGTATTATATTTCCGATGCTTGATCTACGTTGGGAAATATTGAAAACCTATTTCCAAAGTACAGAGTCAGTTGCCGAAACTTGGCGAGAAATGCGTAAAAAATTTGGTAGATATGAAAATTACATTTTTAAAACTCATGGAACACCATGTCAGACCCATTAGAAAATCATATAACTTGCCTGGGATACTCCTTCTTGTTTCAGTAGTCCACCAGTATCACTGAAGTTCGTGTTAAAGGCTTAGAAAATACTTAGAATGACTTTGGATTGTACCTAAGGCCAACTAAAAAATCACAGCTCTTCAAAATTATTTAATATAAATTCGCCTGAATGTTTACTTTCACCAATACTCTTACAATACGTGTGTTGGTGTTGTATTTTTTGGATTAGTTTGGATAAACTTCATGAGCATACGAAGTAAAGAAATTTTTGACTGTTGTAATGTTCTTTTCAAACATTTGACTTGTTTTATATGTTTATCAAACCGTATCTTTTTTTTAACTAGGTTCTAGAAGGCTTTGATGTAAATGCAAGAATTTACATTTCTAGAGATTGTATTTTTTGCGTTATTAAGTTAGTTAGTTATTTTTTAAAAAAAAATGTTAGAGAATACGATTTAAAAATGCCAAGTAATTTATCGTATAAAATTACCCATACCACAACCCATAACAACTTGAACTATTGCTTGTGAATAGATGCTATATAGAATAACTTGTATCCATAAAATTAATGTTGAAATTTAAATGGGTACGGTAGTTATAGGCCCGCAAAGTCTAAATATCAATCTACATAAATTATAAGAGTGTGTTAAGTTTTGACATTTATTTATCGTTACCGTTTTAAATTTTATCTTTTAGTGCAATTCGAGAATGCGAATATTGTAAAAAGGCAAGATAAATTATTTAGAGAATTAGATTTCTGAACTCCGACAGGGGGTCATAGTTATGTTCATTTGCATCATAGATCGTAATCAGCTGATGAAATATATTCCACTAGCAAGTTTGTACGTGCCAATACCAGATGCTAGTACGACCAGCCGTTTTAGTTGGTTGCGAGTTTGGAACACTAACAGTTTGTGACGTGACGTCACTGACGTCTGTAGGCTCTTACTAAGCTAAAATTCATTTCAGTTCATTAAAACCCAATGGTTTCAAAGGAATAGAAAATTTTGAAAATTGCATAAAATTCAAGATAGTACTAATGATGTCTAATACAAAGGTAAATAAAGAATGTTGATGATTAAGTATTCCATTGTAATGATTTGGAAATGTATTAAAATATCCATGAGAATCGACAAACGGTTTCATCGAAACATCAATCATGGGAACTGCCATGTTAACACCAATCTGTTTTGTATACGCTCGTTAAACATTGTACGGAAACTGGAATAAAATAAATATTTTATTTTTTATTTAGGTTTTAAATTTTTTTGCAATGTGAAATTTTCAAATCCTATGCGTTTTATAAAATTTATTTCGCTAATATTCATTAAAATACATATATTTAATGCATAACATTGTGCGAGCATATAAATTTGATGACAACTGATTTTATATTTTTTAGTTATTTTTATCTAGCAGCATAGAGATTATTGTGCACTCTATTATGCAGTGTTATTATTACGATTCAATTGCACAAACAATGGATTTAATTTTTTGCATTGGTAAAATTAAACATAAATCAATTTATTACAAATTTATATTGTAATCGTTTAGACATGTTTCGATAGTGTTACGCTCTACAGTAAATAAACGATGGACATATGCTGGAATTTCTCAACAATCAGGTTTTTAATTTAAAAACAACTTTGAAATGTACAGCTGAATTGTTTATAGAATACGTAGATGTCTACCACATTTCACACATTTTTCCGAATTATGGAAAAAGCTTCAGTATAAAGTCTTATTCCGAATAGTCAATCCGCCTGGCGCCTCTATGAAACAATGAATGCGGCTCTCGAAAAGAAATGAAAAAATTAAATAACATTTAATAATAATTTATCGACTTCGATTATGTTGGCTCTCGTAATTCGAATTGCTCCTCGTGCAGTGAAGCACGCGGAGCTTTGCCATGTTTGTTATATACTTTACAAATATATCGGTGAGAACCGGTGAACCAAATTTGGACAAAAGTCACACATCCAAATCCAGCCATCTGGGCTGTACAGGGCCGAATTTTTGTTGAAAAACTGGCTTTGTTATAAATTCTCATTTCCGCTTAAAATTTAGAAAACTGATCTGAACTGGTATTTTTGCAAAATTGATTTATAATCTTTCAATGCATTATCATATTTCTTGTAAATATTTTCAAAAGACGAAAAAGCTCTTAGCCAAGCTGTCACTTCCGGTGAACCGAGAGACACTGGGATATCCCATTTTTTGAATAACGCTTAATTATGAAGTTTCACCGCAATCAGATAAACCGCCTGGGCTGTAGAGAGGACAAAAAAGTTTAGTCTGCACACGGAGATATCTTTTGAAAGTACTTTTTTGATTTCGGCGATATAGAGAATGGTAAATTTGCAAAAATCTTGTGCTCAAAATTTATTTTACTACGAAAAGGAAACTGAAAAAATGATTGGAATCGTTTTGTCGGGATGAGCCACTGATTTTCAGAGTTTAGTCACTTACGTCGTTTAAAAGGTAAATAAAGGGTGTTTTTTTAAGAGGTTGCCGATTTTTTTTTTGAATAAAACACATATAAAATTATGAAATGACCAAAATTTTTTTTTATTTGGTAGATAATTTTTTGGCATTTAACATTTAAACACAATTTCTGGCATATGGCTACCACGACTATTTTTCACAAATGTCATTCTGGAGGTCCAATTTTCCAGCACTTTTTCAAGCATTTGAGGGCGTATGTCAGCAATGACACGTTGAATATTGGTTTCCAAAGCGTCAATCGATTGAGGTTTATCCACATAAACCAATGACTTCACGTATCCCCACAAAAAGTAATCGAGTGGCGTCAAATCGCACGAACGCGGAGGCCAATTCACCGGACCATTTCTCGAAATAATGTTGTCGTTGAAAGTTTCTTTCAATAAGTCGATTGTTTCACGTGCTGTATGGCAAGTGGCACCATCTTGTTGAAACCACATTTCATTCATATCCATATCTTCAAGATTTGACAACAAAAACTCATTTAACATGGTTCTGTATCGATTTCCATTCACGGTAACGCGTCGTCCTTCCTCATTTTTAAAGAAATATGGACCGATGATCCCACCAGCCCATAGACCGCACCAAACAGTACATTTATCAGGATGCATTGGTAATTCTAGAACGGCGTGTGGATTATCTTTGCTCCAAATGCGACAATTTTGTTTGTTGACGTATCCATTTAACCAAAAATGCGCCTCATCACTGAAGAGAATTTTACGGTAAAAAAATGGATCTTCGTTCAATTGATTTAACGACCAATCACTGAATTCACGGCGCAAACGATGGTCGTGTGGCTTTAATTCTTGCACCAATTGAATTTTGTATGGCACCAAACCCAAATCTTTACGTAAAATTTTCCATAAAGTCGATGGACAAAGTCCAATTTGCTGAGCACGACGACGAATCGATAAATTGTCGTTTTCTTCGACACTGGCCTCAACGACAGCAATATTTTCTTCTGTACGAACTCTTCTCATTCTTGTCGGTGGCTTGGCATCCAAAAGAGTGAATGTAGACCGAAATTTGGTAATTACGTTCTTTATGGTGGTCTCTGACGGACGATTATGTGCACCATAAAATTCACGAAGTGCTCTATAAACATTTTTAATTGAACACTGATTTTGAAAATAAATTTCCACGATTTGAAAACGTTGTTCTGGAGTTAACCTATTCATAATGATTTGCCAAACAATACTGAGTAGAAATGCCACTTTGAGCTGTCAAAACAACTGTCATAAAATAAAACGACATCTATCGGAAAAACAAACCTCCTAAAAAAACACCCATAAATAATAAAAAATTGAAAAAAATCTTGGGTAGAACCTCATTCCAAGAAAATCATGTATTTTTAACAAACTTCATTGTGCTAATTGGCTGCGTTGTCGGCTAGTCCTCCCTACGTAAAAATTTTGTTGCGAAAATTCGTTAAAACTCATAATTTTGCATGATTCGGACATTTCGGTTCTGGAAAGTTCACCAATCATCATCATGATCATTAATAGACAAACATGAATTTTGTGATCCCTGTTACGCCGAAACTATCTAACCAATTTTCATAAAAATTTGAGAGGTATTCTGTTTTAGGTGTGTACAACCATGTTTAATGAAAATCGGGTATCAGATGGCTGATTTACAAAGGATTAAACAAATTCAATGGCAACAACAACAAGACAACATTTGTATTTTTTCTTTATTTTTTATTTCATTCGACATGAATAGAACGAGAAATGCACTAGCATTTTGAAAGTAGAATTAGATCGCGTGAATGATTTTGTTCGATCCTTCAGATCAATGGTCGAATATTGTAAACAGCCTGAAAATAGTACTTCTGAAGTTTGTATGGTCATTAAAGTTAATCGATATACAGATATTCTTCGTTTCAATGATGCTGCTCAGACCGAAAACGAAAAATTGACAAACTCAGTTTCTAGTAGTTAGTCGTATTTCTGTTTTAGATTTGTCGTTAGATTCTTTAGCTTATCCGCTATTGTTGCCAAACGGTGATACTGGCTGACAAATTAATATACCATATAACATAGCTTCTGTACTACTTCTTCTTCTACAGTAGCTCGAAACAAAGTAACAATGCTTAAATATTCTTCCTACCGACTCGCAATTCGTGATGGGTTTAGCCTTTTGCATCGTTCGAAAAAAATATTTCTTCAATGAGTGGTTGATTTGTATATGCGGCCTTCAGCACAAGGTTGCATTTTATTCGTCAAAATCAGGCTACATTGCGTGCAAAAGTGTATAATAATTTAACTGTTTTTGTTCATATTTTTCCAATTGGTGTTTATGGAGTTCTTATTGCGTAAAGGAATTTTATCATCATCTTTTGTTGGTTCTCCACGCAATACGTACAACATTCCGGCAAACTTTCATATAAATAATGACATGAAATTCACAATGGCCTGCAATTATTGAAGCTCTTAAACGTAGTACAAATTTTCGTCCCGATATTGTCGTTCGTGTATTAGAAGCAAATTTAAATTTAATCACCTTCGATTTAATTTTGAAAAATGAATTTTTCGGTAAAGTAAAAGCCATTATTTCTAGATTATTGAATTTCAAATACGTGGCTTACCTCATGTACATGTTTTGATTCTTTTGGATAGGGATGATAGAATAGATGGGAATGCTGATATTGATAAGATTCTGGGTGCTGTAATACTTGATATTCAATATGTATGAGAGAAGACGAGAATACGACAACAATTTCTCAAAAGATTTCTGTGATTATACGCGTGATTGCGTGAATGGATATCCTTCCAGGTTTATAGACGACGTGATACTAATGTTATGAATGTTGATGTCCGTGGGCATTCTGTTGATAATCGATTCGTCTTTCCATATAATCCATAGCTCTTAGCCAAATTCAATTGTGCACGACTGGCAACTGGACGGGCCCATTTCGCGAAATAACACGCTCATCGAACTTAGTCTTAAATAACGCGATTGTATCGTGTGCTGTGTGGCATGTGGCCCCGTCCTGTTGAAACCACATGTCGTCCAAGTCCATTCCATTCAATTGCGGCCAAAAAAAATCGTTTATCATATCGCGGTATTGATTTCCATTAACAGTAACGTGGCGATCGTTATCGACAATCTGTTAAACAGTGACGATCTGTTAAACAGTGACTTTTTCGGGATGCAACGGTGCTTAATGAATCACGTGTGGGTTGCTTCCTGCCCAGTAACGCATATTTTGCTTGTTGACAAATCCATTTAGCCAAAAGTGAGCCTCATCGCTGAAGATGATTTTTCGGTGAAAATCTGCATCATTTTCGATTTGCTCTTGAGCCCAATTCACGAATCGGCATCGCTTCAGATGGTCAAACGGCTTTAGTTGTTGTGTCAGGTTGATCTTATACGGATGTAGGCCAAGATCTTTACGTAAAATTCGCCACAATGATGTCACAGAAAGGCCCAATTGTTGCGAACGTCGTGTGAGCGACACATTCGCGATTTCTTGAACTGAAGCCCTGGCGGCTGCGATGTTTTCAACACTTCGAGCACTTCTTGCTCTCGAGGGCACCGGAACATTATGTACCGAAAACGTAGACTCAAATTTTGCCACTATACGGTCGATTGTCGAACGGGCTGGCTTGTTAAATGGACCGTAAAATGGCCGTAATGCTCTTATAGTAGCAGCAACAAAACGATTATTTTGATAAAAAATTTGCACAATTTGCAATCGCTGTTCACGTGTGTAGCATTCCATGATGAAATGTATACTAATGAAGTTTCCAAATGACAAAAGATTAATAAAAAATATGGCGTCGTTCGCCGTCCCTATCGGAAAAAAGTTGAAGCGCACCTGTATAGTCAAAAAATATTATTCCTGCTTAAATTTCTGAAAACCAACAAGGCCAGCCCATGATTTTTGTGAATGCCAAACGTTTCATCATCATTGAACTAAAAATAGAAAACCTCTCATTGAAGTTTCCACTTCCGTTACACAGCTTTTCGCCAAATTTTGCAAGGATCTTCCAATTAATGGAAACAATTCAAATATATATGAAGTTTTAATCCGAATAATCAATCTGACTGGTATGTATAGCATCAAAGTGGTGGGAATAGTTTTTTAAATGGAGTAGTTTTTAGCCGGCAAGCAGGCCCTTACAAATATGTTAGGCTGTAACAAGGATCCAAACAAACCGAAAATCACTATTCCTTGTTATAGGGGCTGATGATGTGTTTTATTTAACAAAAGTTTTAATTTCAATTACCGAATGAAGTTGAAACTGGGTGTCAGTTGGCGTCGGCAATTTCTAAAATAAAATATAAAGAAAAGTTTCAATTTAAACTAAACTTTAAGCTTAGCTCGAATCCTTTTCGAAATTATTATACTTGCGGAAAGGAATGACCATGGAATTATCCAGTAATACTACATAAATATATGGTTTTGGTCGCGATAGATTTTTTAGAGTAAAACTCATTCTCTGAATTCGTTGAGTGGCACACGTTGAATGACCAATAACAGGAAATTGAAGAGTTTGTACCAAATTTTCATTATAGACAGATGACAACTATGGATTGACCTTTCAAATAGCATCAGTGACATTTCCAAACGGATTAACGTCGGGAGATTTTTGGGTAGAACTTATTCAGTGCATAGATGGAATCTGAGTGGAATACTTTTAACTGCCAATAACAAAACATTGAGTAGTTTGTACCAAAATACCACTATTTTCAGATGATTTATATAAGCCTAAAATTTCAAATGATTCAAATGATATAGTTTTGATTTCCGTTTAAAATGTGCCAATCCGTTTGAAATCAAACCTGCCACGTTTGAAAGGTTTAGCCCTTACAAATCATGCGATAATAGTGGCATTTTGGCACAATCTCTGCGATGTCTTTATTGGCCGTTAAAAGTATTCCACTCAAACTCCATGGGTGCACTAAATAAGTTCATCTCAAAAACTTCCGGAACAAATCCGTTTGGTATAAACTTTACGATGTCCTGATGTTGGAAATTTAAAGTGTTCCACTTATGTTTTTAAATGAACGAGTTTTATTTAAACATAAATCTGGCGATGGGAAATTTAATTATTTGATCCAAATTATTATTTACATCTCTATGAAATATTTTTAGAAAAGTCGATTTGAAAAATCAAACACTCAACATACAAATCGGAATCCAGCAGGACTTATGTTATAATTTTTGATTGTGGAGAAAAATAGGAATAAACATTTTATAAAATTACATAATTTTACTTAATAATGTTCTGGGCAAAGGGCATTTAGTTACTGATGAACTGTGTACAAAAATATTATATGTTCAACGGTTTCGGTTCTACACAAATACAAATATTTATACAAAATTAGATTAAGTAAGTTATGACATTACAATATTAGATTGAACTAAAAGTTATTACATTCCTCCACACTTAATTTTATCAATAGATTTTCATGATTAAAATCTACAATTTCTTTTCTGATACGCGTTGATCGTCTTAGGGGTGTACTTACTGAACCAGTTTGACTTTCGGCATCCACAGGCTGATTTTTACCTGGAACATTATTTACATTTATCATTTCAATAGGTACTACATTTTATGTAGCTGATGCAAGTATTTTTCCAAAATGTTGATGTGAACCTGATTCCCCTTCTTCTGATTTAATTATGCCTCTCTCTCGAATTTGATTTTGATATCGTCTCACATTTCCCCGGCTAAAAACAACCAAATACATACCTCTTCCAATAACTTCAATGATTTTGCAATCTAGCCATTTTTTCCTTCCCGAAAAATTTCGTACCTAGACCAGTTTACATATAAGTAAAAGTAACAAAAGACTTCCGATGTTGTCGACCATGTAATTCAGACTTGCCTGAACTATTTGGTGTCGCACGATACGTTGAGAGAAATGTAAGTAAAGCACGGGCTTTGTTCGATCCGGAGGTCATTTTCACATTCAACATCCTCTTGAAAGTTCTGCCGAATCTTTCCGCTTCGCCGTTTGATTCAGGATGGAACGGAGCGGTTCTCAGATGTTGTATGCCATCCGCCGTACAGAACTATTCAAACTCTATCGATGTGAATTGAGGACCATTGTCGCTGATCAATGTTTCAGATAATCTTTCAATTGCGAAAATTTCTTGTAAACACTGGATGGCCCTGGTTGAAGTTGTCGGTGACAACTCATGAACATATAGGGAAAACGTGAATATGCATTCAAAGATATTAACCACATTTTATCAAAAAACCGCCCTACGTAGTCAATGTGAATGCGCTTCCATGGTTTATTTGGTGCTGGCCACGCGCTGTATTCTCGTTTTGAGCATGCCAACTCAATATGACACGCATTACACTGATTTACCATGTTTTCGATATCCTTTTCGATACCAGGCCACCAACAATGACGCCTTGCAAATTGCTTCATTCGTGTTTGTCTCTAGTGACCTTGATGTAACAGTGAGAGAATATCTTTTCGCAACGTTCTCACATACTACTGTGACCAAAAAGTACTACGACTTCTTAATTTAAATTTTGCGCGGAAAACCTTCGTCGAAATATTTCTGATTTTTTTCACATCAAAATAATCATTAGTGTTTATTAACGCTTGTCTTTCTGAAGTATAAAAAGTGCATCCGGCGATTTTTACAATGAGTGAAATTATTCAACAAAGAAGTTCCATTAAATTTTATGTGCGGAATCAATTTTGTGGTGTCCAACGTTCAAAATGTTGCAAAAGGTCTTCGGTGATAATTGTATGTCGCGAGCAAGTGTTTTTGATTAGTACAAATTGTTCAAAGAGGGTCAAGAACGTGTTGACGACGAACCACGTTTAGGACGGCCATCAACATTAACTGATGATCAACACGTTAATAAAATCAAGGAATTGGTGCTCGAGAATCGACGATTAACAGTCAGAGACCTTACTGGCATCGTTGAAATATCGGAAGGATCAGTGAAAACCATTTTGAAAGATCATTTGGGCCAAAATCACTCAATTTTTTGGAAAAATAGCGTCCCGGAAACAGACGATCAATCGGCCGAATATCGTGCCAGAGGTGAGCCGAAGCCGAAAAAACCACGTCAAAGCAAGTCAAAAATCAAGGTGATGTTGACCGTTTTCTTCGATTATCGAAATGTGGTGCACTCCGAATTCTTTCCGACCGGCCAAACTGTCAACAAGGACTATTATTTGAGTGTTATGCATCATTTGCTCGAAGCTATTCGTAAAAAGGGGCCGGAATTATGGGTCGACAACTCTTGGTTTTTGCACCACGATAATGCACCTTCTCATACTGCATTGGTTTTACGTCATTTTTTCGCCAAAAATTCCACCTATTTAGTTCCGCAACCACCGTATTCACCTGATTTAAGTCCGTGTGACTTCTGGCTGTTCATCAAACTCAAACGACCGCTCCGGGGAAACCGTTTTGAGTCAATTGAAGACATTAAACGTGAATCGCTACGCGCATTAGGCTATTCCGGAAATTGACTTTAACAACTGTTTCGAATTGGAAAAAACGTTTGCACAAGTGTATTGAGGCCGGGGGATTACTTTGAGGTGGGACGAAATAGATTTGGAAAAATAAATAAAGAATTTTAAAATTATGAACAATTTCTTACTGTTTTTTGCCCCCCTGTTATTACTTTGTCTGCAATAGAAGAATGTTATTAGAAATATTGAATCAAAATCTTCTAATAAAATAAGGAACAAGTCTGGCTTGGTCCTTGTTGAGCACTTCAGGTAATCCTTTTTGGAAGAAACTACAACTTCCGTAATCAATTTGTCGGAAATTTGGTGTTTCCTAATAACTTTGGTACTTGTTGGTACGCGCTATTCACAACTAAACATGTTTCACTGTCAATTTTTCAGTCGAATTCTGCTGGATTGATGCCAATGGATAACCTTGACAAACCATCCGCAACCATTCCGAAAGCAGAATCGGCCGTACTCAAAATAATCGAATATTCCTCATTAAAGTGAACTAACCATGTCACATCCATCAGAGCTCATTTTAGAGACCGAAAGGCATCCTCAAACCATCGATATTTGACCCCTTGTCGTCTCAATTCGTTAAGCGGTGCAGCTAATGATGAGAAATTCTTAATATAAGGATTATAGTAATTGAATTTGCCTATAAACGCTTCGACATCCTTTGTGCTTTGTGGGCGGGAGGAGTTACTAGGAGCACTAGCTATCCCAAAAGGCATTCTCTGATATTCGTACAATACAAAAGGAGTATTTATGGTAACAAATTTGTTTGACTCGTCATCAAGTTCAATTTGTAGATAAGCATCCTTTGAATCTATTTTAAAAAATTTGGCGCCTCCTTGCAATCGATGAAAAAGTTCTTTAACCCCCGAAATGGAATAACGTTCGACTTCGATGTTGGGATTCACGGTTACTTTAAAATTACCGCAAATTCTAATTTTGTGGTTTGGTTTTGTTATCAAAAATAACAGTGTAGCGCATCAGCTAAACTTAACTGGTTTGAGGATCCCATTATCCTCAAGCCTTTTTCATCTTTCAATTTCTCCATGTAAGCGAAAGGAATCGGTCTAGGTTTACAATATCTTGGTTGAGAATTTTCTTTAATTTCCAGATGGGCTTGACAAAAATCCAAAGAATTGTTAAAGAATGAGTTGTACTATTGGCTCAGAACCTTAATGTCTGACTGAAGCTGAGTGGCATAACGTGACCAGATCCTCCAAAATCCAACGCATTAAACCAATCCATGCCCATCAAGTTTTCGCCTTCCGAATAATTTGTCAGTAATACTGGTGGATTATAAATTGTGTCGTGCTGACGTGAATTGTGTCCTGCACGATCGCCTGGCCCAAAACCCTCAACGAACTATTGTTGTGCCCACAAAAAAATTTGATCGTAGCTGTAACCTTCCGTGAACCCATCTCAGCATACCCTTTGCATTTGAAATTAACATTCATTCATTCATTAACAATGAACATTTTGTTGCCGAACCGGATTGGTTTTCCAATTTTAAATTTGTCAAATGTTGTGAGTTCGTGTTCAGGCACAGGGACTATGTGTATATAGCCATGTGCATTAGTATGATCTAATTCATGATTAACAATTGGTTGAGCAGAATAATTAAAGTCTGCCTTGCCTATATTACTTGTATTGCGGTTAGGATTTTGTGAGTGACCTAGTCACCTAGAACGAGAATAACAAACAGAAGTCAATGTGCTCTTGCTTACCGCAATAATCGTAAATCGACTCCCTGTGAAAGCACTTGGATCTGGGATGGTTAACCTCACACTTGGAACATGGAACTTGGAACACAATTTTTTTGCAACAATAAACACCAATAAAAGTTGCGTTTGGAAATTATTTACTACTGACATCTAGGCGTGACGTTTGAAAGACTTTTTACGTCTCCCAGCTTTTATTTTCTTATTTGAATCGACGAAATTTTTCAATCTGCGGTGACACAATAGTTGGTGTGTACTTCTTCCGTATTTCACTCATCTATTGTTTTTGTTGTTTAATAATTGCCACAAAGAAGTCATTTTGTTCTTTCATGACTTGTTTAATCTTTTAATCGTCGCCAAATATTATAATTTTATTTGAGGAATTTAATAAAAAAAATAGGAATAAACATTTTATAGTATTACACAATTTTATTTAATAATGTTCTGAGCAAAGGCTATTTAGTTACTGATGAACTGCGAACAAAAATATTCTACTGTGGGCAAAAAGTAGTAAGACTTTTTAATTTAAATTTCGCGCGGAACACCATTCGTCGAAATATTTTGTTTTCTATGTTGGTATGACTGTCAGTGACATCTGTGCCAAATGTCACATCAAAATAATCATTAGTGTTTATTATACGCTTGTCTTTCTGAAGTACAAAAAGTGCATTCGGCGATTTTTACAATGAGTGAAATTATTCAACAAAGCAGTTCCATTAAATTTTGTGTACTGAATCAATATTGTGGTGCCGTAAGAGGCCGTAATTATGGGGCGACAACTTTTGGTTTTTGCACCACGATAATGCACCTTCTCATACTGCATTGGTTTTACGAGTTTTTTCGCCAAAAATTCCACCCATATCGTTCCGCAACCACCGTATTCGCCTGATTTAGCTCCGTGTGAGTTCTGGCTGTTCAGCAAACTCAAACGACCGCTCCGGGGAAACCGTTTTGAGTCAATTGAAAACATTAAACGTGAATCGCTACGCGCATTGGAGGCTATTCCGAAAATTGACTTTAACAACTGTTTCGAGGATTGGAAAAAACGTTGGCACAAGTGTATTGAGGCCGGGGGGGATCACTTTAAGGGGGACGAAATAGATTTGGAGAAATAAATAAAGAATTTTAAAATTATGAACAAGGTCTTACTATTTTTTGCCCACAGTATTATATGTTCGAAGGTTTGAACGTTCTACACAAATACCAATATTCAATACTTTCTGCCATTCCACACTTTGATTGTTTCGTCGTGATTCTTTCCTCGTTCCCTTCCCCTTCATCAACAAACTAACAACAGTTTGTAGGTGAATGGGAATGAGACGAGGAAATAATCACGACGAAAGAATCAAAGTGTGGAACGGCGGATTTGTACAATACAAAATTAGGAATGAATGTTGAATTATAAGTTATGACATTACAATATTAGGTTGAACTAAAAGTTATTACAAGTTATATGGTACAGTAAATGAACACTAACGCTGGACCTAATGGTGTTACAGTTACTGTTGATTCTTCCTCGGATTTGAAGGTTTCTACGGAAAACACCAAGTTGAAAGGCGTGGGTCTAAAAGCCACCGAACCAGAACCTGTTGAAATATTACCTAAAGTGATTATCTTTGATGTAAGCTCTGAGCTTGATGGTGACATGGTAAAAAACTGCCTAATAAACCAAAACTGCCTGGATCAAAAAGATTCTGTATACAACCTGTATCTGTATGAACCTGAACCTATGTGAACCTGATTCTGTATAGGTTCTGTATAGAACCGGTGCGAGAAATAAAGAGACCGCTCACTGGGTGGTAGAAGTGGAACCAGCAACCAAAAACATATTGCTAAAGTGTGTAAGAATGCACGTGGATTGGGTACGATGCCGTGTGAGAGAGCTTATGACTCCAACTAGGTGCTTTAGGTTCCAGGGATATGGTCACATTGCAAATAATTGTAGGGCGCGCACAGAGACCTGCTCTCACTGTGCACATCATGGTCATGGCTATAAGGGCTGTCCTAACAAGGACAAACCAGCCAGTTGCACAAGCTGCAAGGAATTGCACAAACCTCATGATCACCAAGTAGATAGCGTTTCATGTAACGCATACAAAAGTGCTGCGCAACGTCTGGAATTAAGAACTACCCATGATGATTAGTCAAAATCAAATACATTGTAACAGCAACCTACGTATCGCCCACCTCAACATGAGGGCGCTAAAATAGTCGGATCAGAGATATGTGAACGCATCTTCACTCATACTGTGTATGCAAAAACCACACTTGGTCAATGGTCAAATCAGTGGCATGCTTTCTACAGCCAGAGTAGTAACAGGTTGCTCTGAGAATCCCAAAACTGCAATTAGTATTCACAATGCTGACATGAGCATGATGAAGCTAAGTCAGTTCTGTGATAGTCACTGCACATGTGTTGAAATATCATCAGAAGTTGATCCACTCTACCTATGTTTAATATATGCTCAATACAGTGAACCGATCGAGTACCATCCGTGCAAAATCGAAACGATCCTAGGGTCTATAACGGGTCAACAGAAAAAGGTAATGATCCTTGGAGACGTCAATGCAAAAAGTAAAATATGGCATGACCGTTTAACAGACGAAAACGGAAGAAAAGTAGAGGACTTCGTGTCGAGGAGTGATCTTTTCATAATGAACTTGAAGGGGCACCCAACGACGTTCTTGTCCAATGGGAACTCCAATATCGACCTAACCATGGTCAATGGAGCCTTGCTGGGCTCGATAGTTGGGTGGTGTGTAAGAGAAAATTGGACATCTAGTGACCATAGAGTCATCACGTTTGATTTATCAAACTCTAGCGGACTGCCACAGTGCAGTCCGCTTGCAAATAGCAAAACTTCGAGATTTGCCATTAAGATAGCCGACTGGGGTCTATTTGCTAGACACTTGGTTGGCTCTTGGGACAGTGTAGAAGCACTTCCGGAAATAGATTCGATAGATGAAATTGATGCTCGTGTGGAGCTGATCTCAGCACAGTTAACCAGTGTCTGCAACAACTCAATTCCTATGAAGAGAGTTGCAAAGAAACGGAACAGTTGGTGGAACTCTAATCTAAGGAAATTTACATGTTCTATGCACAAGCTTAGAAGAGCATACCAGGCGGAAAGGAACCAAATAGCAAAAGAGTTACAATTGACTCGCTTTAGAGTAGCAAGAAATAAATGTTTCCATGAAGTATTTATTGCAAAACAAAATAGTTTCCAACTATTTTGTATACAAACTTGTATACAAATTTGCCGCTGGCAAAGCAAGACCTCCAGAAGTTTTGAACACCATCAGGAAGGCAAATAGAGACGTCACTGATACGTGGCATGACACACGTTTGGAATCACTTAACTTACTTCTTCCGGACGAAACGCCAGACGAAACTGGGCCTCAAGCAGAAATGCGCGAGATCGCTACCAACAGTAGTTGGAATGATGCGGAAGACCCCCATTTACGTGGGAGGACGTCACCTGTGCCTTAACTTGCTTCAAGCGTAACAAGTCCCCAGGACTTGACAACTTGAACGCTGAAATAATCCAGCTGGCATGACCCATCATATGGTGTAGCATAGTAAAATTATTAAACAGCTGCCTAAAATTTGGTTATTTCCCCAAGGTATGGAAAAAGGGTGAAATGATTATAATCAGAAAACCTACCGATAGAGAAAACCCAAAGTTCTAAATATATTATGGGTATATTCTTGGACATTGCCGGAGCATTTGATAATCTTACGTGGCTTATTGTCATTGCAAGTTTATCGGTCTATAATCTCCCTAAAAACACGATGAATGTTTTTAAGAGCTACTTCAGTAATCGATACGCAGTAATCAGAGACATGTATGGTTTTGTATCAAAGCAAATTACAAAAGGGCACTATTTTGGGTCCTCTAGTCTGGAATATCGTGTTTAACATAAGCTTGATCAACGACTTTGAGGAAATTGCACTCGCGGATGACAAAGTCATTCTGGTGCACGGCAACTTGAGACTCGAACTTCAGTGCCAAGGTCAAATCGCCATAAAATAATATGATACAATGGTGTGAAGCAAATAAGATGTCACTATCAGCAGATAAAACAGGGACGCTGCATCTAAAGGACAAATTTGACTCCAGTCGACCACCAACAATATCACTAAACATTAGAAGCATGAAAATGGTCAAGTGCGTTAGATATATGCTGTATAAGATAGCGGAAATTTCTCAGCGGAAAATAAGATTTCGCTATTCGCCACAAGTGGCAGCACAATCACAAAAGAGAATTATTTTCTTATATAATTACCAGCGGACATTTTTTATTCATTTTGTATCTCTTTTTTCACTAAATAAAACATCCCAGCGGAATAAAATATTAAAAGTGATCCCTAAAATGACAAATTGTTGAGCTCCGAAGTAAAGGAACTCGGTAAATGAAATCTTGAAATTTAAAAATATTCCGACTTTTCGCCATTCTAAAAGAATGACGATGAAATTTGGATAAAAGTATTGATGAGGGGTCCAAAACTTAGGACAAAATTCTAGGATCTGTTCATACTGGACTAAACTAGGCCATTTCAAAACCAATACTTTTAAAATTTAAATTTTTGTATTAGTTTATTTTCAGTTTTTGGACAATATCTCAAAAACTTCCACTAGTAACCAATACTTTCGGTTGTTTTTCTAATAGCTTAGATCATACTGAGACTACGAGGAAAATTTGGGAAAAATTGATGGATTAGAATTTTCACTATAATTTTTTGATTTTCTGCGGCCATATAACATATTTTCAGTTTTTAGTCGATATCTCAAAAACCTTCACTAGTAACCAATACTTTCGATTGTTTTTCTATTAGCTTAGGTCATACTGAGACTATCAGGAAAATTTGGGGCAAATTGATGGATTAGAATTTTCACTATAATTTTTTGATTTTCTGCGGCCATATAACATATTTTCAGTTTTTAGTCGATATCTCAAAACCTTCACTAGTAACCAATACTTTCGATTGTTTTTTTAATAGCTTAGGTCATACTGAGACTACCAGGAAAATTTGGGGAAAATTGATGGATTAGCATTTTCACTATAATTTTTTGATTTTCTGCGGCCACATAAGTTATTATCAGCTTTTGGTCGATATTTCAAAAACTTTTACTAGTAACCAATACTTTTGATTGTTTTTCTAATAGCTTAGGTCATACTGAGACTACGAGGAAAATTTGAGAAAAATTGATGGATTAGAATTTTCACTATAATTTTTTGATTTTCTGCGGCCATATAACATATTTTCAGTTTTTGGCCAATATCTCAAAAACTTCCACTAGTAACCAATACTTTCGATTGTTTTTCTATTAGCTTAGGTCATACTGAGACTATCAGGAAAATTTGGGGCAAATTGATGGATTAGAATTTTCACTATAATTTTTTGATTTTCTGCGGCCATATAAGTTATTATCAGTTTTGGGCCAATATCTCATAAACTTCCACGCGTTGCATTTTCCTAATATCGTACAGCTGTTTTCAACAATTTATTTAACAGTGTAAAAATTAACACACGCAATTTTCTAGAAATGTCTTACGAATTCAGTACATATTGCTGTTAAATTTTGTTAGAAACAACATTTTCAGGGCGATACTACAGATAGCTATTCTTTGTAGTGCCCTAATTATTTGCAATTTATCAGCAAAACTAAAAAAATTCATAATCTCTTAATTGTTAATTTAATTCCTTTATACAAAACTACTATAATTAATAGTATTTTGTTCAGTAGATTTTCGAGTGCTGCTGGCAGTCGCTTTGACATTCTTATTTTGAATTCGAGCTCAATAATAAATCTAATTTACTATTTATCTTTATAAATTTTTATTTTCAAATTAAAACAAAAAAATTATTTAAATTAACTTTTAATTAGTAAACAAAAGAAGCAACAAAATCAGGATTATTTTAATATTTTTCTTTATTTATTTTTATAATTATCATTCCATCTTTATGTATTTTAAATATTATGTGTTGTTGTTGGCTTCTTAATTTTTTAAAACAAACTTTTAACAATAATTATCCTAATGGATTAAAGAACAGAGCAGTAAATATATCTAAGTATAGAAAAATAAGAAAACCAAAACCATAACGAAATCGCTTCTTCATAACTAGAATTTAACAATGCAATATTTACAAAATAATAATAACAAAAATGTAAAGCTTGAATTAATTCAAAAGTAAAAAGTTTCGTTTTGTGCTTTTCTTATTTTGTATACGAGTATAACATTCCGTTGTTGAACCCTCGCCGCTTATACTACTTAGTGTACACTCGAATAAGAAATTACTTTTTATTCCCATCTATATAGCCGAGCCACCCGCCGTAATACATAATATGTATTATGATGAGAGAAATGTTGGGAAAATAATTCTAAATTGAAAATATCCAAACCACCATCGCCAAGTACAAGGAAGAGGAAAACCACTGAACGGTAAACATAAATTCTTGTTGGATCGTCCCGTATTATAAAGTCGAGAAAATATTACGCTGTTTTGTTTCAGGACGATTAAGATTACTAGAGAAATTAATAAATTTGTTTTAATCGCTGGCTCTGTGTATAGCAAACAACTCTTCAGCACACCCGTAATCAACAGGAATGGTATTTGTAATGTAAAACGATATGGTTAAGTATACACATAATGGTTGAACAGCCAGATAATATTAATAAAATATTTACTGTTATAACGGAACAGTTTGAAACGGGAATTTATTATGAATATGGCAGATACTTTAATTTTGAATGGGTCTGTCCTAACTTTTTGTAATGAATTAGTATATTGGCTAAACTCTCGTTAAATGAATTTTTAAATTTAAAATATTTGTAAATAATATCTTGCTAGTCCGAATTTATGGATCCATAGGAACACTACTTTAAATTAAATCATCATGTGCTAAATCAAGAACTACATAAGTAGTGCCTTTATTTATACACTAGGAACTTTTGAAAGGAATAAGCTTCTCATGACTTTTAAACGTATGGAGACGGCTTTTCGTGACGCATTCAATTGGTCCGCGAGTGTTTTTGTGTTTGAGCGTCATCTTCGTCCTACAATGCTTCTAATTCACTGTTCTTTCTTTAAAATTGCCAATTCTTCTTTCAATTTAATTGTAAATTCCTTTATTTATCTTAATTGTTCATGGAGTTCGGTATTTTCCTTTTCGTACTGAAATATATTTTCAGTTGAAGCTGAAGATCTTGATAATTTGAAACTTCGTCCAACAATGATTAGCTCACCCCAGAATCTGTTGGACCTGCCTCCAAAGCGTGTGGCAGCATATCTACTATTGCACACCTGAGATATTACATTCGTATTTGATGTACTCATTGTTGGTTTTAGCCAAGTTATACCACTGGTATTTAGTCTCCAGTAGCACATTGCTACTGCCGAAGAAGTGCCCACCCCCCGCGACGTGGACGCGGCTACCTAGGCATATACAGAGACAGCCGATGCTGGCATAATTTTCTCTATCTACATCCCAACATTTTATCCCAATAAGTTCAAATATTATAAAATTAAACCAATACCTCTATCCCACAAAATAATCATTCCTATCTCCTCATGAGAAATTTACCTCAATGAGCATTAAACCAGTACAATTAATTATTACCAGCCGAGAATTCTTGCATTCCAAACATTATATTACAAAAACCGGCGAAATGCAGCTTCCAAATTCTAATGTTAGAAATGGAGGCAGAATACATACAAGAAGGACATCCAATAATGGATACATCGGATTGCAATCAACAATTAAATTACACTAAAGGACCAAATACAAATTTTCAAACTGCCCTATTCATTTTGTAAATGAAAACTGTACCACAAAGAGTTACGTCATCGAGGAAGAAACAAATTATATTACCATACAACTATGTCTACGAGAAAAAGTTTATCAAACTTACAAATAGCTGGCCTACATAATGTAGGAGATTCAACTACTACAGGCAACACACATTAACCACTCATCCACGGGACATCTATCTTTAATTCCAATCCTCACAACCATCTGTATAGTCTCGGTGATTGGGTTCGAAAAACGCAGAGCAGTATCAAGCAAAACCAAAAAAATAAGATAAAACCAGAGATGCAGGAATAGCCCTTGGATGCAGGAATGCAGCTTAAGCGCCTTTGGTACAATCTCCGGTGGGAGGAGTTACATCACCAAAGTGATGAACCATAACGGAATGAAGATCTGATTTCCAAGCTGAGAATATCAACGCGGAGGAATACCATAATATCCTAAATACCATAAAACAAGAAAATAGATAATAATAAATTAAACAAGAAAAAGTAATTCACGCATGAAGTTTGCCCTAAATTTTATTTTTGTAATTTTAGGACAAAGTTAGGGAGGAGTTCACGAGTATAATTTTCACAATATTTTATGGCGTTTTGCGATGGTTTCACACTGTCAAATTAATCGTATTAAAATCGCGAGGAATGCCTATAAGACAGCACAATCAAATGAAGCAGGGGAAATTACCAAATTGAGAGTAGAGGTATCCTTTTTAGTTATGGTAAGTCGATTTTATTGATTTTCGTAATTCTTGTTAAGATAAATTCTAGATATCGTAAACTTTGTCGGAAAAACTACCTATGTGGAAATAATAGCCTCTGGTTGCCACAGTCAAATGAGTTAACTGCCAATTCCAAACAAAGCGTTATATCCTATTTAGTTGTGGGAAATGAAGAAGATTTTATTGGTTTGAATAAAATTTGGTTTGATTAATACTGGGTCTCGTAGAATTTGTCGGAAAATCTCACTATGTGAAGGCGGTCAACAGAAATGTTGTATATGTGAACCCACATTTATATATAAATGACAGGCTAAAGTACCCGGCTTTGTTTGGGTTAAAATTGAACTGCTGAACTTCAACAGGTGTTTTCATTTGATTTTATAACTAATTAGAAATACTTAAGTAAATTGAATAAAATCAATACAAAAATAATGTGTTGGGTGAACCGCAGCAATGTTTGCTTGCAAACCACATTTTTTGATTTTCCTCCCGGAGCTAAAACATACAAATTTTTTGAAGTCTCTACTCTTGAGCATGTCAAATACAACTGGCCATGAGAGAAACTTAAGTTATTGTTCTTGAGCTACCGGGGCGAAGAACTTAACAAAATTTGTTTTTTTAAAATTTACGCGAGTGTCCAATCAATATTTTAACAGTGTAATTCAACAAAAACTTGAACAGAAATGATTAAAAATCGCAATAAAATAGTTAAAAGTAAACTCATTAAATTTTTTGTGTTGTTCAATATATTTTACGAGCCCGATTATAGATCACAATATAAGCAATTTCCTCAAGCACAGTTTCTTCAGTGTCAATATTAGCGACTCTTCCAGTGCTAGTACCTCCAACACCGCTGCCAGGAAATCTTCCTTCCGAGTAACAACCGTGGGCTCTGATAAATACGCGATAATCCGGCGGTGACGCGCGTTTGGGTATCTGTCTCTATAAAGAGCTGCAGCTGCATTTGCGTACTTCTGCATTCACCATAAATATAATGCATGTTTGCGTAATCTTGTGACGTATACTGATTACGTGGCATTTTGATACACAAAAATCCACCCAGATACAAGCCAGAAAAACGGAATAAACACATGCAAAGTCGAACAAGTCGATTAATAAATTTTATGAACAAAAGATGGGTAGTGCAGAGCACGCTTAGGTATAGCAAATATCAAGTTTATAAATCCCTTATTATCAGGTAAAATTTAAGACAAGAAATAATCCAATTTTTAAAATATTGTTATTTAATCGAATTTATTCCTTCTGAATACTAATAGCAATAACCTCGTACCTACGTTAGATAAAAGGATGTATTATACCATTTTAGAATCTGCATTAAACACGCATGTAAAATAGTTGGCCACTTTGGTGCTCATACATTTTTTTCACCAAAGACGCTCAAACTATTATAAAAAAAAATATTTACCACATTTCATGCTGAAAATTAAAGTTCAGATTTTTTTTTCAAAAAAAGTGCAACAGCTACTCATACTATTTACTGCATCTCTTAGTATAGTCTATTAAGAATATTATAAGAAACCGATGGATTTAATTTATTTGTAGCCGTGGTGATCGGAAACGTAAAGTAATGTGAAAAAATGGACTTATTTAAAAAAAATTAAATACTATATCTTAGGTACTACTTGGGATATATTTTTTTGTATTTTATTTTGAGCGCCCAATAGCTCTACTATAAGGTGCTTCAGGCTTATCCGTCCATTCTGGAACACCTTGTAGTTACATACATACTATCCTTCTATGTACATTACTATTAAAAAATAGTTTTAGTTAAGTTACTCATCACTTCCAACAACCACTATGACAAATGTTAACAGTTTTAATCGAATGAATTTAAACATATTTTTCAAACCATTAAAAATTGTTTAGTGGTTTTTCACAGGCCCACCTGTGCTGAATGCAATGCACGGTTACATTCAATATTACCTAGTTCGATTGTACAAAATACTGAATTAAAAAAACTGAATAAACTGATGTTCCTCATTTTCCTAAAATTATCACCCCTATTACGCTAGTCGTGTTGTTTGTCGTTTCAAGTGACTCTTTTAATATGAAACCGTAGTCGCCTGCCTTGTCAAAATGTCTAACATGTTTATTATCGTAGTCTCTTAATACGACAATCGACGTATTTTATGTTGTTTTAGTCATTTCAAAATTTCACACGACTCGAAATGACAGTTTCTAATTGATTCTTTCGTCACAAGTGACTTATTGGCATAGCAACTGGCTAATTTTTCATAAAAATAGCAAATTTTTATAGTCACTTGATACGACAATCGACTCGACTAGTGTTATATCAGAACTAATACTTGATATAGCTTTTCGATATTTTATGGACTGTTATCCGCTTACCACTGGTGGGGACTATGACAATAACAGACTGAAGTGTTGTTTTGAACTACTTAATATTTATTAAATTCTTTGAGTTTATATACAAAATATAATATATATATATAGGTATAATTGCAACAACAACTATCTAGTTGCCGAGCTTACAATTTCACCTAAACAGAAACATGTGTTTATGTTATTAATTATACGGAACATAATTTCGCTGATCTTATGAATTTACTATGTACGAGTATATGCGCGCCGAAAATCATGGAAATACAAGTCGTCAAATAATATTTAGTTTAGACGGGTGATTAACATATTCGCACACTTATTGTTATTATAATTAAAGACATGTTTCGTCAAGGCTATGTTCGTGTGTCTGAATACCCTCCGGGACGGCGATCATTGATATAAACCGTATCTTAGCCTAGATGAATTTGTTCTTAATGATGTTGCGGTTCAGCAGCAATCCCAAAAATATCACAATGATATGTATCCTGCACTCTTTATAGATTTGCAGGCAGTAAGTTAGCAGGAATAGTTCACTTGATGGATTTATGTATGCAAACATGTCCTTGTGTTTGGTTGGAATAGCAATTGGTTTGATGATTTGATACACTTCGTTATTAAGTAATGGCATTTTAAGTTCAAACATTAATACGTTGTTTGCTTGCCCAACCTTAGCCGTCATCATTTGGTACAATGTTATCATTTGGTCTCATCGGCTGAGATAACTTCATGTGATTTTTGCAGTACCCCTTTAAGTTGAGCGGGTTTGAGAATGAGGGTGTTTATTTTGCTATAATGAATGTCGGTAATGACATCGGTTAGTTGTTGTTGTATCGGCAAATGGCGATAAACCTTTGTATTGCTAAGTTTTTGTTCCCATTCCGTTGCACCACGTTGAATATTGACATTGTTTGTTTATCTAGTTCTTGTAGGTGGTTAGTTACTGTAATCCAATCTTTTTTTATAATATTAATTGTTGATTCGGTTATTGTAATTAGTTCCTTTAATAATTTATTTAAATGTTCTTCATTATTTTTGCATCATCTTGGCCGAGGATTCCACACAGTTGGTTGGTGAGGATGCCACCCACATTTACTAAACCTTTTTTTGTCCGAGTTGATTTATATTTAGGTTGCAATATTTTATTATTGCGATTTAAATTAAGCATTTGTTGTTTTTTTGCATTATTGCAGGCCTACAAAGTTGTCTAAATTGTAACCATTCATTATCATTTTGGTAGAAGTTGTTCATTCTCTCGACAGCTGCGTTATATCCTTCTGCTTCTATTAACATTGCTGATTAATTAAAATATGATACAATCGTTCATTGTTGGTCGGACAACTGAGCTCTACCAATATTTTCAAAGTATATCCCGGTTGTAGTATTTAGTGTTCTGATCTCAAATTTAGAATTGTTGATTAACGCTGAGCATACTCTTAATAATGGCATCATTGTAAATAACATCAATCTAGACTGAAAGCATGGTCAAATTTTCCTTCTTTTTATCTGAGGTTGTGAATTTGGTTTGACATTTCTTGTAACCTTCTTTACATCCTCCTTTATATGATCTCACGACCAAAGCCTTGATAGTTTTTTCTCTTTACGTGAGACGTCTTCATGTGATAAGCGTTTCCTGGAGTTGGATTTGTTATTAATGATGGTTGGCAATAATACATCCAGTTATCCATCTTGAGGGCGGGATGTCGTTGTCTCGAACAAGAACTAATTGTCCGACCTTTAAATCGGGTGTGATTTTGGTCCATTTCGCTCGTTGTTGTAATTGATGCAGATAGTCTTGTGACCTTCGCTTCTAGAAGTCTTCCTTAATTTTTTGAATTAATTTACTTATGGTTAATGAACCCATTCTTTCATCTGAGATGTTGGCTTCCGATTGTGTTTTGAGAGATTCGCCAATTAAAAAATGGCCAGGAGTTAAAAATATAGGATCAGTCGGATCGTTGGTCATTGGTGATAGGGGTCTTACATTGAGACTGGTCTCTATTTGACAAGTTAAAGTTGTTAGTTCTTCAAATGTTAATGTGGCTTCACCCATTCCTTCACCTATTCTATCTACCTTCTATCACCTTAATGTCGGTAAATACTCCTCTACGCGAAGTGAAGCATTTATATGCCGCTATGAATGCGTCGGTTGTGAGGTCACTGACTACCTCAATATGGACTGCTTTCGTTGTCATGCATACAGAAATTGCAAAGTAACCCTTATACGATTTAGTACCTCTTCCTTTTGATACTCTTACACTGAATGGGCCAGCGTAATCCACTTCTGTTTTTAGGAATGAACTGGTAGGAGTTATTCTTGCTTCTGGTAAATTGCTCATTAGTTGGTTTTGAATGGATTTACTGAAGCGATGGCATCTTAAACATTTAGCTATGTGTTGTCTAACAAGGTTTCTACCATTAATAATCCAATACTTTGTTCGGATATGTGCTAATGTTAATTGGGCGCCGCCATGTATTGTGTTTCTATGTCCTTCATGGATTATCAGGTTCACTATTGGATGTGATTGTGGAAGCATAATAGGATGCTTTTCGTCGTATGACCAAGCTGAAGAATTATGTAGACTACCACCAACTCTTAGTAGTCCATCCTTTAAAAATGGACGCTTTTGTTGTTTAAGGTTTGTTACTAGTTAAGTTAAAAATGTCATTTTTGTAATGTTCAAGTTGTGCATTTTTAATTAAATGATGCAAAGCGTCTTGCACTCATCTGGTAATACTATGTTGGGTGTTTCGTATTTTATTAACTTCAACTTGTTAACAAATCGTTTACAATACGAGACTATTCGCTGAATCTTTTGTAGATTTGAGTATTTTATGAATAGATCACTGAATGGGTTGCTGTCTTCTACAAACGTTGCTGTGGCAGCTACTTGTGCTGTAAGTACCTTTTGATCTGGAACATCTTCAGGATCTTACTTCCGAATTATCAAGGCTATGTTCGTGTGCCTAAACAACTAGCGTAATCGGGGTGTATGTAATTTTCGTTGGGTTATTATATTTTGCTGGATAAAGCATCTTTATAGGGAATTTAGAAAAAAGTGGTTTATGGGTTTATTATTTTTTTTAATAAAATATGATTTGAAAAACATAAATTTAACAGTGTTATTTTTGAAAGTGTCAAACTTTAATGCACAAACACAAATTACAACTTTATTAATCGATCGACTAATGGAAATTTTATTTTGATATCACAATATAATTAAAATATTATGAGATTTATCAAGCCGTCCCACAATCATAATAAATTTGTTTCGTGTGGTTAAATATTTGGTAAATAGTTGGTTTGGGTTTCCGAATTAACAATCACAAACTTCATGTAACAAAAAAAATACATGAAATTGAAACTATCAATAGTATTTTTCAAAAATTATTTGATTAAACCAATGATTGGTTAACCTAACCATAGATATATTGATGTGGTTTTGGACAACAATAAAATATTCGTAATAAAGATTAATGTTGAATTCTATTTAGTATTCATAGCTCACATCTATTTTGGATAGAATAAACAAATTAATTTATTTAGTTCCATCCTTAAGTTATGTATCTGTTTTGGTATCAACGAAGCAATAACAGCATAAAAAAAATAATGATCCATGTACATATTTATGCTCATCTCGATAATGTAACAACTCGTATAAAAATCATTTTTAATACGATTTTATCGGTAATACGAAAATCTAAGAAAAATGGATATACCTAAATACGAGGCTGGAAGCAGGCAGGCAATGTATCAAAAACCATAAACCGACAAGATGAATAATGAACTCGAACGGTAAACAACAACAGCAACAACAACCAAACACAAAAAAAGGAAAAGCATTTTCATGTCTATCTATGTTACATGTTATATCTTCTGGTTTACGGATAAGAATGGAAAATGTGTGTTTGTGTATATCACAATATACCAGTTGTTTTATGCGATGACAAAATTGGATCAAAATGTATTATCGTCGCTTTAAAATTTGGAACGGGGTGTAATAATAATAATGGGTAATGTTTGATAGTTTCGTGTATTACTGTGTTGAGAAATTTTATAGGCAACCTTTTACCTTATACACCTTAAGATACCGAAATATTATGATGGGGTTGAAAAATGTTTATAAAATTGAGTTTGCAGAAAAGACGGTGCGATAAACAACATTTCGCTTTAAAATTTATAAGCTACCCAATTTTTCGGTCGTTTACGATACATTCATAAATGTTTCAAATTTGAATGTTGTTCCTGAGGCATAGTTAATTATTGAATTTAAATTCTGGTTGGTGCAATTTTTGTTTAAATTCACAAAACGACGCCTTAAAACGGCGCTCGCCCTCTAATGTTCCTCGCCACCATCGCAAAGGAATACTCTGGAAAAAATCCGTAGATTATTTCCACATTCCATATACTGTGTAAACTCTACGGGTAGTGATATTGATTAGTCTGGTCGTTCTTATTTGTTGAACTATAAAAATCAGTAAATTCCTCCTCGCACAAAGTGTGTAGATGTTAGAATTTTCTACAAAATGAAAATGCACACAAACTAATTTGGCTTGCTCGGCTATCATTATGCCTAAGAAAGTGAGATTCGGAATTTATATAACAAGATATATTTTACGATAAAATGTTTAATAAAAAAAATATTTTTTATCACAATATTTACAACTTAAAACTACAAACCTAGATTATGAAATTTAAAATTTAATTTAATTTTTTAAATTATATTATTGGGCGATTTTACAAGCCATCCTTAATTCTTAAAACTGCTAAAATAGTATAGATTAGTACAGATTATAATAGACTTATATTATTTTATTATAAAGAAATGGGAAACTAGTTTAACTTTTTTACCACAAGAAACCGGCTTCTGGGTTCTGAGCGATCAAAGCATCCAAATGCTTGTTGAATAAAGTTTCAACAGATGAAGCCCGTTTTCTGGACAGTTCATCTCACAAAACATTTTATTTTTGGCGCTGCCAACATCTGGTTCTTCCAAACCACATTAACCTCTTCAATCCTCTCATTTTCAAGCTGTATTTCACAATTATGTTGATTTTTAGGATGTTTTTTAAAAAGTAGTTGCTTTGGCGTTTGAATAAATTTAGCATAATCCAATTTCTTGCAGTGGAGTATTAAATATGTTTCCATTTTCATGTGAACCAAGCTGCAAGGAATAAAGTCTTTCCATCTGCGTCATGAAGATAGCGGCTGTCTCTTCTGGTTTCTGTATCCTCATTTACAAAATTTCTTCTAGCTTAATGAAGTAATAACCCTTGAGCAGAAATCCGGCTTTGAATTCAATGACCAATTCATTCACCACAAACCACCTAGTGCTGTCTTTTTGAGTAAATCATAAATAAATCATTTTATTCTGTGCTCTTTTTCTATAACCTTAAACAAGAAATCCGTCAATGATGTGCTGTCGTCGCCTTAGAATGGAAGGTGGATATCTGCATTGTAAGCTGGACTCCTGGTTTGAATGCTGATTAATATTTGTTTGGTATAATGGCCCTCCGCTGATGTAAATTTTATATAGGCTACCTGGTCTTCAAGAGATTTTTGTTTGCCTAAATTTTCGACGGTAATGGATGGTCGATATTCCGGGATTTGTACTACCAGGACTTTAAGTAAATTGCGCAATATCTATGATACAACTTCTTATTCTCTACCTCGACCGCTCCCTTTCAATAGTCTACCGACTGCCATGCGTTGGATCAGATCCATAGGTTCATGAAAATGTTACTCCGTTCTTTCATAAACTGGAAAACCGCAGTAGATTTTTAGTCGAAATCAGTCCACCAGAAGTAGCAGCTTCCTTTGAAGCTTTCTCGTTTTTTTGTAAATATTTTGAAAAGTATAGAAACCAAAATTATTTTATAAATCCAGGTTTCATAAAATAAATTATAATTTAAATAGTTGGCAATTCTTTAGCGTACACTGGTAGCCCCCGTAACTTTCATTGCTGATTACAAATTTCTTCTGTATTGGCGGTGATGTAACCCTTCGAAAAGCAATCCGGGAAATGGGAGAATCTTCTAAGACGTTTTTCTGCTGGCTTTATAAAAATTAATAATTTTTATTCTGGTTCAAATCAAGTTAGTTTTGTAACGATTTCAAATAAAATGTCGGTTTACAATGTACTTTCCAGAGCTTAATCGAATATCATAACGCTGTACGAGCCTAAATTCGGCTATGGTTTAAAAGTAATGCACTGTGCCAAATGTGCCGTCTGTCATGAACGTTTTCGAAACGAATACTTCATTTCCGATTCTAGCGTCCGTTCCATGGGTAAAGTAGTTGGGGTACTATAAAACTTGTAGGCTAAATGAGTTTTTTTGATTGATTTAAACAAAAATAAAAAAAACAGCAGATAATGTGTATTTTTCAGACTAAAATTGTCCGATAAATGTGATTAATATTGCCTTGGACCAGAATAAAGATGGCGATTTTTTATTGTAATTGATATCCATTTTGTTTAGGTTAGCTCAGGATTACATTTGTGCGAGACATTCACCAATTATTTATCATCTAACGTTTGTTTTTCCTTGTCCTTTTTCACATGAGTTTTCGTGAAATGGGGGACAAGCGGCGGGGGTAGATAAGACAGCAACAACTTCATTACTAACATCAAGCAACTATTGCTTGGGTTAGTACAAATTTGGATCACTTCTTGGGAAGATCATAGAAGAAAGTAAATAATGGAATGAAATGGAACACCCCTCCTCGGAATGCCAGTATACCTTGCTCAGAACCCCTGTCTAGGGTTGGACCAATCATTCATTAATCCGAATTCAAAATGATTACAAAAACGAATACTACAATAAATAATGCAAACCACAAATATCGACCCTCGGCTATCGGATACGGCCACGAATCGGAAGTTGGAACATCAAAACTCTAACAGAAGCAACAAGGCTAGCACAAATAGAGAAAGATGTGAAACGTTACAAAATCTAAATTATCGGTCTCCGTGAAATGAACTGGAAAAACGTGGTGTAATAAACACAAGCGAAGTAAATTACCTGATTATATACTCTGGCGCGATGGATAAAGTGTGGGCATATTAACAACAGTTAAAGCGATGAACGGTAACAAGATTTCATTCAAAATTACGAAATATAACCTAATATTCAGTGATATGCCACAACAAAAGACGCAAATGAAACAACTACGGGTGAGTTTTATAAACAACTACAAGCCACAATCACAAGGCCACACAGAAAATGAACAAGATAATAGAAGAAGGAAATTTCAATGTGAGAATTGGAACAGATTACACCGACCTGACAACCAGCCTGGATAAACAACCAGTAAATTTTCACACAAAAATATACATGGACGTCACATGATGGCAGAACAACGTTCCAAATTGATCACGTAATGATCAATAAAAAATTTCTCACGACATTGAAAGGTGTCACTCATTGTCCAGTGGTGCAGACATTCAAAGTGACCGCCAACTGGTAATATCACAATTTACAATTAAGCCTATTGCTATAAAGCGGGTCACAAAAACAAAATCTAACACCGACATATTAAAAGACGACCAACACAAGAAACACATTTTGCGAGGCGCTCAAGCTCAGTCAAGAAAAAAATTGAAGAACGCTGGCAACTCAAGTTGCAAATATGCAAAAAATACGTTGGAGCTGAAACATCAATACGAAGATACGGTAGAGAAATCGAGAAAATGGCAACGAGTGGTCGCAGCAACATACACATGCTTACTTAAAAAAAATACTCAAAAAAACATACTTAAAAAAATTCAATGTGGGTAACAGGCAAATATGTAGAACATTCAGGAATGGAAGGAATATTTTGCCACTCTTTAACACTCATCCACCAATGGAGCGGATAGCTAGCGATGTCATTGCTAAAATTAAAACTAGCAGGCCTCTGAAACGGACCATATGCAAGCTGAAATATGAAAGGAGGCAGGACCCTGCAAACCCTACAAAACTTGTTATAACAGAAGCATGGAATTCCGGTCTAATGCCGTGAAAAAAATATAAGGCTGAACTATAGCGATTCCTAAGAAGAGAATGCAAAAATTGGTAGGATATATTCCTTTTCAACATAACCATAAAGATATAGCAATCCTATAGCAGTGTAACGAATGGAAATACACTTACTCTTCGTGGACTTCGAAGGCACTTTGTGTACGAACAGGTAATCGAGTTCAAAACAAAGTCAATAAAACTGAATCATACTGTAATAGCATAGGAGTAAGGCAAGGATGCGTACTCTGACCACCTAATAATATAAGATAGTGGTGAGGTTTAACAGATGACATATGCCTGCTAACACACAAATACGCCGACATGCAACATAAAGTACAGAAGCTATCAGATCGATCAAAAGAACTTGGCCTCGAAATAAACATGAGGAAAATCAAGACGATGAAGCTAAACACAGCAATATGCACTCCAATATATATCAACGATGGTAAAATAAAAAAGGTCAATGAATTTATATACCTTGCTTGTACTCTAGCCAAAAAGGGTGGCACAGATGTAGATATAAAAAACAAATCAACAAAGCCAGAACAATACTCATCATGTGAGACATCTGTCCTTGTCCTATTCTGCAACACAAAGCTAAGAATGTTCAATTCGTTTGTAAAATCAGGGTTGCTGTACGGTTGCGAAACCTGGAAGCATACACATAAAATCAGCAATAAGAAGATTTGTAAATAAATACCGTAGGAGAATACTAAGCTGCTTCTGCCCAACAAAATAACAAATGTTGAGCTCCTAAGGCAAATGAGTCAAGCAGTCATTGGTATCGAAATAAAAAAGAACAAGTGAAAATGAATTACCACTCTGAGAATGTCTAAGAATGATATGACAAGTTCTTTGGAATGGAACCCACAAGGGAAAAGGAAATTCGACCATCTGTAACATGGACATGAATGATGCTAGCAGAAGCGAAACAACTCGGAAACAGAGTTAGATAGTCCAATGCTTCTAAATTGGAGATAAATGGGAAAACTATTGTTTGAAATATCCAATGGGCCAACGGTCGTATCTTGGCATTTATTAATCCTAATAAATGCCAAAATGAACCTTGAAACTTGTACATGATCATTATTTGCCTAACCATTTTTTGTACTTTAACATTTTATCATGAAAATGCTCAAAACATTATCCGCGTCCGTTGCTGCCATACACACTTAGTTCTCTACTATATCGGCGTCGTTCATCCGAAGATGGTGGCAGAACAGTCACGATGACGGTGAACGGAAAAGATGTCGTGGTTGATAATCGCTGGGTCGTTCCGTATTGCAAACTCCATTAAGACCATTAAATATGTCTGCAAATACGTGAGCAACGGTAGCGACCTGGGAGTGTTCGGCATTGCTGCTCCGGATGCAAATGACGAAGTGTCAAGACTCCAATTGGGCCGTTATGTCAGTTGCCTCATCCCACTGTTCAACCTCTGTGTGTGCACTTGGAGAATGAACAACGTGTCTATTTCACGGAATCTAATTCAGCGCAACGATCAGAACGACAACCAGCTGCAACACATGAATTTCTTCGAAATTTGCCAAAGCGATCCGTTCGCACGAACATCGCCACCGTTCATCCACGACAAGACGACGTATATCTTCGTTTGCTTTTGTTCCATGTTCGTGGTCCTGCTTCGTTCGAATTTCTTCGTACTATAGCTGGCGTTGTGCGCCACTTATCGAGAAGCTTGCCAACGTCTGAATTAGCTGGGGAACGACTCACATTAAGACTCAGCACTCGCCGATGCTACTGCTTCTGAGCCGGCAAATCAAATTCGTGCATTGATCATGATCGAAGACATGTGCGTGCTTATGTGCGGCGTATCTATTTGTCGACATTGGGCATGCCAGCACCAATTCGGTCGATGCACTATGCATTTAATCGTGAATTGCAACGAGAGCAAGTGTACGATCGAGATTTAATGAGCCAAATAGTGCGAACAAATGTCCCGGTTTACAATGCACAGCAAAAGAACGTGTACGATGCATTGATGAAGGCAGTTGACGAAGGAAACGGCGGAATATTCTTCCTCGATGCTCTCTGTGGAACAGGCAAAACCTTTCTGATTTCATTGGTTTGGGCAAAAATTCGCTCGAGATCTGAAATAGCGTTAGCCGTTGCATCATCCGGAATTACAGCCACATTGCTAGATGGCGGCCGGAGACGAATGACAAGCCAGTGTGCTCAATTGCCAAGAACTCGGCCAAAGTATTGCAAGAATGCACATAAACGATCATTGGAAGCGTTCAATCGAACGATGAAAGATTTACGAAGTGACTCAAAACTCTACCTGTCCTTCCGAGATCAACAGCTGCAGATGAACTCAATGTTTGCCTGAAATCGTCTAGTTTGTGGCATGAGAGTCGCGTTACAGAATGACTCATCAACTGCTGATTTTTCAAAACAACGGTTGGCGCTTGGCAATGATAAAATTCCTGTTGATGTTTTGACCGGATTGATTTCGTTTCCTTTGAATTGTTTGCATGTTCACGACGTCGAAGGAAGGGCTTTATGGAGCTTTATAATTATATGGATCACGATTGGCTCAGCGAACGAGCGATTTTGGCAGCGAAAAACAAGGATGTTGACACAGAATTATTTGATTCAAAACCAAATCGCTGGGGGAATGCGTTGTTACAAAATCCGTTGACTGTGTTACCAATCAAGACGAAGCAACCAACTATCCGAGTTTTTGAATGCGGTTGATTTGCCGGGAATACCACAGCATAACTTGATGCTCAAGGTAGGATCTGTGATAATCATGCTGCATAATCTGAACCATCCGAGTTTTTGTAACGGAACGCGATTGGCTATGAAGAAACTGATGAACAACGTGATTCAAGCGACGATCATCAAGTTCCCCTTGAACCTTTAAAAGAGAGGATGTTCTAATTCCGAGAATTAATCTGACTTCAACTGACATTCCGTTCGACTTCAAGCGTATTCAGTTTCCCGTTTGCTTGGCGTTCGCTATGATGATTAACAAATCGTGCGGCATAAATCTCGACTTTCCGTGTTTTTCTCATGGTCAGTTGTTCGCCGCGTGTTCGAGAGGTGGCAAACCATCATCGTTGTTCATTTACGCGCCGGACAACAAAACGAAAAATATTGTTTACCACAATGCATTGTATTGATTTGCGCCTGTATTAGATTTAACTCCACTCGAATGAAATACATTGAATTATTTTAAATTCCAACTGACTCCAATTCTGCAATTCTCCAATTCTCCAATTCTCCAACTCTGAGTTGCAATCGCCATTTCATTCTGAACTCAATCGTCTATTGAGAATTCAGGTGAGTTGTTTCATTTTTTCTCTCATCAAAATCAATTTTCGTGAAGGACAAAAGTATTTGCTCGGAACGAAGTAATTTGAGGCGGAACGAGGTTTGCAGGGTCAGCTAGTTACCATATAAAAATTTGGAGTCAAATTTTTAAATGTGAAGAAAGAATGAACTCAATCTCGAAATGGTTCCATTAACAAAGAAATCATAGAATTTCGATAATTGCTAACAGAAATAATAATTTTCGACATTGTCTACATTATCGACTCTGTTTTTTTAATTTTCTACATACATTGTCTACAAGTGATCATTAATTTTATAAAGAAAATCAGTGTTAGAAGTCTGAGAGCTCTCAACGTGTTGTCACGCTGACGTGGAGCTTGTAAAGTGCAGCGCGTAAACTGTAATTATGTCAGTAGTTGAATCGGTCGAGCGTGACTGAATGACAAAAAGAGTATTTTATCTATGAGAGAAAAGATATTGATTTACCTTAATAATTCACTTTTCAAACTGTTGGCATTTAAGAGCGCGATCCGCGATTGATATTAAATGCTGATTGATGTGATCTTAAAATTTAAATTATTTCTTTTCAATCGGTTGTACAAACAATAATCATGAGTCTTTCACCAGTTATATTTGTTTAAATAGAAAATACAAAAACAAATTTATTTAGTTTTATGTAAATACATAATAATATAACATCATAATTCAGCATGTACAGAATTTTATTTATTAATCATATTGAACATACATATGTACAACAAACATAATGAAAAACCGGAAAATGATTGATTACTGCAATGACTCGGTGGAAAACGGCATAATCATGTAATACTTTGCTCAATCATTTTGTTCCATACATTTTTATTCATTTCAAAATTAATTTATGTAACTAGAAACGTATGTATATACACTCGCGTATACAATAAAATGATATTTAAAAAAATTTTGTATACGATTTTTGATCAAATGTTAATTTTCCCGCAGTTCCAATTCCAAAACGAGACAGGAAATACCATCCCGCAATGTGGTATTGTGTATATGCTTCTCTCGTACCCTTGTTGCAAACATACAAATAAAAAAGGTTTTATTGTTCTTTAATTTCCAGGTTTTATTGAAAAATCATTTTCTATTGTGCCGGTAATTACATTTTAATTAAAACAAACAAGTGTTTTTGGTGTGCTTTACATTTTATTTTTATATAGAAACAAATTTCCCTTAGTAGGTTTAGTACACAACCGGTTTTTACTATACATCACTCCCACTATTTCTAATTACTATACCGGAGAGCTGATGGCACAAAAAATAGTTAGATTTTAATTGTCATTGAAAAAGATTACAAAGACAAACAAATTGCTTCCCGTGGCGGGTGACCGAACAAAAGTTAATCAGAAAAACTCGATATTTTTACAGTTTTTTGTCATGTTTGAATAAATTTTAATCTCACCTGAGTGTTTTCTCACAAAACCAATTTTTTGTGCTTTTAATTTAAACAACAAAAAAACAATTTTCTACTTCAATAATTTCCATTTCGCAACAAATATACCAAAAGTTATTACTTTGATATTAGTATTGCAAAACGATTTGGTTTGGTTTTGAAAATTTGAAAGTTTTACAAGGTATACGTGGTACGGATCTCTTTTAACATGTAAAATTTGAAAAGTTTTTAAACTAAGGTTGAAATAATAAATTATAATTTGTTGTAGTTTTTATTTTTTTGTTTGCATAGATTTATAAATGTAATTTAAAAATTTTAAACAATACAAAGAACACTTTTGAAAAATTGGATTTTACTTTAAAATTCCACTAACGATAAACTAAAAGCTCGTTTCTATAGGAAATTGTGTGGTATTAGATTCGAAATGTTAGAACTTTGTTCGAAATCAAAGATTTTATGCTAAGTTTATCCAAACTTATCCAAAAAATACAACAACAACACACTTATTGCAATAGTATTTGTGAAAGTAAACATTCAGGCGAATTTATATTTAGTAATTTAGAGGAGAAGTGATTTTTTAATTGGCCTTAGGTACATTCCAAAGTCATTCTAAGTATTTTCTAAGCATTTTCATCTATAGTTGAATTACCAAATGCACATAATGTTCATCTACATGATAAAGATGAGATTTCTGATTTTTATTTAAGTCGATGACCCTGAAAATACCAACGAAAATACGAAAGATGCTTACAGATTTTTATGTGGCTGGAGCGTCAAATACCATATACAATCGAATGCATTGACTGAGTTGTTAAAGTTTTTAAGAGAAAATGGGTTTAACAGTTTACCAAAAGATAGTCGAACGCTTCTTAAAACTCCAGTTACTCGAGCTGTATTGCCATGTGCGCCAGGAAACCTGGTTTATATTGGTATTGCTAGTGGATTAAAAAGCGTATTATCAAGTTTAGAGACATTACCGGAAGTAATAGTTTTGGATTTCAACATAGATGGTGTTCCAATCACGCGAAGTAACCAAAGTTGTTCTTGGTTAATTTTATCACGCATTAGCAATATTATTCTTCCACAAATTTTTACTGTAGCAATTTATCATGGCAATAATAAACCATCTTCTTTCAACAATTTTCTCGGTCCTCTAGTTGATGAACTTAGAGTTTTAATCTCTACAGGATTTACTTACGAGAATGTAACATACGCAATAAAGATTAGAGCGTTTGTTTGTGACGCACCGGCCAGAGCCGCTGTTTTGCAAATTAAGTCACACAATGCCTATTTTGGATGCCCTAAATGTTGCGAAGAAGGTGAATACATTAAAAATCGCATGACATACCCTATCAACAATACCACTAAATTACGTACCGACGAATCTTTTAGATTAAAGGAGAATGAATACCACCACAAAGACACCACAATTTTGCAAGAACTAAAAATTAATATGATTGAAGATTTTCCTTTGGATTATTTGCATTTGGTTTGTCTCGGAATTATGAAAAAACTTTTCAAAATGTGGACGCACGGCATTACATCAGCTTTAATTCCAAGTCGTGATCAGTCTGCAATTTCAAAAAGGTTGGAATCATTATCTCTTACACAGCCCAACGATTTCCAAAGAAGAGTTAAATCGCTATCAGAATTGTCCTATTTTAAAGGATCGGAATTTCGGGTCTTTATACTATATTCTGGGCCTTTTGTATTAAAAAACGTATTATCTCTACCAAAGTATAATAATTTTCTCCTGCTTCATGTAGGAATATTGATACTTTGTCATCCTATATTTTCCAAAACAACAATTTTCATTGCTGAATCAATACTTAGACAATTTGTGAATGGCGTGTCTGAGTTATATGAAGCCCATAACCTAACATACAACATGCATTGCCTAACTCATCTATCTGCAGATGTGACGAAACACGGTAAATTAGACGACTGGTCCGCATTTCCATTTGAAAGTTATATGTATAAAATTAAATGCATGCTTCGGAAACCAAATCAGCCCCTTTCACAGATATGCAATCGGATATCGGAATTGAGTAAAATGAACTTTCAACCTGAAAGAACAAATAAGATATTCCCAATATTAAAGAAGAAGGAGCTGGATTGCGAAGGTAACGGATAATGAAAATAAAAATTGTTACATTCTCTTAAAGAATAAGGATATTATAAAATTTGATTACGCAGCAGTAACAAATACTAACATTTGTATATTTGGCAATATCTTTAAAAACCGACACAATTTTTATGAAATTCCGATTGAATCAAACAAATTCGATATTTACGAAGCAGATTTGTACTCGTATGAAGATGAGTTGCATTCTTGGAGCATTGATGACATTAAGTGCAAATTATTTGGGATGAAAGCTGAAGGCAATAAGGCCCCAGAAACATACGTTTACAAGGCGGTCTTAATGATCAGTATATTAAATTTACTTATTAAAACTGTTATAACAAACTAACCTTTTATTGAAATATTTAGTTATAATATTTCAATTCTTTTAGTATATTCGAATTAGTAAACTATTAATAATTTTTTTTTTACTTGAACTTTAACATCCAAAACGTTAAATTGTGGTAGGTTTAAGTATTTGAGTATGCAATAATTATAATTATTTTTAATATATATCATATAGGATTATGTATGCAGTGGTAGAAACAATAATAATCTGGGCCATAAAGAAGTATGCGTGGTTTTGTCATTGTGGATTACGAATGATTATGTGCATTGGCCTCAAAACTACTACAAAGCCCTAAAAAAATCATTGAATCCCGATTCAACATGGACACAATATCCCTGCATTGTGTTAAAAGGAAATATAGATAATTTTAACAATTATTAATTATATTTAGTTAGTTCTGCAATACAACTGTGATTTCACAGCTACATATTCTGAGGCGAAAAGCAAGGAAAAGCTTTTAGCGGATAATTCCTGTTCTAAGCTTGACGAGGGGCTGAACAAGCATGTACTAACATATAATTTTAACGCTGAATTTGACACTAACCGACGACAAAATCAAGTTGTAATCGTGGTTTATCCAACGAATGTCTAAACATAAATCACGAGTACCAAGAACCAAACACAACCCGTAGCACAGTTTCACCAGCTGCAACATACACAATGATGCTAACAACCCCCAAAGGCGAATTCATGGGAAAATAAAAGTATGACAGATCAAATGTCGCTATCGGCATTAGTTGATAAGGTTAATGATATTTTTATCGAAATTAAAAAAATAAAAAAAATAACAAAAAAACAAAATGAATTAATCGAAGAGCAAGCTTTTAAAATCGAAAAGTTGCAAGACGAAGTATCTAAAACAAACCACACGTTAGAACAGTTAGTAACGTCTAATATTATCGGAATTCAAAAGTTTAAAAAAATCGTAAAACAGAACGATTTGCGTATCCAGCAGTTCCAATCAGAACTGTGGAGGAATTAAACTTGATTAATGCAAAATTGACTGAAAACTTCTACATGGATCAAATGGTAATAGATTTTGAAATAAAATTTAAATTAATATTTCTAAAAATTTGTTTGTAATTTACAGATTATTCGACGTTTTAAATATCGAACTCCAAACGTCAACAAATCAGTGAAGCATATGTTGTAACATTTGATTCATTATGACATAATAAAATTATATTCAAGGACAGGGTAGTCTGGGATTGCGAAAGGTAAAACTCTTTAATATCATTTATATTTACATGAAAACTTAAATCTTAATTTGCTAAATTTATTTATAAAACAATTCTATTTGCCATCATATGAGTTAATCTTGCCGTATTAATTAGTTTTAAATCACTTCTAGCTGATAGCGTTAACATTTGTTTTTCATGTAAATGGCTTACTATGTACACTCTAAGAAGTGATTGTAAAATTACATGAAAAATTAATATTTAAATACCTAAAAATGAGTTAAACTACATAAAGAAGCGTAATAAAACACTTTGGAAGGTTGATTTATTTAAAGAAGTCGTAATTCACTCAATTGTTGTATTTTACATTTTTAAATTGGCAAAAAACAATAAAATAGTGCGATTTTCCAACAACATTACACGCTCTTACCTTTTTACAACTTATTTTGTGCAATTTTACCCAGAAATGTATTCTCGCGCTCACTTCGTGGTAATTACCGATATTTTAGTTGGTTTTGTTTTAACGAAATGCATTCGCTTGAACGAAATAGTTTAGTCGTGACCATTATAAAGGATATAAATGTTATTTGTCAACGTTTATAAAATACCTTGTGTGTCAAATTTTTTAAATAAGTGATTAATAATAATAATAAAATTGTTATTACAATAAAAGGTAACATGTTTAAATGTAATATTCGTAATTTCTCGGTAATTGATTCGGTAATACAAGCATTTATACTTGCATAGATGCTTAAGAACCATTCAATTTATTTGTTTATTTCCCTTGTGTAATAAAAGATTTTCTTTGTATAACACTTACAATGTGCATTGGCATCGTGAACATTCACATAATAGTCAAGCATAGGCCAAATAATACTACCGAAAAATTTGAAGTTAATTGGTTTAAGCGTAAAGTTGAAAATTGTAATTTTTAAACAAGTAATTAAAAAAAAAATATTGTTCATTTCGATTAGCATTTCACTCTAAAGCATAAAATTGAATGTCCAATTTCCGAGTGCAAAATTATTCTCAAGACAAAATCAAATCTAAAAACGTTTAGGTTTGGTTTTGTCTTGAGAATAATTGTAAATATAGGAAACATAGGCAAACTCTTAAACAAAATTTTACTTCTAGTGCTTCTTGTTCAAATGAAAAATGCGCTGAGTCTTTGGGAAGCACGGCTGTGAAAAACGAAGATAAAATTGATGTTGGCTTTCATATGAGTGTAGAAAATACTGAACGTTCTAAAAATAGTTTCTCTGATTTATTCCTACAATTAAAGCCCAAATATAAATTAAGTGAGGTGGTGGAAGATAATGGATCCGACATATACGAAGATGATGTTTTGCAATACATCATCAAAAGTAATCCGCAAACGGTATTTTTACTATTAAATGAGAGGGAACAGTGGACTTCTACAGGAGACATAAACTTATCTCCAGAAAATGAAAATGTGAGTTGATATTAAATAAGGCATTTATTCACGTCGATTATAGAACTCGATGGAGCGAAACGAACTCGGACCGAAAACTGCATACAACAAAATAGAAAATAAATATTCTAAATCATAGTGGAAAATTCTGTTTTTGCATACAATAAATAATGAAAAATATTGTTTAGAAACCACAAGAAAATTATAACGTAAACGTCGAACCAATTGCTTTCCATTTTTTTGCAAGCAGCTCCGCATTCGACTCGCTCCCGGGAGTTCTTTTACCGTCGTGATTGTCTTGAAAATATTTTCATTATTAAAATATTTATTTGATAATTTACGTATTTAAGGTTTCGATACTTTAAAATGTAAAATCAAATTTCCAGGCCTAATACAGAAAACAGGCCTATACGAAAATTTTATTTGCAGATATCGAAGCCTATTAAATTTAATATCGTGGATGAGGCTATCAATGAACCGGACATATTCAGTAATACTGAAGAACAGGTTGACACAAATTTTACATATGATACTCTATCGATGAGTAGCTCTGAAATGTCAACATCTTAGTACAAATTTTTCATGTAGAAAGCTGTTTTCCGAATTTGAAATACCGTGGAATAAAACAAATCTAAGTTGGGAAAGCAACTTAATGTGGTAGCAAACACTATAGTGGATGAACTTCGAAAGTTTTCGTTCTACATACCATGAACATATTTCGAGCGGTAACACAAAAAGCCACCGAACTTTATCCCGATTCCATTATAGAAAAAGATAATGACCTATAATTCCTGTATATCTAATTCTAGCAATAACATCATTGGTGGCAACAATTTCATCAATGGCATATCATTTTTTTATTTTAATTGCAGTGGCATGCGGTCTAAATCTAAAAATTTTACCTTGGAATTTTAGAATCCAATTACGATATAATAATTATAACGGAAACATGGCTTACAGCCGATTTTATTAATGAAGAGTTTTTCCTTCGAACTTTTGCGTTTTTCGTCGTGATCAGTATAGCTTTAGTACAACTCGTAAAGGAGGTGGCATGCTTAGTAAAGTGCGTAAGCCTCATTGAAGTGAACTTTTATATTCGGACCTATGCATACAATTTATTGCGGTTAAACTAATACTTAATACATTTAATCTAATAATTAGCACAATTTACTTTCCACTTAATCCGGCTATGGCTTGTTGTCACGATTTTCTTGACAGTGTTTCTAGTAATTTATTACCATTTATAAAGGAGAACATTGAGTTGGTTATTTTTGGCGATTTCAACTTCTTCATTCCAGCTAATACTAACGATTAGTCCGCCTTAATCTGTGAGTTTATGGCAAACATAGGCGCTGCTCAGATTAATAATATACCAAACAGTTGCGGAACTTATCTGGACTTAATTTTTTACGCCAACAATAATCGACTTTACAAACTTGAGCCCTGCGGTGACCTTCGAGTATTTACCATACTTCAGTTTCAATCCAGATTTCCAGCGGATTTTCAAATAACATGAATTTCATTAAGAATTGTTCTGTATTTGATTATGCGACCACTGTTTTTTAAAAATGTCATAGCTGAAGTTGATTGGTCAGTTGTTGTATCAAAAATGGATATCAATGGTGAAGTAGGCACACACCTTTAATGAGTTTATAAATGTTGCTACACGAAAGTTTGTCCCTAAAAAGGTAATAAAAAAGCCTCATACCCGTCATTGCCCATGGTTCACTCAAGAGCTCAAGAAACGCGAAGAAATTTTAGAGATTTGTGAAACTGAAGAACCATAATAACGGCTTACCGTCGTTTATGGAATTCAGTGGTGAAAAATCCGATAATCCATTAACAATCTGCAATTTCTTTGCCGATTACTTCAGCTGCGTTTTTGTTAAGGATATCTCACAAACTCCAATGATACATATCTCTATTAAACAAATAATTGTTTTTTTCTGAGCTTGATATGTTGCAGGCATTGATGAATATGGACGCGCCAAACGGTCCGGGTTCTGATGGTTTACCAGTGTCTCTGTTGAAGCTTTGCGCAGTTGATTTTGCCGTCCCTTTCTGCCAATTGTTTAACATCAGTCTTAGACAGTCTCAGCGTTTTCCATGATATTTGGAAAATATCAAATGTAATTCCAATCTATAAAAATAGATCCCGCAGTGATGTGACTAATTATCGTGGCATTGCTATTCTGTCCTGTATTCCAAAACTCTTGGAGTCAATGGTCAACAACGTAATCTTCTTCTTTTCTAAGCAATGTAATAGCAGGTGTCAGTATCGATTCTTTCCGGGCCGCTCAACGGTCAATAATTTGACAGTTTTTCAGAATAAGTTAATCAATTCCATTGCTTCAAAAGCGATCTAAATTGCGACGTTATTCCTTTAGGTTGGCTAATGTTCTACTTATCAAATCGTAAAATGTGTATCAAGATTGATATTGCATATTCAGAGTATTTCATTCCTTCGTCTGGTGTGCCTCAAGGTAGCCACTTGGGCCCACTGTTATTTTTATTATTTATTAACGACGTTGTGGACTGTTTCACATTCGTTGATTGTATTTTATTTGCAGACGACATGAACATATTTGCTAACATTTCATGCGAATTAGGGACTTGAACATGTTTTGCGATTGGCGTGTTACAAATTATATGTTTTTGAATGTGGATAAATGCCAACTAATCACATATAGCAGATCCAAGTCTCGGATAGTCTTTGCTTAGTCTTTAAATAACTGTATTTTGAACAGAGTTAATATGATTAACGATGTCGATGTTAATAAAGCATATTCAATTTTGGGACTTGTTAAGCGAAATTCTAAAGATTTTCACGACCCACTGACTTTTAAGTCACTGTCCACTTCTTTCGTTCGTTCTCAGCTTGAATACGCCAGTGTCATATATAGTCCCCGTTCTATGACTGTCACTCTAAGAGAATTGAGAGTATACAAAATCAGATTCTGTTATTTGTTCTAAAAAAATCACCTTATTTACAGCGCGACGATTATAGTCTCTCACCTTGACCGTTAACGTTTCCTGGGCCTTCAGTCATTGGCTTCTAGGCGTACATGTGCCAATGATACCTTTGCACGTGCTATTATTTGTGATAAAGTTGATTGTGCTGACATACGTTCACTCTTTAATATTTACGCTTCTTGACGCACCTTACGCCCACGTGAGTTTCTTGATACTCCAAGTGCCGACAGTAACTACAACTACCATTGTCTCAGGACAACATCCAACGAGATCTTAACACCGTTGATGAGTATTTTGATTTTCACATTTCTAGCAATGCGTTTAAGAGAGCAATCGCTGCGCTGAAGTTTTGACTTGGTACTACCATTGTTTGATCGTGCTCATCTTAATAAATAAATTAATGTAATTAGAAAATGTAATTTATAATTATTAGTTGTTGATAATGGTGTGATGTGATTTTAGTGCCATTTTTTGTTTTCATTTTGTTACAACTTTAATTTTTAATTTATATGGCTTATTATATTTGTGTTGGTTTAATTATTATTTTATATATTTCTGTAAATAACCAATGGCATAGACATGCTGTGTAGTTGCCATGTCCAAAATCCATGAATTACGCTTCGAATTGCTTCCACATCCACCATATTCTCCAGACTTAGCCCCCTGCGACTATTTCCTGTTTCCGAACTTGAAGAAATGGCTTGGCGGAAAGAGATTGGGCTCTAATGAGGAGATCATCGATGCAACAAACGCATCAAGCTAAAAGGCGACTACGTTGAAAAATACATTTTTTGGCCGAAAATATTATTCCTTGTTTCATTTTTACCAGACTTCTCACTCCGCCCTCGCATTTTGAAACAAATTTAATATAAAAATGAAGCTTTTAGCAATTAACTCCTACTTTAATAACGTAAAATATAAGGTAAATAAACGAATTTGATACTTTTATTCGATTCCATTGCATAGTCGTTGGAAACACGAATCCAACGATATTTAATTTAAACAAAATTTGAAAATCTTAAATAACGCATTTTGCATTTGAACGACACATCTTAAATGTAATGCTATAGATTATATTGACTTGTTAAAACACAATAAATAAACCGTAATAGAAAAACGGATGTGTCTAGTAGGTTTGGTTTTCTAAATGTTATTTTTTACATTATACATATTTTTCCAACCCTACAGAATTTTAAACAATAGAAAAACGCAAACAAATTAAGCAAGTAAAAGTTTCTTGTTTCATTATTTGTATCTCCTGTACATAGCTAGAGTTTTTCGTTTCTTTTGTATAAGATTTTAATTCGTTTCCATTTAGTTTGTGTTGTAGTTAGTTTTCCCGCTAACAACAAGAATAATAAACGAAAAACTAATGGAAAATATAAATAATTACTTAAGCAAAATAAAATAAATAAAACAAATAAACTTCGTAAGAATTACAAAAAACAAAAAAACCATAAAAATTATGTTTTGTGTTTTCAATTTGTTTTTGTTTGAAAATTTTAAATTAAGTTGCATACTAAATAATACATAACAACATCATAACCATTTGTTGTTTTAAATACAATCTTGTATTTAAATAGTAAACGCTGATTTGTTCGTACGAGCAACTTTGTAATTTGACAGAAATAACTTTTTATTTAACATGTGTATTTATTTTATTATTATTGCTCAAACAACAGCTGTTTTACTAACTTCATCGTTTTTAATTAATTTATTGAAAATTTAAAGGATGGGATTACAGCTTCGCTGGGCTGCAGTCGGAGTGCAGAGTCACTGCAGTGCAGTGAGTTTATGTCGAAAATATACTCAAAAATTAAACTTTCAAAATAATATTTAAAAATTTCTAAGAAACACGAATATTTCAACACTTTCTAATGAATGCAAAAAATTAAATATGCAATACTAAATTGTTGGTAAAAGTTTTGAGTGAAACTTATTGATTGATTCAGACTAAATGTCTATATCCTTTCTACAGACCAGACGGTTTGACTAATCATCAGCTTTTTTTCATAACTTGGGAGATCCCAGTAATTTTTGTTCGAAATAGTTCGATCAGAAGTGGCAACGCTCATATGAGCTTTTTCGTTTTTTGAAAATATTTTGAAAAAGAAAGAATTCACGAGAAAAATTATTATAATTTTTTTAATTTAATTTAATGTTTAATTTTAACATTAATTTGTATATTTACCGGGTGACTGACACGAAGTGTTACCAACTTCAGACTGTCATTGCTGTCAAACCAGTGATGACAGAACGCTCAAATTTACACTAATAACAGTTCATTCCATTGTTTACAAGCGTACAAAAGCATTTTAGTGGGAAATATTCAGAAAAAAGTTATCTGCAATGGAATTCAAGCGTAATAGTGTGATTGCTCTATATTTGGCTGGAAAACTACAACCGCAAATTTGTTAACCAGTTAAAACATCTGCATGTGAATAAAATGTTTGTGTATCGCACATAAATCGTTATAACGATACTGGCAGCATTGAAAAACGCCATAATGGTGGACCGAAACGCACTGCAACATCGCCGGATATCATTTGGAAGGTGAAGGCCAAATTGGCTCGGAATCCGCGCCGTAGCGGCAGAAAAATGGCTCGTGCGATGAACATTTCGCTCGAACGGATGCAGCACATATTGAACGATCATCTTGGACTAAAGGCCTTGAAATTCCATAGAATGCATGGTCTTACCGATGCTCAAAAAAAAGTTAGAGTGGAAAAAGCAAAGGAGTTGTTACGCTTGCACGGAAGTGGCGATTTGCCTAATTTGGTTTTCTCCGATGGGTCACCGTTCGTTATTGAGCAATATGTGAACAAGCAAAAGCAAGATTTCTCGGTTTGCGGTATTTTGAAGACCAAGGTTGGGACAAAAAAATACCAAAGTGTCGATCATCTCAAGCAAGCGCTTCGCCGGCAATGGGCTTAAATACCGCAGATCCACTTTCGTGCTGCATGCAATAGCTTTGTCGGCCGCTAAGGGTGGCCAAATCGAAAACTGTTAATGCAATTCGAAAATTTAAATATTTGTGAATTTTTTTTACTTTGTTTCAATAAAATTCATCAAAAAATAAAAATTCTGTGGCGTTTTGTTTTGGTAACACTTAGTGTCAGCCACCCTGTTATAATCTTTATAGTGAGAATGAGACTACCTTGTGCAAGTATAGAATCACCAGACCACATAATATTTGAATCTGTACTTCTAGTCTAGCCAATGCAAATATTACATGGTCGGCTGATAAAACCACATTTGTAAGCAACAATGCGATTTTTCACGGACTTTTGTCTACGTGTCATGCAATCGAAAAATATGATAGTAGACTAGAGGCATCCAGCACTGTCGTTTAGACTTTGCATGCCTCCACGATGGCTAGGGACGAAAACATATCCATGTACTAGTGCAATGGATATGACTAAAATGCATGTATGAGAATCTAATGTAGTTATAGGGAACGTAGTCGCTAGCAGCATATAGAAACGCCATTATAGGTTAGATACCTCTGTGTGATGTTTCTGCCTGATAGCTCAGCTTAATAAATATCTAAATAATAATAAATACCTTACTGGACGGTTAGCTCGCTGGAGTTTAAAACTCCGGGGATATAATTTTTCAATCGAGTATTAGAAAGGCTCGCAGACACATTCTCGAGAATTTATATGAACGAGTTTCCGTTATCGGACCAACCGCTCAATGTTGATTTCGACTCTGATAAATACACTGCCCTTATTCTGGCCTTGAAGAAAAACTTTCGTAAAAACAATACAAAAACTGTGGATGGAAAAGTTTACATAAATTTGAAACCTCAGCTTCTGGACGATTCCGGATATGAATCGTCTGTTGAAAATTTGTGGTTACCAAGAACTTCAAGTACGCATAATTGAATCATCTCGCAATTCACCGTTGTTCACGAGTGAAATCCAAAAGAGATATTTTTTTATATAGCCCACCTTGTCTAATGACGTTAAAACATTCGTATCGCCGTGTCATGTGTTTAAGTCAAATAAATATTCTAACAAGTACACAATGTGCACGACGGAGAAAATTGTAACTAACAATGGGCGTCAGTTTGACTTGAGCTTTGAGGGAATTTGTATAAAAAGTATGGTGTTAGTCACTTATTAAACGCTAAATACGGACCCCAAGCAAATGTGTCGGAGCGAGTGTCACTCCCTTTAGCTGATCTGAGATCATACACACAAAAATTGACTGGAAATTGTCTGCAAACTACTGAAAAACCTGAAACCTTACATTAAATATATCGAAAGGTGGAGGAACACTTGCGCAATGCTTACCGTCACACGGAAACCGTGCATGACCTTCGTAGTCGATTTCCAAACGTAAGCGTGGGGCAAATGGTGTACGTTCGCAACTATTCCCAAAAACTATCACTAGGTGACGTGTCCTTTGAACTAAACAATACCAATGCGCGATCTATGAACTAATTTTGAACCTGAATCTGAACAGATTTTCAAAATTTTCGTTAGTTTCTAAGTAAATCAGCAAAAAAGGTCTTGAAATAGAAATACCTGAAATAGATATTTTTTTCGAATATTAAATTTTCGAATCGAATTTTAAATTGGAAAATTTGTTTCGGTAAAATGGGGCGACCTTCTACCAGTTGCTTGGTATGCATTTTTGGAAATTATTTAAGAAAACTTCAAAATGTATCTCGGAATTTATAAGAGATAATATTGACACGCCCCACAAATAGCGATACTTCTATGTATCTTTTGCGGTACCAGCTGAAATATATTCTGAGAATCAATCAAGATGTCGATGAAGTTAATGTCGAAATGGTAGGTACGGCTTTATCTTGATACAAGTCGAGTGGACGCAGCGACAAGAAGGGGTGCGTTTCCGTGACCTGTACCCTAAGGATTTATTAGCCAATCAAGTGAAACCAAATGTACCTCACGTTTTGATGGTCCCTGATCGTCCCTCGATTTATTTGTCATGCCATTTGATCTCTGTAACGCGCCTCAAACTATGAAATTTCGAGCATAATACTGTGGGCAAAAAATAGTAAGCCTTTGTTCATAATTTTAAAATTCTTTATTTAATTCTCCAAATCTATTTCGTTCCCCTCAAAGTAATCCCCCCGGGCCTCAATACACTTCCCGACAAACAATTTCAATTTTGAAACCAAAAAAAAACCTTGCTGTTACCTGGGACCGAATCGATAACGAACCCGATCGGTTACCATAAAATTACCTATTTCTGGCACACAATGGGTGGGAAGTGTTTCCTATTTGTTACCATTGGTTTAATTGCGGTTATTATTACTGTATGAAAACCAATATTTGGTGCTCTGTAATTGTCAAGACTAGATAGCTCAGATATCCTGTTGATTACTGAAATTTTATTTAATATAATAGTTAGCAATAAAGTTAATCTTTCGGTAATGATGTGGTACTTATTGCTAAAATGTTCCCACTATACTGTTTAATAAATATTCCGAATTAATGTTGGTTTTTCAATATAAATTAAAGCCACAAAATGCTTGTTATATGTATAATTAAACAAGGAGAAACATTTCAATTTAATAATTTTTTATTGTTTCGAGCCATGACTATTGTCGACCGCTTTAAGAACTGTTGCACCGCTTTTTTGGTCTCGTCGGCCGTCACTGGAGCATCGATATTTAAATAGCTAATGGTGTTTTCAGCCAACTGAATACCATTGACCAAATCCATAAAAATTAATTTGTTAATTCCTATAAAGAAACAAAACCATTTATGTATTAAAAAAGTGTTTAATTATAGCACAACAAATTTAATATGATTATACTCAAGTCTCGTAAAATTTTCTTAAGCATTGAAAATAAACTTAATTATAGTTGTATAGTTATAATAATACCAAAAAAAAAGGTAAATTGCTAAAATAGTTTGCAAGTGGCCGATTGCTCGTAGAATTGGCCAATGGCCGGGCCGGTTAGTAAAACTTAGTTTCGCAATCACAAAAAACCACAATGCAATCTTGATAAAATTTAGCTTGTTCCAAGAAAATATTTAACTGTCTTGTCTGTGTAGCCAGTTATCAGTGACATAGTCGTTGTTTAAGTTATGATAGAATATTGAATTGCCATTTAACAAATTAGCATTTTTCCTTGTTTACTTTTCTACACTCTAAAAATTATTTGTTGAAATTAACTACAATTATTGTAGGTAATCAGTTTCCTACAATTATTGTAGTTAATATTCATGGTAGCGTGATTTAGAAAAAAATACGCTAAAAGTGTGAGAACTAATTGTGAAGATATACTCCTCAAAGACTGAAAATAACACATTAACAGTGTGAAATGTTTACCTTTAATGTTAGAAAATACTTTGTTTAGAAGTGAAATTTTTGTCAAATGATGTAAAATACGATTAACTAAGCGTAAATTACAGCCAAATTAGTGTGAATTCAAACTAAATATAACTATAAATCACGCCATTTTTATCGTATTAAAAAATCTTTTTGGACGTATTAAAATCTATTAAAGAATGAATTCCAATATTAACAGCAGGAATTTCGATTACATTTGTGGTAAAATTTACTAAATAATTACACTTTTCGGAGTAAAATACAGCTAATAATGTTTAATTTACACTTAATGATCAATGAGGCTATAATATTAAACACATACATTTATTTAAGTAGTTCATTTTGTTTGAAAATAAATAAAACTTACAAAATAATGATATATTTAATCGATATAAAATTATCGTGCCAATGGTTCCACTGTTAAAAATTTGCCTAGTAGCCAACGTGTTTGTAATATTAATTTGGAAATAAACTTTAATTTGGAAATGCAATTTAAAATGGTTGGTTGGCACGGCTGCACCACAGATGTACAAGAAAAATTTTTATCATTTGAGATGAGCGAGGCTCCAAAAAATGCTTCGAAAATAGTCGACGATAATTTAAAAATTCTTTAACCAATACACCTGGATATACAATCCCGATCATCATTACGTTTCATACGAACCAAAGCAGGCGTATCAATCTCGAATTTGTTTTTTTTTGTACAAAAGCATATCATCCTCTAGAGAAGTTTAAAATCGGATTTGAAATGATTTGTAAATTATTATTAGTCATGATATTTTCATTTTTGAAAAACTGATTAGAGATGGATTAGACGTTGAGTGAAACTGATTGTATAATTCATTTGTTTTGTTTAATCTCGACTATCATCTTGCCCTATGCGCTAATATAATTAACTAATAAATACTAGAGACATAAACTGAAATGCGAATGCACAAATTAATTTTAAAATTTAAGAACCTCAATTAGCGATGCAGTTATTGTTCATTGGCACTAAATAGGCAGTGTACAGAAAGGAATACTTCTAGTTGGCTGTTAATATGTATTGCATGTAGTGTTAACCAAACTTGAAAAGAGTCTATGATGAAGGTATCAAAGTTATTAAAAATGTGTAATGGTTTATGCATCCGAGTTATTGCCAACAAAAAATATTCATTGTGTGTACAATTTTAATTATTGAGTATACAAATAAGTCTCAGTCGTTCAACAAAAGATGGTGCCACCAGTCATATCCTAAGGTTGGACATCTGTCAACAACAAGAACTTAAATTATTAGCAAAATATTATATCAGCATACGGTTATGAAGTTTGTCCGTATAATAACAGTCAAGCGTCTTTTCCAAATGGAAAGTAGTGATATTATTTTTCGATCTTGTAATTCAAATTGAATTTATTGGTTTGAGTAGTTTTAATTTAGATAAATTCTGGAGATCGTGGAGTTTGCCGCATAATTTCACTGAGTGCAAATATTAGCTTTAGGTTGACACAATCAAATAAATTAAGGGCCATTTCAATATCTAGGAAAGTGATAGCTATCCCCTAGATAGGGAAAGGGCTCTTGATTTATTTGATTGTGTCAACCTGAAGCTGAAACTTGCACAAAGTGAAATTATCCGACAAACTCTACGATATCCAGAATTTATCATAAATTTAAACTACTCAAACCCATAAAATCGATTAGATTTGCGAGAACGAAAAATGATACCTATCCCCTAGATACGAAAATGGCGCTTGATTCATTTGATTCTGTCAACGTGAGGTGATTTGCACATAGTGGAATTTTCCGACAATCCATTAGATATCCAGAATTAATCAAAACGAATTTTATTTAAACCAATAAAATCGTCTTCATTTCTCTCGTCTTCATCCTTCACAACTAAATAGGATATCCCAACTGTCTGTTTGGAAATGGCAGTTAACTCATTTGATTTTGTCGACTAAGGCTATTCATATCTACACGATATCTACAATTTATTTTAACAAAAATTTCGCAAACTAATAGAATGGACTTGGTTTAGCAGAACTAAAAAGGATACCTCTCTCTCAATTTAGAAACTTGATTCATTTGATTGTTCCGACAAACTGCACGATTTTAGTAATTTATTTACAGAACGAATTAACTTAATTTACCAGAAAAAAAATCAGAAGTATCCCATTTTTATGGAAAAGTCCGTTAACTCACTTGATTGTCTTATGAACTTCTGGATTGTATTCTGGATCGATCCCCTTTCACACTTCTATCTGATTTGTTCTAATAAATTCGTACACATTCTTATATACGTTCATTCCCATTCGTAATAATGCAGTCAAACTACTTGCACTCAATAGAACATCGAAAATTTGTCTGCTCTGGTTAAATGCAGAACATTTCAGAATCAAATGTTCGATGTCCTCCACAACTAAACAGTTTTCACAAAATTCACACACAACCAAATTACGTTTCTTCAAACATTCTTTCCAATTTCCATGATTCAATCTCACTCGTTCCATAGTTCGTAACATTCTAGTACCTCCTTTGAGCACCTTAAAGAACGGTTGCCTCAAAGGAGACCTAACCAACTCAAAGTACTTCTTACCTTGCACCTGACATTTTTCAACAAACTCTCTCTACCATTTTCTCCACAGATTCACCTGAAACATGCGAAGTACGTCTCTGGTATCCATGAATTCATATTCATATCGGCTCTTTCATTACCTTGAATCTGTAGGTGTGAAGGTATCCATTGAAGGATGATCTCCTTCCCACAAGATTGAAGATACTTATACAGCATTTTCACATACACATTGCCATGAGTTCCCCCATCCTTACTAATTAATTCCAACCCACTCCGGGAGTCAGAGAATAACACTATTCTCCTTCTCCTTTGTGTCATTGCCAACTTGATCCCTTCCATAATCAATATCAATTCTGCATTCATTATACAGATACTGTCAAGCACTCTTACCATTTTCTGGTTCCTCTTTGAAGGAATATAAATTCCCCACCTGCGCGATCATCATTTACACTTGCATCTGTATACACTTCCACATGTGCAACATAATTCATTCGCATTTTGCAAAATTCACTCTTAACCGATAACTCATTCATCATTGCTTTTGTTGTGTCACCAAACTTCAACCGCACTATTAGATTGCTCGGAGGTACTCGGATCCGATTTGAATATGTTAATACTTTCCAAGATTATCAGTGATCTTGTTGTCTTTTTGTAAACAGACCCTCTGCAATCTATCTTTCATTTCATTCACCAATTTATTGTCCATGCACAGTCTCACGCACGGTGATCCATTTCCACACAGAGTGTGTATTGGTGTCGAATTGATCGCTGAGTGGTATTGCTCTAGCACACGCATTCTCCACAAGCATCAACTTTTTAAACCCAACCTTGGACCCATCACCATATATACTCATTCTATACGCAATATTAGTTGACACTAGCGCCTTTCGTAACATATCAGTCACACCCGGATGAGCTCCCCCATTTCGGTTTGCTCACCCTTTTAATCACGTTCAATCTACTCGTTCAATTATCGGCCAATTTTTCCATATGCACTTTGAAACTCATTCTTCTGTCAATCCAGATTCCAAATATCTAGTCAATTTGATAAACTCAATCCTCTCATTATGTATTCGCACATCAACCATCCATTCAATCTAAAAGCCATATTACAACATTTACTCGAATTTACCCTCAAATTCAATTCACTTAAACATTCGGTTACCTGATTCACACACTCTTGAGCTCAACTCAAGATCTCCTCGATGGTACTGCCCTTGCCCATCAGGACCAAGTCATCTGCAAATTGCAATATGACTTTGCCCGAGGAGTTACACCTATGTATCGAGCTCGTGTACAGGTTGAAGAGAGTCGGTGAGATTTGACTGCCTTGGGGGAGGCCCATAGTCACCGCTCCTTCCAACCTATACCCTCTACAACATAAAACTAACTTTCTCTCATTCATGAACTCATACACCCATTTGCAAATTTTTCAAGGAAACCTCAAGTCCATAAGGATCTGATAAATTTTCCCTGGAACCACGTAATCATATGCCCTTTCTATATCCAAAAATACCGCCACAACATACTTATTTTCCTTTTGTACTTCCCAGACAAACTTTTCTACACATTCATTAGCAGAGTGGTTGTGACGAAACCCAAAGGTGGTTTTCGGCAACAAATTTCTCTCATTCACAAGTTTATCTATACGACCTTTCATCATACCATTCACAATTTTAACAAATACATTCAACATACATATTGCCCTGTAATTTGTTGCCAGATTCCTATCCTGATCCCTTTTAGGAATAGGTACCACTCTGCTTTCCTTCCATTTTTCCGGTATCTGAATACTCATCCATACTTGATTGAGAATTCGAAGCAAGGCCGCCTTGGCTTCGTATTCTAATCTACCAATCATTTTATAACTCACTCTGTTAGTTCCGGGTGTAGTAGATTTGGATGTTTCTAAAACCCCTCGGAACTCTTCCCATTCAAACTTCTTACACATATCGTTCATAAATTCATTTTCATTATCAGGTAACAAAACTTCATACCTATCGCTCAAATTGCTACGTACGTCCAAGTGACGGCCATTCCAAGGCCCGCCAGCCCGCTAGATATTAAAGTTAAATCTATCGCGCTGGCTGTCGACCCAACTCTCGGTATTCTAGTCGACCCACCATCATTCAGGACTACGAGACCTCTAGCATCAGTTCTTTCACTCCCCCATATTCTCGAATGCGCATTCATATCACAAGCTAGAATCAGGTCACTTTTGCCTTCCACCCATTCAAATGAAATTTGAAAACCTCGTTGGCTTCTCTCTCTGTCAGACGTAGACAATACTGGAGTTGCATAGATACTAACAAATAACAAGTTTCTGCCAGATTCCGAATTTTGGATGCGATGACTTCAATGTGCTCGAAACGCGATATGTCACAAAGGACCAGGCTGATATTGGCACGTGCCAATATCGCCACCCCGCCGAAGCCATCAGCCCTCGGTCTGGACAGATAATTATATCCCTTCACCCGAAACGACTTACCCTCACACTCCCAAGTTTCACACAAAATCATCACATTCACATCATTATTGGTCAGATAATAACATATCGCCATTGGCATATATACTGCGAATATTTATCTGGCCAATTTTCACGCATTCATTGGATCTCAGCATTCGCTCTACCATTCAAAGAAATGATCAATGGGCGTCCTCTCTCCCCCTCCCTCATTCATCATCAATCATACTTACATGGTTATTTCCAAATACATAGTGTTAATTCTTTTGGAGTTAAATTAGAATGTCTCATTGCTGTATTACAAGTTGATTGTTGATTTGATTGCGGTTGTTGTTGTAATCTTTCTTGTTGTTGTTGTACTTGCTGTATTTGTTGTTGTAGTTTGTTTGTTTCTAGTAGTTGTTTTGGTTGTTGCGGCTGTTGTTGGTTTTGTTGTTGTTGTACTTGATCTTTTTGTTGCTGTTGTTGTTGTGGTTGGCTTAATTGTGTCTGTTGTTGCCTTGAAGTTGACATGGTTTTGATATGATCGTGGTTTTGTCTGTTCTAGTTGGTTTTCTTTGTTTTGCGGCTTTTGTGGTGGGTTTGGTGGATTAAAGGCGATTTTTAGTGTATCTGCATATGTTGTCTGGTTAGCTGGTGTGGTGTTTACATATAATCGAAAATATTTGGCTTTCGCCTCGGGAAATGTTAATCCATCTACAGTTTTAATTTTCACTATTTCTACTACTCGTTTATATACTCGACATTCCTTACGGTTGCTGGTGTGTGCCTCTCCACAGTTTATGCATTTTAGTGTAGTTCACGGCTGGTTGTGTGGTGTTTCTTCACTACATTTGTAGCACTTAGGATCACTAGTGCATCTCTTTTTGGTGTGACCAAATTTGTGGCATCCGGTGCACTGCAAGGGATTTGGAATGTGCAGCCGAATGCTTAGTTTTATAAAGCCTGCCCTCACTTATTCCGGTTGTACTGGTGAATTAAAAGTCAGGATAATTGCTGCTGTGTCCGTTAATTTGTTTCCTACCCATTTCTTTATTTTATATACCTCTATGACGCCTTGGTCCTTAAGCCCTTCTTTGATTTCCACCTCACTTAAACTTTTTAGGTCGTGGCAGAAAATGATACCTTTGGAACTGTTTAATATGGGGTGTTCCATCACTTTTATTTTGGCCAATTGCTCCAGTGATATTTCCTTCAGTAATGCATCCGTCGCTGCCTGATTTTGTATCAGAACCAACAGTTCTCCAGCTCCCGAGCGTTGCGTTTTAATGATACCTTTGGTTATCATATCTAGCGCTTTTTGTATTCCAAAAGGTGAAAAATTTGACAGGTTTTGTCCCTCCTGCTCGTGCTTGATTATTAGATATTTTTCGTTTACTCCATTGCAATTCATTATATCTGCACCGCCACCGAATCTATTTGGGCTTTCAAACATCGCCCCTTTTAAGGACCTAAGCCTTACTTTTGCCCACACCTGACTTCACGTGCTGTCTAAAATCACGCCGCTTAAATATAGACAAACACGTGTTGTTGTTGCCACCAAACAATAATCCACTTAAAACACTATATATTTGCGTCCACCACCTATTTAATATTATAAAATTGATCTTACACCACTATAAAACTATTTTAACTTAATGAAAACCCAAAACCACTTAAATTAACTATTTATCAAACGAAAAAGAAATTTTGCACCGAGCTGTCAATTTTTATGTGTATGCTTGCCAATCTATAGCACTGGCATGTCGTATTATTGTACACAATTTTCTATGTTCAGCATTTAGAGCTATAGAAATGTTATCTCCTGTAAAACTACTTTAAAATGGGAACTTTCCGGGTTATTATAAAGAATGGTAAAATAAATTCTTTTGAGTTTAATTTCTAGCTTTCACTCAACACTCTTATAAGAGTTTTTTAACAGTGTATTTACTAATACTTGTTTATTATTGTTATTTGAGACATACTTCACTGGCATCAGCATCATATATTTTTTCTTGTGAAAATGTCGAGTTCAAGAGCCGAATAAGCGTTATTTGCGTTAATTTACTTCTTTAATTTGAATGAATCTGCAGCTGAGGCGCATCGATTGATTGTAGAAGCATATAGTGAGACTGCCTTAAGCGAGAGAAGTTGTCGAGAGTGGTTTCACAAGTTTAAGAATAGTAAGTTTGATGTCGAATACAGAGACCGTAGCGGAAGGCAGAGAGTTTTCGGACGCGGAATTGGAAGCATTACTGTGAAACGCTGCCTGGCAACAAAATCGAAAGCGTTTTTTTGCATCGCATAGTCACTGGCGCTATAAAATGGATCCACCACGATAGCTCGAAAAAGAAGGAATCATGGGGACCACCACTAGCCATGCTTCAACATCGACAGTAATAAATTTTATTCTATATCATATTAAAAAAACATTTACTGGAAGTTCGAAACTGCACCAATCACAGTTAAAACTTTCACGAACTCTTGTAAAGAAAAACGAATCATGATGTTCGAAAAAAATCGCTTACATTCGCATACATACGAGTATGTGCATGTACATCCATTTCACTAAAATTTAAAACTAAATCAATTAAAGTACGCTCGCTACCCATTAGGTCGGAAAATTAGAAATTTAGTTTCCATATCGGTTGCTTTATTTAATAATTTACAGGAACAACAATAGAAATACCTGTCTAATATGTTGTTCATTTTTTGAAATATGTATTCATGTTGCATTTTCACAACCGCAAAATACGGTCCAATTTGTTGTTGCTGATGTTATTGTTCGCTTTACATTTAGATACGATATGTGTTGCCACAAAGCTACATACGTATTGTAAAAAAATATTTTTTCACTTAACAAAATAGGAATTCTCGAAATAATAAAATAATTTTCAATATTATTGTTTGTAGTTAGTTCTGTATTGTGGAAGCCGAGAGAAAATATTTTATCAATAAGAGGAAGTTGAATTTTATTATCAAGTATTTTTTGCTGGTGTGCCATCAATATTTGTTGGTATAAAGTTTAGTTGCTCTCAATATACAGCACACAACATGTAATATGGAAAAAATAAAAGTATCAAATATAACAAAATAAGTGACATTTTTTGGTCTAGACTTCAATTCATATATCGCCTGTGTTTTCTATTGCATATACATATGCTATGTATTGAATGTTTATTGAATACAGGGTGTCCAATAATTTACGAACAAGGGATTAGTAACGGGCTTTTAGTGGATTTTCTTTTTGTACGATGTAATTCAAGTACAACCAGCGCATTTTTTTAAATTATATTTATGCGCAATGTACACATGCAGAAGGAAATATATTTCGAATACGAAACACTTTTACAAATCAAAAAATTTAAAGATGGCGGAGTGATGAAAATCTCTAAAAGACACAATGTACTCATTTTGAACAAACTATAACAAGGTTAGCGAAACTGGAAAAACGAAGGAGTACTTGCGGAAAAAACTGGGGCAGATTGACTCAATTTGGGAAAAATTTATCAATGTAGATTCACGCATGAAGGACGACCTCTTTAGTAACAACAATACTCATCAATATTGAAACGGGTAGGAATTATACGCCAATCATCGAGCTGAGTTAAAAGCAAATTTAGAAGCCATCATACATATACCAGGACAGAACGATGACGAACAATTCGCCAGTAAGCGCTAAACGGTATTATCAACAAAAACACCGATGTCGTTACGAGCACTGACAAGTCCATTAACAATAAGATCGGAAGCAACAATTCGGAGCAAGCAAGAAAATTCAAGGCAACAGATGTCAAAATGCGTTCGTGCTATAAACGTATCGCAGGTACTAACCAACTACTAGAGATACAAGGCAACCACGAAGAGCTTCAACACAAGCTGCATCAACTCGATACAAGGGTGGCACAAATCGAGCAGTTGCATTAAGAAGTACTTGTAGACGCTACCCCAAAAGAAGAAGCCAATATACCGAACTTCATCCATTATTACTATTCAGTATTAATCAACAGCTTCGAAAAAGTAAGATCGAGAATTTCCAACGTGCTGAATCAACAAAAAACTGGTAATCCTGAAAGCAAACCCAACGTGAAACTAAAACGGATTGAAATTCCCTGTTTCCATGCCGTGATCTGTTAAAATGGTCATCCAAACGAATTGTCCATGAAAACAATAATATATGTCACATTTCTACATTTAAATGCTCCCATCTTAAATAATCTATTGTGGGCTGATCCAATCCATGGTTACCTTCTTAGGCATTGAAAACCAGTTAAAGCGATTCTGGGACGTGCAAGAAATACAAGCCGAGAATTTTATGACAAAAGAAGAATAGTTGTGCGAAGAACATTATCAGCTGAATTACCGACGAGACACCGATGGACGTTATTTGCTACGTTCTTTTTCTATAAAACATACCTCGCTAGGTTTAGTCACCTAAAACGAAGTTTGTCAGTAGCCAGTGAATTTTCCAAAGAATTTCGAGCGTGTATCGAAGGGTAATATTAGCTAGGGACATATCATTGAAAGTAATGAACACAAGCAAAATGTATATTACATTCATCATCACGCAGTCGTCAAACCAACATTAGTTTAAATCAGTTTAATTTGATTTAAACTAATTTTTTTGGGTTCCAAATTACAAGAAGATCTGATGATCAACGATATCAGAAAATATTATGGAGGACGACGACAGACGAAGTTATAAAGGCATACAAGCTAACAACCGTAACTTTCGGAATATCATCTGCGCCATATCTGGCTATCACGACATTGCGGCCCATATAATCATGAGTGACTTCTACATAGATGACGTATTATCAGAAGGTGATACTCTCGAAGAAGCTCAAGAAGCAAAAAAAAATTTATTTCACCGAAATTCGGCATTACTAAAGTCCAGGCGGATTGTCTATTCAGAATAAAATTTCATATTTCATCTTTTTCCAATAATTGCGAGATCCTCGCGAAATTTAGTGGAAATTTGGGTACCGGAAGTAGCAGCTTCCAAAGGAGCTTTTTCAATTTTTGCAATGATGTTGAAAAGTTAGTGGGATAACACATAACTTTTCAATTGTTTGTATACTACAGTAAGGACAAGGTGCTGGCTATTTCTTTTGGATAGGTTTCAAGAGTGACAACTTTATTTGTAAGGTTTTCGCTATATGCAGAATATTCACTTATGCACAGTTATGAGTCAAAATCATTAAATCCTAAAGATGTAATAAACTTATCGATGATCGAACAACGAGTTGTACAAAATTTAAATATTTTTAGAGCCATTATCCATTTTATAAATTTTTGCCCATTGCTCATAATGGCAAATGATCCAAATGATAAAATTGAATTAACAAACCATATAGTGGTGCGATTTCAAAATTGCGAGAATTAAAGTTCGGATTATTCTTTATTCAAAGTATCTTCCGGATCTGGCTCCCAGCGACTACTCCCTGTTTGCAGACCTCAAAAAAATGACCTTTCGAATAAGAGTTAGAGTTGGAATAAATGTATTATTTGTGAAGGAAACTATGTGGATGAATAAAGTCAATATCTCAAGAATAGATTGTGCGATTTGAAATTGTATCGTCAAATTTATAATATTCCTAATTCTAAAAATTGAAAACCTTCTCGAATCTTTACGTCAAGGGGTCGCGTACCAGCCGCAGCAAATCACACCCAACACCACGATATGACTTTATAGTATTCTTTCATTATTACCATGCTTTATATCCCTTGAAACATCAATAACACCACAATTTTGACATTCCCGCTTAGTTCTTAAACCGACCGTTTTAGCGCTATTGGTGTTATAAATTTCTCATAGAATATGTAGTTCTCACCGGAGACTCAAAAATCTGGAGATTCACAAATTATCAAAAAATATTTATAGCTGTGCAAGAAAACAAAGTTTGAAATTTCAAACTAGTGGTTTAATTAAAATTAATAATAGACAGATAATAATAATTTATTAATTATAATTAGAGTTTGTAAAAAAAGTTTCAAGACAATTTGCGTTTGTGAGTGGCGATTTGGCATTACAAGTGGAACCGTATTTTTGACCAAAATTACTTAATTCCTCTATTAATTCAAACAAATTTGTTTACAAATTCTTAACACCATCCTAAATCGAGAACTCAAAATGCCACAATTGGTACTCATTGTTCTGACAACTGTTTACAGCAGAGTTCAGCCAAATTGGCCAAAGACGATGCCACGTGTACGACCATTTCCCCAAATACAACATGCAAATTTTGTGATGTATGGCTGAGTAGAGCCCGTGAAGTTTCTAACAAAAACTAACACGTATACGTATACGATTCCAATTGGAAAACATGGTGGGACCATAATTCTTATTGGAACCAAATAGATTCCAATAGCCGCCATATTGAATTATTTTAGTGTTGGTGAATTGCACTGTTAATATTTTATACATGCAAATTAGTAAAAATTTTATAAAAAATTATTATCATATTAAATAAATTCATAATTTACATAATAAAATGGAAAAAGGATAATAAATACAAAAGATATTTAAGAAATATTTAAATTACTTAGAAAAAACTTAACAAATAAATAGAACTAAAGCTTTAACAAAAAAAATTATCAAATATGTTTATTGAAAATTTTCACTCAAAATATTGAGTATTTTATCAATCTGGGCCAATAACAAGCCACTTCCAGAGATTAGGGCAAGATACCACTATACAGGTTAAATTGGCCTATCTCTAAAGAATATTTTCCGGTATAAGATTGCTATTATAAAAATTGCTATTAAGAACGTTCCCGCTTGGAAAAGCCTTATACGGGGAAAATTTTCTTTCAAGATAGGATAATTCGACCTATATATTGGTATCTTGCCTTAATCTCTGGTAGTGGCTTGTTGTTGGCCCAGACTGATAAAATACTCAAAATTTACGGTGGAAAATTGCTATTAACAAGGTTATATTTTCTCCGCTAGGAAAAACCGAATACCGGAAAATTTTGTCTATAGATAAGCCAATTCAACCCATATAGTGGTGTCTTGCCCTAATCTCTGGAGGTGGCTTGTTATTGGCCCAGATTGATAAAATACTCAAAATTTACGGTGGAAAATTGCTATTAAGAAGGTTGCATTTTCTCCGCTTGGGAATACCTTATACCGAAAAATGTTCTTTAGTGATAGACCAATTCGACCTAAATTCAGACTTGAGTTAAAATGACATAAAAACCTATAATATAAAACTTAGAATATAAATTGCTACAAATGTTCATATTCTCGGTGTACTGATGTTATTTATAATCAAATTTGGATGGCCATTATAGGCCGTTCACAGTGATCGTAATGAAGTTGGTTATTGAGTCACCTGACCAAAACCATCTAGTGCTAATAGTGCACGACTACGGGTTTATTGCTACGAATTTTGATATTCTCGGTGTACTGATGTCATTTATACTCAAATTTGGATGGCCATTATCGGCCATTCCCAGAGATCGTAATGAAGTTTGTTATTGAGTCACCTAAAAAAACCATCTAGTGCTAATAATGCATGAATTCGGGTTTATTGTTTCGAATTTTGATATTCTCGGTGTACCGATGTCATTTTTAACCACATTTGGATGGCCATTATCGGCTATTTCCAGAGATCGTGATTCAGGTCTGCCTAGTATATGAAGTTGGTCATTGAGCCACCTAAACAAAACCATCTAGTGCTAATTATGCACGAATTCGGGATTTTGCTACGAATTTTGTTATTCTCGGTGTACCGAGGTCATTTTTACTCAAATTTGTATGGCAATTATCGGCTATTCCCAGAGATCGTGATTCAGGTCTGCCTAGTATATGAAGTTGGTCATTGAGTCACCTAAACAAAACCATCTAATGCTAATAGTGCACGACTACGGGTTTATTGCTACGAATTTTGATATTCTAGGTGTATTGATTTCATTTTTACTCAAATTTGGATGGCCATGGTATATGAAGTTGGTCATTGAGTCATCTAACCAAAACCACCTAGTGCTAATAATACACGACTTCGTGTTTATTGCTACGAATTTTTATATTCTAGGTTTATTGATGTCATTTTTACTCAAATTTGGATGGCCATGGTATATGAAGTTGGTCATTGAGTCATCTAACCAAAACAACCTAGTGCTAATAATACACGACTTCGGGTTTATTGCTACGAATTTTGATATTCTAGGTTTATTGATGTCATTTTTACTCAAATTTGGATGGCCATGGTATATGAAGTTGGTCATTGAGTCATCTAACCAAAACCACCTAGTGCTAATAATGCACGACTTCGGGTTATTGCTACGAATTTTGATATTCTAGGTGTATTGATTTCATTTTTACTCAAATTTGGATGGCCATGGTATATGAAGTTGGTCATTGAGTCATCTAACCAAAACCACCTAGTGCTAATAATGCACGACTTCGGGTTATTGCTACGAATTTTGATATTCTAGGTTTATTAATGTCATTTTTATTCAAATTTGAGAGTAGACAATTCTGAAGTTGATTCGATATATTTTTTAATCTTTGGAAAAATCTCTGGAAATTTTGCCAATTCATATGAAACTCAAAAAATTCTTATTAGAAATTAGTGGGAAATTCATAAATGGTTTGGGTTCAGTATATTTGGTTTACATCTTGACTATTTTATTGACAATTATTTGGTTGACAATTTATGGTTATGTTACTATAATATTTTTTCTTCGTGATTTATCAGTTAAAATTTTAATTTTTAGTTTATTTATAAGTTACAACATTTTCCTGCCATTTTAATTAAGACAATTTGATATGTGTCTAATAAATATACCGATAAAATTTGCTCAATTTCGTTAAACTTATCTTGATGTGCTTGTTTTTTAAATATCGTCAATTCAATGAATATACATATATCTATCTCTTGTTTCTATCTCACTTTTATTTTATTTCAATGTTTTGAATTCAAGTTATGTACAAATTTTGTAAATTATTTACAAATGTGGTCTATGCTTTCTAAACTAATTAAATTAATGTCAAATCAAACATAATATTTTACTTTTTATTGAGAATTTAAAATTATTATTTCAAATTATAAATCATAACAGTGTACTCCACACAACTACATAGAAAGGCTTTATAATTTCAATTGGAATTAGGAGGAGTTGAATTGGATTTGTATACGTATATGATTCAAATAACTTATAACTATAAGGGAAATCGCGTCGATATCATGTGTCAACATGATATAATTCCTGAGAAGATTAGTAGATGGCACTAGTAGTAGTTGAACTAAATGTTTACATTTTTAACTACAGTTTTGTATATTCAACGAATTATTAACGAAACCAAAATATAAAATCTAAAAAAAATTTTAATTTTATAATCGAAATTGGAAATTATTGAAGTAAATGGGCTTAGATTTATGGCATCACTTGCTTGCGGTGTTGCTGGTATAATATCTCCACTTTTGTTTTTTTAATTGGTGGTGATGTCGTGATTAACGTTGAAGGATAATTCGGTGGCATATTAATGATTGACGTTGAAGGATAATTAGGTGGTTCGTTTTCTAAGTTTGTTGTATTATCATTACATGAAATTTCATTACCTACTGGCTTGTCAAAGTTTATTATTTCAGTATGAACATTTAATATCGCATCCTCATCATATTCAATAGTATACCTAGGCGCAATTATAATAATTTTATTATTACAATCTTAAACAAAATTACATTAAAAAGAAATGTTGGTTCCAACTTACCGCATGTCATGGTTCAAAACAAATTTCGAAGGTATCGAATGTCTTGTAAGACGCTTACTAGTGGTTAAATATTTTTCCTCGAAATGTTTGGAACAAAGTTTAAATGAAGGATAATCCAAATCATTAGCTTTGACATTTGAAACAATATCTCGCCAAATTTTTCTATATTCTTCAGTTAATGGTGCGACAACATATTTATGTTGTAATATTTTGCATCTAAAGAAATGAACAATTATGTCTTAGCTATATTTAGCATCAATTTACTTACGAATGCAAACCAATCTTAGCTGAACAATCGAAACACTTCTACGGCATTTTGATACAACACACAAACACTTATAGTTTATATTTATGTTATTTTATAACTTTATCATTTATTAAACACGTTTTTATTAAACATTTAACACATAAAACACTTTTAATTCAAAAAAAATATATAAACGTTCTCGTTAAAAACGTTTGGTATGCCATCTAGAAATCTTCTCCGAAACTAATATTTAACGAAATCATACTCTCGTTGGCATTTACTATGGAAATTGACACGATTTCCCTTATAGTATTATAAATTATTTGATATGATTTTAATATATGGAGTACTTCATGGGCCCAAAGCACCTTAGTACTAAAAACTATCGTCATGGCAACTGGAGGCAGATGCAATTCCTTCTATTGCGAAAAAGTCATTGTGGCACATCATATGAAAGTTCTTGGTTCACAAATCTACCGGTGGCAAAATTTAAACTTATTATTAACTTTTGATATATCGCATATCATTTGAAAGGTTTTGAACCAAGCAGTAACTTTGTATTCGGTCTTTTCGACCTCTAACACTTTATATTTAAAGTTTAACAAATGCTATACACTATTTCGAATCAAATTGAAAATTGAATGTCTCTACGTGTAGCTTGTCAGCGCATTTCGGACACCCTGTATATGTAAAAAACAAAAAAATTGAATCATATTTTTGTTGCACAGTTTCGTTTTGAACTATAGATATGTATTTACAACAAAAAATGAAATTGGAATGGAATCGTGGCTTGGTAATATAATATTGTGTGCGGTTTACTTGTCGCAATGTGTTACAATTTTATTTTATCTGTTCATTGCGAAATTATAAATGAAAATTAAATTTGAAAACCATATATAAAACAATAATGTAAAGTTATGGGTCTATCCTCATACATTCGATTTATAAATCCTTATCTAAGATCCTAACTAAGACATAACAGACAAATAATAAACAACAGACGAAACAGATATAAATTCATTTTCATCAGCAAACCTTTCACAAATATCATCGTGTCTTGACATCTACTGTCTTATCATATCAAATGGAGAACAAAATTTATGATATTTTACTTGTTGTTCGGTATCTTATGTAGAATATTTACTTACATGTAAAGTGAACATTTGTACATTCTTTTTTTCGCCTTAGAAAGGATATACAAGTACAGTTGATATAGTGACAGTTTTAGAATTATAATGTTGACATATACACATAAACATAATATTATGTACATGTATATGTACATATATTACATCGTAGAACAAAATAACTGTCACAACAGTAACGTATAAAGAATTTATATTACAAGATGATAGTAAATTTTCTTTAAGTGTTCTCTTTAATGTAATACACCTTGAAGTGCCAAAGAATACCAGTCAATTATTAAACGGTTAGGAACCAGTAGCTCGAGTCTCTATCATAAAACTTAAAAGATTTTTGAAATGACAACCTACTAACTATTCATTATAATTTGTTTTGGATGGGAAATTACGGTGGAGCGATCTGTGATAAATGAAACTTAAACCGCTGTTCTTATCTCCCCGACTATTGTAGCTTATTTCAAGTCGTAGATTGTGATGGTGAGGTATGACGTAATATCTAACAGGGATAGAAAGCAACCCATAAAATTTAAAAAGGATGGGAATTTACAGGTTACTCATGGCATGCCTACCAAACAGGATAAATGTTGAAATGCAGCTTGAAACGTGTAAACTAGTGTTTCAAGTGGAAGCCGCAAGACTGATGTGTTTCAAGTGGAAGCTGGAATAACTTAACAGTTATATCCAAGACTAATTCTGGCTAGACCAGGAGGACTGATAACACTGTCGTCATATCAGCATGGTTGTTGCTGCGCTGCTATTACAAGACACTGCCTCATTAATAAACATGCGAGAACACGTGGTGTTTTGGAATGGAAATGAAAACAGTAATCCGCATCCCGTAACTGTACATGACAGATGGATGAACATTGTTATGGTATTCTACTCTTCGTTGAAAAAGAGGAAAAACTAAGTGTTATGTTTTTGATTCCGGAAACTTCATCGTTCATATATTGGTGTTTCGAACATTTATCTTGTTCACATCCAAGAAGCTCAAATTTAGATTGTGAGAGAGGCTAATTTTAACAATAGACTCAATTTATTTAAAATCAATTTTATGGTTCTTTAATAGTTTGCGCGTAATTATGTTGTAATCGAACACATGACTAAAAATGGCATAGTTTTGACCTTTTATTTGTCAAAACGTTTTCGGGGTGCCACCGCACAATAAATATTTTTTGAGTTAAAAAAAAATTTAACAAGGAGAGTGGATCAAACTTAATTTTCATCAATTGAGAATGGAATCGCCTCAGGCAGTGAACAGAAGAAAAAATGTTTTGCTCCGAAATATTGTACGAAAAGAATTACGTTAAAATCAATTGAATCGATCGGTCGAAATATATTGATTGACTTAAAAAGATTTATTATGAATTTAAAATCAAATTTTTGCAATTGTTAAACTCTTTTATTGTGTCACGCAAGTGGCAACAACAACTGGGGCAGCAACACCAATTTATTTTGTAAATAAAATATTTTTTTGCATGTTATTCAATTTGGAGCATCCTTTCATGTTCCATTATTCAGCGGTGCGCATTGTGTTTCATTTCAAACACCAAACTGGCACGCATGGTGAAATGAACAACTTCAACTTGTTCACACTCGCATTACTTGTGTGTCGGCATCATACAACTCCCGTATGGTGGTTCGTCTGGATTCCAGATCAAGCAAATCCCATGAACGCAGATTTAGCGACCATATCAACTGTCCCTTTCCTCTTGCGTCTTGATGTTGTTTTATAATCTTTTCTTTCATAATATGTTACAAAAAACCATCTACCGCCACAGTAATCAACAACTTTACGTTGTTTACCACGGACACACTACGACAAGTATTCGAAAAGGAAAACAAAAAAGCGACACGACGAATACAAGCAAACAAACGAACAAATTTATTTTATCAAAATAAAATTTACATTCATTCAGTTCGTCTCAACTCAACCAGTCGTCACAGCAACAAGCGCACACTACCAGCATACCACACGCACACGCCGTCCGCCATTATACATGGCGGATAATAATTTAACAAATTAAATAAAATACAAAGTCGCACAAACAGCTATTCGCAATGTATTCCACTCAATCATTCATCCTGGTCGTTTACCTAATAATTGGTTGACCCTTATTTGCAAGTTGAAACTCATACAGATCACGTGGATAACATGGCAGCAAATTAAAACATTCCAGCAGGTGTTCCTGTTGTTCTTCCAACATCCAATAATGGCTCAATCGCAATATGCAAGAACATAGGCTATCTTTGCTAAGCATTGAGCTCTTGATTTATTTGTTACATGCATCGCTAACCAAAGATAGCCTGAAATCGTTCAAAATTTTGTACATGGTGAAACTACTGCAGTCGTCCAGACTTTGTGGCACGCGTGTTTAAATTCGAGCTGGACCCTCTTCTGTACGATCCCACAATAACGGCGTTTGTGGTCGATAAACATCCCTCATCTTCACAATCGAGTTTCAGAAGCACATTTTCCCACATGCTGATATGAATATCTTAATCATCCTTTGAGCGGAAGACAAGTTCACAAAGGCGGAACTTATTAATCGTTTCGTTTTCCGTACATCCTGAGTGTTCGAGCAGATCAAAAACTGCGAGAGGTCGTGCTAAAAACATGGTGCATTGCTCTTGCGTCAAAGCGCAAAGAACAGTAACCAACATTAACGGCTATATATAGCACTGTCGTCGCCAAGGAGAAAATGCTATTGTTAGAGGTGTTCAAATGGAAATTGTTATGTTGTTGCCCATACCTATTGCTCAAATAGTAGAGATGTGCAACTCAGCCACCGCCACTGCCGGAAATCTGCAAATTTGCTTCGATGAGATCTCAAATTTCATTAACTGACTGTACGTCAGTACACCTGAGGGGCAATTTTTCGTTTGCTTGAGTCAAAAATGCATGATCGCTCGCACACGGTGATGCGTCTGATCATCCAGGTGGAAAAACGTCTTCAAGGATGAAAATGGGGAAGAGGCACTTTTAGTATCCCAAACCAAGTGCATAATGGAATTCCACCAAATCATGTCTAACGTCTACGCCGTCAGCGAGGTGCCAACAAAGTAGTCACTTGCACGTACTCAGTGAGTCGACGAACTGCAAAGCGGTTATATCTTCGCACTTTGTTGCTTCACGTACGAGGCGTTGAAAGTCTTGCAAAATTCCATAACAACGAGGAAACTGCCCATCCCACTTTCAAAGCTGCTGGATTGGTACGAGGTTTGCTGGAATCTGACTGCGAGTGGGGCAATCATCGACCCCAGTAGACTCACTGAGTACATGGAAATAGCCACGTATCAAATGCCCCGACAACTACGGGACAATTTTGCTATCATCTCTGCTTTGGTCAGCCAGCACGACCTATGGATTTATGGAAGCAATTTAAAAAGGACTTCAGTTTGGACTATTCACGTTCAATGAGTAATGATCAGACATTCAACACTGCATTATATACCATTTTCTGTACTGTTGAGACGCAGTTGAGAAAGCTCACTTGGTTTAAATAAATATCATAAAGCTCAAACATTACTCTAAAAAACCATAACTTCGTTCACAAGAGAACATGAACAAGAAGCCCTTATCTTTGCGACAATATTGCATTTCTGCTTTTCATAGTGGTTTTAATTTCAATTTAATGACATTTGGCGGCAAAATTTTCGTCATCGGTGGTGATTTCAACAGAGACTTCCAGTAGTACTTTGAGGTAACCTTAAGACTTTGCAAGAGATGACTGAAAAATTTTCCTACACTACGTGATCTAGAAATCATTCCAATTCTTCCAGAAAATATTCCATTTTCGATGAAAAGCACTATCTAAAAAATGAGGAATTATCCAACCGATTATTCGGTCGCTGCAACAAACGCTCAAGCTTTAGAAATGAATCGTCGAGATAATACGTCGCCAATAGCGCCCTTTCCGATGATCTAAACAATGTACTCAATTTTCCGTTCCATTTCTACATGGGAAAAATCTTTCAGGAATGCTTCCATACACTCTTCTTCAGAAAGGCACAATCATTATGTCGTATGCAACGGTAGAGCTCATGTCGCGAAATACATTAACTGTACGAATTCTATAGGAATATAATAGGGGAGAGGTAGTCATCATTCCTAGAATTGTGTTCGCCACCCTCAGATTCGACTCTGCCATTCGTTTGGCGTGGTGAAAGCAACCTGCAGCTACCTGTTTTCGGTTATTGTCTTCTCTACATAGCTTCTTCATGCGCGCGAGACAGCTCCAAAATAAAAGTGAAAATTGAGCAGTCTCATAAGCAAGGTCGACTCCTAGAGGACGATTAACAATTTACACACAACGTTCTGTTCAAGCAGATCTTGGATATAAGAGAGTTAAAAATAAATAATCGATTTTTGTGTAAAATCCACAAAATTCATTAAATAAAAAAAATTAAAATCGAGCAAACATAGTGTGAAATAATTTAATTACGGGGCGACTTGCCGCTCATAATCTCTACTTTATACTCCACTTCTATCTAAAAATAAAGAGCTCGGCGGCTCGTAGCAGAGAGAGACATGTGATTCATCAACAACGTTTAGTAACCCTTGCTGTTGTTAGTGCAAATTTAAATCGCCGCATGAGAACAGGATCTCCCCTCCCCCCTCTCCAATTTATAAGTAGGCCTCATCCAGCACCAGTATGTACCTTCTAACAGTCCTGGAATCTGACTAGAAATTAGGCGGCCAAATCCCTTAATGTGATGTGTCATCCCTTCAACGAGTCTGTTGTTGGTCATTGGTTTCGCCAGTTGCTCCATCACCTAAGTCTGATTCATTTATAATCCATTGTCCTTCGTCGATTTTCAAGGTAGATTAGGATATTTAGGAGGAAAGAAGGTACAATTGGAATGGAAAGAAAATAGTTGAAAATTACTTGCATGGGAATCAAGCCAATGTGAGTAAGATGAAAATTTGGACGAACAAATTTAGTGAGTTATCATATAATTCACTAGACTTACTGATACACGAATATTCTATATATATAGAACACAAAGTGCCATCATTGTGTTGTAATATTCAATTAACATGGCCTGACAAGATGATTCAATTTTTTCATAATCTTATCCGATCGAAACTGGACTGTTACAAAACTTCATGGAAAAAAATTTAGCTTCAACGCCCATGATTAATAAGTTATGAATATTTTGTTCCGTTTTTTAGAGCTGGAGTTATCTGCTCTTCTTTTCTTCTTACCCTCCTGGCTTATAAACTAGTTAATTATTTTCCGAGGGAGGCTATCGTAGATGTAGGACCTAAAGAGTCTTTGACCTCCGGGATGAATACGTTTAGAGAGTCACCGCCCTTATGTTTTTGATTACTAACGATGTAATAAGTTTTATGGGGAAGGCTGATTCTATGGCAAGGCTGCTTGAAGTCGAAGGACGAGATCAGTATATCGATTTTGTCCCGTGAGTTACTCATTTATGTCTTTGTATTTGTATTTTTCTTTTGTTCGTATTTGTGTCATTTTTATGATGGACAGTACCAAAATGATAGGGGGGAATCAGTTTAATTGTTATGGTGCTTATTTCCTTTTCTCAACACATTACGTCTGCTCACGAGCTGTGGAGTGTCATTATTTAACATGCTAATGTATTTTATATTTAATATTTTTCTATAATAAATTAATTTTATATGTTTATATGTTATATGTTAAAATTTTATAAACAAATTTAATTTAAATTTAATAAATTTTAAAAATAAAATATTAATTATTAAAAAAAAAATCGAAAATACATAAATATTTATAAAGTAACACTGTCTTGTAAGGGCGGATTCATTGTTGCGTTAGTTTGTCTTTTCATTCGTTTAAAGAATTTTTTCGACCAATCATATTGTTCCAAAATGATGAATTTTTCTTAATTTTTTCAAACAACACAATAATATGGTGTTTACAATGGTTAACCCTTTGAGTGCCAAAGAGAGCAATCGCGCTCCTCAATATAGGAATCCAAAATCTCATCAAGGGTTAATATGTAGAATAAACAAATAAACAATGCCACGTGGTTTGCATGTGTATAGTAAAGCAAACCAATTATACGCGCGTCACTAACCAACATAAACATAAATACTACTACTATATCTTTCCGGTTACACTCATTTCGTTTCACACATTTTGGGACAAAATCGATACACAGGTTTGCCCATTTAACGAGAGATCGAGAATTTATGTTTGGTTTATCGTTCCCTTAGTACCGATGTGCGCCTTGATTACAATTTTAAAATTTATTTAAAATCTCTTCTTAACTAGATGCTTTGCACGCCATCTCTTATCAAATAGATTTATTTATCGTGATGGAAGATTTTTATCGGCCATGACTGTGTACAATTTTCATTTTGTTTATCGTTGCATTTGTCAACTGTCAATTTTTAATTACAGTGTTTGCGAAATCTTGCCAGTGGAAGTTTAAATATCGTGAAAAAATGCATCAACCAATATTAAAAATATGAAATGTTTTAGTGTGATGAAACATTTTATATATTAAAATTTCATCACAACTCTAAGGATCTATCTAAGGATCTTATCACTATTGCCACATCGTATCATGCAAAACACTCAGTTTAGTGCAAATCAGCATGTTTAAACCTGGGTATGTGTATTAATTCGTTTAGCATGCTGGGTGTGGCGTATTTTGTTCCTCCTCATTGCTATTATTAATCAGGTAATCTGGATTGCCAGGCTTAAGCACATCCATTTGCGCAAACGAGCATTCATCACCCACACCAAAAGGGACGACCATGCAATTACGAAAAAATTGTCGATTTATAAGCCACGGCGTCGAAATAAAAAGTGCAGAGTAAATGGAGTAACTAGTGAACTGAAAAGTTTATTTGTAAGACGGACCTGTAAAAAAATGTAACGATAATTAAATATTACCATTAGTTGGGTCATATTGTATTTATTGGTTTAAGTTGAAACGATTGTCCAGATTGGTACAGAACTTTGGAAGTACATGGCAATCTGCAGCACGCTACGGGAAGGTAATGGAGCTGCTATGAAGCGATCAATTGTTCCGAGCACCAAATTAAATTCTCATTGTCTATAAAAGAACGCAATTTAAAAAAAAAGTCATTATAGTGCGTAAATGCTACACCTGGACAAAATCTTCTTCGTGTACGGTTAGTAAATGAATCCCATTTAAAATTCCAGCACAAATAAGAACCAATTACAGCTTTCAAATGAATTCATACATACTTTCCAGCTGGACTGATTTAATCTAGCTACCATTTCTATCATCTATTTCAATCAGTCCCTAATGAACCTGGTTATCATTTAATTAACTAATCACGTTTAATGAAATTTATTCTATGGCAACTGATGAATGTCATAGAATAAACTTGACAAAATATATTTTTTCTGTAAATGTTTTGACATTTAACTGAACTGTTAAAATAATTTTTGTGTGAAATAAATATAATATGTCAGTTCAGTGAACAAAATATTAATAGTTCAATTCAACTTCATATTTATATTTACATTTACTTCATACTAATTAAAACTTGGTTATCTAAATTTCCGACTAACTTACTTGATGGTTAGTTCACTCAGTTGTTTACAGATGGCACATAGAAAACCGTGTCTGATGTATGATAAAAGATTGCCAAAAATATTAAAATTGTTCAATCTGGAGATTATTGATACATCTGAACTTAGTTTGCTGTTTAGAACTAAATGTCAGGCACATTTTGGTATGTGTACATTAGAGACATCTATCAATAACTGGTTTGAACTAACCATCAGTTTAAATAGTCGGAAATTTAATCAACAATTCATAATTCTGATATTTAATTGATAAGTACTTATTTACCTAATTTTAGTTAAACTTCAGACGCGCTGTGCTTTGCGCCATCTATAAAAAACTGGTACGAGCTCATTATCAATTTAGTTGAGCGGAAATTTAGACAAAATAATCAGACTCAAGCACACGGTATAACAACTTTAATACTGTGTGCTTGATAACTAATTTAAACTTAGCTCGTACCGCAGTTATAATAGATGGCGTATAACACAATTTATTTATTCTTATTTGCAAATTTAGTTTGAACTTGGCACAGTACATTTTATGAATAAAGTGATAAATATTCAACCATTAGTACAAATTTGCAGCAGTTTAATTTAGTCAGAGTTATCGACGCTGTATACGAGTAGTCGATGTTACCAACGAGTTGTCGACATGATCACGGGAAAAGTCGTAGATGAAACGTAATCGAGCATCTCTTCATCAGACAACAATACCCATATTATCTTTCAATTATATTGATAAGGATATTATGATAAACTAATTGTGTAGTTTTGAGGCAGGAAGAGGGACATCTACAAATCTTTGATCCTATTCTGACATTAGCAATAAACATTCCTTGCGATAAGTGTTTAAACATTGCTGAATAACAGTTGAAATCCATTTCTTAAGGGGTTTAGGACATTTTACCACAAAATAGTATCCCTGTTTAGAAAAGAACCTTGTAGGATTGATTGTAGAGCTTTTTGAGTTCCAGCCAATTTAATAAATGATTGATTGATGTTGGTATTCGATTAGGCAAACAAACTTATAATTTCCTAAAGTTAAAAATTAATTAATTAATTAATTGTAATGAGATACGAAGTTTTGATATACATATTATCTCGTGATAACTATAAAAAAAACTTTAACCAATAGCTTGTCCAAACAGAACGAAATAGAATTTATAACATACTCTTGAAACAATCTGTTGCAAATTATTCCATTTTGATGAATTTTTGAATAAACACCTGGCACGATTTTCACATCCAAAATCCACATTACTGATAAACGAATTTTCGGTAAATCTAATTTTGATTCGAAAAATTTACGTAATCTGAAAATCCAACACAATTTATTTAAACACCGCATATCATGCCGATCTGCAACAGCAGTACCTTTATACGACTGTACAAAATACTAGATACAATCCCAAAGTCAATATTGTGTTTCTGAATTTAAATTTATTTCTGATAATCCACAGTCTCTATGGATTCATATTTATTTTTCCTACCATAAGTGTAGCATAAAATAAATACACAAAGAGTGTTCACCTTGCCAATTTGTGTTGTTCAACTTTCTTCCAATTACATTAGTCGTTTACGTATGTATTTCTAAGAGAATCGATACAGCACAAACCGAAATAAGTAGCTTCATGACTTTTTACCTAATTTCATTTTTGCGAACCTCCTAAAGGGGGAAGATATACAATTGAATGTAACAGCTATTAGATAACCGAAATATACCAAAAATCCACTTTATGAATAAATCAATATAGTCGATTTCTTCGAAGACGTTAAGCAAAAGAACACAATCTGCTTTTTTGCAATGATTGTTTATTTTATGTCAATTTAGGAGAAATAATAAACACATGTACAAAGTACTTACACACAGTAGTTGAAATAGTGGGATGTAAGAACCGATCCAAGAAGCGATAAAATCAATTGGAATTTTTTTAACCTTCTTACTTATACGAGAGATACGATGCTGCTGCTGCTGCTGGTAAGAGTATTTTGTAGTTTTCAATTTTCTTTTATTATTTTTCAATTTTAAAGGAAATTTACTTCTTATTGATTATGTTTTTCTTTATAAAATTTACTATTTTTGATATTAATAATTCATTTACGTTGTTTTTCCATCACATACGAGTGTATTAACATTTCACTCGTTATTTGGTTGGTTATAGGGATAGTGAAATCGGATGAATATGTAATTTTGTTAATTAAAATTAACACGTCGTTCAATAAGACCCGAGATTGACCACTAAAAAAACATTGTCTTGCAAAATTCGACTTTATTCATCAACACACTTTCCACCCAAATTATACAAAAATAATTGAACACAAGAAAAATGGTTTCCAAATTTAAAATTAATCACTGTACATAAGTATAATTTATGTAAAAATATAAAGTACGACAAAAATCGGCGGGAGTAATGCTACACTATGGAAATTATCGCAAAATCTGGAGATGTGCTCGCATGGTGACTATATTGGGAGGGGGGAAGGGATGAAGTGAGCTATCTAAATATGTTTGTGCCATTTCCTTAAATAGGCCATGGCTCTTGGCATAAATTTTCAAAAATATAATGTTTTCCTCTAACTTCGGCAAAAGCAATGCTACACTATGGAAATTATTGCAAAATCTGGAGATGTGCTCGCATGGCGACTATATGGTAATCAAAGGAATGAAGTGGGCTATCTAACTACGTTTGTGCCATTTCCTTAAATAGGTCATGGCTCTTGGCATACATTTTTAAAAATATAATGTTTTCCTCTAAATTCGACAAAACCAATGCTACACTATGGAAATTATCGCAAAATCTGGAGATGTGCTCGCATGGTGACTATATGGTAATCAAAGGGAATGAAGTGGGCTATCTAAATATATTTGTGCCATTTCCTTAAATAGGCCATGGCTCTTGGCATAAAATTTTATAAATATAATGTTTCCCTCCAAATTCGTCAGAAGCAATGCTACACTATGGAAACTATCGCAAAATCTGGAGATGTGCTCGCATGGTGACTATATGGTAATCAAAAGAAATGTAGTGGGCTATCTAAATATGTTAGTGCCATTTCCTTAAATAGACCATGGCTCTTGGCATAAATTTTTAAAAATATAATGTTTTCATCTAAATTCGACAAAACCAATGCTACACTATGGAAACTATCGCAAAATCTGGAGATGTGCTCGCATGGTGACTATATGGTAATCAAAGGGAATATAGTGGGCTATCTAACTACGTTTGTGCCATTTCCTTAAATAGGTCATGGCTCTTGGCATAAATTTTTAAAAATATAATGTTTTCCTCTAAATTCGACAAAACCAATGCTACACTATGGAAATTATCGCAAAATCTGGAGATGTGCTCGCATGGTGACTATATGGTAATCAAAGGGAATGAAGTGGGCTATCTAAATATATTTGTGCCATTTCCTTAAATAGGCCATGGCTCTTGGCATAAAATTTTATAAATATAATGTTTCCCTCCAAATTCGTCAGAAGCAATGCTACACTATGGAAACTATCGCAAAATCTGGAGATGTGCTCGCATGGTGACTATATGGTAATCAAAAGAAATGTAGTGGGCTATCTAACTACGTTTGTGCCATTTCCTTAAATAGGCCATTGCTCTTGGCATAAAATTTTATAAATATAATGTTTCCCTCCAAATTCGACAAAACCAATGCTACACTATGGAAACTATCGCGAAATCTGGAGATGTGCTCGCATGGTGACTATATGGTAATTAAAGGGAATGAAGTGGGCTATCTAAATATATTTGTGCCATTTCCTTAAATAGGCCATGGCTCTTGGCTTAAATTTTATAAATATAATGTTTCCCTCCAAATTCGTCAGAAGCAATGCTACACTATGGAAACTATCGCAAAATCTGGAGATGTGCTCGCATGGTGACTATATGGTAATCAAAGGAAATGTAGTGGGCTATCTAACTACGTTTGTGCCATTTCCTTAAATAGGTCATGGCTCTTGGCATAAATTTTTAAAAATATAATGTTTTCCTCTAAATTCGACAAAACCAATGCTACACTATGGAAATTATCGCAAAATCTGGAGCTGTGCTCGCATGGTGACTATATGGTAATCAAATTGATGAAGTGGGCTATCTAAATATGTTTGTGCCATTTTCTTAAACAGACCATGGCTCTTGGCATACATATTTAAAAATATAATGTTTTCCTCTAAAATCGACAAAACCAATGCTACACTATGGAAATTATCGCAAAATCTGGAGCTGTGCTCGCATGGTGACTATATGGTAATCAAAGGGATGAAGTGGGCTATCTAAATATGTTTGTGCCATTTCCTTAAATAGGCAATGGCTCTTGGCATCAATTTTTAAAAATATAATGTTTTCCTCTAAATTCGACAAAAGCAATGCTACACTATGGAAATTATCGCAAAATCTGGAGCTGTGCTCGCATGGTGACTATATGGTAATCAAAGGGATGAAGTGGGCTATCTAAATATGTTTGTGCCATTTCCTTAAATAGGCAATGGCTCTTGGCATCAATTTTTAAAAATATATTGTTTTCCTCTAAATTCGACAAAACCAATGCTACACTATGGAAATTATCGCAAAATCTGTGGGCTATCTAAATATGTTTGTGCCATTTCCTTAAATAGGCAATGGCTCTTGGCATCAATTTTTAAAAATATAATGTTTTCCTCTAAATTCGACAAAACCAATGCTACACTATGGAAATTATCGCAAAATCTGGAGATGTGCGCGCATGGCGACTATATGGTAATCAAATTGATGAAGTGGGCTATCTAAATATGTTTGTGCCATTTCCTTAAATAGGCCATGGCTCTTGGCATAAATTTTTAAAAATATAATGTTTTGCTCTAAATTCGGCAAAACCAATGCTACACTATGGAAATTATCGCAAAATCTGGAGATGTGCTCGCATGGTGACTATATGATAATCAAAGGGATGAAGTGGGCTATCTAAATATGTTTGTGCTATTTCCTTAAATAGGCCATGGCTCCTGGCTTAAATTTTCAAAAATATAATGTTTTCCTCTAAATTCGGCAAAACCAATGCTACACTATGGAAACTATCGCAAAATCTGGAGCTGTGCGCGCATGGCGACTATATGGTAATCAAATGGATGAAGTGGGCTATCTAAATAGTTTGTGCCATTTCCTTAAATAGGCCATGGCTCTTGGCATCAATTTTTAAAAATATAATGTTTTCCTCTAAATTCGACAAAACCAATGCTACACTATGGAAATTATCGCAAAATCTGGAGATGTGCGCGCATGGCGACTATATGGTAATCAAATTGATGAAGTGGGCTATCTAAATATGTTTGTGCCATTTCCTTAAATAGGCCATGGCTCTTGGCATAAATTTTTAAAAATATAATGTTTTGCTCTAAATTCGGCAAAACCAATGCTACACTATGGAAATTATCGCAAAATCTGGAGATGTGCTCGCATGGTGACTATATGATAATCAAAGGGATGAAGTGGGCTATCTAAATATGTTTGTGCTATTTCCTTAAATAGGCCATGGCTCTTGGCTTAAATTTTCAAAAATATAATGTTTTCCTCTAAATTCGGCAAAACCAATGCTACACTATGGAAACTATCGCAAAATCTGGAGCTGTGCGCGCATGGCGACTATATGGTAATCAAATGGATGAAGTGGGCTATCTAAATATGTTTGTGCCATTTCCTTAAATAGGCCATGGCTCTTGGCTTAAATTTTCAAAAATATAATGTTTTCCTCTAAATTCGGCAAAACCAATGCTACACTATGGAAATTATCGCAAAATCTGGAGATGTGCGCGCATGGCGACTATATGGTAATCAAATGGATGAAGTGGGCTATCTAAATACGTTTGTGCCATTTCCTTAAATAGGTCATGGCTCTTGACATAAATTTTAAAATAACGGGTGTTTTTTTAAGAGGTTGCCGATTTTTTTTTTGAATAAAACACATATAAAATTATGAAATGACCAAAATTTTTTTTTATTTGGTAGATAATTTTTTGGCATTTAACATTTAAACACAATTTCTGGCATATGGCTACCACGACTATTTTTCACAAATGTCATTCTGGAGGTCCAATTTTCCAGCACTTTTTCAAGCATTTGAGGGCGTATGTCAGCAATGACACGTTGAATATTGGTTTCCAAAGCGTCAATCGATTGAGGTTTATCCACATAAACCAATGACTTCACGTATCCCCACAAAAAGTAATCGAGTGGCGTCAAATCGCACGAACGCGGAGGCCAATTCACCGGACCATTTCTCGAAATAATGTTGTCGTTGAAAGTTTCTTTCAATAAGTCGATTGTTTCACGTGCTGTATGGCAAGTGGCACCATCTTGTTGAAACCACATTTCATTCATATCCATATCTTCAAGATTTGACAACAAAAACTCATTTAACATGGTTCTGTATCGATTTCCATTCACGGTAACGCGTCGTCCTTCCTCATTTTTAAAGAAATATGGACCGATGATCCCACCAGCCCATAGACCGCACCAAACAGTACATTTATCAGGATGCATTGGTAATTCTAGAACGGCGTGTGGATTATCTTTGCTCCAAATGCGACAATTTTGTTAATATGATGTCGATTACATGATGATAATGAAGATTATGAAGATAATGTCAAAAAAATGGATCTTCGTTCAATTGATTTAACGACCAATCACTGAATTCACGGCGCAAACGATGGTCGTGTGGCTTTAATTCTTGCACCAATTGAATTTTGTATGGCACCAAACCCAAATCTTTACGTAAAATTTTCCATAAAGTCGATGGACAAAGTCCAATTTGCTGAGCACGACGACGAATCGATAAATTGTCGTTTTCTTCGACACTGGCCTCAACGACAGCAATATTTTCTTCTGTACGAACTCTTCTCATTCTTGTCGGTGGCTTGGCATCCAAAAGAGTGAATGTAGACCGAAATTTGGTAATTACGTTCTTTATGGTGGTCTCTGACGGACGATTATGTGCACCATAAAATTCACGAAGTGCTCTATAAACATTTTTAATTGAACACTGATTTTGAAAATAAATTTCCACGATTTGAAAACGTTGTTCTGGAGTTAACCTATTCATAATGATTTGCCAAACAATACTGAGTAGAAATGCCACTTTGAGCTGTCAAAACAACTGTCATAAAATAAAACGACATCTATCGGAAAAACAAACCTCCTAAAAAAACACCCGTTATATAATGTTTTCCTCTAAATTCGGCAGAAGCACACTATGGATATTATTGCCAAATCTGGCAGTACCAGGAATATCATATCATATCATATATTATATTATTGCCTACATATTTTTGCCTAGCTCTCATATCATATTTTTGTCAACATATCAAATTTTGTCAGAGGAGTCCAACCCTTTTCATATGTACGGGCTACACTAATTTGAATAGGCTCGACTGTCCACTATTCGATAATAATAGTGGCTACTACTATTATTAACTGAATATTAGTTAACGTTTTTTTTTCGTATAAATTAATTGTATTTTAAATAAAGATTATTTTCATACACTTTTAAACATGTTTTTTGTGTACGCTACACTTTTTTGTTAATTTGTGTAGATACACTTTTTATTAACGTTAGAAACTTCACACCGGTCACATTGGACCAAAAATAGCAACGCGTCGATGATTCAGAGTGCTATTTAATCGTAATAAACGGAATTTTTTGTATCTGTAAGATTTTGCTCTCCGTATTTTTGGATGTACAAAGTATTTTTTACGTCAAGTATCTTGAGTAGGGAAAAACCATCACCAGCGAATATTGCATGGCGTTATTTGTGCTTTTGGTCAAATTTCACGAAATGTTTCCTCATCCGTGTTCTCCGGTTCTGGCTTTATTTATTTAGTTTATTTTCTCTTACGTTACTATTTCTTACTTTGTGTTAGACTTCTCTCAATGTTTAATTTGTCACTTTTGCTTTGTTTCTTATTAGACATATAGTTAGACATTCGTATTTATTACTAATTTTTAATGTCCCCCATTTTGTGTTCATTTACTTTTATGTTATGTAATTTATATTTTGGTGTTATTCACATATGTTACATGTGGCGCTCTTACTTTATGTATGTATACAAAGTTATATACTTTGTCTGGTCAGAAAAATGTATGTGATTTACCATATTTGCGGGATATTTTTCTGGAAAAATGGCAATAGTACGAGAAGGAAGATATGAAGGATGTTGTCTGAGCGGTTAGGTCTCTGGCCAATTTGAGATTCAGACAACTTCGTGCCAAAGCAGCCGAAATTAGTGTATTGAAGACGCAATCTAAATTGAACTGTGCTTATTGAGCTCATGAATTCTGATTTTTAGCGGTAAGTTCTGGCAGTTGGGTATGTGTGGGAGCAGAGAATTGATATAAACACGAAGATATTCTGCTTAGTTGATGAATGTAAATGGATCCCAAAGAGAAACTGCAATTTGTCTCGTCAGTGACCATGAAAATCTCAGCGAGACAAACATCACTAATTGTGTGAAAGTGCATGCTCTGGTTGCTGACGTTGATGTCCAGTAGCCTGCAAGTTACATTCGCGAGAGCGTATACCTGTCGCTGTTATTAGTGTTAGTACTAACTAATAAACTAACCTAATATTTTAAATTAATTTTGTGTTTTTCAGAAGCTTCCTTGTATTTTTTATAGAATGTTCCTCATGTCTCCATGTTTTTTAATTTGAGCCCTAAAGCTGGTCAAACACACTATGTACTCAGCCCCGCGGATTTCTCAATATATGCATCACATTCGGATGTCTTGTTGTTTTATTGATGACTGATCCTCATTTTCTGTGCCGTTGGTGTTCTCGAGAAGAAATTAAATCTTGAAAATGTTTTTCTTGCATCTGTAGTTATTGTTGAGGGCAAACCTGATCCGTATAGGCTGTGCCATCTGTCGCTTTTACTTTCTTTTACGTAGTAAACTACCATTCGCTAGCCGACAAACAATAGTTTTTAAAAAATCTCTATGTACGTGTGAGTGTGGTGTTGTGCAGACTAAATATTGTTGGTTCTATACAGACCAGACGGATTGACTAATCGGAGTGGAACTTCATACTTAAGCTTTTCACGTAAGTTGGGAAACAAAAAAAACACTTTAACAGCAAAAAAAAATTGTAAATTGCAATTCAAATAAAATTAATTCAGATTATTTTTAAATCGGAAATTGCGCGCTTTGATAAAAAAAACATTGTTTCATCAAAATCAGGCGGATTGGTTGTATAGAATAAAACTTCATATTTAAACTTTTCCCATTAATTAGAAAATCTTTGCGAATATCAATGGAAATCTGTGTACTGGAAGTTACAGCTTCTTTTTAAAACTTTGCAATGATTTTGAAAAGTTTAGCATTTACAAAAAAACGATAAAGAATTAAAAGATTCAATTCAATTTAAAGATTAAATTTTCAACAAGGTTTGGTCTTGTTGGTTTTCTGAAATTTAAGCAGAAATAGCGATTTTTAATTATACGAGACAAGAAATGGTGGGTGTATTCGAGATCTATATGTACATTCATGGTAAAAGAAAGTCGGGAACCACAAGATAATCATCCCTCAATTTTTTAAGAGTTGTTATTTTGATCTCCAGATATTTTCTAGCTTTCCGAGCTGCACCATTTTGTCTGTAATTTTAGTTAAGCTCCTCCTTCTCCCTTGCCTTTTATTCTTCATACTGGTTTGTGATTGGCTTAGCGAAAAACTGTTAATGTGGCCATTATTTGTCGATGTTTTGAAAATCCATCAATTTAATGGCCACGTCGCCAGCCAACTACAAACAAACTTGAGCGCAAGTCTAAGAGCTGGAATCAGGGCTGTTCCACAGGGCCCAAGAAAATTCAGTTACAGCTGTATGAACCGGTACATGCACGTTTAATGATCAAACAGATTAACCTTTAAGTTCAAAAAAGACATAAATGTACAATACACATTCGTATCCAAAAAGCAGAAAGCTCTTAATACCGCGGGGTGTCGTTATCGTATAAAAAAATGGTAATCAAACAGAAACAAGAAATGTCTTTTCTCGTTTTTTTTGCTACTTTATGTTTATATACGAGTACGAGTACATACATACAACATATTTGTTAGTATTATATTTTTCATGATGAATTTGAAAATTTTTCATTTTTATTTCATAAAACAGCACCGCACCAGAAAAAGCTTTTCATACAAAAGTGTATTAAAAACTAAAGCACATTATTAATGAAAAGTTCTTTCGTTTTGTTTTGCTTTTGTGTATCGAGATATCATAACACGAGAAGATGGTGGTGGATTATAAAAATTTGTATTGTAATTTGTAATCATTCACGTCAAGCGATTCTAAAAACAACAGAATAATAGTATTGTGGTGTACAAAACATCGTAAACTTTCCAAAATTTTCTTATTAAAGGTGTGTGTGTGTGTGTGTGTGTGTGTGTGTGTGTGTGTGTTTATCCGTAGGATACAATTTGGTATTCATGGTTTTATAATTGAAATCAATTATCGTACTTACAAAAAAAATATCACTACAGTATATTGTCGTACAGAAAGCCACCATTCAACCAAAACACCGTACATGGTACGTAGAGTGCCAACAATGTAATGAAAATATATTGGTACAATTAACAAATTTTTAACAAAAATGCTGTCGTACTCTCGCACACACAACACAGTATCGAGTACGATAAGTGAAATGAAAATGTAATGTAATGACAATGAGAACAAAACAAAACAATTTAAAAGGTTTTTGTGGGTGTATGTGTTTATAGGGTACAAATTTTGTTTGTGGATTTTTCATTTCATTTTCGCCTAAAAATAAACCAACAAAATGAAAACCCCATCACTGAAATGGAAAATAGTAACAATAATAATAATAATGGAAAGAACACAAAAAATGTCGATTGTCGCTTATAATAATTATTTTAAACAATTTAACACAAATGTGCTGCTGTAATAGAATTGAAAATATTCCATGCCATCTAAACACAATGCCACGTGAGAGTGGCAATTTTGGGTAGACAATATTGGACGTACAATACATACAACTGCATACTTATGTATGACACATGCTTTGGTCTAATCTGTACGATGTTAACCTTCTTATAGGTCATACTAAGTTAATTGACCGCACATGGTCAGAAAAAAAAATGGAAAAATATAGACAAAAATTAATGGTGGTCTGTTGTCTGCCACAGATATTTGTTAAAGAGATACTACATGTAGCTGTAAAAAATGATTTTGGTATATTTATGCATTGTGTGTGTAAATTTATTTCTTAAAGCCCCACTATTTACTAAGAAAATGTGTAGATATTGAAATATCAATGACCATAACGCTACACCAACACTTGTAGCACAATCTAATGAAAATGGTACTGGAAATTTTTACAAATTAATTATAAATTTGTTACACAGTTGGAAATTTTTTTACAGGTTTCGTTAACCTGCAATTCGTGTGTGGGCCAGCATTAGACAAAGATATACCACACTTTTCGTACTTTTGTTAATATTTATTGTATTGTGCTGGGGGTGGTACTGGCATGTTTTACAAATTAATTACGACATATTGGCATAGTTGAATCCCCAAAAACTACCTCTAAGGTGTGCAATGGTTCAAAAACCATATTTTTCGTTAAACCATGCTTTTTGCATTTCTGTTAATAAGCTCAACCCCTAAAATAGCTCAACCCCTAAAAAACTACCCCTAAGAGGTGCAATTTTTTAAAAACCATATTTTTCGCCACACCACGCCTTTTACATTTGTGAATGTTTGTTGTATAGTGCTGGGAGTGGTACTGGATATTTTTACAAAGTAATTACAATAAAATGGCCCAATGGGTAGCCATTACCCCAGAAAACTACCCCAGACGGGAGTAACCGTTGAAAATCATTGCATCGTACTGCGGGTGCTACTAGAAATGTTTACAAAATAAATTACAATATATTAGAATAGTTCATATCGAATAACCACCCTGTGCAAGAAATAGGTACCCCAGAATTTATTACAACAGCTCACACTCACAAAAATCAATCAAAATGCATCGAGCTTCCTTACTATGCAAGTAATAGGGTGTGAGCTGTTCCAATAAATTCAGGGATACAAATTTCTTGATCAGGAAAAAAGTTTGATGCATTATGATCGATTTTTGTGGATGTGGGCTTTTGTAATAAGGGTACCTAATTATTGCATAGGAAGGTAATTCGATACAGTATGCTCGATTTTTATGTGTCTGAGCTGTTATAATAAATGCAGAGATACCTATTTCTTGCAAAGGAAGAAGTTCGATGCATTTTGATTGATTATTGTGGGTGTGGGCTGGTGTAATAAACTCAGGGATACCTATTTCTGGCATAGGAAGGTAATTCGATACATTTTGATCGATTTTATCGGTGTGGGCTGTTGTAATAAATTCAGGGATACCTAATTATTGCATAGTAAGGAAACTCGATGCATTATGATCGAGTTTTGTAGATGTGGGCTGTTGTAATAAATTCATGCTTACCTATTTCTTGCAAAGGAAGGAAGTTCGATGCATTTTGATCGATTTTTGTGGGTGCGGACTGTTGTAATAAACTTGGAGGTACCTATTTCTTGCACAGGAAGGTGTTTAGATGCATTATTATCGATTTTTATGGGCATGGGCTATTGTAATAAATTCAAGGATACATATCTAGGAGGTATGACCTATACCGAGAAATATGGTTTTAAAGAGCTTCACTTTTAGGAGCAGATTATTGTAATTCATTTTGTAAAAACTTCTAATATCATTCTCCAATTGAGAGCAACAGATTTTCAACGATTGCTCCCAATTGGGGAAGTTTTATAGAGGTTTAATTATGCCATTTTATTGTAATTAATTTGTAAAAAAAATTCCAATACCACCCCCAGCACTATACAACAAAAATTCACAGAAATGCAAAAGGTGTGGTGTGACGAAAAATATGATTTGTTTAAAATTGCACTCCTTAGGGGTAGCTTTTTAGGGGTTGCACTATGCCGATATGTTGTAATTAATTTGTAAAAAAATCCAGTACCATTTTCATTGGATTGTGCCACAAGTGCTGGTGCAGTGTTAGGGTTATGAAATATCATTTAAAAATATCTTCCCGTTATATCCATTTGGGGTTAGTGCATCCGGTTTCAACCTTCACACTCTTCACCAATTTTATAAATTTAGAATCATTGCCCTGCTCTTCGGAACTTTTTTGTTGCAATTTTTTGTCCAGCTAGCTTTTGAGATACGGGAATTAATTTTGTCCACCCGCCACAGAGAAGTAGAAAATTTGAACTTGGATCCTTCCTAAAGCTTTGAATGAAATATGAAAACTTACAAACTTGCAGGCTTAATTAAATGATTGAACACTATATCAAGTGTCAACAATTTTGCTCCAATCAATTAATCATCAATCGCCAGAAACTGATTGTTTAATATTTTAAAAGATTCGGTTTGGTTTTCAATTCATCAATGCGTGATCAGAGTATCATTGATTTTCAAACTTCCAATAGGTGGATATGTACGATCCAACTACGTACAAAATATTTAATATAATGATCGTTTACGCGTACCATCCCGCAAAACCACCAGCATGCATCAAATCGATATAGCAACCCCATTCAATGTTTAAATCAGATTTATCTGAATATTTAAACTGGTACAGTAGTAACCAAAAATTATGATAAATTAGTTCGAAAGTGAACAGTAGAAAAACAAACTTGCTATCAACATTTAGGGGTCGTATATTTCTCATTCTTGGAATCTGTGAACATAACTGTGATAGCGTAGAAGATTTTAAATACTTCGTGATGGCTCAAGGATATCCAGTCAGATATTTAAAATCCCGCACCTATACATCGATATTTCAAAACTCTATAAATGCTTTATATAAAATCAGAATTTAATTTTTTAAGCGAAGGCTAAGCTGGATCAATGACTAAGAAAGTTATCAACATTCGAGAGAAAGAGGTCATTCATGCCATCTATGATCCAAAGTCCTAAAGTTGTGAAAAATGTCATACATTTATTTATGAAATCAATTTGTTAATTAGTTTGTTGTGTGAACGGGTCTTGAGAGAAAGAATTGATTCACTATGCACGCACTTTCAATGAAAAATGACACTTGATTTCCTTATGTTTGTTAATTCCTACAATAATTTTCTGGAAATTGTTACTATTTTGTAAATTTGAGTGTAAGTAACTCACGTGTTAAAATAACGATGGACAATAAATATGCGATACGAAGTTGGATAATTAGAAGCTGCTTTGTTAGAAATTTCGAATGAAAATGTTGCTTACAACGGAAAATGAACGAGAGTGTACATAAAAAGATGCATTGTTAAAAGGGCTCAGCGTGGAATATGACCAATTCATCCACATTCGGGAGTCACAAACGGCAAAAGAGGCTTGGAATTCTTTGAAAGACTATCATGAGAAAATTGCATATTGGTGGTTTAAATGAGTTTTTTGAACAAATGATTAACCTTGGGCCAGAAATAAAACCAAGTGGCTTTACCGAATAGTTATGACACATCAATAACTACATTGGAGCCGTGGTTTCAAAGTGATTTGACACCCAGTGTACTGCAAACAGAGCTTATTGAATGTAAATAAGACAAAGGGTGTCAAGAGCTGCTTTTCTGCCATAAGGGGGACACGCATGAAATGAAATTACGAGAAGTTTAAAGATTTGTTAAAACAAAAAGACATCAGAAATGATCACCGATAAAGAACAAAGGAATATAATCGAACGCTAAAGAATTTGTATTCTTAACCTCAAAATTGAAAAGTGACACCTTACTTCAAATAAGAATATGTTTATCGAGTTTCATACAAATTGTCATGAAACAAATTTCGTAAGTAATTGTCAACGGAAAAGGAACGATTTTAATTGAGGCTATTAATCGGATAGATGAAGAGAATGAAGTGGTAATTCAAGATGTGCAATGGATCCCAACAATAAGTGAACTTTTACTTTCTGTTCGCAAATTAATTTCCAATGGTTTTGTTGTTTCGTCTACCTTCGATCAACGCTTTGAAATTGGGTTTGTAACAAAGCAGGTAGCAATCGGAGAGATGCACGTTAATCTGTACATTCTAAAGGAAGTAAACGAGCTTATCAGGCTGATAGACATCAGACGAAATGTGAACAATATTGGCGCATAATATTCGAAAATCGTGATATTTAAGAGGTGAAATCATCAAGGATTCGAAAGCATTGAATTTTCGGTATGTGGTGATGATTGCAGTAAGGATTTGTGTTCAATATGTCTTGAAGGAAAAATGACCCTCATAAAATTTCCACCGAAAACGAAAAATCGCGCAAGAATTGTTTTAGATCTGGTTCATTCAGATGTTTCCGGCCCAATGCAGACACAAACGCCATCTGGCGAACGGTATATTTTGAGGTTTTACGGAATGTGTTGCGATGACACAAAATATGTTTGGTCGCAAAGAAAAGGTTCTTCGAACAGATCGAGATGGTGAGTACGTGAATCTTGTACAGAAAAAGGTTACACTAAGACACCATAAAATTAGTATTGTAAAAACCAAGTATTTGATAGTTTAAGAAATTTGGTGCAATATGTTATGAAACGTACCAGACGAGAAGTGGAAATTGGATTCGAAGGCTTTTAGAGCCATTTTAGTTGGGTCTGACAAGGATCGAAAGCATTTAGATGTTATAATCAATAACATCTTTAAAAGGTTGTAATCAGCCGAGATGTAAAATTTTTCGAAAACTCAGCAACTGGTATTTTGATAAGACAAATGTAAAGAACGTGGCAGAAACAATCACACTAGAGAATACTAATGAACGAATTGAATTTCATACTAACTGATTATGGCACTGAAGTGTACATAATCCGCAGCTCGAATCGAATAAATAAAAATATTCCGTCAAAAAGGCTCATTGAAGAAATCGTTGTGGGATGTGAGGTTACTACCATCAAATAGAAAGAATATTGGTTGTAGATAGGTATTCAAATTGAAATCCAATACAAATGGTGAAATTAGCAGATATAAAGCGATACTGGTTGCACAGGGATTTGTGATGCAATTCGGCAGCGATTATGATAAAACATTTGCCTGTATAGTAAAAAAATGACAATGAAATGATTACATGTTGATACCAAAACGGCGTTTCTAACTGGGGAACTTCGAGAGGGATTCATGAGCCAGCCACCAGGATTTATTATTAACAGGAAGGAAGACTATGTGTGTAGTATTAGTTGATGCTAAGTTTTAGACGGAGTAGAAATGATTCTTACTTGACTTCATGCTAAGTATGTTCATAGTTTTTTCCGAACAATACTGCAACAGAATTTCTTGACCACATGCATACTGCTACTGCGTCCGATTATCACCTAATTATTAGAAAAATTATGCTACTTAAGACACGTTTCGGGGTCCGAACTACTATAAAATAATGATGTGTTAAATGTTCTAACTTATGAGAAAACTTACTTGAACGAGCTGTCGTTAATTATTTATAAAATTCCCGTGTTAATAAATAATTATTATAATATATAAAGTTAGAAGGTTAGTTGGAATGCTTCCGTTGAGTATATTCCCTCAATTCTCCATGAGGATGAGGAGAGTATTTCGTCTGAATATTAATACCTTAATGGTTATATTCTTCGTATGATTACTTCTTGAAGGAATTCAAGGATATCATGAACCACAAACCTTCCAAATGTAAAAGAAATGCGGTTCCATCCATATACGAGTATATTCTTCCTGTCCTGGTCTATTGAATTTACTATAATTATGTTTCAATTCGAATTGGAGAGCGCTTATTATCAAATTATTATAAACATCATTCACTCTATTCTACATCTAAATAAAATTATTTCCGAGAAAATGTGGGAAGACGCTCTCCCCCGCATCTCATTCACACTAACTATCTAATATACGAAAATATATAGTTGAAGAAGCGAATTAATAAAATAAAATAATAAAAAACAAAAAGAGATAATCATATCGAATTGTGGTACAACTACATATATCTCTCGTGGGAAAGTTAAATGTCTATATGTATAAAACGGTTCCACGACAATTTACTGAAAAATAATATAGCAAAAACGACAATTCATCGAAAATGACGATTCACCGAAAACAATAATTCACCGAAAACAATAATTCACTGGAAAGAACAATTAAACAAAAAAATTATTCACCGAAAATGACCGAAACCGACATGTCACCGAAAAAACAATATTTCGAAAAACAATTCACCGAAAACCAAAATTCACCGAAAACGACAATTCTCCAAAAATGATCATTTAGCCAAAATATTTCAAGCGCTTCGCATATATTACGGGTTGTTATTAATTTACTGAAATAAATAATAGAATTAGCGCTGTTGCCAATTATATAAAAGGCTCCAAATTCACAAAATGGAAGGATTAATTCAAGGGTTCAGTTAATTAAATTAAAATTATATCAAAGGAATTTAAGTAAATATTATAAATTACGAGAATTTTGTTTTCATTAATTTTTGTTTCGATATTTTGAAAAATATTGCTTTCAGGATTTTTAGTTTTCTTCGTTTCCGGGATTTAAGGTAACCATTATTAAACAGAATAATTTCTAATAATAAATTTTTTTTCGATTGAATTTATTATTTCAAATCAGTTAAGTTCCGCCTTTTAAAGGAACAACCTGGAGGTTGTAAAAAATAATAGTCGTTTTCGCTTAATTATAGTTTTCGGTGAATTCTTTTTTCCGTGAATTATTATTTTCGGTGAATCGTAGTTTTGGGTGATTTGTCCTTTGTTTTTTTAAGATTTGTCGTTTTCGGTGTATTATTTTATCGGTTAATTATCGTCTTCGGTGAATTGTCGATTTGGGTGAATTTTTTTTCTCGGTGACTTGTGTTTTCGGTGAATTATTGTTTTCAATTAATTGATTATTTTGATGAATTATTGGTATCGGTGAATTGCTGTTTTCGATGAATTATCGTTTTTGGTAAACTGTCGTTTTTAATTAATTGATATTTCAGTGACTTGCTTTTCAATAAATTGCCGTTTTCAGCGAATTGCTTTTCGGTGAATTGTCATTTTCGGCGGATTGTCGCTCTACCGTATAAAACAAAACATTACATTTGAAGTTTAGAACAAATAATATGAATCTAGTACAACACATATTGTGACTTATTGATTGACATGGGAAAATTTAGTCCCACAGGAAATTATAAACGTTTAAACTTGGTGTCTCTGATGTTATTGGTATCTGTGATGTTGTTATAGGTATTTTGTATTTGTATTTGCGCCAATAATACATATGAGGATGTAATGCCTTTATAAATAATCTGCATCGTTAAATCGTTACAAATTTAGGATGATCTAAATTTTGTAGAAGCACAATATGGGCTCCAACATAAAGCATTTGTGAAGTTCCAGTGAATTTAGAAACTAAGTTCGATAGTTTACATTTTCGTTTCGTTTAACTGAATGTCTATGATCAACAAGTTGTTGGTAAATCAAATTAAACTTTTGTACAACATTTTCTACAACTGTACTTTTTGTTGAAATAGCGATTTTGTTATTACAGTCTAGTGAAACTTTCCTTGTTCAAGCTGTAGTAAGCCCAGCCTAAATAGATTTCAATTGTGATCATTATACAATTGAACGCGCAGAACTCTAGAATTTCAAGCAGTAACGGAAACATGATGATTTGAATAAATGGTGAAGCAGCAGTTAAATCATCAAGTTTAAGTAATTTTTTTTTAGTTTTATAGAATTATAACTTAAAATTGAACTCTTGTTAACATATTTTTACACATATTTGATAGACTTAAGAGAATTAAAAAATTCTTCATTAATATGAGCTTTAGTTAGATGATTTAGTCGAAAGACATGTAAGACACTATCAATCTATTAATAAATTCGAACTTTTTAGTTATCGTTGTAAATACGCCATATCAGGCTTTCTTCTACGATACGATGGATATCCATCTTCCCTGTCTGCGAGTTTTGTTATCAACTAAATCAAAATATGAATATGAGGGAGTCCTTTTTTCCAATCCATAGTGCAATATAAATTTGATCTCACTAACCCAAAAATGTTAAATTTTGGCATTAAATCGATCAGTTTTAATAATTTTAACCGGATCACTCTAGCAAAGAGATCATGTCTGTGAATTAGCGTTTACCCAGGAAGCAACTCATCCTGCAGTTCTTTACAATTACCATTGCACGTCGATGTGAATACCAGGTCGGGTGGGCCATAATTGTGAACCTATATCATTGCGTCTAGAAGGATGCAAAGTTCTCCAAGCTCTCCTGTTACATCATTATGCATGGCATCTTAATGAATATGATAGGGAATTCTGTAGTGATATCGAAACCGATACAGGTAACCTATTTTCTATAAAATGAGGAATGAAGAGATTGTCTTTGTTTTAATTGCAATATTCAGCAATGATTCTGAAAGCTTTGGAAAATAAATTTTCCCTTGTTACAACACAATCCCGGCGGTTCTTTAAACCACCACCAAATGTTTTACCAAAAATGAGTAGGGCAAAGGAATTTTAACTCTCAAAAGTTTTTCTAAAGCTAGCACAACCCATCGTTTTAGTAATATTGTATAGAACCTAAATTTTTTAATAGTAAATGCTCTATTAGTGGTTACGTGATACACTTTACTATGGGTTCTGCTAGCTAAACCCTCAGCCTAATAAATAGCTATGAAAGAGGGCTCTAAATGCGTTGGACGATATACGTTCGAGTTAGAACACTAATTCCCCTGAGTTAATAAATCAAAACAGAATACCGAAAGAGTTTTCATAACAGAGATCTCTTATGTTCAAGCAATCAGTGAAAGGCATATATTTTATATAACAGAAAGATCAATGAAATATAATTTAATGAATCTGTTAAATCTTTACTAAAGAAAATCCAATACTATTGAGAATTTTCACGTAACCCTGGATGATCGACACGTTAAACTTTAGCAGTGTGCTTTGAACTGCCGTACAAAATCATTGTATAAAAAAAACATTTGATCATAATAAATCAGAAGTAAATTGACAGCATTCAAAAAGCATTCTCATTTCTATATACTAGACCCTACCAGCGGTAATCTAGTATTTAGGTACTCAATAAATTTTCCATACCCAAGTTTACGCCCTGGGCAATATTTGGGATATTCATTATCACTGCTCTAAAATAATAAAAATGATTTAACGCCGTATATTGCCTTTGATGCGGAAACACATTTACCGACGATTAAATCTTCCACAACTCAATAATATAACTTTGATTTAATAATCGCTTTACAAATTACCAACAAATTAATTCATTAGATAAATCTAATTAATTTTAAGCACATCATTAACATTTTGACGCCTAACACTTTTAAGCCAGGAAATGATAAAAAATTAGCAACGTCGAAAAAAAAACTTTGACCATTCAACTATTATCAAGGCAATTATAATTATTAAATCTCTTAATACCTTATTAAAATATTTAAAAATAAAATTGTAACGTTTTGTACTTTATTCAAATTGAGAACAATGGCATAGTATTCAAATTTCATTTTTTGCTAGTTTTTGTTAACATTCCGCTTTTCACAAAAAAAAAAAGTTAAAAAAGTAAATTTTATAATTCCAAAAATAAATTAAAAGTGGCTGAAATTAAGATAAAACTACTCATGTAAATGTGTATACCAACAGAATAAAAATTATGGTAATTTATCATAACCACCAACTGACAATTTTTCACACTTTCATATTTAATTAAACTTAACTTTTGTTAGCAGATTTCAATGCATTCGGAAATGCATTATTAAACTTTTCGGGGATATTCCCAATAGTGATACGAGTAGCTTGTCGTTTAGCTTGCGTCTGAGATAAAACGAAATGAAAGATGTTTAAAATTACATTAACATCGATGATTAATGGATTTTATCATATGGGAAGGTTTGTGTAAATTTTGTAACAAACCGAAATTATTTTAATTTGATAATAATTCTACACACGTTGGTGTTGAGTATACCACACCTTGTTTAACTGGTTGTTTATTTTTGAACCTATAATTTACCATAAACATAAATATTTTGTAACTCATTAAAATTTGTAATATTATATTTTTGGATCTTGCTATTTTAGGAACATAAACTGGAATTAAATATATAAATGTGTATATCAAAATATTTTCCAATATGTTTTCGCATAAAAATATGTTTTGTTATGCTTCGTTGACAATAACGAAGGAATATGTATGAGTACCTCTACCTACAAAATTTATATTCTAAATAACAAAATTTTACTTCTTACAATTGGTTATATTAACGTATGTCATTTATACTCATACCATAAAGAAAATACTTGTAGCCCCTAACACGATAAACTATAAATGTGGGATCCAGCTAATTACCAGTCTGTCTAACTTCACCCAGTATAATTTACCACTGAACATGCGTCCAGTATGATGCTACATAAAATATAAAATATGGCCTGATTTTTGGCACAGGTGTTGACTGTTAGTGCCACAACTCAAATTCATTGGCCCCTAACACGACAAATTATAAATATTGGATCCAGCTAATTACGAATCTGTCTAACTTCAACCAGTTCATATGACCTTTAAACATTCGAACTATGTGATATTTTTTCGGCGAAAATTTACTTTTAACTTCTAACTACTATAACATGTAATTTTCGGCTAATATCAACATAATTTTGTACTACCACCTGATACGAAATATGTCGATAATTCAGGGTTTTTTCCGGCTGAAATTTTTGGCTAACTTCAGTAGCATATTCAAATCCCATATCACGTATAGTACACATATAGAAAAACTCAATAATTTGGACAAGAAACTCACTCTTATCAAGTTGCACTTTTAGGTTTGCATCTCTTAGTTTTGTAAATACTTTATTTAGGCTAATTATATGCTCCTGGAGTGACGTAGAGAAGATGATAATATAGCATAAGCATATTTTACCTTGCAGCTCTACCAAGACGTGATCCATAACCCGTTGAAACGTGCCCGAATTCAACATTAAATGCCGTTTTGGGTATGTCCCTTGGATTTACTTCTAACTGGTAAAAGCCAGATGCAAGATCTACGGTTGTAAAGTACATGTCTTTCCCTAACTTGTCTAATATATCCGTGATGTTGGGTAATGGGTACCTATCGGAAATGGTTTTTCCATTTAACTTCCGGTAATAAATAACCATCCGCCGTTTAATTAGTCCAGAAGCATCCCTTTTTGTAGGGGAATAACTGGGTCGTATAATGCATTGGTTTAGCATTTTGTTGATCTGTTTTGCCACTTCGTGTTTGTGGATGTACGGATATCTATAATTTTTTGAAAAAATTGGTTTCTTATCCTCTAACTCAATGTCATGTTTGATGGCGCATTGGGAAATATAATTGATTATCGTCTTTCTGGAAGATTTCTTCATATTGTGAGAGGTTTTCAATATGCTTTTATTCTTCGTGGTTGAGGTGAGATGTTCTAATTAATTGTCTTATATCGAACTTATTATGATCCTGTATAGGTTGAATGTTGTTGATTTCAGTATAATATTTACTAATTCGTACTTAGGGTGTTCGACTACGATTTTTTTATTTTCGGGGCTATAATTGACTACTTCTACGTTGGCGTAGTTATTTCTACTCATTTATATGTAATCGTATACCTTGCGGTTTAATGTATACTTCGCCATTTTCGATAATGACGAGTACACTTGCTACTAGTATACTGCGTGGAGCGATATTGTAAATAGCAGACATAAAATTTAATTTGAATTTCAAAGGGATTTGGACTAATGGGGTTCCAAGTAGATTGCCCAAAGGCGATGGTTATATTTAGTTTTTGCATGGTTTCTATGCCAATTAAACCGTTAAAATCGTCAAGAATTTTAAATGGAATAAAGTCAATTTCTTAGTTGGTTTGTTAAATAAAGTGGATATAGTTATTGGTTCAATTTTTTGGATAAATTTTTCTTGGATTAAAGTTGGGTCTATAAAAGATTTTGTGGAGCCCATGTCTAGTAAGAATTTCTATGGTTGTCCGTTAAGAATTAAATCTACTTAGGGTAACTGATGACTCTTTTGGTGGTGGTTATTGAGGATTAGATATCCGTATGTGTCTTCTCCGAGGCTGGCAGGCAAAAATTACCGTCCTGAATCTCGATGATTGCGATACTTTGTTGCTGATGTTGTAGGTTTTCTGAATGAAAATTTCCATTCTTGATTTGAGTAATACTCGTCTTGGAAGTAGTTGTTGCTTTCATTGTTATAAGGGTTGGATGAAATGTTCTATAATTCTCTAATTTGAACTGTTGATGGGTCATTGCTGTTGAAGTGATTTGGCTGATTCATTTGGTTAAATGATCGTTGGAATGGTGGTTTGTGATAATGCGGTTGTTTGTACCCATTAGCATTTGATAAGATATCCATGTGTTCCGGTTTGTTATGTTGTATTGGTTTGGCTGGTAATCCTCTTGGGTTTCCAAATTGTTGATTATTTTGTTGAGTGAAGGGCCGATGATTAAAGTACTGAGGTCTATTAAGATTTTGAGGTTTATTTTGCGGATGTTTATTATAATGTGGATATTGGTTATATCGGGGATATTGATTTCTGGGAGTTTCTGTTTTTGGAGGTATTGATGGAGGAGTTGCTTTGTTTTTCATATAGACAACAAGAACATATTCTGTTCTTTCAAACAGTACAGTCTAGCCATCGGGAGATCTGGTGGCTGCATTGCTCGTACAATAACACCAAGTGAGTCTCTCAAGTTTGCAGTGAACACGAAAAGACACATGGAATTATATCATCTAGCTTTCTGTTCTGCGCTTCTGCTGGAGTATTGAGATAGGCCCAAGTTTTCAATGTGTTGCATATTTCTAGAATTCTGGTGAAATATACTTCCACGCTATCATTTCTTTGTGTGATTGCGTGCAGATCCCGAATCAAACTGTTTTCGTCTCTCTTATCGGCAAAGTGAGGTATAAGACTTCCTTTAATGTTGTTCCACTCATTCGTGATATTATACATTTCTAGGGCATTGTTGGCATTGCCTACGATTTTATTTCTAATTGCCCGAAGGAGAATTATTTGGTATGACGGGTCAATAAACGCCGACTTTACAATTTTTAATATTTCTTCCACTTGTGTTGTGAATTTGTTTAATTCTGTAGTACAGCTAATATTCGGGGGGAACATCTTTGATTGCGTCAGTGATCTGTAAAAGTTTTAATGTGCTTGCCATTTGTCTGAATTGTTTTTCTTCGTGTTCAGTCATTTTAAGAGATTTAGTTATTTCACTTTCACTGTCAGAATTTTCTCGAAGATCACATATGGCGTTATATTTCGCGTATTTATCTATTAGTTTTGCAATTTTGAAATTGTCTAAGAATTTTGAATTTTACTAAGATCTTATGTTTTCTATGTATATAGTTTTAATTTATCAACTTAAAAGAAGGTTTGGGTATCGTCGGGGAATTTATTATTTTATCAAAGTGCACTTGCTAATTTAATAATACAGGAAAAAGAGTTGATACTCGTATGCCTTCATGTTTCTTACTGATATTGCCGTAATATCGATACCGTCTTATAAGTTGAATTGATGATTTTTCTCACCTTTTTTATCTTTTTTGTTTACACTGTTCGAGTACAGACGCTCGGACGCCAATTTTTTTATTCTTTGGTTATATTAGACTGTTTTGCTTACCGCTGGTGGGGACAAAACAATATCTCGCAAAAAAATTTCATTATTAGGTTTTGATATACCAAAATGATAGTATCGGTCAAATACTTTAAATTTATTCTTATAATACTTCATACGTCTGTTTAACATATAAGTCGCAATGTTGTTCTCCTGAAATAAATCATCCTGCTATTATAATTTCCAGCTCATCAGATCGACATACAAATGAACCAAAAGAAAACCATTTATATGGTTACCGCAAGAAGAATGAAATTTAAAAATTTATTTGGGAGGACACGCGGCACGAGAAGGAAAAAGGCTTTAAAAAGGGGTTAACATTTGTAATACTATTAAAATTAGACGATAGGTTCTAGCCGAAAGTTAAAAAAAAATCGATAATGCAGATAGTGTCGTTGCTATCTCAGCCGTAAATACAATATGTTATTTCAAATATTAATATGCATCAGCCGATATTTTCAGCCGACATTTTTCAGCCGACATTTCTCAGCCGATATTTCTAAGCCGATATTTTTCAGCCGAAAGTGTTTTTATACCAAAAATATTTGTTTTCTACAACAAAAAAAATTCAAACCGGTAAAAATAAAACACAAATCAATATTTTTAATATCATTTTTAGTTATTCGGAAAAATTCATTTTACTGTTGGGAAATTGCAAATAAACATAAAATACAAAATTTAAATATTTCTAAATGTTGATCGTTTAAAGTGTCATGGTTGGAAATAGATTCAAGTGAAAGGTCTTAATGATGCTCGTACCTGGAAAAAATTTCAGGTCAATTTTCATGTGGGGAGTCCGGGAAAACTCGATCGAATATATCGCACATACAAAATTTGAAAATTTTTAAATGTTGATCATTTAAAGTGTCATGAAATTTTTTCCAGGTGCGAGCATCGTTATCGACCTGTCATTTGAATCTATTTCCAACCATGATACTTTAAACGGTAAGTATTTAGAAATATTCAAATTTTGTGTGTGCGTATATTCAATCGAGTTTTCCCGGACTCCGCACATGAAAATTGACCTGAAATTTTTTCCAGGTGCGAGCATCATTAAGACCTTTCCTTTGTATCTATTTCCAATCATGACACTTTAAACGGTAAATATTTAGAAATATTCAAATTTTGTAGTTTTATGTTTATTTTCTATTTCCCAATAGTAAAGGGTGGTTAAATTTTAAGGGCCGACATTGAATGTGAACCACACCTAAACGTCAAGTTTTTTTCTGCATTTAATTTGACATTTCTCAATTTCATACTAATTCAATTTGAATTCCAAACGTCGTTAATGGTCAGAATGGTGGCAAGAAATGGCAACAGTGGATGATCAATTTTCGAAGAAAATCATCTTCAGTGATGAGGCACATTTTCACCTCAGTGGATTCGTCAATAAGCAGAATTGCCGCATTTGAGCGAATCATAATCCACGAGTGATTGTCGAAAAACCAATGCACCGACAAAGAGTGACTGTTTGGTGCGGTTTATGGGCTGGCGGCATCATCGGGCCGTATTTTTCCCAAAATGAGGCCGGTCAGGCAGTTACTGTGAATGGTGTTCGCTATCGTGAGATGATAACGAACTTCTTATGGCCCGAATTGGAAGATATGGATGTGGACGATATGTGGTTTCAACAGGATGGTGCCACTTGCCACACAGCTAACGAAACAATGGCTCTTTTGCGCGACAAATTCAATCGCCGTATGTTATCTCACGTGGTGGCGATGTCTATTGGCCGCCAAGATCATGTGGTTTGACACCGTTGGACTTCTTTCTTTGGGGTTATTTGAAAGAAAAGGTGTACGTCGATAAGCCAACAACAATTCAAGAGCTAAAGGATGAGATAATTCGGCACATTAATGGCATAGAACCTCGTGGAGGTGTGCCGCCGAGGTCGCGGCGGCCTTTTGGCCGATATTTTGTTCCATACATAATTGAACCATACCATATTATCATAATAAAAAGAATTGACAATAATTTCCTAAATAATTTGTGTTTTATTCAAAATCAACATCGGCCCTTAAAATTTAACCACCCTTTATTAACCATATAGTAAGCTTGGAGTTCGAGAAATTCGTAAATATTTTCGTCGGAAAAAACATTAACACTTTGTTCTCTTAGCATGTCGGAAACGTAATTGATTTCAGTTGGGTGTAAAATATGTTTAGATATAATCCCGAGTTTGGCTAAAAGTAATGATTCGGAAATATCACTCAAATGTTCACTCAACATGTCCATGTTGAATAGTATTTGTTCAAAATATTGATTGATATGCAAGGTTCGTTCAATAACGTCTAATTTTTCGATTATATTGTCATGAAAAATATTCAAGTATTTCCCTAGATGGTCCTGTTGTTTGTTTATGTGGTTTGTGATATTGTTAAATCTTCTCAACATTTGTGTGTTAGTATAGATTTGATTTTTCATTTGAGTACTAACTTCATTCTGAGTTAATTGTAAACTGTTTAATTTTGTGTTAATTTCTACGTGGTCCTCGTAGTCCATGTTTCCAGTTATTACTTTAATGATTCCTCCAAGTCCGTTGACAAGTCCTCGTTTGTTTCAGTATTTCGGCCGAATTAGATCTAAGTCGTTTGATAATGTGTGACATTTCTTCCGTAATAAATTTAGTTTAGATAAAAAATCAATATATTTCATTGATTGATTGTGAAGTAGTCAATATTTCTTGCTATTAGATTTAAATTTATGTCGTACTCCGTTAGGTTGATTATGTGTAATAGTTTCGAATAACTCGTTATTATTCTTGCATTTCCTAATTTTAGAGGTAATAGTCCGTTGTTGTTATTCAAGTCATGAATTTCTATTTTTTGCTGTACTGTACTTTGAAGTTATTTTTTATCTTTTGTTTATGAACCGTTCTTTTGTCCGTCGTTACTGTTACTTTATTGCCACTTAAAACTATATGTTTCATAAACCTAGGTGCTAATTTATTTCTACGGTTTTCTAATTCATAAATCTTTCGCCTACCTCATAATTTCCTGGTTCAACTCTATTTTCATTTAATTTTTCTATGTTTCTCGTTTTATTTACTAAGCTAATGTTATGTGCTAACTTGCATAAATCGTCATAATTTTTAGAATGTTTCCTAATGAAATCTTCTCTAGATTCGTTGTTTTGTTCTGCCAAATTTAATGGGTTTGATTTGGTATAATGTATTAGCTCGAATTGAGTTAATTTTCTCGTCGAGTGTATGGCATTATTATACGTAATAACTACTTCGTCCATTATTTCGTTGATGGATTTGGTCTTAGTATATTTTGTAGGTTACTGCTTGTTTCAGTTACGATTGGTTTTTTAAATTGGTCGATTGAATAATTATGTAACTCGAAATGTTCCTGTTCTATGGATTCTACTTTTAAGGGTTGTTCTAGCCTAAATGTCTTATGTTCGTTTGATGTATTTTTATTTCAATGTTAGAATACCATTTGACACTATGGTATAGTCCTTCAGAAATTTGTATTTCGTCCGTGATTATTGTTGGTTTTACATAGAAGTCTCCGTTTTCTATGTCTACTGGTACTCGTGTAATTAATTTAGAGTGTGGGGAAATTTCATATGTTTTGACATTAAACAAGGCTTCGAAAGTAATGGGATCTTAACTGTATCAGTTTCTAAATAATTGTCTATGAAATTGAGTCGAATTTTTAATTGTTGCATCATTTCTGTACCTATTAATCCGTCAAAGTAACTATGGAACTTAAAGAGATAAAAGGTCAAATTTTCGTTTGTTCTAAATTCTTTAAGTCCAGGTATTACAATTTTTTTGTCTATGTTCTGTTTATTAAATATAGTCGTAATTTCTATAGGGTCGATAACAATAAAGTCTTTTTGGTCGATTAAAATTGAGTTTACAAAAGATTTTGAACTACCTGTGTCAATAAGAAATTTTAAGTTTTTATTACCGTTTCTAATATGAATGTAAGGAAGAAGATGGTTTTTATTAGTATTATTATTATTTATGTCTAAATATTCGATTTGTTCTCCGAGGCGATTACCCGAAAATTTTCCTCGTCTACTTCGATTTCTTGCTGAGGTTCTAAATAATCTTCTTAAGATTCTAAATAATCTAATTCTGTTGTATCTGTTACAGAATCATTTGACTCGCTTTCAATATTAAATAGTTCTTCCGATACAAGTCTTGGCTGGTTAGTGGGTTGAATTGTTCTGTTTGCTTGATATTGAATAGGGGATCTATTTTTTAAATGTCCACTCGATGTATCCATTGGTACTGGTTTTGGATAGTTGGGTCTTGTAAACTGGTTTGAATATTGTTGAGGTTTATAATATTGTTGAAAGGGTTTGTAATTGGAATTTTGTGGGGTTCTAAAATTATTAGCATTTTGAGGTGGTCTTGGATAATTCAAATTGTTTGGTGATTGGTTGTAAAAATTATTTGAAGGTGTCCTGAAGTTATAATTAGGTGTAGTATTCCTAGTTGGTATTTGATTGTATGAAATATTCTGTCTCAAATGTGGGTTATTTTGTGGCTTTGAAATTGAACCAACATTCCCGTGAAGTTTGAATGATTGGTTATTAACTGTGTGAATTTTATTATTTTTCATATAGTTGATATTTTCTTCTTGCAAACAATAGCTAAATGCTTCTGCTAGTGAACTGGGTCGCATTGCCCTTATGATTGACCCTAAAGGTTCTTTAAGGCCTGGTAAGAATGTGTTTAGACACATTTGCTCATAGAGTTTTTGTTTAGATTTAACACCGTTATTATCTGTTTCATGGATTTTAATATATGGTTTATTATTGTAGAATATATATCAATTATTTTGTAATAAAAACTTTAAACTGTTTTATTTATTTGAGTCATAGAATGCAAATCTTTAATTGAACTCGTTCCATTCCTTTTATCGGAATAGTGAGTCGTTAGATTATTTTTTATATCAGTCCATGTCAGTGGGGCCCCGTACATGTTTAAGACGTCGTTGGCTGGTCCAACTATTTTATTCCGTATTGCACTTAATATAATTTTTGCGTAGCTTGTACCTTCAATATCCTTCATTAAACTGAGGATTTCTTCGACATTGTTGATAAAGTCGTACAGACTTCTAGTATTTCCCTCGAATCGAGGTAAATCTTTAACTGCGTCGGGTGTGATTAAACAAGTGATTAAAAATCGCGTTATTCGCGTCTGGATTCATTTTGAGTGAATTAAGTTTAAATGATTCTAAATTATTACTTCGAATTATAATATGTTCTAAACTTATACCGTAGTCCGCGGTATTTTTAGGGTGAGTGATACACGACCTTCTCGAATTACCAAGTTTTTTAAAAGGTGGGAACTAAGAGGAAATTACCATATAAAGGATAGCGAATATAACAAAATATGAGACTTACCAGACCAAACTGCCGATTATTGCCCAATACCAGTTGTTCATCGCCCCGTTGTGAACGTCAATAATATTTGAACACCAATATGCCGTTGATGTCCAAATTTTTGAGAATTGAATACCACAACTGTAGTTATTTTCTGTATATGATTTTTACTTTTTTCACTTTTATGCGATGCACTTGAATAAATTTTCTTGATACTTAGTTTACTTTTATTGTTCTTTATTAGAAGGTTCGTGTAATTTATCGTATCAATAAAAATGATTTACATGTTATTTGAAAGTGTTACGTTAACAAAAATTAATTATGATTATAATTCCAAGAATCGTCTCCTAACGTATCAAATAAAATTATCATTAAAGAATTTAGCTTACGTTATTAATTTAGAATAAATGATGGGAACACAATGATGTGGACAAGATGGTAATTGATTTACTTTAAATGAAATTTAATACATTATGTTGTTGCGATAACGTAACTCGAGCCTATATCATGATCACTGTCATGTCAAGCCTAAAAATTGTGTGCATATTATGAGGTCGAACATATAAATTGAAACAAAACCATATATTTTTATTTAAATTCCAAACTCATTGGGGATTTATTCATCGTGGATATGAAATGAATTGTGATTCCGTTTGCATGTACATAAAGGCAGAATGGATTTTTTAATCTACACAAACATAGCATTCATACATAAATAATTGTACCGGGTTATAATTTCATTTTTGTAGTTGCCGCACTCGGTTGTTATTTTTTATTACTAAAAAAAATATGGCACAGATTATTGAATAACACGAAATGTTATCTATTTTCATTTTATATTTGCGGGTAACCACATAATAATCCTTGACTATATTTTGAAAATCGGGAAAACGAAAACTGAAACTGTATCTAAGTAAACCATTTCAAATTCCAGTTGTCGAATAAACTTTTCTGAATTTAATTTTAAAATTCAATCAGCGCTTTGTACAAACAAAAATCTACATTTTTCGTTTTTTTTGTGCCAGTCCTATACCGACGTCATTGCTTCATAGTTTACAAATTACAAAAAATATTTAATTTGGTTTCTATATTTTAATAAAAAAAAAATTTTATTAATTAAAAAACAGTGTTGTACCAACAAGATATCTTCTATTTTATCTTCTTTCGGAACATCAAAAAAAATGTTGTTGCATAAAGTTCTAAAGTTGCTAGACAACTCTGCAATAAATATCTGTATACACAATATACGATACAAGAACATTAATTTTAAAAAAAAACTTAAAATTATTATTTAATTAAAAAATTTTGTATTTTTAATGAAAATGGCATTAGTTTTATGTTACCGAGTTTGAAAAAGTTGATTGAAATTACAAACGGTTCGCTTGTTCAAAGTCAAATAACTGGGCAAAGTTTATTTAAGTATCTCGTGTTGAGATACCTAGCTTGTGGCAACGAAATGTTTATTGTTGCTATCTTTTGTGTTGCATGTTGAGACTGACTTCTGCGATTTCATGTGGCGACTAGGGAAATTTAATATAACTTGAAAGAGAAATTTAATATTACAAAGTCTAATTTAATTAAAAGAATATATTTGGAATAAAATTTTAAACTTCAGTTAGAATGGGCGATGTAAAGCACTGATAATCTAGAACTAACTAACATCTGGATATATACCACAACAACAGATACAAACAGAAGACTGAGAGCATCTCAACAACCGACAGCATGCAGATCCAAATTATAATACACCAGACTCCATAGACATTTTGCTTGGAGCGGATTATTATCCAAAGTTCGAATTTAGGGTGATATTATAAAACGAAGTGCAGAACAACCAATAGCGCAAAAACCGAATTTGGATGGATCGTGTTCGGAAAATAGAAAATTTAAGGTTCAAGTAGCCAATCATCACCACATAAAATCAATAATAGCATATATCGAATTAGAGAATCAGATAAAACGGTTCTGGAAAATTGAAGAAGTCGACGTAGAACGAAAATGCGACTATGCGAGGAACACTTTCAAAACAACTGCCAAAGATTAGGAAATGGCACATACCAGATCACATTTCAATTTAAGAACGATGAGTTCATATTAGGTGAATCAAGAAAAAAGTTACAGCACGCCTTCTTCAAGTGGAAATAAACAAAACTAAAAAGTGGAAACTAAATAAAAACATCCAGATCAAGAGTGAATATAAGAACTTTATTGATGAATACATCCAATTGGATCACATGGTAGAAATAAACCAACTTTATGATACGTGTAGAAACTAATAGTTTCAAGGTATAGGCTACAAGGATGATACAACAATTCAGTTCCATCGAAGAGAGCCGCATTCATTGATTTTCTTGTATTGCAATCAAAAAATAAGCAGGACATGATTGAAGATGGCTCGATGTATATGTATTCTTGCTGATAAATAGTTGGGACCGGTATAGCGTGGTATATTTTATATCGAATCCTATATACTTATGAAAGTGTGAACTTGTTTATGAGACTGAGGTGGCTCTTTTATAGATGACGCCTACATCCTCCCATTGTTCCTCCATTTGTTTGATCTGTACCTTAAGTTGGTGTAGAATTAAGATCAACGGATCGAGGACGCCTTACTGTTGGAACTGATTATAGCGTTTTGTAATAATTCCTTAAGGTGTTGCTGGTCCACATTCGGCTCGAAGGACAAATGTTTGTTTATTGATAAGTGCGCCTACAATGGGTCGGAGCTAGTCCACTAATCCTATACAAATTCTTAATAAAAAGAGAAGTGATAACGTTAAATGGTTTTTAACTTCTGTTTTCTGTTTCTTCTCAAAGACGATAGCTAAACAGCCAAATTGAGAGTAGTTTTGACGCTCCAGCGAAAACTTCAAAGAGAATATTATTAAATGACCTACTCCACACTGGCCCAACAATACGGCAACCTCTCATAGAGATATTGCTAGCTGGAGGAATCATAAATACGTGATTAAAGCTTCCAACTGGAGAAACAACAAAGGCACAATCAGCATGCACAACTACAGAGTTATACTCCAATTAACTAAGGATGTTGGCAACAAACACCAAACAGCTGAAAGAGCAGCTGCTGAAGATTTTTATGTAGACGACATAATATCAAGAGCGAACCCGATTAAATAGCCACATAATCGAAATAGAAAAAAAGTATCAAAACCCTTGGTATATGTAATCCTAAAGATGTTTTCTAATTTATAATTAACCCGCTAGATATCGACGCGCTATAACCAAGAGAAAGGTACGGCCCCAAACTTCCAAATTGTTTGGTTCTACATAGAACGCCTGGCACCGGTTATAATAAAAGCAAAAATGATACAGCTACAAACTATGGACGTTAGGTCTAGATTAGAACACACAACCATCCAATTGGAAGCAAAATGAATTTGCTATGCGATGCAATTGCGGACATTAGAAAAAGTAAAGTTACAAGGGATGGTTAAGCCACAACACAGGCGAATTACACGGGTTTTGTTATTCGTCGCAAAAATCCTGCGGATTAGGCAACGAGAGGTTTGAACTCTACCAGCTTGATAGATTACACTCTGGTGAAATGACTCTTCCAAATATACCGAACAACCACAAATTGAAGAATCCACAGAATAATGAAAAAATGAATCATGCACATTCTGTACTACAAGCAAAGATGAAAATGTTACACTGAAAATAATGGAGCAGTGCTCGTCATTCACAAAATCAGTAAGGAGTTTCGCTTACGTTCTTAGGGTTACGAAAAGAACAGCTAAATCATCACCAAGGTATCTGACAACCAGATAAATTCAACAATGTAACTTTGGAGCATTCGACATGCAGCTGAGGAAACAAAACGAATCAGCCCTTCTACACTTAATCCGGCAATAGGCAACAGGCTGTCTGACATCAGAGTTAGTTTTACCATCCAATAATAATTTAGTGCACTTGTCATTTCACAACATTTCTCATAAACTAAATAACGGGTCCTTTAACAGTAAAAATATTCATCAATAAATGTGTAATTTGCTACGGAGGATCTTCCAGCAGCAAGAGACTCCTACCAAACAATTCACGCATTCAGGAGTGGACTATCCTGGGACTTTTCATCTGCGATATTCGCCGGGACGGGTAATAAAACCTACATAGAGGATATTTAGCAGTGTTCGTTTATTCGCAATAAAAGCCGTTCATGTAGAAGTAGTAAGCAATTCATCATCCGAAGTTTTTCTAGCGGCGTTTAAACACTTTGCAGCACGTGACTGTGGCTCTTACTTTATATGGACCTCAAAACTTATGGGGAATGTTCAGGTCGGCGCATTGAAATACCCGTAAAACCGGCAGAACAGCTTGCAAAGAGTGGTACCCAATGGCATTATATACCACCAAGGGCACCACACATGGGTGGACTAATCAATTTAATTTAAAGTAAATTTTTAGCCATTTAACGTAATTGGTCGATTTGGCTCCAACGATAATTAAACAATTATCTCATTGCTAGATATCAACTTTATCGGACCCGATAACGTAAAATATAGAGAAAATTATGATGAAATGGAGTTTATATCATTTGCTAGGTTGTCGACGTCAGGGACGCAAAAATCGCTATGTAATCTACGTCGAATAGATGCCGAAAACCTCGTAGATTACATTGCGTAATCTAACATCCCTAACCTTAACAATAATTCTGATGTGTTTTCCATCTACAGATCATATACAGTTGGGAAAGTTCTATTTTTGATTAAATCCTTCTGCAAGTGCCAACCAACTTTAGGAATTAAGTGCAGGTAGGACTTTCTGTTTAGGTCCGTGATAAATGACGTAAAGGTCAGATTTCCTAAATTATATGGCAAGCTGTGTTTTTGCCAATTTGGAAATTGAACGTTGGCTATCGGCACTTGTCAACGAAAGTGCCAATCTAGTGGAAAGGTTTATGGACAAAAAAGTAGAAAAATAAATTTTGTGTCTTACTTGCTAATTTTTGGGCATACTCGTACAATCATCGATAAGGAATTAAATGATTCTGAGGTCATCCTCGAACCCACATTTTATGAACTCGTTTTTGTTTCTGGTTGTTTAGCAACTTGGCTACAAATTTCAATAGCCAGGGCTGTTGCAATAACCTTTCTAACATATTCCTCATAAATTATTATTTGTTAAAAGTTTTTTATAATGAAAACACAATTTAAAATAAAAACAAAATTGATGAATTGTTTATTTGCAAATGTCAGAAACATTAAAAAGATTCCTTTGCGAATAGTAGCAATCTATTTAAGCGGAAGCGATAGGTAACTATCAATCGAAGTTTGCATTAATTCTTTATTGTGCCGCCCATTCTGCGGCAAATAAAGCACGAAACGTGACATGCGTCTGTTTCTTTCATATAAGTAAAGAATTCTAAGTCTCCAGATGCAGAATTTCGCACCATATTAAAGCTGGCCGAAAATCTCCAGCCGAAAGTTGAAAGCGGTAATGCAGTTCGTGTTTTTACTATCCAACCGAAATTAATTATAGAAAAAAGTGTCTTTGCTAAAATAAAATTTGTATCTAGACTGATGGACGCTGATCTGACTAAGACAATTCCATGGCACATGACTACATATAGATAGAGTTTGAATGTATGTTTGGGGTATGATGCGGTTACATGAGTAAAATTTTGATTTTGCACTGCTTTTGAAGAGATTCTGTTTGAATTATGGAAGAAGTTTGTCAGAGTATTATCGTTATTATAACTCAGGCCATATTTAGCAATAATAGGTTAATCGTTACTGGCTTTAGTCACGCTAGATTTCACAATGATATGTTGAAGATTCGGAAGTTGAGCTTTACTGGCCGTACGAAAAATAAATATAGCTGGTTGCCTTCTACAGGTTACTAAATTTTTTGATTATAGGTTTGGGGTTTGATAAGGTTATAGGGCTTATCAATAATTTGATTTAACCAGATAGAGATTTATCAGATAGACAACAATCTGATTATGCCAATTATGGGGTCGGGTTAATGAGGTTCTGGAGGTGAAATTTTTATTTCTCCTCAGTTTTCTTGATAAAATATTTGGTTTCCGCAAACGGTTTTATCGTCAAAACATTGGGAAAATCAAATTTTCACCTATATAACGTCATCACACCCAGCCGAAACACATAATCAAAATCTAACAATGGTCATGGACCATAGAATTGGTTCAGTCAGTTTGGTTCTAACTGGCGAAATCAAACACATCACATTGAATCGGCATAGTCAAGTGTGTGTAGTGTTTCGGTTGGCAAATATATGTCTATTTATTAAAATCGGCATAAATGGCATTTTTCGATTGAAAATTTAATTTGATCTTTTTTATCGACGCACTCTGTATCATCGACACTGTTCAGCTTATGTGTTAATTTGTATAATTTGAATCTGCCTTGCCGACATTTTACACCAGTAATTGCACACGCCTTACCAAAGCTAGCGGAAAATTCGGTCGAAATCTGCGTTATCGACTAATTTTAATCATTTAACAATATTTAGAAGCAATAAAATAATCATTTAACAATATTTAAATATAAATAAGTAAATCTAATCGATAACATTTTACAAATTTATTTAAATGTGTATATTAAATTATGTCTGTTATTATGTCTATTAAATTTCAAATACGTAATTCGTTTCAGACCAAAGTTTCATAGATCATAGTTAGATTTCCGAATATTCTCAACCATGTCTGCAATCTCCTTTTCTCTATTGATCCAACATAAATATGATCCACGTTTATGATCCAACATAAAATTTGATCTAAAAGTTTGCATATAATCCGTTTTAATGTGAGCTTAGCGAATTTTTAAATATAGATCATTTCACGAGAAAAGGAGATTTCAGACTTGGTTAAGGATTTTCCGAAATCTAACAATGATCCCACATAAACTTTGACCTTAAACTTTGCCTGAATATTCCGTTTTTACGCTTGCTCGTTAAAAATACAGCCAGCGCACACGTCAAATGAACAACGCGAGCTACGCGAATTCTCGAAAATAGATCATTTCATGACAAAAACGATTTACTCTGACAAAGTTGAGGATTTCCGCACATCTACCTATTTCGGAAATCTATCAATTGAATAGCTCGCACTACGCGAATTTTTGAATAAAGATCATTTCATGACAACAACGAGATTTCAATTTACGATTGGGCAACCGCTCGGTCAAAAAAATGTGTGTCGGGTTAGAAATCTAAAGATCTTCCTGCTAAGGTTAAATCATTCTTTGGTATGCAATGACTTCCAAGCTACGGTTAACATAAAATCAAATTAACATCATGCATATCCAAAATATTTTTGTATTAATTCCATTATCAATCATAAAATACATTAAGAGGAATCCTTCCCAAAACATGTTCATCACGTTTGCAATATTATGATGTTCAAATATTCCAATAATATTTTACAAGTATTTATAAACAAGATTAGCTTTCAAATGAACCGTGATATTAAAATTTAAAAAATATTCTGCTGTGTGTATGACTATAAGTAGAAAACAGAATCCTTAAGAGTACGTCGTGCACATTAAAAAAATTAAACCGTGTTATACAAATATATTGGTTTGGATGACTAACAACGTTTAACTCCTTCATTTGAAGCATAGCACAAGAAATGCGAGTATACATTTAACACTCACACCACTTCGTGAAAAATCTCAGTCTACGTGTATTATAATATTTTGAGTTTTCATTTTGCTGTTAAAACGTTTTTCATTAAATGTATATAGTACACGACACATCCATGTACGAGTACAGACAAAATGAAAATCAAAATATCAAGATTAAAGACAGAAGCACAAAATATAGATGGAAAATGTACTCTATTTCCTTGAGCAGCGGAAAAACTAATTTTTCATAATGGAATTTGCACACAAAAAGAAGTAACAAACTTCTTTAATAAATTGATTCTTATATGTAATGAGAAATTAATAAGATTAATGAAAATAAATTGAAAAAATAAACTTGGCAAAGGTGTTAAGATACTCAGATAAAAAAATAGCAATTTGATTAATTTCTAGGCTAGACGTACTCGTAATTCGTTTATAGCCTCTTCAATGTATATTATTTCCCCCAATCCTATTTACAAATTTATTTTGTGGTTGAGTTGAATTCATGCAGATTTTCAACGTCAATATTTTTCAAATCTATAAAAGTTTTCTAAATATAAATTCAAATAAATCATTGGAATGACAGGTGAACAGAAAAAAAATCAATTTTGCTTTCTCACTTACAGTTCATGGGAAAAAATTCGATTTATGTTGTTCGCAAAATAAGAATCAACGTAAAAAATTAAATTTCCATACCTAATCTGGATAGATCAATTTCCATTCTTTTACTCGTGTTTTGAGAATTATTGAGGCTTGTGGGAGTTTTCTGTTGTTTGCGATTTGATCTATATACAAACATTTTACATAAAAGCTTTTACTTATACATACAATATATTGTAAATAACGATTTTCCTTAAATTATCATGTAGAACACTCATTTAACCTTCGATAATACCACGGGTCAGCAAAAGATATAATCTCTGGTAAACACTTGTATATGTACATATTTTACCTTCATCAAGGCACAACATGAAAAATGGGATCAAAAACGGTAATAATATTTTCATGTGAACGCGTGGGTTTTTCTAAATTAAAATCGAATTATTTCATCTTAAGTGACTTTCGGGGATTCGTTAGTGTTTCAATGGGAATTAAATCATTGCTTGATTACGTGTTATACCCACGGAAAAAGGAAAAATTTTATAAAATTTAACTTTCTGTTTATGCCTACTGAGTCTTCTATAAAGATACACTTATGTATGTGTTTAATAAATAAATATAAAGGTTATTACTGGCGGTGACAACGACTACTATTTTTGGGGAGCGGCCGAGATTTCAACCGTATCAGAAAATAGATATTTTCGTGTGAAATATGAGGATGAATACTCCGAACTAAAGAAGAATTTCTGCCGGTGTCCCCCAGGGGTGTGTCTTAAGACCAATCCTGTATTTATTGTATACAAGGGATATTGCAACAACAGACGAAGGAACCATAGCCACATTTGCAGATGACACAGCAATCACGGCGATTGGAAGTAATGTGGCTGATACAACGCGCAAACTCCAGAAGATTACCAATGTGGTTTGTAACTGGACTAAGCGCTAGAGAATCAAGCTTAATGAGACGAATTCCTCGCATATTAACTTTACATATCAAATGGCTTGCCATCTACCGATAGTAATTAACTCACGACCGGTGCCATATGCATACAAAGCTAAATATCTTGGCATGACTTTCAATGCCAAGCTCAAGTTGAGAGAGCATGTCAAAAAGAAAAAAGAAGAACTTAATATTAAGTTCAGAAAAATGTATTGGCTCATAGGTAGAGGTTTTGAGCTTACAATACACAACAAGCTGCTGCTATATCGGCAAATACTGAAGCCGATATGGACCTACGGTATTCAACTCTGGGGATGTACTAAGCAAACAAACCCCAAAATGATACAGGCGTTTCATAATAATGTTCTCCGTAGCGTCGTAAATGCTCCGTGGTACACAAGAAATGAAGACCTTCACAGGGACTTACAGATGGAATAAATCAAAGATGAAATAACAAAGCACGTCGCCAAACACGAAATAAGGCTCCAGGAACATGGAAACCACTATATTCGCCATATGATAGATAACCCTGTCGTTGAAAGAAGACTTCAAAGAACGAGGCCACTTGACCTAGTAAACATTCAATTAAATAGGTTGACTTAATTTTGGGACTATCTGAGGATGCTATTTGTGGATACCACCTTCTATTTATTCTTTTGACGTCAAGAGCGTTCAACTCACAAAAATCACTTAATTCAAAAACAATCACAATTCATTTTTTAGTTAATAAATATTTTATTTACAATTTATTTGAACTGTTTGTTAAATAGATAATTATTACTTTATTTTTTGTAGAACTCAAACTATATTTTTATTATTATCATCTTTTGATAAAAAAAACAATAATTAATTACTAGCTTTTTTCAACGCTAGCTAAAACTCAAAAACAAACTACAATATTATTTTTAGTTGGATACCCAACTAACCATTTCAGTGCCAACCAATTTAAAAATAATTTAATAAAAGAATGACTGTATTTTTAACAGTGTGAAGACACCACATATCCATTGGGTTTCACCCCAGCAAATCAGAATTGTTTAAGAAATGTAAAATTTATAAATTTGAAAGATAAATTAAGCACATTCTCACTTGTAATTAATAAAGAATAAAAATTATATACATATTAAAATTAACTCTTATATTCGAGATTAAATTATTAATTGATTTTAATTATCTAAATGCATATTTAAAATAATACCAGTAACTGGACACTCTTTTATAAGGAACCTGCAATCTTTCGCAAGTTCCGCCTAGGATAGGATTTCCGTCTATGAGAGTAGTAATACATAAGCGAACTTTACACTATCAATTTGAATGTCTTGAATGATGTAGTATCAGTGGTTCACTTACTGTGAAATACATGACTTGGAGGATAAGTATGTATGTCAACAACCATTACGTACAGTTACGCATTTATTTGTTAAAGTAAATACATAATTTACATACTTATTTAATTTATGTATAGCAAATTCCGCTTCATATTTAGCCACAACTACAACGTTTGAGTAGCACTGCTTTAAAATTTAAAAAATAAAAAAATCATAACAAAATGTATTTGTCTCTTTTATGGTTACCAATTATGTGCTTATCTTTTGTATTTCTATCTATGATATGTAAAATATTATGATTTACTCTCTTCACTCATGCTCATTGCGCATGTGTCAATCGTCGTATTGTGTGCGTGTGTGTTTGATATCATGAAAGAAAAAATGTAAACATTCTGAAATGTGAAACTGTGAACCGAAACCGATCGCAAGTGCAAGTTGCAACCGAACTATAAAATTTTTGTAAAATTGAATAGAATAAAACAAAAATAAAACAAATCACTCTTTGACATTCTGGTGTTTTGCCCCAACAACATTAGAATTGGATTAATTATGGACGTGGAGCAGGTATTAAGTGATTCGGTAAGTAAAATATTTATATGCTTTTAAATAATAATGTTTTATATTAAAAACTATTAAATATTTTTTAGGATATCTCTGATAATGGAGAAGAATTAATAAATGAAAAAAATAATAAATATAAACCACGGGCGTATCAATATGAAATGCTTCAATATATTATTGAACAAAATACATTGGTGTACTTACCGACAGGATCCGGTAAAACTTATATTGCCGTATTAGCTATACAGCATTTTGGAAAACAATTGGAGCCGTAAGTAAAAATGTATAGTATATCGGGGATTACCCGTTTTATATACATAAAATAAATTGTAATTTCCTTTATCACAAGTCGTTTTAGTGAAGGTGGTAAACGAACTGTTTTTCTTATCAATACCGTTGTATTAGTTTCACAGCAAGCAAAGTACATAGAAAAGTTATTGCCATATAAAGTTGGTTCCTACAGCGGTGATATGAATGTGGATACTTGGAAGCGACAAAAATGGCGTGAGGAATTTGAAAATAATCAGGTATGGTCTCATTTTTATTATTATTAAATATTTATTTATTCTATTCTGTATATATTACAGATTATTGTTTCAACAACACAAATTATTCTCGATATTGTTCGAGCTGGTTTTGTTAAAATAAGTGATTTTAATTTGATGATATTCGATGAGTGCCATCATGCAATCGGAGAACATCCTATGCACCAATTAATGAGACAATTTGAAAATATTCCTGTACATTATCAACCCCGTGTCGTTGGACTTACCGGTATGCTAATCGCAAGCACAACAACCAAAGAAAATATTGTACCGCATATAAAAGCGCTCGAGAACACGTTTAATGCTGTAGTGCGAACGGTCAATTCACAAGATAATTTAAAAGATGTACTTTGTTATTCAACAAAAGCTGTTGAAGGGGTTTTGATATATTCTCAGCCCGAAATTAAGATGGATTGGTGCGAACAATGTATATTATTAGTTAATCAATCTCTCGATTTAATAAAAGAATGGCCAATGAAATTAAGATCTCCGCACATATATCTGTACCATTCGTCCGGTGAAAAAGATTGGCGCGGTAACACAATAAATAAACTTAAAACCATTATAAACGATTTTCCAAAACAGTTGGACGAACTGGGTATATTTGGGGGATTTATTGCTGCTCGCGGCGTTACAGTTGAACTAGAACTTAAACGGCGAGAATCTCAGTCCGCGTCCCATAAACATTTGATAAGTGTTCTAATTTCAAAAATGAATTTAATATCGCACATATTAAACGAAGCAATGTCGGATGTAACTTCATCAATCGAAAAAATTTTGCACTATAGCTCGTTAAAAGTAATACAACTGTTTGTGTACTTAGAAGAATACTTACAAGAAAATTACGATGAAGAAATGAAATGTTTAATTTTCACAAAAAAGCAGCGCTCAGCTAAATGTTTATATCACATTTTAAGGTTGTACGCTCTGGATAATCCGCTGTTTAAATTAAAACCTGATTTTATCGTTGGACAACAGAATAAAATACCCGAATCTATAGAGGGCATGTTAGAGAATAAAAGAAGACGCCGGGCAATGGACCGTTTTGAAACAAATGAAATCAATTGTCTCGTTGCTACGAGCGTATTAGAAGAAGGAATTGATATGCAAACCTGCAATTTGGTAATATCATTTGATTTTCCGTCTACGTTTCGCTCGTATATTCAATCAAAAGGTAGGGCTCGTTGTGAAAAAAGTAACTATGTCCTGATGATACCAAAGCATGATGAGGACAAGTATTGTAAACATTTAGTAGTATACAAGGAGATTGACGCTGAATTAAAAAATGTGAGTGATAATTTAACATTAGCCGTAACTTATTTGAATACTGTTTGTTTGTAGTATTTAATTGGAAAAACCATTAATCGTACGGAACCCTCTAAAATAGATGTTGATACAGAACTTTATCAACACGATATTAAGCCCTTCTATTCAAGGAGTGGTGCTAAATTGGAAGTTTCGTCAGCTATTTCTTTATTGAATCGGTACTGTCATATGTTACCTCATGATGAGTTTTCATTCCCTACAATTACTTGGAAGGCAATCAACACAAATTCTAATACAGTGATTGTAAGCATAAAGTTACCAATGCAGTCAATTCATAAACACGAAATAATGGTAAGTTTTAAATTGTATTTTTTTAAGTATAAGAATCATCTACCGCCTTGAAATTTTCTCGAATATTAACATCACAATCCACTTGCATGATAAGAGCGTATAAAAATCATTCCACGTTTTATACTAAATTAATTTTCTAAATCGGTAAGGTTAAAGAATCTTTGACTTTATTAGTTCAGCGAAATTGGTTTCGAATATTTTCAATTCAATAATATTTGACTATTTTATACGAGAATAAAATTGAGTTAACATGTCGAATCAATTCGACAGGAAATCGAGAGGAAACAAATTTCTTTAGATACCATTATAATGTACGCAACTGGTGCTTTGTTTCTTTAATTAATTTGAGTATCAACATTTTCTATAATTTGCTTACTAAACTTTTATAGATTGTGTATACGCGTAAAATTAATAAATTGTTTATGTTTCATTATTTCTGTCTAAACATTGCACATTATAATAAATATCTTGGACACATTTGTCATTATTTGATTTACCTAAACGACATCCATTTAGGCACAGGTTTTGTCATGAAAACAATCGTCATTTCGGCGTAAAAACAAAACATCGTTTGACGTAATTTTTTGCGAAATTTTTAATATTTTAACTTTAAAGTAAATTTAAACGTCATTTCAACACTAATCTTGATAATCATGTGTTACTTCGATTTTATGTTTCTTAACATCTTGATGCAATTTTTTTCGCTGTTCAGAGGTAAAATATTGAGAAAAATAATTTGTAATTTAAAAAAAACGATAAACTTTGAAAACTAACCATACACAAAATAATCATTTTATTTATTCGATAATCATGTATTAATATCTCAATTATATACTTAATTTCGATCTAACGAAATAATTTGATCAATTAGTAATATTTTATGGTCAGAAAATGATTTTTAGTAAACATCGTTGTTGACAAGTTGAGTACCAATACAGCCTATGGTATTCAAATTGTCAAAAGCGATGTTTAGTAAAAATCAGTTTTTGAACATAAAATATTACCAATTGACCTAACTCTTTCTTTAGTATAATCAGTAGATATATAATTGACGGATTAATACATGATTATCCAATCAAATGTTTAGTTTGTCTATGGTTAGGTTTCAAAGTTTATCATTTTTTTTGAAACACAAATCAATTTTTTTCAATATTTCCCTCCAAACTGCGAACAGTTTTTGCATTGAGATGTTAAGAAACATAAAATCGAAGTATTAATACACGATTATCAAGATTAGTTTTGAAATAACGTAGGAAATGTAAAATTTAGTAAAAATATTAAAAATTTCGTTTTTTATCGATCGACAAATTACATCAACCGATGTTTTTTGTTTTAGGCCGCAATGACGACGTTACGTTGGTGTTTTCTTTTCTGTCTCTAGATGGCAAATCACATAATAATTAATGTGTCCAAGATAAGTGGTCATTAGTTTATTATAATATGCAATGTTTAGATCAGAAATAATGAAAATTAAATATTTATTAATTAGTTTTACACATGGAAATAATATAAGTAAATTTTAGTAAGCAAATTAGCAACATTTTGGTACACAAATTTATTAATGCACAATCGTTTGCATATTTTATAGGGGAAATTAAATATCGATACTAAAAACGAAATTTGTTTTCTCAGTACCATACAGCGTAAGCCTCAACCAGCGAAAACTTAAGAGCTTAAGTTGTGTTCCGTTTGGATCACTTAGGGGAGCGGTACGACCAGCTTATATTAGAGGTCAGTTGTTTATTTGTGATGAGAAGCCTATACAATTTTGGTGATTGTAGCACTACCGAAATGGTACAAACAGCGTGCAACTTAAGCTCTTAAGTGTTCGCTGGTTGAGGTATAGTATCATTTGTCTTTTATGAGAATAAATTATTTACTTTCTTTAAGTGACAATTAATTTTATTTATTGTAAAGGGTGTTTTTTTTTAGAGTTTCACAATTTTAAATTAAAATAGAGCAAAGAAAAACATTTTGAATATCAGTGAAACTAACTTTATTGGATATATAATTTTATGCCTCAAGCATTAATTGAATATGACTTCGGCCATGTGGCCGCCGCGGCTTGCGCGTACCTGGCGTAATTTGGAGGTTCAATTTTCGATCGCTCTTGGCAGCAATCGTGATCGTATTTCGCTAGTAACTCGCCGAATGTTGTGTTCCAATTGTTCAATCGTCTCTGCTTTATCGGCGTAGACAAGTAACTTAACATAGGTCCAAAGAAAATAATCTAACGGAGTTAGATCACACGAGCTCGTTGGCCAATTAACAAGATCATTACGTGAAATTAGTCTTTCATCAAATGTTTCTTTGAGTAAATTAATTGTATCCCTCTCTGTATGGGGAACGTACCTATTCAACCAAAAATGAGCTTCACCGCTGAACAAAATTTTGTTTTGAAAATCAATATCAATTTATTCTTCAGTCATGGCTTTAATTCCTGCACAAGTGGAATTTTGTAAGAACGTAAATCAAGATCCTTAGATAAAATTTTCCATAAAGTGGATGGACACATCTCCAGTTGCTGAGAACGACGTCGAATTGATTGATTTGAATCTTGCTCAATGCTACCCAGTACAGCGTCTATCGCTTGTTCGGTACGCACTGTTTGACGTCTTACTGGATGTGTATTATCATTTAGAATATACGTGGTGTGGAAACGATTCATAGTTAACCGAATTACCCGCTCTGATGGATTATGACGACCGTAAAATGGACGTAATGCACAATGAGTGGCGAACAGAACCATTATTTTGATAGAAAATTTCAACAATTTGCAAGCGTTGCTCTGGCGTGTGTGATAATGAATCAAACTAATTATAAAGCAAATGCTTCGGGCACATAGGCCCTTTTTCAACTTGAAAACAACTTGAAACTCGTGAGAATATTTTAATTATTAAATTAATTAATAAAGTTAATTATCACTTGAAGAAAGTAAATAATTTATTCTCATAAAACAAATATACTCAGTGATAAAAGTGCACTAAAAATGCATATTCTCCAAAATAGCGTCCGCAAGAGATGCAGTAGGCATTTTCCAAAATAGACTTAAGGACTAGACACGCCAAGCGCGGCGCGTCAAATTCCAAATGACCCATAAAAGTCGACGCACATATCCGTTCACACGTTGATAAATAATGTGAGTGCATACGTGAATGTATGGACCACAATTGAAATATCCTTAATTTTAGGTTATGTTCGGCGGCGATGGACGAATTTTTTTGGCTGCTTGCTGTGGAACATAATTTCGCGTCGGTCCATAACATATTTGTTTATATTATCGTTTCTATACAACACATATAAATTAATGGATATTTAAATTCGCCGCTCGTCGTGGTGTAGCTAATCCTTAAGAGTAACTTTTGGGTAATTTTAATTTTTTTAGCGTTGGTAACAAAGTTACTCAACTTAAGCTGTATATACAAAAAGTAAGATTACAATTTAATGACGGATTTTAACAGATCCGATATTTTGGTTGTTATTTTGTTGTATATACATTCATATTTTGGTATTGTCACTATTGTCAATATCTCCCTGTTTTAATAGATAGATCGAAACGTAATAAACGAACGGGAAGACGTCAAAATCGCTGCGAACTGCTTACAGGTTGTGATGTATTGTTGCCAGTAGTCCATCACTATCTGACTATTGACCATCCCGGTTGTTAAACCAATTTTGTTTACGCTTACGTAACTGATGATATGAGACTGTTTGGGGTTATTAATATGTCGAAAGGAATTGTATCATCATTGTGTTCACCGTCATTCTCAGTGTATCGACGAATTAGTTGGTTGGCAGATGATCGAAGTAAGCGATGTGTTTTGGTCATAAACTTTATCCTCAACTTCAAATTGTCTTACTCGCGCCCGATGATGTTTGTTGAACTGACGTTCTTGTTGTGTATCTCGTTCTTGGCTGCGTTCTGTGACTGGTCTTAACACGTCTAACTTGTTTCGAATTGTTCGTTCCAAAAATAGCTGTGCAGATGTCTTAGATTGTTGAGCTCGTCAATTAGGTGTTGAACGGAAGATTTGAAGGAATTTAATCAAGTTTTTCTTGTTTAATCCTTCCCCTTATGATTTATTTAATATCCTTTTCAATGTACGTACGAATCGTTCTGCTCGGCCGTAAGACATTGGGTGATACGGTGGAGTTTTCATATGATTTATTCCTCGTGACTCGAGAAAAATGATTTGGATTTCTCACTTACGAATTGGGTGCCATTATCCGTCACTCATTCGCTGACCTCTATACATCATTGATGATATAGTATTATCACACCATGTACCTGGCCTTTAGTAGTGTTTTATTCGGAGACTGTGTTTTCTGTGCGGCGACTACATGATCGCGCTAGAGTCGTGATGGCATCATCGATCCTTGGCCAGTATACATGTGATCTCGCCAGCATTTTCATTGTATTGGCTTGTATATGTGCCACATGTAACGGATCCAAAATAAGTTTGCGGAATCTGTATGGCACCATTATTCCACTGCCACATATGATATATCCATGATTGTATGCTAATGCATCCCAACGATTATAAAACTGAAGCAGCTCTTCGCTGTCAGGTAATTTATTCTTCGACTCGGGCCGCCCTTGGATGTATTTTATGAGGCGTGAGAGTAAGTCACCATTTCCAAATTCGTCTGACATCTTTTATTGAACGATTTCAAACGTAAGACAACAATGCTAGGGCCGACCGTTGCAGCCGAATCGCGGTGTACACTGGAGTACCGCATTTGTTTCCGATGCTATTAAACAACGGTTTATGGCCTGTTACCAGTGAAAAACTTATACCATAAGCATACGTAGCGGTGAAATTATTTTACAGCGTAAATCAGAGCTAAACCTTATTTCTCGACTTGGCTATTTTTTTGCTCGACTTTTGTGAGTGCCCGTGATGTGCGTGCGATATCTTTCCGTTCCGTTGTCGCACACGCTAACGATCGACGCTCTAACTCCAGTATTATATTACTAGCGTCAGCATAGATTTTTACTTATAGAGCTGGGTCGTAGTCTGTGAGGGCAATTCTGATGTGAGAATATTTTTGAATGTCAGTTGACATTCATAAGACCAATACCACTTGACATCCGTTCTGGAGAGACTAATTTTCCTAGAGACTAATTTTTGACTAATTTTCCATAGAAATTTATTGCTCCAAGAAATGAACGAAGCTGATTTATGTTCTGCGGGAGCGGTACCGAAGTTACTGCACCAACTTTCGATTTGTAATACCCTTGGCATTAATGATTGGGCCTTGATCATACCAAGGTATTTAACTTGGTATGCGAAAAATTTGCATTTTTCGAGTTTTAACCGGAACCCATATTCCTCTAAACGCTGAAACAGGCGCTTGACATTTTGTTTGTGCGTATTCTCGTCTATTGCGTGCACTATAATGTCATCGAAGTAGGCCACTACGTTCGATACCAGAAATCATTGCACCCATGATCCTCTCGAAACTAGATGACATGATACCTGGTGCTAGTCGATTTAATGTAAATAAACGCTTATGCTTATTTATCCTCAGTGCTTGCTTCGATTCATCGTCGACTTTAATCTGCTCCAATTCGCGTTCGGTACCTTCGAGTGTGGCGAATGAGACTGACCTTTTTGGACGGTAGATAGGACGTGCATCTGGCTTCATGTGCATATAAGCAAAGAATTTCTAATAATAAGAAGAGAATGCACGTACCAAAAAGTTGAGACACCTACTTTTTGGTTATAACTCCACGATTTTCCGGGACGATTTTATAATCAAAAATACCCCGAGAAACGAACCAATCATGATTTTTATGATAAGATAAATACGTTATCTAGTTTAAATGTAGAAACTAATTTTGTTCGAGATCATGATCTCGATTTTTTTTTGTTGGTTAATTTGTTTCGGTATATATTGTATGTAAAACCAAAACTGTGGCACAACAAAAACTAAAACCAGCAACAACAAATAATGAAATTGGTTCTTGTGTACTAATGTACCTAATTAGTTCAGGTGTCTGCAGGGAATCGAAATCTGAATAAATTCTCAGCGCGATCTGGGAAAGCGTCAATTCGTGCTGTTAACTCACAATGGAGCGTGTGAATGCCCGCACGTTTATTAACCTTCATTATGTTATCGGCCGTCATCGCTAGTTTTCACAAATCAGCAAATTCCAAATACGATAAAATTGGTTGCGTATGTGTTGGTTGCCGTTGTAATCACAATTTCCTAAGCAACGTTTCACAATTTCCTAAGCAGTCATAACGTTTCAAACAGAATAGCCTAGAAGCTCTGCTATGACAAATACTTACGAGGGTTTTCTGTAAAGTTCCCGACCTTAACATGAAGATGACAGCACTCGTCAACAAAAGTGGGGTAGTGCGTTTGCGCATGTGTGGAAAGGTACTCATCGAAATATCAGCCATTTTGGACGCGCAGTTGTTTAACAATCGTTTGAGTGAGTTGATGTGTGGTTTTGTGAAAATGGAAAAAATCGAATACCGATCTGTCTTTAAATATTTATTTTTGAAAGGCAATACGCCATACGCAAACCCTCTACACCATCGTTTGCCACCGTGAAATTTTGGGCAACTGAATTTAAACGGCAGAAAGCTGCCATGCGTTGATTACCTCTTTTGCTTACTGTTGGTGTATTTTAGGCGCAATAAATCTAAGTATTGGCGCCAACTAATTACTGATGAAACTTGGATACATCATTACAATCCAGAGTCAAAAATACAGTCAAAACAGTGGCCTGCTAAAGGAGAATCGGCTCCAAAAAAAGGCAAAGGCGGTTCCTTCGGCTGAGAAAGTGATGGCGGCTGTTTTCTGTGACAGCCATGGAGTTATCTTAATCGATTATCTTCCAAATCTTGACGAGCTGAAGGCACAAATTGCGGAAAAATTGCGGCCAAATTTTCCCCACCAAGACAATGCGCCGTTTCACACCTCAGCGGTTTGAATTGCTTGTTCGTCATCCTTTCCCACCAGATCTACCCCTCTTGGACGGGTTGAAGAGAAGGGAGCATCACTGCGGGAAGTGTATATAGATTTGTACGGAGACTATGTAGAGAAATAAAAATAAATTTGAAGAAAAATATATTGTATCTTTGTTAGGTCGGAAATTTTTCAAATAACCCTCGTATGTAAATAAACAAACCTATCTAAATTTTTAGTTCGTTGCTTGCTTCGTTGAAGCAGTGAGATTTTGGGCGTATTTTTATTTGAATTTTGTGATTACTTCAAGGCGGTTAAATTTTTAATATTTTTTCACTATTCATAGGTATTTCATAATTTGCAAAATAATTGTAAACCTTTACATACACTATTTTCAGGGAATCCCGCACTCATCATTAAAAATAGCTAAACGATTTGCTGCATTCAGTGCGTGCAAAATATTATACGAGAAGGGTGAATTGAATGAACATCTTTTACCAGTCACTGCAACAAATCGGTTGACTACCTTAAACGATATTTATTTTAGTCATTGGGTAAAATACTCTGAAGATGATTTACCGGACAATGTTAAAATTGTGGGAACCAAGAAAATTTCTCGAATGTATAAAATCAAATATCCTAAGCAATTGAATGATTGCAGTCCCAATTGCACTCAGCGCAATTATTTGTATAAAATACAAATCAAATCCGTCAATCTGTTTCAATGCAAAGACGAAGAATACGAAACGAATAGTAAATGTAAAGAGCTTTTGATGAACAATCAAACTTATGCAATATGCACAACAAAATTAATTCCCAAATTGCCTGCATTCAAATTGTATTTATCATTTTGTGATATCGATGTGGAAATATCCGATAACCCTTTCGAAGTTGTATTTGAATCTGAAAACAATATACAATTTTTAAGGCGATTTCACGTTATGATTTTCAAGAATATGTTAAACGTGGCTAAATCTTTTCTCGCGTATAATAGTTATGATAGTTGCAATTCGTATTTGATTGTCCCGATGATCGGTAATAACATAGATTGGAAGTTAGTTGTGGATTTTCACAATATGAATAAACCGCACGAATTAACCGTATCCGAGCGGCAACAAATGAGTTTTAATCGGGATGATTATTTGTATAAAATTGTAACGCCGTGGTATCGTACTGATAATGAATCCCAGTACATTGTGACTAATGTATTAGAGAATGTAACACCCTGTTCATCTTTTCCAAAGGACGGCTTCGACACTTTTGAAATTTACTTTAATCAACAGTATAATTTACAGGTGTTAAACCAAAACCAATTTTTAATTAAAGTAAAAGGGTTAACATCAAAATTAAACAGACTGCATCCGATCGAAGATAAACCGAAAAATAGAAAGCCTGCGGAAACATTAATACCAGAATTTTGCTATAATTTCATGTTTCCCGGTAGTTTGTGGATGAAAGCCATTTTATTGCCAACTATATTGCATCGTTTGCAATTTATGCTGAATGCCGAAAATTTACGCGTTTCACTAAATCGATTCGTTAACGTCCTTGATGAGAAATATATACCTGAGAAATTGGATGTTGATAAAACAAATATTACGGAAGAAAATGATAAAATGGACATTAACATCTCTTCTAGCACTACAGCATTATTATCAATTACTAGTACAGAGGAGCTAAAGCCAAACGAAATAAAACCTTCCAATTTTATATCGGCATTCGATTTACTAGATGCACCGTGGAGGATTCAAGAAGAACCAATAGACTGGGAACGTAATTTAGATACGGTGTCGACTGAGGATCTTGACTTTTATCATACTTTTGTATCGAGGACATTAAATGATTTAAAATTAAATTATAAAGGCGATGGAAATTACGGCAGTAATGATACGACCGATTGCTTAAAACCACCGAACTCAGAGCGACAAGCAATTTGTGATAAAGCGAAGCCAACGAAGATTAGGTTGTTACAATTAAATGAATTGAAATCAGTTCAATTAAAGAATTTAATAAAAGCAATAACAGCTGCATCATCGGCTGATATATTTGATATGGAAAGGTATGAATTGCTGGGCGATTCATATCTAAAACTGATTACTTCTATATATCTATATTTTCAATACCCAGATTGGCACGAAGGTTCTTTAACAGCAGTTCGAGGTCAAATTGTATCCAACCGTAATTTATTGTATTGCGGCATCGAAAAGGGTTTACCCGAAATTATGAAAATACTACCGTTTAATCCGAGAAACGATTGGATTCCGCCATCATTTATGATCCCGAAAGAAATTAAACAATATATGTACAACTTTGATATACCTTCGAGCTATTTATATAAACTTGATATAAGTTATGATGAAGTGGTCAAAGGGAATGTCAACAAAAGTACAGTTGATAATTTTTTATCGAACATTATGTCAGAAAATGTAATTGATGATGATAGTTCCTCGTTGAATAATTTTCTAATGAAGCAGAATATACGTGATAAAGCTATATCCGATTGTGTTGAAGCAATACTTGGGGTATGTGTTGAAAATTTCGGTATCAAAAATTCGATCAAATTTATGAATTACTTTAATCTAATTCCAAATAATGTTGACCATTTATTTGATAAAGCGAGGGCTAGCTTGCATATAGATAACAATATTTTTGACGCTGACATCGATCGCCAAATATTTAAATATCGTGAAATTGAAAATATTCTGGGATATAAGTATAATGAACGTCGGTTTTTATTGCAAGCGTTAACCCATACGTCGTATTTGTCAAATCGTTTAACTGAATCCTATCAAGAATTAGAATTTTTAGGTGATTCTATTTTAGATTTTTTGATAACGGCTTACATTTACGAGAACGGTGGAAATTTGAATCCTGGCGAATTGACCGATATTCGTTCAGCTCTGGTAAATAATGCAACTTTGGCGTGTATTACGGTACGAAACAAATTGCACCGTCACATGTTATATCAAAACGCACAATTAGCTAAATCGATTAATAGTTTCTATGATTACCAAGCCAAACACAATTTCAAAATAACCGATCAAATCGAATTATTAAATACTGATTGTGATTTGAAAATAGCGGGTTTCATTGATGTCCCAAAATGTTTAGGCGATATATTTGAATCGTTGGTTGGCAGTATTTACTTAGACAGCAATAAAAATTTAAATGTAGTTTGGAACGTAATTTATAATTTTATGAAAACGGAAATTCATGAATTTATGGTAAACGTACCAAAACAGGTTGTTCGTCGGTTGTACGAATATCCGAAAGCAAACCCAACATTCAGCGATCCAACTATAGTAGCGAGCACTTCTCAAGTGTTTGTCACTGTTAGATTTTACAAATTAGATAAAATGTATGAAACAACGGGATTTGGTCAAAATAAACAGGAAGCCATAAAGGCGGCAGCCAAATATGCGCTTCAAATTTTAATTAACCATTGATTACAAATTATTTTCTAGAACTAGATTTTTTATGTTGTCGATGTATTGTTAATTTAAAGTTAGTTTAATTACACTACCTTGTATTTTGTTTTAAAGAATTATTTAATAAATTTTTGTTAGTCTGAAAAAATCCTTGTTTGATTTAGTTGAATTGCATATTCACCAGATATTCTCTTGTCCGGCTTGATTTCGTTAAACCTAGTCATCAAACAATAAGCTCATTACTAGCGTTGGAATATTGAACAAAAGTTTCCAACCTATACCAAATTTGTTAGGTTCGAATCGAACTTCGATCCGGATGGAAAATTCCGTACTGGCAGAGGAAAATTTACCATACTCCGTTTAGAAATTTGCTTAATTCAACAACGATAGAATCTTATTTCAAAGAAGTGTTACCAACGCAGGAATTTTTTAAAGTGGCCAGAGCAATACATTTCAAGCTTATGGCGGAGATTAACCACTTCAAGCGAGTTGATGGTTCATTAATCTGAAGCGAGCTCGAATAAAATCAATTGAGCATCGCGAAGTTATTCGAAAGCAACAGCACAAAAGTTCAAGGCCTTTTGGTTCAGGATGATTTTATCCAGGGTCTTCCATACTGAGTAGATTGTGACGTGATACAAGGTGTTTATGATAAAGTGCAACATTGCAATTAAAATTCACCAAATAAGCTCTTATGGCCATGATTGATCATCAATATAGAATCATATTAACTGAGGTAGTCGCTTACGACTACCAAGGCAAGAGCTTCCCGTGCTTTATGGATATTATAAAGTGTCACTGTCCTTTAAACATTAACCACTAAGGTGTTGTACCAAGGAAAACTTACCTACTTTCAACTCACACGTTCTAAAGGATGTTGCAATACTCATTCATTAGCCATCTAAAAATTATCAGACAACCTAAAATATCTTCTAAGTGAAATACGAGAACAAGCCATTAATATAACCACTACTTTCGCCATGTCACCTTCGTTACCAGAGTGGGCAGAGTGATTGCTTACTTACTCTTAGGTTCGATTCCCGTTGGTGAAAAGAAAAACTTTACGGCTTATGTTTTTAATGTTTCATAAGTTATAATGTTTGTATGTATCTCTAACATATCAAACCATAGTTGTCGGTTTTCTTTATAAATAAAAAGAGATGTGGAAACAATTTTTGGAGAAAGATTAGAAAGCTGAACATTGTATGAATCGGCCAAGGGGTATCAAACTTCACCTAAACAGCAGGCAATTGCGAATGTCTCTAACAAAGGAAAGCGCACCGTTCCGTTGGACAATGATGCAAAAATGGCATACAACAGTAAAAGGATAAGGTATAATGAACAAAATTCATCGATTGAGCTGGCCCAATAGAAAGAAAACCGACGAAACCCTATTCCTAAGAACTACAAGTTCGAATGAAAACCCAGTTTAAACTTATCGATCCTTAGATGGAAGCCCCGACTGGTAGTTGGTAAGAAATAAGTCACCGGAAAGACATATGATGATTTCGCTTCTCCGTCCTGCTGCTATCAAGAAAACGAAGAATGGATCTCTGCTCATGCTGAGAGCTCTAGCTAGCTCAAGAAAATGAAAGGAGATTCAAAACTGAATGGCCTCACTGAAAATGTGATCGGCATTGATGGATTCAAACGGCATTAGAAAACATTTACAGTAGATACCAAAATCGAAACATTAACATCGAATAATGAGAGTATGGTCGAAAGTAAAATTATTGATGTGGCCATAATAAAGACAGATACATGAGGAGATTATAGCCTTATTTACGGATGCGAAAGATCTATCGATATACTTTATCAAATCATTAAGAGTTGGTTATAGAAACATGCAAACCAATCTATAGACAAAATGATGAATGTCTGGACGGGTGATATACTGAATTTGTGGAAACTGTTGACTGAAGTTATTCAAGGGCTGGCGATATGACATATATAGTCAAATTATGTTAATGTAACGAGGATCGATTCTGAGGTAGGGAGTAAAATATACATGAAAGAGCAAATTGGTGTCGAAACAGTTCAAACTGTCATTATGTAACAGAGTTGATGCCATCCTGTGCGAACATCACAAAAAATTTATGCGAGGGGATTTGTGCGAGTGCAAGTTGATGGTTTACATACATATACAGTTGTTAACCAACACTTAGTATACCAATCGAAGAGTTCAGTATTTCCTGCATCAATTGATTGATAATGTCCGGTTGCAAACTGAATGGGGAAGTAGAGACAAGAATAGAAGAGACTGTCTGCTGCGACGTTCGGCAGTAGCTTTCTGATACGAGTGTTGACTAGATGGGAGTGTAGTCTTCCGCGTTGTCCCACACAGAAGGGTCAAAACAAACGTATCCTTCGTTATCCTATATGGAGGATGCTCAATAGAGAGAAATGCTATGAACTTCGAAAGTTACAGGCGAATGTTGATATCAGTGTCCGCATTGGTGCCTTTTGAGTGATATAGCAGACTCTGGAATAGCTAGGAAAATGGTAAGATGAACTTAACTAGCGGGCTTTGTTGTTTTGGTGAATATTTTTACAGATGTAAACATACCGACACTTCAGAGTATCCTTCATACAAAGGATCGCAAGAGGGAGAGTACATGTGGAGTACATATTCTTGCAATATTCATAGTTTGAGATAACTCCTTGATGGCATAATGAACTGAGGTGCATAGAGTATGTGAGAGTAGAGCTGCGGAATCAAGATAGTGGTGATAATTTTAATCTAAGGTTAAGACGTTAGGGTTAATAAAGAGTTGAGTTGACTATTCGTTTTTCAAGAGATTCCTGATTTTAGTCACCTTTTCGCCCACCCTAAACAACTGCATCACAGGCAAGGTGCCTTGGCATTTTTCCTCCTCATACTGACAAAATCAGGAGAAAACCTGTTTTTTAAGAGACTTGGGCTCAGAATAACGGAATTTGTGGTCTAGAAGCGCAATGGTCTAGAAGTATACACTCTGTTAAGCCGAGGAATATAAGTTCCAGCATTTTTGAGAAATGTAGTATAGAAATATGGTGATGATTTCACTAGACAACGGTAAACCATTTGGTGGTCGAGTGTAAGTGTATATCACCAAGTGTTCTCATACTTATCGGCATTGGCATTACCAGATCCAGTATTATTATTACCAGTGTAACTATTCCTGCAATACTGTTACCGCATTGAATTTTTCAATGCCAATCCATGAAGTCGAAAATATCGGTGCAATAATTTTTAAATTTAATTTAAACAGTGGAATTAGTCATCAAGAGTACTAGCTTATATTCACGAGTACGACCAGATACAGGTGATATACAATTGCGACACTCGCAGTTTAACACAAGCATACAAATGCTAGCAAATTGATTAGCAGACACATTTCAAGTTTAACAGCATGTTGTTTAAAGGAAAACATTTTAAATTAAACTGTACACATTTCGAGAAGTGCGCGTGCCTCACCAATTATTTTATTTTGTAATTAGGGAACCACAATGATCGAAAATCTGTGCGCTATTAGGATGTGAATGCGAAAGCACGTGACACAATCTGGAGAAGCACGGATGGGTGAGCTATTTCTTGGTTATTCATTAAATAATATTCTCTTAGTCGGCAATATACATGACTAGCGTATATTTGTTGTACGGTCAAGAATATTGTAGAGTTTAGAAAGAGTATTCGGATATTTGGCGCTAGTCACATATTCCTCCTGCTATACAGAAGGCATGTGGAAGAAAGCAAACTGAAGCATATATAGGGACTTTTTTAAGAAATCTTTATTTCTGTATAATATACAACTAATCTCAGTGAATATCTAGAAATTGTTTTATTAGTTTAATTGCTCAATTGGTATAGTCTATTCTTGTTAGATGAAACCTAGCGGTTCATCCCAGCTCTGCCAGCCCTTTGGTTTCGGCGACTTAGGGAACCACTAATTGTAAACGCTTTGTTCTTTTTAGGCGCTTTCGGCCAATGGCGCGATCCAGTAGGTTCCGCAGTTCCTTCCTAGTGTACTATAGAGCTTTCAGAATGCTACGTTGTACTTTGCTTTGAAATGTTTGTATGATCTTAACTGCAGTTTTCTTTGCGCAGCCCCAGCAGTTTGTTGTGCGTTGTCAGTTCAGAGTTTCTTCCAATAAGCCAGTGTATTTTTCTGAATTTTAAATTCAGTTTTTGCCTTTTCTTTTTAACAGCGCTTTCCAACTGAGCTTAGAGTCTAGCGTCATGCCCAGGTGCTTAGCGTTATCAGAATATGGAATTTGCTGCGAATTTAGTCTAATCGAAATATATTTTAATTTCTTATTTGTAAAGTTCATATGTTTTGATTCATATTGAGTCTGCCTCGTGTGAGGGTGGTGATTGGCCAACTGTGCAGTTGGCGTAAAGAATTTTATCTTCGGAAGAAGCGATTACGGGATACTATTACGAGTGTCCAACCGTACTCTTGATACGGGTTGCGCTATTCTATAGTCCAAAAGCAAGCTACCAATATTGTGGTCTGTGGCACTAAGTAGCTACCAGACTACATGCAGATAACCTTAATCTTAAAAGTATTAGGGACGCTCAAGATAATAGGAAATTCTTAGTATTTATAAGATCTTTCTTCAGCTGGGGAAGCCTTGGAGCTCTTTTCCGCAATTCACTTCTCAGGAAACTTTGAGGATTCTATGGAGCTATCATGGAACTTTGAGGTTTCTGTGACTACCAAAAAGACCTAGGATCCATAACTCCATCGTCTTTAAGCATGACTAACCATTATGAAACGAGTGATTAGAATATTATTGCATTAGAAGGCGGTGTCCGGTTTCTCTTTATCTTGGAACGTGCTAATCAAGGAGGAGTGTTCGCCTGGCAACAAATCGAAGATAGATAACATAGTGGTGGTCCTATTTAATAGGAAACGTAAAATTTCTAATATTGCTTCTCCCACTTTAAACGGCATTAAACTCACGATATAAATCAATAAATATTGTCACTATGTGTCACTATGACGATAAGCTGAGTTGACACCTGAACTTTTCAGTAAGGTATAAAATGTTTATTTAGCAATATACTCATGCAGGAACATCAATTGGAAAATATAGCGTTTGACACTGTGTAACGGTTTATAATTTTAATACAGTCAATTTACTTACTTAATTCTACAGTACACGATGTAATTAGATGTTGTCAATTGAACGTTTTTTTCATTACAGAAGCTCAATGACTTCAACTGAAGAGAAACAACGCCAAGTTTGCCGTATGATGTATTGGAACAACTAAGAGGCAATTAAGTTGAGAGTTAAAATCCACGCAAGCTCAGGATTTTATCTACGGAAATGGTTATCAAAAAACAACACCGTGCTGAAATACATTAATGACCAAACAAATATTTTTGAGATCGAGGAAACCAGCTACATAAAGGTGTTGGGACTGCATTGGAATCCTAAAACAGACTGCTTTCAATTTAAGGCCAATCTAAACGACCAACCAACTATAACCAAACGAGAAATTCAGCACAAGCAAGTTGGCTATTTGACTCCTTGGCTTATTCAGCAGTAGTTTATTGTCAAATATTCAAGTCAAATGGGGATCTCGTCATTAAACTGTTATCGGCAAAATCCAAAGTGGCACCCATTAAGCAGATTTCGATTCCCATATGAGAGCTGTGCGGTGCACTACTCTTATCCTGACTTCTTTCACTTGTCGAAAAAGCGTTGAAAACGGATATCACAGAGGTGGTAGCTTGAACAGATTCCAATATCGTTTTAGATTGGCAGGAAATTCTAATTCATATGAATCGAGCACAATGGAGGCATGTCGCCACTCAAGATAATCCCGCTGATTGTGCTTCAAGAGGGGTTGAACCAGAACATCTAGAAGATATTGTTTTATGGTGGCACGATCCAAAATAGCTAGTCACATCCGAGCATTGGCCAAACAATAGCACAGTGCATTCTTTTACCAACGAAGAAACGAGAAGGTACAACAAGGTTACCCGAGTACTAGCCTAAGTATTGCTGATGTCTCGACGTTTGTATTGCTGATGCCTGGATGCCATGTAAAGTTTAAACATTCTGGTGCCGAAATCAATATAGTGAAATCCCTTGATGACTCAGGACTACTACGATTTGATGGTACACTATCAAATGCATCCATCACATACAACATAGAAACTTTAGTATCTATAGTGATTCTGCCATCCAATGATATACATGTCGAGCTAATTGTGCGTGAACATGATTTACGTTACCTGCATGCTGGAGCAAGCCTAATGATGACAACTCTCCGAAACAATTAGTGTATTATAGGCTCTAGAAATGTATGAAAAACAACCAAGTGGGTGGAGTTTGTTCGACCTTTCTACAAAGTTGGTGTAGATTATGCGGGTCATAAAACATTTAAGGGCTACATGTGTATCTCAGTTTGCCTCGCTACCAAAGCGGCCCATGTTCAGTCCGTCTGATCTAACCACCGATACCTATATTGCTGCACTAAGAAGATTCATAGGCCACAGAGGAATTCCAAAGTAAATGTTCGCAATCAATGACTCGCAATCACATAAACGATTTTTACAAATTTTTACGACAAAATAATAACATTTTTCGAATTTTTTGTTGACAGACGGATAACATTTTAATTTATCCCACCAAGCTCATCACATTTTGAAGGATTGTGAAAAGCTGCTGTAAAGAGCACTAAGTACCACCTGAGGAGAGTGACCAATGAACACATGCTTACCATTGAAGCCACTTTGCTGGCCTCTAACTCGGCCTAATAATGTTAAATTCAAGACCGATTTGCGTATTATAACATGAAGATATAGATTATTTAACACCCGAATATTTTCTTATTGGTGACTTTCCAGATGGCAGATGCTTCAAAAAATGAACCAAGATATCTGGAAGAGATGATCTATCGAATACTTAACGATGTTGCAGTAAAGAACCAAATGGCACAAAACACAAAACAATACAACTAGAGTTGATAAACTAAACTAACTAAAATCAAATTAAAATGTAGTCGGCTGAAGAATAGTTCCTGAGTTCGAGGGACTATATCTCAAACCTTCCTCTACCATAGAATATTCTAAGTAAAATCCCAGAAATTACTTTAAATCTCTATTGCTAGAATTATGACATCATCAAAAAATTTGGAAAATCCCGAAAGTAGTTTGAATTGTGATGGTTTATCAATCCTCAATATTTTTCGTATCATGGTAGTTATGACTGTAACTATCTTCTGAACCTGATAGTAAAAATGTGGCGATTTTCTGGGATGATAGTTTCGGCTAGTTATTATTTCGGCGGAGATAATAGGGCTATCCGCACATACATTACAAGGGCGAGGAAGATATTGTAATTCATTTTAGCCGTTCCAGTCCGGCATTAGCACACAGAAAGCAGAAACATTTGGCTAAATTCATAATGGATAATTTGTCTGGTCTCGAGAACAACAAAGTGGAAGATATTTTAAATTACATAAGTGACTCTGAATGGCTCCTTTAGTGGTGGGAAAAGTAGGTTTTGCGGTAAAGCGGACAGGCAAGGATCCAGTGTATATAAACAGCCCGTATTACCCAGTCTAACCTATCAGATAGACTGGGTAATACGGGCACTCAATAGTCAATCTGGCTGGCATAAAAGAAGTCAACCCATTCTTACAATTTTTTGAGCGGCATTCAAACTTCAACAAACTAAAACGCATCGTCGCGTATAGCAGATGATTTATTTACAACAAGCCGCCCACAGTCAACAAGCCAGGTATACCATCGAATAAAGAACTTCAACATGCAGAAATTACAATTCTGAAATTCATTCAGGAACAGGACTTCCATACCGAAAATCAGTGTCTCAAATCTTTTAGCCTTTTAGAAGAAAGAAATAGACTCTTATCTTTGAATCCATTTATAGATAATAATGGAATACTAAGAGTGAATGGTCGGCTTCAAAATTCAAACCTTACGCTTGCCAGCCGAATTCAATTAACCTTGTCACATTTAAGGAACAAATACTGGATTATTGACGATAAGTGGGCGGTGCGATTCAAAAATGTTTAAAATGTTTCCGCCACAAACAACATATGTCAGAACTAATGGGAACTTTGTCAGCTGCCAGAGTACAACCAGGAAGAGCATTTGCCAAAACAGGAATCGATTATGCCGGCCCCATCCAATTGAGAACAACAAAAGATGACGAGGACGTTACTTTTCATCTCCAAAACGTTCATCACATTCACCAATACGCGATGATCCACATCTTATTTTGGGGCGTCGTAGTAATAGGAATCATTTGGCTTGTAAACAAATTAAGGGGGAAATGTATCGCCACTCATAGACCCCTGTCTCCATTAGCGCGACCAGACGGAACCAGCTTTAAGCGGACGTGCGACATCATTAAAGCCCGGGAATATGTTGAAAACACAATATGTAAAAATCAGTCTGCTCCACATCCGGATGCCGTACACTACCGGATATAACTTAATTTTAATATAAACACTGTTGGTACTCATATTTACGTATTTTTGAATTTCTTTGTGTGTTTAAATTGCTTAGGCAGCAGTAAGTTTTATATAAAAAAGAATTTTAATGTAATAAAAAGTTAGAATTAAAAATAATTTACAACCGTATATAATTCTCAATCTGATTTTTTAAACCTCTCCAGTGGCAATTTAAATAATCAGTATTAAACAAAATCAGAGCAAAGGCCTGATTTTGCATTGGACTTTTGAGCCGGATAGCCCGGCATACACACTAAGCAACACATTAGTGTACAACAACATACTATACAGAAGTAATTAACGTCCATACAGAAAATTCTTTCGGCAAAACAACAAGAAAGATATGGAAGAATTACTACGCAAGCAGCAAGAAAATGCGGATAATAATTGTCTTGCATCGCAACTACAACAAGGATGGCGATATACGTAACACCAAAATGTATTTAGAAGGTCGTATTCAGAACGCAAAGTCGCTATACAAATATTATGTGGCAATAGACGACCAAATTAGAGCAGCAACCCCACCGCTGTAATCAACTCATTCGTATTGGGGTTCCAGAAGACAACTGGTGGAGAGGTACGATCTATTCCTAGAGGATATGCGTCAACGGTTGAATAAGGTACCGCCTAGTACTCCGACAATATCAACGCCCGACCGATCACAACCATCATCACTCGTCAGTTATGATTTTAATATTCCAAAAAACAACGAAATGAACTCAAAATCAGGTGAGCAACAACATTCATCAATACCTCTCAAGGATCGGCAGTCAACGGACTATGGAGATGCTAACAATAAATTTTTTAAAAAACAAGACATCTTAATGCGTCAGTTGTACAACAAAATCGCTTCTATTGAGCACTCATTAGACACCGCAGAGCGCTCAAAAGAATATTTGCAGCTAAAGACCAACCAGTTTCAAAAACACATAGACATCATGGTAGAAAGCGAAGAAGATGAACGAGGAACCTCGTATTTTAAAAAAGACTTCCACGGCACCTTGCAGGCGAAAGTGGAAGCAACGATTATCAGATTACAGCAGGTCCATATTACACTATTTGTGAAATATTGATGTTGAAGTTATGGTTATCTCTCTTGGACGATGCTGACAGAAACTGAGTTATAGACATTTTCTTTTACTAAAAGCTGCAGCCTTATACCAACTGGATTTGGTTTTCCAATTATGTAACTTTAAATTTAAATTCGCTAAAAAATTACATATCCAAGGAAATTAAAATATTTAAGTTTTGTGATCACAGGGCCATATAAAGCATAAGGACAATATATAATTGCGCCCAAATTGGCTTGCAACTTTTGACAACATTTCGGATAGTATATAAAGGAACCATTAGGTAGTTTTAGCTTAACTTTTAAACTTTTGCCAAATATGATTTAGAGTTTTAGACTCCTTGATATGAACTAATGGATCATACTGTTTATAGAAATGAAAATATGGCATTTTTCCATTATTTGAAATAAACCATATTCCATATCCTTTATACGAGAAGTAAGTACTCGTACATAAAAATACATTTCTGATATGTAAATAGTTTTTGCTTTTCGAGTAAAATTCTGGAAAAGCAATACAACAGACCAGCAAAAAATACAATAATTGTTAATTTGTATTAAAATAATTTTAAATTAGTTTTTTCCCATATAATGTTCCATCTTACGATTGGTTAGTTTTTGCAAGTCTTATGATTATATTACTCGTACATTATAGTTTTGCTATGTTATCCATTGTGTTATATGGTTAATAAGAGGCGAGGATATACACATATCGTAATCGTACTATTTTTTTGGTATACATACATACTGTACGTACTCTTATGTACTCTTTATACATAACTAACCAAAACTAAAATTTATTGCAATTCTTGTTTTTGTTAGTTTCTGTTTGTATTTAAATTTTATTTTCGTTTTGTAATATAAAATTTAATCAAATTTTAATAATAAAACTTAAATAATTGTTTTTGTGTTGCATGATTCTGGGTTCCCAGAGCTTTCATAGTATCATTTAAAACATGTTAGTTTTTCTTGAATTTTTCCTCATTTCATATTTAATTCAACCATGAACATTACAATGTTATTTATTTGTATGCAAGTTTAATTATGCGCTAATGTTCCCTAGACTGTTGAAGAATAATATTTATTGTACGTTGAGTACAATAGAGAGAAATGATATTTTTAAACTTCCCGATGTCTTATAGGAGGGGCAACGTGGCTGTGAACCCGTCACCATGACAACTTTCATTCCTCTCAACTTGGTGATATCTTAATAGTATGCAGATTCAACAAAAATCAGACGTACATGAGGAACGTGTCTGCCTATTTTCTAGTTTCATTTTTGAGTGAGGACAGAACCCGGTAGGCTTCGTGTGAAATTATTTTTCTTAATAGACGATTTTTCTTTTCCTTTTGGGTTTATGGAGTTTGACACAATACAAAATGGAAATTTCATTTAAAACTAAATAAACCAAAGAATCCGGATCTATTAAAAATCTGATTACCGTGCCAGGAGGGAACACCTAAAAGCAAAATCCCCTCAGTAATTAGCACTATATCGCTGGACCCTTAATAACAGACCCGTCAGATTTAGTTCTTGTGCTTGGTGATTTTAACCTTCCAAATATAATATGGAATCTGGACCCGGAACTAAATTGTATTTTGCCAAGTGTCTGGAATTTGCAGTAATTTGATCTTCATACCAAAATACTTATTTTGTTGTCAATTTTTATTTATTAATTTTGAATACTATCGGTTTATTAATTTGGACAGTAATGTTAACCACTGTACCAAAATCATTTTGTTAATTAAAAAGTAGAAAATAAATTAGATTAGATGACACTAGTGTTTAAGTAGAACCTATTGAAACTGGGTGCGCTTCTTGGGTTTCATGAAATTATAGCACAATTTATGTATGTATAACAATAATTAATTATATATTGTATTTTGAATTCAGATTATGTGGTAGTGGGGAATATTGTTTATATACTTAAAATCTAAATATATAGGCCAATTTTGTAAATGCAAATTTAATTGCGATTTGTAACTAAACGAATAAACATATATTAAAACAAACTATATTTCAAATAAAAAAAAGACAATTGTGCACTAAACTTATTTTGGAAATTGGATTCGCGGCATTCTGTTCATGGTCCTTCGAGCCGGATATCACGGAAAACTATTATCGACCTCTACTAAAGCGGTATATCGATTTGGCGTTTAATTTGGCGGTTTTTTGTCGGCATCTACTAGCAAGAAGAATTGCAGCACTTTGGAATACCGGAAAAATATTTGTGAGTACAACAGTGATTGTATAAACAGTATAGTTTATGTATATAATTAAAATATTCAGTGGAAAATTTTCGGTGATTGTTGGAATATTAATCACACCGTGAAAATTCGGGAATTATAGGCTATTATATTCGTTTGTCTGAATACAAACGAAATACTACACCACATTCAAAATACCTAGTGTGGATTTCGGCTCAAGTGATTGTATATATAATACTATTTGGAATTTTGGCATATATTATATACAATCATACAAGTAATTACAGTAACTATATACATAAAATTTTAGTGCACAATCAGATAGTGACTAGATATAATAAATTTGGAATCTTAGCTACTGTTATATTCTAGCATATCTGTGAAGGTAATGCAACGTTTTGGCGCGAACTTTTAGTGATAGTGTACACAAAAATAAGTAGTGGAATTTCGGCTATTGTTATAACTTTTAAGAAAAGGCAAAAAAATGGTAAATTAATTCAATAGTGATTATTCAAAACGGTATAGAAATAGTGATTTCATAGTGAAACAGACTAATAAAGCTGGTGTTGTGTATTTTCGTGCGGATTCAAAATTAGCTGTAATTTTTCCGTATTTCAACCTTGATAACTTTATCTTAAGTAATCTACGGATTTGACCGTTTGGTGCACGGTAAAACAGTGAATCATCTTGTAAGTGAGGTTTAGTATAGTGGTGTTGATTCAAAGCCTATATCAAACTCTATTTCGCGATAACGGTCAAGGTATTCAATCTTAAAAATGGTATTAAGCGAAGCCGAACAGTTAAAATTGAAGGACTACATTGCACGTAGAGGTCAATCCAAGGCAGCTATTACGCGTACCGAAAAATTTTGTAATGAAATAAATGCCGCACACGCATTGGAAGATGTAAATATAAGACTGGAAGCGCTAGAAAAGGCTTATTTGGAATTCAAGGACTTTGACTACCAAATATCTTTGTTAGGTCAAACATCGGAATTAGAAACGACTGAATCACGTTACTTCGCAATCAAAGCTAAACTACGTAAAGCAGCTGCTGATCGGAACACTGTAGTGAAGGATCTTCAACAACAATTTCATGAATCGATGTTGGCGTTTGCTGATCAACAGCGTGGTTATTTAGAAACACTATCTACAAGTTTCACAACGGCTAACAACAATCATGTTGATGTACGGTTGCCAAAATTAAACATATCTCAATTTGGCGGAGATTATGCGGAGTTTCCTGCTTTTAAGGATTTATTTGAATCTTCTGTGCACAATCGAGAATCATTGACAAATGCACAAAAGTTTCAGTACCTCAAGGGATTATTAAAGGGAGAAGCTGCAACTTTAATTCGACATATCAATGTTACCGATGCCAATTACGAAGGAGCTTGGACCAAATTAATTGAACGTTATGATAAAAAAAGATGTGTTGTTGCTAATCTATTAAACACATTTTTTAGTATTCAGCAAATACATCAAAGGAGCAGACTAAGACAAGGGCTATATAATGTTGCAGATGAAGTCTTGAGAGGTTTAGATGCATTAGGCAGTAACGCCCAAAGGCGCGATTCTTGGTTGATCCATTGGTTATTAGAAAGATCAGATAAGGAGACGAAAGCATCATGGGCAAAATTATCTTCAGACATGGAATTCCCTACGATAGAAGAATTTATGAAGTTCTTAGCGAAGGAGTGCGATGAAATTGAAATGTTGGCGGGGCCTTCTTTATCAACTCAAACTTCACACACGGGTCACAAACCGAGGAACTTCATACCCAGAATCAGCCAGCTCAACACGACTTTGTGTGAATCACCACCCTGTACTTATTGTAATGAACCTCATCATCTCGCTACCTGTAAGAAATTCAAAACATTTACTATACAAGAAAGAAGGGATTACGTGCAGAACAACAGAATTTGTTACAATTGTTTATCGCGGAACCATCGTGTAATTACATGCTCCTCAAAGTTTGGCTGTAAACTATGCAAAAGACGACATCACACATTATTGCATGAAAACGCGTTCACTTCTGCTGATACGTCCAATAATCAAGTAAAAGAAAAACCCGATGTTCCCAATCAAACAATAAAGGTGAACAATACACAAATAGAGAAGACATCAGAATCTGGAGTAAAGCAACAAGATATACAAGTTCATCTTATGACAAACCTGGCATGCTTTTCTACCATATTACCAACCGCTCTAGCTAAGGTGAAGGACAAATCTGGAAAATTTATTTTGTGCAGGATCTTGTTGGATTCTGGGTCACAAGCATCCTTTATTTCGGAGTCTTGTATGCAGAGGCTATGGTTGCCAAGAACAAATGCCAAACTCGCAGTATCGGGCATTGCTACAAATAATCAGTACACCAGAGGGATGGCATCTATAATCATAAAATCTCGTTTTGAAACACAAAGAAGCTTCGAGATGACTGTGTTTATTTTGAAAAGGTTAACCACAATTCCGCCAGTTACGAATTTCAACATAAAAAGTTATGATTACTTGAAAAATTTACAACTAGCCGATCCCAATTTTGATAAAATCAATGAAATAGACATTGTATTAGGATCTAACAAGTTTTTTGAAATTTTAGAGAATGGTCAATTGAAGGGAGATGATGGGCACCCAATTGCACAAAATACAGCATTTGGATGGGTATTGTCAGGAGAGATTAGCTCCAAAACTTCGAACATATTCAATCATAATATAACAATAGATGATGACAATATTGATTGTACGCTGAGAAAATTTTTTGAATATGAAGAATTGGATACTTCCGTCAACGCCCACCTTACCGAAGAAGAAAAGGCTGCAGAAGAACATTTCAAGGCGAATGTAACCAGAGAACCAAACGGCAGATATACTGTAGCCATACCATTCAAAACATCTGACGCAGCACTTGGTCAATCTGCACCCACGGCTATTCATCGATTGAAGTCTGTCGAACGTCGAATGCTGAAAGATCATCAATATAAAAAAATGTATTCAGATTTCATGGAAAATTATCTAAAATTAGATCATATGGAAAGGATTGACGGAGATAAAACCGTGATTACCGACACTCACCATTGTTATTTGCCGCATCATGCAGTCCTTAAATCGTCTAGCACAACAACAAAACTTAGAACAGTTTTTGATGGATCATGCAAGACATCTAATGGGAAATCATTGAATGATATTTTAATGATTGGTCCAACGATTCAGCCGGCCTTATGGTCAATTTTACTTCGTTTTCGTATACACCCCATCGCACTAAGTGCAGACATTGAAAAGATGTACCGACAAGTAAGGGTACGAGAAAAGGATACAAATTTTCAACGGATAATATGGCGAAAATCACCAGACTTACCCATCGAACATTTCCGGCTAAAGACCGTGACCTATGGGACCTCAGCCGCACCGTTTTTAGCCGTTCGATCGCTACAACAACTGGCAAATGACAATGAATCAAAATTTCCACGGTTGGCTCAAATTATTAAGAACGATTTTTACGTCGATGACCTATTAACTGGTACAACAGACATCAATGAAGCCTCTAATCTCAAACATGATTTGATCACACTACTAAACTCCGGTGGCTTTCCGTTAAGGAAATGGGTTTCCAACATATCTGGTCTATGTGATGATGCAGATCCAATGCCCATTGACGATAAAGATGCTACAGTCAAGATTCTCGGGCTAGCATGGGATCCTAAAAAGGACAATTTTCAATTCAACGTTAAGTTAAATGATAATATAAAATATACTAAAAGAAACTTGTTATCAGAATCTTCTAAAGTGTTTGATCCGCTTGGATGGCTCGCCCCATCAATAATAATAATAAAAATATTATTTCAGAAATTATGGCTAATCAAATTAGATTGGGATGATGAGCTACCACCTGACATCACAAATCAATGGCATCAGCTGCGAGACAACCTTTCACATTTAGAAACGATCAGAATACCAAGATACATCCCGTGGAATATTTCGTCTGTTCAATTTCATGGATTTTGTGACGCTAGTGAGGCAGCTTATGCAGCTGTGATCTACTGTAGGTTTGAAGATAATACCGGAAATATTCAAGTCAATCTGCTGACATCAAAAACAAAGGTTGCCCCATTAAAGCAGGTCACATTACCTAGATTGGAGCTTTGTGCAGCAGTGCTTCTGAGCAGATTGTTTGCCAAAGTAAAGAGAGAATTTGCACAATTCAACATCAAGGAATTTTGTTGGACTGATAGTTCAATAGTATTAGCATGGCTATCGGCGGAACCGCGTCGCTGGAAAACGTACGTGGCGAACAGAACATCGGAAATTCTCTGCACTTTACCACGAAATAGATGGGATCATGTAAAGTCTGCTGAAGATCCTGCTGATTGTGCTAGCCGAGGCATACTTCCGAAAGCCTTAAAATCATTCGATTTGTGGTGGCATGGGCCGAAATGGTTAAACGAGTCCGAATCATCTTGGAAAATCAACACAACATATCCATCAACCACTGAATTAGTTCTAAACGAAGAACGTAAAAAACGGGTGCAATGTTTGAATTTGCATCATACGTCAAATGATACAATGGAGACATTATTTAAGCGCATTTCTTCTTGGCGAAAAATTCGACGTATACTTGGTTTTTACACACGTTTTGTAAATAATTCTCAGGAAAAGTTAAAGGCAAACCGAAATTATGGTACACTTACGGTTAGCGAATTACAATTAGCGGAACGAGCTTGCATATCCTGGTGCCAAATGGAATATTATGCAGAAGACATGGCAAATCTGGTGAAATTGGGATCGTTATCATCAAAAGGATGGCTGTCAACACTATCACCCTTCAAAGATGGACACGGTATTCTCAGAGTGGGCGGAAGACTGCAGAATTCTGAATGTTCATATGACGCAAAACACCCTATCATTTTGCCAAACTCCCATATCCTTAGCAAAATGATAGCCACATACTACCATTACAAATACCTCCATCCTGGTCCATCCCTATTATCCTCTCTTCTTAGACAAAAGTTCTGGATTGTAAATGGCAGAAGCATGACCAGACAAGTTGCACACAAATGTCAAATATGCGTGCGGCAAAGAGCAGCTACTAGTACTCAATTAATGGGCACCTTACCAGCAGCACGAGTTACGGTGTCAAGACCCTTTAGTCGAGTGGGCGTAGACTTCTGCGGGCCAATTTCGATTGCTACTAAAATGGGAAGAGGGGCAAAATTTGTAAAAGGGTATATATCAGTCTTCGTGTGCATGACGACAAAGGCTATACATTTGGAGGTTGTATCTGATTTAACAGCAGATGCATTTCTTGCTGCTTTAAAAAGATTTATTGCTCGACGCGGACTACCATTAGAAATCAATTCTGATAATGGGACAAACTTTGTTGGGGCACATCGAAAAATAATTAAACTCTTCCATAACATTGGCAAAATTAATAATACTAGTATAATTTCAGATTACCTTAGCGACCACGGTATATCTTGGAAATTTATTCCTCCAGCGAGTCCAAATTTTGCAGGCCTGTGGGAAGCAGCAGTGAAGTCGATGAAGGCACATCTTATTCGTGTGGCAGGAAATTCCAATTTAACGTTTGAAGAGATGGTTACCCTAACATGCCAAATTGAAGCCATCCTGAACTCACGACCATTATGTCAAATAAAATCAGATGATCCAACCAGTATAGATGTGCTAACACCAGGCCATTTTTTAATAATGGCACCTCTAACAACATTACCAGAACCGAACTTTGAATTAGTTCCAACCAATCGACTTACAAGATGGGAACAAATCACAAAGCGAATGGGTAGTTTCTGGAAACGCTACTCACAAGACTACCTCCATACTCTACAGCAAAGAAGTAAATGGCGGCAACAACAGAAAAATCTACAAATAGATGACATCGTGTTAGTGAAAGATGACAATTTACCCCCTTGCGAGTGGTTGAAGGCGAGGATTACTGAGTTACATCCAGGCAAGGACGGCCTTGTTCGTGTTGTAACGCTCCGTACATCAAAATCTGAGTTAAAAAGACCGGTCAGTAAAATCGTTCCATTACCAATAAATTGAACATTAACTGTTCAATTGGCGGGAGAATGTCTGGAATTTGCAGTAATTTGATCTTCATACCAAAATACTTATTTTGTTGTCAATTTTTATTTATTAATTTTGAATACTATCGGTTTATTAATTTGGACAGTAATGTTAACCACTGTACCAAAATCATTTTGTTAATTAAAAAGTAGAAAATAAATTAGATTAGATGACACTAGTGTTTAAGTAGAACCTATTGAAACTGGGTGCGCTTCTTGGGTTTCATGAAATTATAGCACAATTTATGTATGTATAACAATAATTAATTATATATTGTATTTTGAATTCAGATTATGTGGTAGTGGGGAATATTGTTTATATACTTAAAATCTAAATATATAGGCCAATTTTGTAAATGCAAATTTAATTGCGATTTGTAACTAAACGAATAAACATATATTAAAACAAACTATATTTCAAATAAAAAAAAGACAATTGTGCACTAAACTTATTTTGGAAATTGGATTCGCGGCATTCTGTTCAATATAACAACAGATGCTGAATATTTATTTGTGGATGCCATGCTTGGTTATAATTTGAAACAGATAAACACAATTGCTAATAATTTAACGACATTGACACTTTCTAAATTTCAGAATCCGTGTTACCTTTTGTAATTAATGATATCAATCACAAGTCTTTAGATATGTATTTGACTCAACTAATTTAATGGCAAGTTCGGAACACCTACGACCAATCAAATACAATTTCAAAGAAAACAAATCGTGCGATGCTACAAAGTTACCTAGAATCCATCAACTGGCAAACAACTCTCAATTCCAATGATGTAAACGAAAATGTTGATAAATTTAATGACATTATGCAGCAAGGCTTCGAACTTTATGTACCTATGTGCTGTAAATCACAAAATGCTCACCCTCAGTGGTTCGATGATAGACTAGTTAACTTAAAAAATCGGAAGTCGAAAGCGTATGCCAAAATGTTGAAAAGCGGGTTAGAAGCCGACAAAACAATGTTTCTACAACATAGTAACGAATTTGAAATTTACATCAAATCAAAATAAAGGTCGTATCTCGATCAAATTCAAGGAAAAATCAAAGTAAATCCAAAACAAATTGACTATAAACCAAGTCTATAAACCAAGCATTACTATTGGATTGTACGAACTACCCAGCAATGTATCAATAACTCCTCCGGTTATATATGACGAAAACATTTTATCGGCTCTAAAGGTATTTGGAGACGGTTGTGGTCTTGACAATATACCCTTGCGGGCTGGTGATTATTAAATGTAAACACAACTCACTTTTTTAATTAATTATTTTTATTTGTTTTATTGCGATGGTGTAATTGCGTCTATCCACTATTAATGTGTAACCCGTTCCCCCGTAACCCTTCTTCGTAGCCAAAAAGTTGTTGTTCTTATTTTTGACAAGAACAAATGCCGATAGATGACAATGTTCGTACGTTAACCCTTCGCTGTAATACATTTTGATTTATTAATTTAACATGGTTTTGTGGTGTCGCCACATCACTCCGCCTCTATAGAAAACGTGCGGGAATGGGCACCTTTCTTCCCAATCTGCCAAATCTCGACGTCGATGGTTGTGTGATGGCTTGCTCGGTTGTTACCGGAACGGCTAATTGCAACTTATATTCTGTGTACGTTTTTGCTGCGGGTGATTGATCATGCTGGTTGATATTTGTAAATGCAGCCTTCAACCTGTCGATGGATACCTTTGATGATTTCGAATGGTCCATTGTACGGGCTTTGTAACGGTGTTCGTACGTTGTTTACTCTGATGAATACATGGTTACAGTCATTAAGGTGTTTCTGGACGAATACCTTCCTTGTTCCGTATTGTGGTGGGCTGTACTCGTTGGACGTATTTGATGTATTTACTTTATGAATTCGGTTCCGTTAACTTTTTCTTTGCTGGGAGTGAAGAACTCTCCTGGTAACTTTAGCGTTGTTCCATATACGAGCTCGGCAAGTGAAGCACTAATATCTTCCTTGAATGTAACTCACAGGCCCAATAAAATTGTTGACAAAAGTTGCACTCAATCGTAAGTCTGTTGACATTTAATTGCGGATTTAAGTGTTCTATGCCATCTCTCTATTAACTCATTTGCCTGTGGATGATATGGTGTCGTTTTTAGATGCTTGACTCCCAATGTTTGGTTTAATTCTTTGAAAATTCGGGATTCAAATGGTTTACCGAGGTCACTTGATATTCTCGCGGATACACCAAAATTCTGTATCCATCCAGATATCAAATTGGTGGCTATGTTTTCAGCTGAAATGTCAGGAATCGGTATCGCAGTAAAGTGTTAAACAATAGCGATTATTTTCCGATGTAGGTAATGGACCTATTAAATCGATGTTTATGTGTTGAAAACGTTCGGCCGGCATGACATACGAAGAAACCTGTGTTTTATTGTGTCGGTGCACTTTCGTTCGTTGGCACTGTAGACACGTTTGCACGAATTGTTTACAATCACGGCTCATAGATGGCCAAACGAATTGTTCGTTGTAGTTCCTCGAACACCTGGATGGGTCAAATTATGTAATTTACTAACTATATGACGTCTATGTTCTGACGTGATGAATGGTCGTATACGATCATTTGACGTATCACAATAAATAGGGACAATGTCACCCCAGTTGCTGTACCGTCGACGATAGACTTTAGTTCAGTATCGACATTTTGCGATTTGGCAGTACATTCGAAATCTATTTCGTTTTTTGCCATTGCATTAATTCTTGATAAAAAATCTGCGACGTTGTTATCTGATCCAGTAATATGACGTATGTCTGTAGAAAATTGACTGATATAGTCTAGATATCGGACTTGTCAGGGAGGTGATCTGTCGCTTTTTTTTTTTGAAAATACAAATGTCAATGGCTTGTGCTCCGTATAGATGCAAAATTGTTGACCTTCCAGCATGTGTCGAAAATGAACTACTGCTCGACACATTGCTTCTAGCTCTCGATCGTATATGTGCTGTAGCGTTGTTTCGTTGCTGAGAGAGCTTTGGAGAAGAACGCAAGAGGCTCTGATTGACCATTTTTGTTTATTTGATGAATTACAGCTCCTATGGCCACACCTGTAGCGTCCACGAATAGCTGAATTTCAGCATCTTTTGCTGGATGTACTAAGAAGGTAATATTTACTAAATCGTCCTTACAACGTTGGCGTTGGAATGCTGCACTGCACTCGTCAGACCATTCGATTGGTGTTTTGTCGATTCTTGACGTTGCCTTTGATTAATTTTTGGATGACCATTTGATTGTCTACCGCATGTGAGATAAATCTTCGATAGAAATTAATCATTGCCAGAAATCGTTTAACCTGCCGAGCTGTATTTGGTTGTTCGTCACATAACTTCAACCTTTACCGGCAATGGTTCGATCCCCGTTGCTGAGATGAGGTGTCCTAAAAATTTTAATTGTGTTTTGAAGAAATTACATTTCGCAATGTTGATGCTCAGCTGGTATCTCCGAAGTCGTTGAAATATAATCTGTAGGTGCTGTTGGTGTTTGTCCACAGTCGTTGACGCGATTGCGATGTCGTCAATGTATGGAAACACGAAATTTAATCCATACAGTACTTCGTTCATTAAACGCTGCTGTGTTTGCGCGGCATAAACATAAACTCAAACAACCCAAAGGGTGTTATTATTGCCGTATTGGGTATGTCGGCTGGTTCGACCGAGTCTTGATGGAATGCTCACACAACATACTTGCAAAGTCCTGGATGAATGGTATTGGTTACCTGTCGGGCACCGTAATCGCATTGAGTTGACGGTAGTCGCCGCATGGACGCCATTCTCCATTGGGCTTCAGGCTCAGTTACTGCTTGACGGCCTGCATATGCCTTATTTCATCACGAACTCGAACTCTGCCTTCGCCTTATCGAGCTTTTGTCGTGGGAGTCTTCTCGGTCGGGAAAATACTGGTGGGCCTCTCGTGACGATGTGATGGGATATATTTCCCTTCACTGGCATTCGAATGTCGTGAGGTAGTGTTATATCTTGATATTGTTGAATAATATCAGCGATAGGATCATTCACGTTGTATGTCCTGATACCACTTGTTTCCTCCATTGAAGTGAGGTGTTTTATAGATAATTTCGTTACCATATCTATCAATTTGTTATTGCCCATATCGATTAGTAGGTTGTAATGCTTGATGAAATCTACACCGATGATTGGTTTGTTTACATCGGCTATGATCAAGTTCCATGTGAACTGTCTGCGAAGTCCAAAATTTAATGATAACCATTTTTCCCCGTATGTATTAATTTGGGAACCGTTTGCAGCATACAACATAGTTTATTAGAATTGGGACACAGCTTTGATTTTCGACTAGGAGGCATAACGGACACATCTGCGCCGGTATCGATTAAAAGTTTTATGTTTGTCGAACGATCGGAAACGTATAATCGATTTATTTGAATTTTTTCAATCACTACTCCCTCCCCTAGTGATTGGTGAGGATCGCGATCGACTCTGAAATTGGATTTTAGTGATCCGTTTAGTTAAGCTTTGAATCTGTTTTTTTTTTTTTTATTTTCCCTGATCTGTTCTGGGGCCGAAGCTCTCCCTACTCTTTCGCGGTTCGCTTATTTACGTCCTTACCTTTACGCCTGTATTGGCCAATTCGAGGACGTACGGATATAGGTCCGATTTTATTACCATCTGCACATTGCATAGCTCCATGCCAGCCTATACTGGCATGGAAGATGGGTCGGCCCGTGAGCCCCGCACTCCGACAGGGGGTCATAGATGTGTTCCTTCTCATCCCAAATCGTAATTTGTTGATGAAAATTCCCTTTGCATCCTGCCGCTATCGGGATTCGAACCCGGTACCTCCTGATCCAAACGCCAAAGCTTTAACCACTATGCCATTTGGTCGGTGAATCTGGTTTTCAAGAGACGTAACGTATGCCGCCGAATTTGAACCGCTTGCACACGATCAGTATTGCTTAGCTGATGTCACATTGGTTTTTGAAATTTTTAATTGTTATATCAAAATTTGATTTATGTTTTTGTGTTTTAAAGTTCTTTATTTGATTTTTTAATATTTTTATTTTAAATTAAATTCTGAAATCATACATGTAAATCACAAAATAGATTTCTTTAAATAAATAAATGACAACAAGCACCGAATTTTGAAGGCGTTCATTTAGTCGTAACAATCCATTTTCATCTAGTGTTGGATTTAGTGATACAAATTGTTTCCGCATTTAAAAGCTTTGAACCTGTTCACTGCTTACGATCTCTATTTCTATGGTTGGTACGCGACTATGCGCTTTAACTGTTGTAGTTTGAACATCGCTCAACTAACTCACTAAAAACATGGTTGCCTATTCTTTTGTCATCATTCTTGGAGTTTGCTCCTCCTAATTCTTCACGTTTATGCATATTAGTTGGCATACACCTGTTAACTTCCCTCCAACAAGATATATTTTGCTGTAGAAAATGTGGCCCTTCAGCCGCGTAAGGCTATATTCGCTGGGTTATCATCTGATTTCACATGGTGCCATGTTATGGCTATCATTGATTTTACTGCAGAAATCCTGTTCGTCACGAATATTTTAAATTTGCAATACAGCGCAATGATTGAGTCGGGTGCCACACGCACATCCTACAATTATTTATTTTTAAAGCTCCTTGTACTCGTATGTGTTTAAATAATTTTCGTTACGTTTAGCTCTAGTTGAGGAATGAACAACTTTAGTTTAGTTGGAGCGATTTTTGTCTTTAACGTTAGCAATTGTGTTGTTATTGTTCCGTCCTTGTTTATTGTGCGGCAGTATATAGCAGCGATATATGCGTATTTCGATGCATCAGCGAAACCGTGAAGCTCGGCGTTAGAATCTTCTGTTTTATTGATCCACATTTCAATTTTTATATTTTTAATATCGCCTAATTCTGCATTAAATTTTGCTCACTTTGCGTTGATACTTTCTGTTCGAGATTCATCCCATTTTATTTTACTTAACCACATTTCTTACATTATAATTTCGGTTCAAATTGTTAATGGTGATAGCCACCCAACTGGATCTGCTTGCTTATTTGCTGAATAACTGCAGTCTTGCGACATCAAATTTAAAATTGTCTTATAATATGTTCTAATAATTCGCTGGAGCTAAAGAACCATTTCCGTAAGTTAAATTCACCTCTTTCTGTTAGCAACTTTAGTTTGTGAGGTGATCATTCTTCATGTTGTCACATCCGGTTAGCAGATCATCTTCGTTAAAATCTGTCAACAATATTTGTGATACTATTGGAAAATCATTGGCTCCGTCAATAGCTAATTTTTTTGAAGCTCTTTTGTGTTCTCATTGGTTTAGATGGTTGAGCTCTCCATAATATACGTTGACTATTCTGGTCTTGTTCGATGAACCAGATTTGGAGATACATTTTTTCTATTTCCGCCGTCATCACTATTTTCTAGGTCACCTTGTAATTTTGGACCATTCATCATGTAATCATTTAAGGATACTTCCGTTTAGCATTGGAGGGAGATCGGGAGGGAGATCTTAAATGGATTTTTTACTATATATATCGGTCATCTGGACCTTTTGTTGTGTCATTGGCACAGCAGTTGACCTCCTTTTATGATGTTGTTGTTTATGATTAGTGGATACTAGTCTGCACCAAGTATGGGATCAATTGGCCACAAGGCTTATTATACTCGTAGTATGGGTTGGCATGTTGTATTTGTTTGAGATGGGCCCAGCAGCTTGTGTAAAATTCTGCCTCCGGTAATTGTTGGTTAAGTTTATCAAATATCAAGGCTTCGATATTTACATAGAACTCTGTATCAAATGACAGAGACATATATGTTATCTTCCTTCTTTGTAAGGTTGAGTAAATTAACGGATTTTGATGAAACTAATTTCACATGTGATCCAGGACCGATTAGTGCCCTTAGCATGACATGATTTCCCACGGAAGTTGTAGCTTTATTATCAACCGCCTGTGGCGGTTGATAATAAAACTTCTCCCTGTTGATGTATCATGAATGTTTTATCGTTTTTGTTCCGAACGTAACCCTTTACCCATGGCGCATGGTTCGCTTGTATATAATATGTACCTTAGTGCGGGTTTAAACAACGTACACATATATGTGTCTATAGACTGGTGGAACTTACTAGCTTTGATCTCTTTAATATTGAAAGCTTTTAAATTGCTGACATTGATTCAAGCTGAAACGTTCCTTAGAGCTCGCTACCCAACATGTTCTGGTTAATTCGGCTATGTCCACCCGTTTTAGCGGAGGTATATATTGTGGTCGGCTTATCGTTGGTCCGTGACTGCCCATGGCTTCCAGCAGTTGAAATCTTTTTTCCAGCAATTTAAAAATATCTTCTAGTTGTAGAAATCGCTGGGTTTGCCTTTGGATGATTCATATAGCGTGATGGATTCTGTGTTCAATTTAACTATTAATATACAGCTTACGAATGCTTCACAAGAAGAACTTATGTTGAGCCGATGTATGTTATGCAAAATTTCGTTTGCCGTATCGTACCGTAGTTTCTTATCGCTTGTGCGGATGCCTTTTGGATTGCCGTTAGTGACAGTAGTGCATTGAATTGATGATTGGTTAGTAACCTCGCTTGCTACCTCTGTTTTGTATTATGCCGCAAGCCGTTTTGGTGGTGGTGTATCTTCATATACAAAAATACAGTGAATCATGCACAATAGTTTCAAACAGTTTCGCAATTGGTCTTTTGTTACAAATATCTGATGTCCAGTCCACATGAACGGCAGTGATTTTGAAAAGGTCGTGAGTGGCTTGGTGCGATACTAACAATACACTTTTCGAAAACGGCAGGCGTCAGATCATCACACAGAACAGAGAACACAGTGTCCTGAACGATTCGTAGGTAAAGTAGAATTGTTTCAGTAAAATTCTTAATTAAATTATGATTAATTATTCAAGTATTATTAAATACTTGAGAGGAAAGTAGTTCGAATGGCCCAAAAGCATTATTAAAGAAAGCTGGACCGAAAACATTGGCATACTGTGATCATTGAAAGAATGTACATTGTAGTTCAGAGTACTCCATTAGATTTTTCCTTGAAATTGATGATCTGCCAAAATCGCTTAGGGTCGGCGATTACATTGGATTGTATACAGCTGATGTAGTTATATAAATATCATGAGGCAAATTTGAGGAATCATTGTAAATGTTCAGATAACTAAAATAATTTGAGTCCGTTGATGGGCATGATAGAGTACGTCTAGTAAGCCTTTTTGCGTATCTTGGGGGATCTTTAGTACTAGAGTAATTTCTAAAGTACTTATTAGCATATCGTTCTCTGTATTCACACGTGCTATATTCTTGTAATTGCAGTATTTCCTGTCGTAGATGAGGTTGATCCTTGATCAAGTTTTTTATCGATGCCGTGGTAAGGTTTGTGTTATGCTTTACTAAATTGATAGTGTTATCGACTATAGTTGATTGATTTTTGATAAGAGCCAAACAATGATTCTCAAAACTAACATAGAGTTTTTTTCAAATTGGGACTCATATTTATCGGCCTCTCGTTGGCTGAAGACTTCGACCATGTCCCCTAACACAACGCCCACTGAGTCTGAAAAACCTCGTTTCACTCGATTGCGATCCTTGTTGCTTTCAAATAATGCAATAAAGTTGCTGTAGAATCTCCTTCGATTTTAAATCGGTTGTAACTTTGTGCGAGGTATGTTAAAGTTCTCAATTTCCTCCCGGCAGGAAGTCATGTTGTAGTGAACAACTAATATTCATTTTGTCGCCACTATTTCGGGCTTGCCTAATTTTTTGAAGTGTATCCCGGCGGACTAGTTAAAAAAGTTTATTTTGCTCGTGCAAGTTCCAGAATGCAGCACACAAAGAATATTGCTAATGCCAGTTGATTTGTTCTCTCTACAAGTTTTGCTTATCTATGTGGTTGTTATATCGGAGCTGGGTTGTTGTTGGGAAGTAATGGCGGCATTACTTCATTGAGTTCGCCTTCCATTGGTAGCTTGTAGTGTTTTATAATTGGCCTTTTATATGTTGCGTCTTGGCAGTTCATTGTGGTGACTTGAAACAAATCATCCATACCAGCGTGTGTTTCAAGGACCCGTCCCAGAAAAAATTAAAACAAACGTCAATGTCTTAACTTCCACCGTTAATACTAAATCGTTTACCATCAAGTTCTGGGTGGGTTGTTGTCCATTTGGATCGCAGCTGCAGTTGGCGAATGTATTCGGCGAACCAGCGCTTCCAGAAGTATGACTTCAATCTTGTTTTAGTCCCACGATTTCGATGTCCGCACTTGATGGAGTCTTAATTGATTCACCAATTAAGAAGTCCTGGGGATTAATTTATGCGAAGCCAGAGGCGTCGTCTGTGAGTGTTCCTCGAATGTTTATGTTGATTCACCAATAACTTTTGTGACATGAAATTTCAGTCATTTTTTTTCAGCCTCCCAGATACCACCGAAATGGGGAGTGTGCGAGGTGGGATGAAGTGCCAGCTATTATAAATGCAATGTCGCTTGGTTGTTGTTGTTATGGCTGTGTGATAGTTAATTTTTAATACAGCGTTTGCTCCGACAAGGAAAATTCCGTTCGGAGCACCCTGAGTATGTTTTATAAGTTTTGTGAGTGAGTAGCAAGGCTGCATTCAGCTGTAGTGGGATGGATAATTTAGTTTTGATAGGAGCGATTCGTTTTTTCGATATTAGTAAATATCTTGTAACATGGCCAATGTTGTCAGTGGTGATTCGACAGTATACCACTGCAGCATACACTGACTCGGATACGTTGAAAAATCTGTGCAATTCATTATTAGCTGGTACTAACTGGTTCAAATTGCCGTTCTCCGCGAGAGCCCTTAGCTCTCTCACAGCTAAACATGATTCCTCTAGACTGCCACGTTAAGTTAATAATCTGTCATCGACGTACAGATCTGTTGACAGGATTCTAGCTGCTATTAGATAAGCGCTGCTACCATCTTGTGCCAATTGTAATAATGCTCTTACGCCTAGAACACTGGCTGCTGTGGTTTCATAAGTATCCGTATTCAATCTGTAGACAGCTATAGTTTCACAAAATTTTCTGGTAATATCGATTTCCTTCATGAATCCATATCTGTCTGTACATTTTATTGATATCCTCAATCAAGATAAATTTGTGTCGTCATCTTTGGAAAAGAATATCCCAAGGTTCTGCTACTGCTTAAGGCCAGTCACCTGTAAGTCATTTAATGTTACTCTCGTGGCGGTTTTTGTTGAAGCTTCGAACACGACATGGAGTTTTATTGTAGTGCTATGTTCCTTGAGCACACCGTGATATCTTCAAATTTCTGAATAAATTGACGATATTGGCTTGAATGATGCGTCCTTTATAAGTTTTCGTTCGAACAGTAATAATCTGGCTACAATCATTTTCTTGATTTTACTGGAGTACTATATGGCTCGCTTTGAAAGGAATCCTCATCGTGTATCTTCCATCTGGATTCTGGCCCGAATTTTTTGGAAAGAATTCTTCAACTTTTCTTTCCTCATCTGTGAAAATAAATTTTTGTAATTGTTCTTAAATTTTCACCGTGGCTGTTGCTGGTTGATGCTGGGTCCAAAGTATTATAATCCTTCCGATGCAACAAAGTTCCTTGTTGGTTAACTAGAAGGTTTTTTAGATATACCCATGCTTGAAGACGCTGCATTATTTCAATGCAGAAGATTTTGTCCATTGCAAATAATACACGAAGTTGATCTGCACTGACCTTGTTTATGCTAGGCGAGAAAATGTTTTCATGTGACATTTCCTGAAATAGCTCTGAACCAGACATATTTTCCTGTTTAGGCCTCTTAGAACTTGCTCCATTAATCTCTCGAATGTACAAAGTCCATTGCTTAATCGAAACAACATTACCTCAAATTGGTAAAGTCCGTTTCCTGCGGAAAAGCAGTTTTCTACCATCAGGATGGATTGCTACTTACCAATATTCGCGTTTTAGATCCAATGTACTGGAAAACTTGGTATTCAAGATGTCTTCAATGCGCAGTAACGGTTTTTTTTGTCACTTCTCTTAATGTATGATAATCAACGTCTCGCTTTTTTCTTCGAAGTCCGTGGGCTGCTAGAGTGTTCAATTACTAGGCAACGTTCCATTTTTTTTAGTTACTTCGGATGTCTCCTGCTGCTTCTCGAGTGGTAATTGTCTTAGTGCTTGCATAAAGTGCAAATCCATGGAAAATGGCTGTGAGTGTGATCATAGTGAGCGAATGAACTTCTGCCTACGATTTGGTGGTCGGGGACATTGTCTCGACTGGCATTTGGCAATATAGTTAATTTCTTCAGCTGTACCGATGATTACCCCTTTCCTGTATACATTGGTTGATGAGCTCACGTTCAAAACAAGCGCTGGTACTTTTTGCTGTAATCTCACCCAGGTTTCCGCACACAACAACCCGGTATTTTTGACATACGCGCAGTTTTCACAATCCTCATCTTGATATTCCCCCCCCCCATCCCAAATTTTCGCATATATAACTTTTTCGCATATCGGTGATATCTCGACCCTATCTTCAGCTATAACTCTCAATGTATTTTGTTCAATTGGCTTTATTTGAAGGGGTACCTCTGGTTATCCAGATCCACGACCATCTGGTGTTTCTTCATAACATGCAGTCAGATGGTACATTTATCAGTTATTCTAGCTACGATAAACCTTTGTATGCACCAAATTCTGCCGAGCATTATTGGAAGGGTACACTCTCCTTTGACTATCACAGACCTATTACTGTTAGCAAGTTATAGCTGTAGTAGCATCAATCTGTTTCGGATCTACCATATCAGGACGAATCACAGATTTCGAAGCTCCGGTATCCAGCGTGAAGGTGCATTCACGGTGTGCAAATATTAAAGAATATTTATGGAGCCGACAACTATGGCTTGAGATATATGGACAATGCACAACATAACTTTTTGTTACCACTAGAAATCGAATCCGGAACCCTTGAATTACAAAGCAAGTGCGCTACTTACTTTTCTATCGAGGGCGACACAATAATTAAACCTATAACAGCAACATTTTTGTAATCCTAGGGGCGGATTGTGTGATTTTAATTATTCTCTTGGAGTATTTTTTTCCGTTTCGCCAGCTTAGGCCCGTCAAAGCTGATGTAACTTACTTTTTCGGATTCATATGTTCAATGACTGTGAGTTTATACTTGCGGAAATAAAAATTTACGCACTCGCTTCCGCACTCTAAACCAATCAAATTTCGTGAAATGCTTTATGCCCCGCCTACTAATTCCACACTCGAGTTGAAATATTTGTAACTTTGTTGTTGTTTTAATACATTAAGTACAGTTCTGCGAATTTTTTCCCAATCGTTTCCGCAAGTATAAACGCACGGTGAATGATAGAAGTGTTTTCTCTCTTCGACTCGTTCAACGACTAACTAAGTCATTTCTTAGAGTTTTTTGCCTCGTATATCAGCTTCTGCCGGCGCTGTGCACTTGGCTGTTTACAATCCCTCATGTAATGCTCGGGTTGTTGGCTTCGGAAAAATTGAAACGAAGAACGCGTTCGTTTCCTTCCATTAGCTCGAAAAGACAGCCGTGGTTTCCTGATTTCCTCTTTTATTAGTGCCTTTATTTGCGTTCTCCGCGTCCAGCTTGCACAACTGTACTGTGTTAATGTCTATACTTGCCCTGGCTTCCGCATTTTTTAATGCCAACGCCAATACTTCCAGCAGTCATGGTTTTATCTCTAGTATTGGTTATCGAAAGAAGGTTCAGATTGCCGTCCTTGACAGCACTGATAGTCGCGTCTACTGTTAGTCCGTTCATCACATCTGTAGATGCATTGTTGCAGGCTTTCCCACATAGTTGCCGCTTGCTTTGGCGTTGATTCTCGTATAATTCTCCGACGTATGACTGCAAAATGTCTGCAGCTTTACCACGAAGAACCAAAATGAGTGCATTGAATGCACCTCTGCGGCCCAACCATTGTGCTTTACTGCCGCATGAAACTGGACCTTAAAATTCTCAAATGGGATTTCGCCATCGATCGTCGGAGGTTCTAAAATTCTCCTTGAGGCAACTCCTGCAACTGCTTCTGTTGAAAATGTTTTATTTAGCTGGTGTTTCAATTCGAGCCGCCACTTCAAACTCCTTGAACTGGCCGTCAACTTTCGCCTCTAGAAATTCTCTCTCCTCTTCTTAGGTCTTTAATTTCAAGATCTTAAGTGCGCCGAATTTGGTTGAGTTTCTCGCCCAATTCGGTAAATTGACCACGTTGTTCCGCTCGTAGTTCGGCTTTAGTTGAAGCAAGAGAGCCTTCAGTATAAATCTCTCTCTCATGTCCAAGGATGATTTAAATTGTTCAGGAGTAGACGGCTGTACTGAAGTGGTTGTTTCTGTTTGATCAACCACTCCGGTTCGCTCATATTTTACTACTTTTTCGCAAGGCTGAACTTTCTGCTAATCGGTTGGAGTAATCGGTGCCATCTCTGATGGTCCTGGTGTCGATGGTGATTGTCGTGATCTTCGCACTTCTGTTTCAGCAATTATGAGGCTCTGCAGTCTCGAAAGCAACTCGTTCTTATTGCCTTTGAATGAAAGCCCGAGGCTTCGCTGTGATGTATAGGTGTTTAGGTTTTTAAACATTGCTTGTATTTGCAAAATCCCACTTCTGACACCAAATGTTACGAATTTCGTGCTTTCTTACTGGATTTTTTCCTAAACCATTAACTTTTTGAACAATTCACTATTTTACTATTAATCACTGTTCACTATTTCACATGTACTGTTCAGTTTTACTTATTTAACTTGCACAGTTCACTGATTAAATTACAACTGTGTAAAGGTCCAAATTGTTCGCGCTTTTATATACTTATCTCTCGCTATTCGACATTTTTCCTTTTATTGCATCTGGCGATGTTACGCGAATTGCAATTGTAAATCACAAGCCTGTAGTGGTGTGCTGTATTCGCAAATATTCCATGTCATCAATTCCCTTGTCTTGAATTACGCCGTTGTTAATTCCAGTATGTTCGACCATGATGACAATGTCGTCACAATTGCTTTCGCTATTTCCATATTTGCCCTCACATGGAATGCCATTCCGAAATGCAATTCCCAATCATTATTGGAGGAATACTTGATCCGACAACATCGATGCGTGTTAAGAATAATAAACACCTCAATAAAATTACAGACATTTGGGTTGATGATCACTCGGTGGTCTATACTTAATCACTCGATGACCAAGTGTAACATGTGTGAAGAGTAGAATTCGTAACAATAGCTGTGTTTCTTCAGTTCATGTTTCATGAAACAACGCAAAGGCGCCTACTAGATTTCAAATCAAAATTTATGATCTAAAACAAAATTTGGATCAGGTTTTCCATATAAAATTTGAACTGATCCGGATCAATGGGTCTCATAAAACACGGCTAATATAATAAAAATTGTCACAATAAGGAATGTGTTCAATTCAAAATATTTAAGAGTTATTACCTAAGAGTAAGAGTAGAAGATAATATTCATTAAAACGAGGTGGGGTACAAATCATTGACAGCCTCAACGAAGTATTCTCGGATACGGGCGCACCCTGGGCAATGTATTGTTACACGAACCGTTGTGGTAACCAATCCCTTCGCATTAGTGGATCAATATAGCGAATAGTCGAATCCGTAGAAGCAGAAGTAGTTCTGCAACCGATATCTTCAGCGTCGATAGTTATGCAAATGATGGACATTCTAATCTAGAAAAGGAAAAGCAAGCACTAAAACAAAAAATTGAAGACATGGAGCTTCTAATCTCCAATCTTCAACGCGAGTTAATCTGCCTCAAAACAGATAAAACAAATTCAAAAACGGAAAACAAAACCGTAAACAAAGAAGCGCCAGACAACAAAGTACGACCTAAAAGAGACAAATCGCAGAAGACTGAATACTCAACGAACGAAGAAGAGTTAGATAGGAAAACTAAACAAGAGAAAAGCTAAACAAATCAAATATAATAAATACAGCTCAACAAAATGAATCACAGCCAAAGGTAAAAGCCCCTTCACCGATTTTTATAGTAGGAGTAACCAACTATTCAGAATTCCAAAGTGTAATGAGTACTGTTACAGAACGAGAGTACAAAATCACTGCTCTGAACAATAATGTATGGCAGATTAACACTTCCAATCCAAGCGCATACAGAAACTGGTCAATGAAGGTAAATATGGAAAAATATCAGTGGTACACGTACGAAAATAAAAACGATCGTCCCATCAAGGTCATGGCAAGAGGCTTACATCCAACCTGTGAAAGTAATTCAATAATTTATGACCTAGAAAATAAAGGATTTAAAATCCTTGATGCCGTGAACATTATTAAAAAAAGAGAGACGTAGCGGAGAGAACCGAAAAAGAGAACTTCCTCTGTTCATGCTAACGTTTGATAAATCCGAGCAAATAGAAAAAATTTACAATATAACTGGCATACAATATGTGAGTGGAGATCACAGCTGTTAAAAGAGGCAGTACAAGAATAGTTCAATGTAAAAAATGCCAAGGCTATAACCATACGCAACGATATTGCCCGTGCTAACCAAGATGTGTCAAATGTGTTGGACAGCACTCATCACAAACTTGCAAACTATCTACAGAAGAACAAGCAAAGTGTGTAAATTGTAATGGGCAGCATCCAGCCAGCTACCGAGGATATGACGTTGCCAAGCAGCTACGGATGCAAACCCCCTCTAAGTCATCCAAACACTGGAAAATTCCCAAAACACTGTCCAAGTAATTTTAAATAGCCTTGAGGGACAGAAATAAACTAAATAAGTTCATTCTGCATCGACTTAATCTGCTGGAAATACCAAGTTCCAAAATAGCTAAAAATAAATAATGTCGGCAATACATTGTTCAATTCATAATTCCGGAGCAGAAACCCGGCATCAAACTACTTATTAAAAATAGCCATATGGAATGCAAACGGATTAACCCAACACCTAGCTGAATTAGAACTATTTTTAAATACTGAGAAAATTGATATATGCTCAATATCAAAAACACATTTTACCAGCAGCTCCTATGTAACAATCCGGAGATACACTTGTTACCATTCCACACATCCAGCAGAACGGACAAGAGGAGGGGCGGCAATATTTATTAGAGAAAATATTAATCATCATGAAGAATTAAAAATAGAAAAAGAATCCAAGCAAGTAAGCACCGTGTCGGTTAAATCTGGTTATCACAACGCCTGTAATATATCTGCAGTAAATTGTCCGCCCACAGTATAACCTAAAGAAAGAAGACTACATTAACTTGTTCCAGAAATTAGGAAGTAACTTCATTATCGGAGGTGACTTTAATTCAAAACATACCTTCGGCGGTTCAAGATTAGCCTCTCCAAAAGACAAAGAATTACTTGCAGCCAGCCAATACTCAATTTTACTCAGGAGGAAAACCAACGTACTGGCCATCTAATCCTAACAAAATCCCAGACCTTATAGATTTATACATCACACAAGGCATATCGGAACGCTACATTTTCTTTAAAAATAATGAAAGTCTAATATCCGGTTATTCTTCTGTTATTATGACGGTTAGTGAAAATGTAATAGAAAAAACAAATTCACCACAGCTCACAAACAACAAAATAAATTGGGAATTGTTTAAGCAGCTAGTGGAGCAAAAAATAGAACTTCAAGTTCAATAAAAAGTACAAATAAAATAGAAGAGGAACTAGACAGGCTCCTTGATGTCATACAATGGTCGGTTTGGGAATGTATCCACAAATTCAGGAAAGAAAACTCCGTTATTTACCCAATAAAAGTAGGAGAACTAGTGCAGGAAAAACGAAAAGTCCGATAAACAACTTGTGCATCAAACTTAGCGCAGTGAAAAATAAAAGCAGTGAAAAATGAAACAATTGGAGAATATCTTTCTTCTCTAGCTCCAACTAGAGATACCGAATATTCCTTCTGGAAAGCAACAAAGGGTTAAAACGACCAAAAACGCAGATCCTGTTGATGTTTGCTGAACATCTTGAAGAAACATTTCAACCTCTAGGTCGGCAGGCCAGTTACGAACACACTGCTGATACGCCCAGAACACCTGACATCGAAGATATCAGGCCTGTAACATTAAAAGAACTAAAAGCTAAAATTAAGAACATAAAAGCAAAGAAAGCTCCTGGTTTCGATCTGATAACAGGGCAAATAATAAAAGAGTTGCCTGAAAAAGGCACCCGTAAATTATTGCACATAATCGATGCGACTCTCAGGGAAAAATATGTGCCAATGCAGTGGAAAGTAGAAGAAGTAATAATAATTCCGAGACCGAGCAAGCCACTGAATGATAGAAAATCTTACCGGCCAATTTCACTTCTACCAACACTAGCGAAATTGTTTGACAGGCTGTTGCTCAAAGATTGAAAAGACCATAGAACCGAGAAACCTTATCCCAGAATATCAGTTTCAGAGAGAAACACTCAACTATTGAGCAGGTTCATAGGCTTACAGATGTCATTGAGAATACATTAGAGAGGGAAAAGGGTTGCTCTAGTATCTTCTTAGATGTGGCGTAGGCCTTCGGTAAGGTGTTGCATAGAGGTTTACTCTTCAAACTACAGAGAGATTTACCACAACAATATTATTTGAATTTAAAGTCATACATATAGAATCGCCATTTTCGGGTGAAATATGAAGAAGTATACTCCGAGCTGTGTTTTGGGATCTATTCTTTACCTGCTCTACACCAGAGATTTACCTCAATTAAACAATGTTACCGTTGCCACATTTGCTGATGATACTGCAATTCTCTCAGTAGGAGATACTATCGAGGAATCGACAACGAAACTTCAAGAAGCATGTGACAAAATCATAAAATGGACAAAAATGTGGCGTATCGGGCTCAATGAATCAAAATCCACGCAAGTGAATTTTACTAATCTAAAAGTGAGCTACAAACCTGTAATCATTAACGGTCAGCAGATTCCGCTAAATACCTAGGGATCACTTTAGATACTAGACTCAGATGGAAAGAGCACGTTAAAAATAAAAAAGGCTGCTCGGGAAAAATTCGAAATTGTCAACCGAAAATAAATTGCTATTATATCAACAGGTGCTAAAGCATGTATGGACTTACGGGATTCAGCTCTGGAGCTGTACAAAGAAAACCAACACCAAAATAATACAAACTTTTCACAACAAAGTGCTACGTGGTATAGTTAACGCTCTGTGGTATATGAGGAATGATGACCTTCATAGGGACCTAAATATCCAGACAGTTCAAGAAGAAATAAAAAAAATTGCAGTAATTCATGGACCACATATTTATCAACAAGTAAATGAAGAGCTTCGTGGTATGTTGAACATTTCATATGCAGTCAGGCGATTGCAGAGAACGAAACCAATTGATTTAACGGATTATGGACACCAGTGCAAAGACTACTTCAGTAAATAACTTATAATGGAGTTGGCCAAAGGGCCTCTTCCAAATTACAAGTGACTAAATTAAGAAATTACTAGATGAATTGTATTCAGTTGTAATAATTTAAATAAAAAAAATATTAAAACTATATTTTTCAGTTTACTTACATAAGACACACCGAAATACCGGACAAGTGGTGCAGTGGTTAAAGCTTCGGCACTTGGACCGGGAGGTGCTGGGTTCGAATCCCATCAGAGGCTAGATGCAAATCGAATTTTCATCTTCGATTACGATCGGTGTTGCTAATAAATACAACTAAGACCCTCTGATGGAGTGCAGAATTCCGTGTCACGCGCCGACCCACCTTCCATGTCAATGTACAGGTTGACATGGAGCTTGCAATGTGCAGGTGGTATACTGTAGTTATGTGAGTAGGTGAAGTAGGTGGGTTAATGATGTGGAGTGAATTAGTGGTATCACAATGGGCCTAAAAATTAGCCTAAGTGTGCAGTAAGCAACCACTGAAACCTAAACCTAACCTACATAAGACACACGTGAGATTTGTTCTAAAAAAATCCTTCTTTGTTTTTCGATAGTTTTGGACAAATCAACCTGATTTGGCCAACACAATGGTTTATTTTAAGCTGCGCATACAAGGTCCTAATCTTGAACTATTCACATACTCGTATTATATGTCGGCACAGAATTGCTGCTCTACTTTTACGATTTAAAAAAATTTGTTAGTTTTTTGCTTTAAATATATAGTTTAAAAAAAAACGCGACAGAGGCACGTAAAACGTTGAGAAACCAGAAAAACGTATCCCAGAGTACAGATACACAAACTTTCTGGAAGTAGGGAAGCGAAAAGTTTTATTTTTCTGGACATAACATTTTGCTTTGGAATATTGTTACATGCCCAGGCAAAAAGTAAACAGAAACTGTAATATATCAGAGAACCACTTACACCATAATAGAACATGTGAAATTTGTTTTGGTTAGTAGGGTAAGTTTTCTATTTTATTTTATGGCACTTTTATTTTTATTATTATTGTTATTATTTTCTTCCCGCCCTCATTCGGTAAATTTGGTTGGGGCTTTGAATATGTACAAGACCACACATATATGTGTGTACAACACAAGACTAGAAAGAAAATAGTGGAAAATTGGTTGAATGAAAATAGAAATAACAATAATAATAAAAACAAGAGAAAAAAAGTTTTCAATTTATTTCTGTTTGGAAATTTTTATTTTAATTCTTTTTGCAAAATTTATTTATAACATTTTTTGTGCCATCTTTTCTAACTTTCGAAAGATAAATTTTAAAATTTTGTTGTGCTTTCATTTTAACAATTGGTTATTATTATTATTAACATTAGATGTCTTTTATTTTGTTGTTGGAATGTTTATTTTATTTTTGAGATTTAAAAAAACGTTTTTGTTTCTCGTTCTGCATGCAATTGTTTGGCTCGCGTTATATTCGTTTCTGTTATTGTGCACGGGTACAGTGATTTATAGGTTCTTATTACGAAAATTAAATTGGGAAATGTTTTTGCTCACAATGAGGCTATTACAGTTCTGTTGTGGAATGAGGACGCAACATTTAAAGATATGTGAACATTTTGTCGGTGTGTATTTAACTGTTTGTGATATTGTTGGATGTAACTCTTCATGCTATCATTATTATTTTAATAATTTGGGGTTCTTATTTTTATTAAAAAAAATTACGTTTTTACGTAATAAGACCATTATAAAATTAACAGTTGCCTCCTCTAGTTCATACTTTATATCTTCGTCCAGAAAGAAGAACATGCTACGAATGGATGAAATACCATGCCATATAATGAAGAATATTATAGATTTTGAGCTAAAGTTAAATTTAACACGTTCGACACTCATCCATTTTTTCGATTTTCAGACAAAACTACATGGGAACAATAACACCTTACTTATATATGACAAGAGTTTTTGGGACCTCGATGCGTCACATATATGCGACATAAGTCCTTGAATGCCGATACGTCACGTATTGTGACATGGAAACTCAAAGGTTGGTGCAGTATATGCTACACATAATGTGTTACATAGCTCTTTGGGGTGTTATAATAAAAAACAAAATGGTTCATTGAATGGTTTATTCAAATAAAATCAAACAAGTTATAATTATATTTCTTAAATATTTCTTATAAATTTAAGTTTGGGCTTAAAACAAAGCGTAATTTGTAAAAAAAAAAATAAAATAAAATAAACTTCGAAAATTTATTCAGTGTGCCAAATTCTAAAGGTGGGTCCACAATTACAATCGCCATGTTTTCGGCGAAAACATGGATATACACACAATCCAATCTCGTTCCTTTAGTTGGTTTTACAAATACAACAAACGTTACATTGGCGACATCTCTTGCGACTCTTTATTGGTTGACTTGAACCGGAAGGCAGTTGTTGCGAGGGCGATTGTCCTAAGTAAAACATTATAATTTTTTATCGGAACTCTAATAAAGGCAATGGTCGGTCTCTATTGATTTTATTGTGAATCCAACGCGAGTTCCAAATGCTTATATCCAGCAAATGGAAAGAAACTTTCATGTATAGTATAAAACCATTTGGTCGGCCGTGTCGATGCCCGAATAACTTCGTGCTTGTGTTTTCACTTCAAGGCAATAATATTTTTGGGGTTATGTCGTTATGAAATTTCACCTGATTTTAATTTACGTTTCATAACATATGACCAGTTTCGCTTCCTGTTTGCAATTAAAGTTCCGCACACATTTTTTCGATGACTAATTAAAAATTCTTAAAAGTCTACACTGCAAAAATAGTTATCCATGTCGAGTGTACGACCTTACCCAAATACCTCATCATAAGTTCTGTGACTATACCACATGAATAACCGTGTTCGTTTGATACGGAATGTGAGTCTTCCCCGCCACAAAAGTATAGGATCATCTAAAGGCAAATTTTGTGGTGGTCTATAAATGTTTTTAATTTATTTAAAATATGATTTACGACATTTTGAATCTTGTATAATCGAGTGGATAATAACACATACTTCTTATAAAATTTCCAAATCGTATTCGAATAATTGTTTGACCAACAATATTTTGGTCATACAGCTCGCATTTGGTCAATAATTTCGTAAAGCTGGTTTTTTATTAAGTGGCATAAGAATGCATAAAGAATGCACCTGTTTAATCTCGAGAGATGCAGTGTCTTTCCATTTCCATTTTTACCACAAAAACATCATCATAAATTTTTGCAAAATACTCGAATGATTCTGCATTGGATGGTAGAATTATTAATATTTCTTCAACACCACCCGTAAACACTATATTAGTGTTTTCAGGCTCAACATCCATCCATACGTCATTATCAGTTACTTCAACATTGCCAAAATCTTGCAAATCCAATACTTCTGAGAATTCAGATGAGTTACTTTCGGTTTCATAGATACGAACGGTACTTCCAGATCCTTCAAAATCAATCTCTCTGCTACTTGAATCTAATGTGGATTCAACATTTGGCTTGAGAGAGGCTTTGTCTTTATAAATTGAAGCATATGTTGTCAAAAAATTAGAAAAATTTATCGATTCTTACCTTCATTCGGTACAATGTAAAATTGAAATCAATAGTTTTAATTTATTTTGAATTTAAAAAAATTCTTATTTTCCTATGTAACTAATTAGACAAGGTAGAACACTTTAAAATATAGAATTACAAATTTAAACAGCAAAATACATCTTCACCATGCAAAAATCTTCGATCGACTGGCTCACTAAACGAAAAATATATTGTTTTACTGTTCTCTAACATTATTTCGAGGAGTCCCAGAAAAATATCGCAATAAAATAAATTTGCACACGTATTAGGTGTGCAACTAGAAACGCGGCTTTTTTTTGGTCAAATTCAACTTTATTGAAAATATAATTGTTACAAAGAATAATTATCGGAATTAGAAGATGGGTAGAAGATGAATGCTTTCGCGATAGAAACTTCATGGTTCCGAAGTAAAATGGTCCTCGGACCATTTATGCACATCTTCAGCTTCCGTGAACCGCTGGACTTTCAAATATGATAACATCGATCTGAATAAGTGGTAATCAGAGGAAGGCAAATCTGGAAAATATGCCGTAAAACTTCCCAGCATAAGGAGAAGATGAGTTCTCAGGTAATTTTGCTGTGGACAAGAGTTGTCGTGCAGCAATATTGCCTTCCGTCTTCGTTGGCCCGTAAATGGTAATTTTTCCTCCAGAGCATCATTTAATTTGATCAATTGGACCTGGTAACGTTCAGCTGTAACAGTTTGAGCAGGGTCCAGAAGCTCGTTGATGGCTGGCCTGAATCAACCCATGGTTTTCTGCGTTTAGGATTATCGTACAAAATCTACTTTTAATTACCCGTAATGAATTTGTGAAAAAAGTTCTTTCTTTTATACCGAGAAAGCAAATTCATACAGATGTCAATCCTTCGGTTTTTCTTTTCTCCGGTCAGTTTATGATGAACCCATTTTCCTTCCTTCTGTATTTTTTCCATTGCATGCAATGAAGGTATGTTCTTTCGTTAGTAACTCGTAACTGTTTTGCAAGTTAAGTTTGACATTGATTTTGATCCAGTAAAACTTTAAGTTCTCCGTCTTCAAATTGTTTTACTGCACCTGGACGTGGATCGTCCTCAAGACTAAAATTGTCATAACGAAATCTTGCAATCTCCTTTTTACTGTTGAATGACTCACATAATGTTGACTCAAAGTTGAATTAATCAATTCCATAGCTTGAGCAGCATTTTTTCATTTGAAAACAGAATAGAATGTGATGACGTAAACGTTGCTTATTGACCTTCTGACATCTCTTTAAATGTATGCACACAGATCGACAGCTTGTAAACGGCTGAAACTTATGTCATAAAACAGCAATGACTAAGCTACATATATCCAAAACAGCGGGCGATTTGGATGCGTTCAAGTATATTTTAATGCAACCACCTTCAGAGCCAAACTCATACTTGCATACTTAACACATGTCACACATTCCTATAAACTACCACGTTAAGTAAAAACTCGTATCACAAACCACAAGAAAGTTATAGCAATACAATGTTGTTGCATTTTCTGTCACATATTTGTGACGTGCGTTTATCCTTAAACTAGCGTATTACATATAAGTGACGTTGAATGGCGAACGTGTTAGACAATTAGGTACATATTTCGAGCTTAATCGAAACATAATTAAGAAATTAAATCAGTTTGTAAAGTGTTGTGTACGCGATATATTTTGAAACATAACAAGTGTTAATATAAGTATTGGTCCTATAGCAACGCATCTAGACTATTCTGCTCGAAACGCTATGATTGCCAATCAGAAACCATTACTTTTTATAATGAGGAAGTTATGATGAAGAAATTTGCGATACAGATTGCAAATAGTATCGATTACTTGATATATACTGGTATTGAGGAAACCTAATGGCAATTTTACACCTGTAGTAAATAGTAAATCATATATTTTATGATCGAATCGAGAGCTAACATTTAATTTGATAACAACCAGTTTTCTTTATTAGAGAACACATTTCTTCGGCATTTACCAATGACTTCAGGATGAGACATTTACTTAATAATGCTGCTACGAAAAGTCATAGCAACGAACGGAAAATTTTAAAAAGCACTATGAGAAACCATCCAGAAATAAGGGAGAAGTTCTGTATATACCATATAATGCCAAACTAGTCTCATTTGTCGTTTATAATATGCACAGAAATATTCCAATTAATGAAACCATTGAAATAACGAAATTGCATGCAATAACCAAACAACAACAAAACAAAATTCTATACTCAAAAAAATGATCTCCCCATGAGCAGTCCTCTTTCCGGAAATTTTACAAAGTTTAACACCAATCACTTCGAAAATAGCTTTCGTTTTAAAATAATGGCACATATATTTAGGTGACATAATTATCTTATTCACGGTCACTAACATAAAAATGGATCAACTTCTTAATTATTTAAATTGCGTTCATCGGCGCAAACTATTTATTTTGGAAAACGAACATAACAAATTAATAAACTTTTTGGATTTAAGGCCCCGATTCACGTTTATTACAAAAAACATCATCACTTTGTGGTGCCTAACATAAAAACTAAAGCATCAATATTTGTATCTTTAAATTTTATTAGGGGGGGGGGGGGGTCTATTGGCTGTTATGCTGTATATTCTTCATGGAGTTAGTGCAATATCACGTATCGCGAGTAATTAGAGAAACCAAGTGCTATAAATACTTGAAAGAATCAAACCGTTTTATAGTGGCTAAAATAAACGCAGATGATAAAAAGGCACTTGTTCGTGCATTAGATAAGCGAAAACGATTATTTAAGTCCTTAGAATCGTTCATTGTAAACGTACCTGATGAAGCCGCTTTTGAAGAAATTACCGTTCGGATTGAAACCTTGAATGAGATCATGATAGATTTTCGTAAGATAGAAGATAAGATTATGTCACATCCAGAACAAATTTCAGAATGAAGCGTAGAATAAAATTTTTGATCGCTACGAAAAAAAGAAACAAGTAGTATCCAAGTACTCGTATATCCAATTATTTTTGGATATGTCACCGATTACAAGGGCAACTCAAACGAATCTACGAGCTATATACAACACAGTTGATGAAGCTATTTTGGTTGCTAAACATTTTATTGAGCAAGCTTGGTGCCGACACGCGGCAACTAAGGGCCCAGAAAAATTTGCACTTTACTTTTAAGTTCATTGGTGAATACTGCGATACAATTAAAAATAGTCAAATCATTTCTCCCGAAAGTACTTAGCCGAGTATTACTCAAGGTAGAATTGCGACTCATTATGCAACCATAACTTATCAGAGGTCAAGAGAATCCCAAAATGCTAATGTTGTATGGACCATCATCTGTTGTTCAATGTCATTACTGTATATGAACGGCACTGTTTAGCACATCATTTACCATCAACAAAGCCTTCTACTACACTTATTGCCAACAGCTATTGTGAATATTGAGCATGTACATGACGAATTTTACATCAATGCAGGATTGTTTTAGATTCAGGATCTATTACCAACCTTATTTCACAATCACTTGTGAAAAAGTTACAACTTTCCATGAAAGAGTCAAACACTATCATTACCGGTGTAGCATTCAATACAACATTAACGTAATTTAACATTCGATGTTATATCCTTGAATCATTCCCAACATTGGCCACTCAATCATTCACGAAACCGCACCTACAACAGTTAGATCAATTAACATTGGTTGATCCAAATTACAATATCTGTAGGCCAGTGGACTGCATAAATGTAGACACAGTTTTTAGTGTGTTATTGTCTGGCAACTAAACTAACTGGTTTAGTCGGTGATACATCAAGTTTAGCTAACTATATTTCATCAAATTCATTTTCTTCAATACATTCATCGTGCATACTTATTGACAAGACACTACAGCTGTTGTTTTGGGAATCAGAGGAAGTTTCTCAGAACCATTCAAGCGAGATCCTATAGGGCGAAACATAGTAGTAAAGCTGCCATTTAACGAGATTCAAAAAGCACTAGGAAATTCTTTACGATCTGCGGTGTCAAGATTAATAGCTACTGAGAAAAAGTTGGAGAGAAATGTAGAACTAAAAGCTGAATATCATTACTTTATGGCTGAGTATCTATTGCTCAACCATATAGAGAAAATACCACCCGAGCAAATACAGATTAATACTTGTCATGTTCAAATTCATGGGTTTTGTGAAGCCAGTGAATCAGCATCAACAGCAGTCATATATTGCAGAAGATTGTAACAAATGGGGTTCCAAAAATACAACTAATCACCGCAAAAACTAAAGTGACTCCAGTTCATTCAACATCGATAACCAGGTTTGAAGTAAATGGGGCGCTACTATTAGCAAGGCTATTTTTGCAAGTACAAATGTCTGCTCTTTGTGGACCATGAAATTGAAGGTTTTGTTTAGTCATGCAAATCATTGGAAAACGTATGTGGCTAACAGGGCGTCGAAAATTTTAGACACGTTACCTGGTAAATATTGGAGACACATTAGTTCAAAGGATAACTCGGCGGACCATGGCGAGGTATTCAAGCATTAGATTTAGTAAAAATTAAATTATGATTCAAGAGGCCTGTCTGGTTAAGTAAGCTTATTGGCCGTCACCACGATAGGAGTTCGTTATTATCACTGATTTGAAGTAAAAGGAGGTTGTGATTCAAATAATCGTAAATAAGGTTCCTGAAACTACCACTTCTTGTGAACCGATTTCGATCAAATCACGTTATTTTTACTTAAGTTTTGAAAAAATGATCTGGAACGGTATTGAAGTAATTTTTTTTACTATTTTTGGACATAGTCAATTTTCTCATAAATGTTATAATTTTCAAAATATTTGCAAGCTGTCACTTCCGGTGGACCTATATGGCCAAAATTAAATATGAAGTTTCGTTCCGATCAATCAATCCGTGTCGCCTATCCAGGATCATATTTTTGTTTAAAAACAGTTTTTTGTCAGAAATTGTCATTTCTTTTTAAATTTTAGAAAAATGATTTGGGCCGAATTCTTGCAAATTTAATTTAGAATCTTTTATTTTATGATCGTTCTTCTCATATAAGCTATACATACTTTCAAAATATTTACAAAAACCGGGAAAGCTGTTATGAAAGGATTTTCCTCCGGTGGACCGATTTCGACCAAAAGTCACTGGAATCTCCGAATTAAGGAAAAACGCGTAAGTATGAAATATCATCTTGATCGGAGAAACCGCCTGTGTTGTAGAGAGGACACATACATTTTGGCTGCACACACAAACACACACACACACACAGATTTTTTTAAATCTACTTATAACGACGAAATGGAAAAGAAAGTAACAAGCGGCTGTGATTAAAAACGGTTTATATTTAAATAAAGCAACGACTCCCAGCGAAACATAATCAGTAGTTTTATGATGGCTATCTTCATATTTTTTCTGTATATTTTCTTAAAGTGGTCGCCATAGCAGCTTCTCCTTTTAAGCAATTATTTTGAAAAGTATGAGATACAACTTACGAAATGGACGATTAAAATGAAAAGGATTGTTAATTAAATGTAATACAAAATTAGTTCACATCATTTTGTTAAATTTTAGTGCAAAAATGATAAGTTTTCGTAAAGAACTTTATTTCACAAAAAATCGGCATCTTAACAGTCCAAACGGCTTTATTATTTGGGATGAATTTCATACTAAACTTTTTTCATATAGATGATTGATCCTAGCGAAATTAGGTGGAAAGCTGTGTTCAGGAAGTGGCAGCTTCCATACGGAATTTTTAAATTTTTGTTGCAATGATGTTGAAAAATGAAAGGATTTACAAAAAAACAACAAAGAATTAGAAGATTCTTATAAATTTAAAGATTAAATTTTCAAAATCTAGAAATCTTAATATTTCGCTTTACAAATGAAATGTGGTGTATTCGAGATCTCAATATATTCATTGTGAAAGAAAGTCTGTTTCGACCATAACATATTTATCCCACTAATTTTTTGTAAATGCTTTAACTTTTCAAAATATTTGCCAAAACGAGAAAGCTCCTACGGAAGCTGTCACTTCCGGAAGATTGGTTTGGCCAAAAGTCACCGGCCTCCTAATTTGCAGAGATACATTAATTATAAAGTTTATGCTGTATAAGATAGCGGAAATTTCTCAGCGGAAAGTAAGAGATTTCGACACTCGCCGTAAGTGGCAGCACAATCACAAAAGAGAATTTTTTTGTTATATAATTACCAGCGGAAATTTTTTATTCATTTTTTATCTCTTTTTTCACTAATCCCAGCGGAATAAAATATTAAAAGTGATCCATAAAATGACAAATTTGATTGATTTCCGAAGTAAAGGAACTCGGTAAATGAAATCTTGAAATTTAACAATATTCCATCTTTCCGCCATTCTAAAAGAATGACAATGAAATTTTGATAAAAGTATTGATGAGGGGTCAAAACAATATCCTAGAGGGGACAATATCCTAGAATATTGTCTCTTCATGCTGGACTAAACTAGGCCATTTCATTACCAATACTTTTGAAAATTTAAATTTTTGTATTAGTTTATTTTCAGTTTTTGGCCAATATCTCAAACACTTCTTCTAGTAACCAATACTTTCGATTGTTTTTCTAATAGCTTAGGTCATACTGAGACTACCAGGAAAAATTGGGGCAAATTGATGGATTAGAATTTTCACTATAATTTTTTGATTTTCTGCGGCCATATAAGTTATTTTCAGTTTTTGATCGATATCTCAAAAACTTCCACTAGTAACCAATACTTTCGATTGTTTTTCTAATAGCTTAGGTCATACTGAGACTACGAGGAAAATTTTGGGAAAATGATGGATTAGAATTTTCCCCAAATTTTCCTCGTAGTCTCCGTATGACCTAAGCTATTAGATAAACAATCGAAAGTATTGGTTCCTAGCGGAAGTTTTTGAAATATCGGCCAAAAACTCAAAATAACTTATAAGGCCGCAGAAAATCAAAAAATTATAGTGAAAATTCTAATCCATCATTTTCCCCAAATTTTCCTCGTAGTCTCCGTATGACCTAAGCTATTAGAAAAACAACCGAAAGTATTGGTTACTAGTGGAAGTTTTTGAGATATTGGCCAAAAACTGAAAATAAACTAATAAAAAAATTTAAATTTTCAAAAGTATTGGTAATGAAATGGCCTAGTTTAGTCCCGCATGAAGAGATCCTTGAATTTTGACCTTAGTTTTGGACTCCTCATCAATACTTTTATCCAAATTTTATTGTTAAATTTCAAGATTTCATTTACCGAGTTCCTTTACTTCGGAGATCAATCAATTTATCAGTTTAAGGATCACTTTTAATATTTTATTCCGCTGGGATTAGTGAAAAAAGAGATAAAAAATGAATAAAAAATTTCCGCTGCTAATTATATAACAAAATAATTTCTCTTTTGTGATTGTGCTGCCACTTGCGGCGAGTAGCGAAATCTCTTATTTTCCGCTGAGAAATTTCCGCTATCTTATACAGCATATAAAATTTCATCTCGATCAATCAATCAATCGAAAATCGTAATTTCCGTGCAAGTTTTGGAAAATTTATCTTTGCTGATATTGTTGGAAATTTAATTTAGTATCTTCTCGATTAAAATCGTTTTTCTCGTAAATGCCACTTCCGCTAGAGTAATTTCTGCCAAACATTACAGGTCCGATTGTTGTAGAACCATCTGCACATTGTATAGCTCCATGCCAGACTATAGTATTGACATTTTCATCACAGATCATAATCTGAAGATGAAAAATTCCTTTTGCATCTTGCCCCTATCCAAACACCAAAGCTTTAACCACTGTGCCGTTTGGTCGGTTCAGCAAAAATCTCGAAGTCAAAAGTTTTTATGATTACTATATTTGATTTTTTTTATATTTTTTTAAATGGCTTGTCCTAACCCCCGGCAAGGCTCATTTTTTGGCAAGAATCGGCACTTTTTGGATAGCTTGGTTCACATAGCACCAAACCATATAGGTCACTATCGTGTCAGATTGTTGTGGATATTTGAAAAAATTTAAAATGTAATAATCGTCTTTATATGAGTAATGAGGCAAATATTCGAAAATGGCTTGTCCTAATCCCCGGCAAGGCTCATTTTTCTCAAGAGTTGATACTTTTTGGATAGCTTGGCTCATATAGCACCTAACCATATAGGCCACTATTGTGTCAGATTGTTGTGGATATTTGAAAAAATTTAAAATGTAATAATCGTCTTTATATGAGTAATGAGACAAATATTCGAAAGTGGCTTGTCCTAACACTCGCTAAGGCTCTTTTTTCTCAAGGGCTGGCCCTTTTCGGATAGCTTGTTTCACATAGCACCAAACCATATGGGTCACTATTGTGTCAGATTGTTGTGGATATTTGAAAAAAATTAAAATGTAATAATCGTCTTTATATGAGTAATGAGGCAAATATTCGAAAATGGCTTGTCCTAATCCCCGGCAAGGCTCATTTTGCTCAAGAATTGCCACTTTTTGGATAGCTTGGTTCATATAGCAGCTAACCATTTGGGTCGCTTTCGTGTCAGATTGTTGTGGATATTTGAAAAAATTTAAAATGTAATAATCGTCTTTATATGAGTAATGAGGCAAATATTCGAAAATGGCTTGTCCTAATCCCCGGCAAGGATCTTTTTTCTCAAGAGTTGGTACTTTTTGGATAGCTTGGTTCACATAGCACCAAACCATATAGGTCACTATCGTGTCAGATTGTTGTGGATATTTGAAAAAATTTAAAATGTAATAATCGTCTTTATATGAGTAATGAGGCAAATATTCGAAAATGGCTTGTCCTAACCCCCGGCAAGGCTCGTTTTTCTCAAGAGTTGGTACTTTTTGGATAGCTTGGCTCGTATAGCACCTAAACATATAGGTCTCTATCGTGTCAGATTGTTGTGGTTATTTGAAAAAAATTTAAAATGTAATAATCGTCTTTATTTGAGTAATGAAGAAACTTGTAGTTTTTTTACTTTTAATTTGTTTAATAATATTTTATTTATAATAGCCTTTCATTTTTTAAAATCTTATAATTTTTCTTTTTTCCTTTTTTCCTATTTTCTAAGCGAAAAAATTCATGATAACGAGACTTGGTAGTTGTTACACTAATACGTGCATAAAAATCAAAATCGATATATGTCTACTTCGTTAAATTCAGTTATCTAAACATGTTTTTAGAGTTCCTTAGACTAGCTTTTACTTTATAACCCTTCAAAATGTTCAAAACACATTCAACACAAGAACTCTACAAAATAAGTGGAGCAATAGGAATACTAAAATCAAAATATCAAACTGTATCACCGCAAAACTAAAAAATTATTAAACATTGGCTGTCGTAAACATAAAAATCACAAGTAGAAGCAAATCATCTCATTTCAATTTCTATTTTGATTTTCCCCAAACCAAATATAATCTTGCAGATGGGGCAAACGAGAAAAACATCCCGGTAAAATTATATAATATTTCGTTCGCAAAAAAAAAAAAATGATAATAATAATAATAAAAATAGGAAATCTTGAACACTAAGAATTTGTGTCGCCTCAAGCAATTTTTATTTTCGTTTTCTTTTCGCTCCTATATTTGGTTCGCTGTTCATTTTCTCTCTATGTACATATAATATTATTATATACAGCAACCAACCACCGCCAGGATGAAAATTCTAATATCATGCTCCATTTGTTCGTTTATCACATTTCCTTCGAGGAGCAAAAAAAGTCGTGTTACATATTACCTACATAGAAACAATCTAGATAATGTACCCCATATATACTCGTATATACACACACTTGTTCGTGTAGATATAGAGTGCGACCGATCTCAATGTTACGGGTATACCAAAATCTTATCAATTACTTATTTTCTATATCTTTCGTAGAATTGTAGTCGATTTACAAAATTTTCTAAAGTGGCCACTCAAATTAAAAAAATAATTTTGATTCTAAAATCATTTAATTGAAATCTAATGAGATTTTCAAATGGTTAAAAATGGGTATGGAACGGTACTAGAATATGTACTATACGCCAATTTATTGTAGAAATGTGTGTGTGTACACGTTATTATTTTCTTTTGATCATTTTTTATCTGTAATAAACGAACGATATAAAACAACTAGAAAATTGATTTTCCTTTTATTTTATTTTACGTAGTTACCATTCGCTTAAACGCCGCAGTCAAACAAAGTGTTTTTTGTATCAAATCTCTGTTTGTATGTGCGTATGTAGTTCTGTGCAGACTAAATGTCTGTAGCTTCTCTACAGCCCAGATATGCTTTTCTCATAAATTGGGAAATCGGCCTATCGGAAGTGACAGAAATACTTTGAGAAATTCCAAAGTTAAGCGGTGGTCCTTCGAACAAGATTTTGCTTCGATTGCAAATTAGTTTTGAATTAACAATCATGCGGTTGATTAGCAATCAGCACATATTCTTTCATTTCCGGGTATTCCAACGGCATTACCAGTCACGATAAGTAGCCATTTTTACGAGTGTTACGAGCGAGGTCAATGATAGTTTACATTACGTGATAATTTTACATTTTTCAATTCTGTCCGGTGCGACAAACTGTGAAGTGTGCAAAACCAGTTTATTCAGATAATCGTTATGGTCCAAGCAGTTCTTAAGAAACAATGTGCATCAAATAAGGGAAGAATAACGCAAATCGTAAACATTTTGGATCAACGTAATGATCAAACGGCAATCGAGGAGTTGAAAATTAAAATTGATGTCAGAGTTCGCAGTTATCGAATCGTTAATTTTCAAGGTAAACCCAGATGTAAGACTCGGATTGTTAATACGAAGAGAGCTACTACAAAACAGTTACTGGTCTAAGTATTTTGATTCGCCCAAGTTTCACAACCTTAGGCACGTGTACAGGACTAGATGCTTCAATAAATATGACTCATACAGATGGCCAAGCCGAAGTTAGAGTACCGAAGTTAAACATACCGATATTTTCCGGTGAGTACACCGCATGGCAATCGTTTTACAACCTGCACTGCTTAACAATACACGAGCCAAGGGCCAGTTGCGCGGAGAAACTGAAAAATTACTGTGTCGCATTAGTGGTACAGAGGCAAACTATACATGGGGGCCTTAAATAAATTAAAGAAACGATATAGCTGCAAGAGACCGATCATTATTTGTACGAACAATTATCGAACAACCCTTGATTCCAACAGCAACTGTGGCCAATACTAAAAAGTTAATGGATACATAGGATGAAATAATTCGGGGTTTAAATTCAATGGGATCAAGTGCCGAAACCCGAGACCCGTGGTTTATCTATTTATTATTGAATAAATTAGATGAGAAATCGAAATCACAATGGACAGAAACAACGATAGACCTGGACAATCCTGTATTCGTGGATTTCCTGGAGTTTCTGTCTGTTTCCAAACCCACAGTATCCGGTCAATATTGCAACCAACAATCCAAACTTCAAATGTGCATTCTGTGAAAATGATCATTCATTATTTCAGAATCCAGAGTTCAACACCATGAATAATATCAAAAGAAAAGAGTGGGCGAAAACAAGTCATTCAGTGTTTAAATGTAAATTTTAACGACGCTGTCAACATTGCAAACGGAAGCTTCATAGATTGCTACACAGCGATGAACAATCCGATATATCCAAGATAAATAATAAATCAGAGGCAAAATGCTGTTAAGATTCGCCCCAAACGGAGCAAACCATCGATTCAACAAACGTCCAAAATGCCCAAAATCAATATTGATGCCAACAAAACCACGTATTCTGCACATCAAGTTTACCATCTCAAACAACCCTACCTTCTGCTATCATTGGTATAATTAACTCACATGGTCATACGAAAACATTCAAAGCTGTTTTTGACTCAGGGTTCCATGTGAGTTTCATCAAGGAAGCAAGCACACAGCGTCTAAAGTTTTAGAAGCCAAATGCTCGCTTATCCATTTGCAGACTAGGAGAATCTAAAAGAAGATTTTCAAAAGGATTTGTGACCGTTAGAGTAAAAGTCAACAGGGGCTCAGAATTTTGCCTTGAGGCGTTTATCCTGCCAATGAACTCCACAACTCGCAGCAATTCGGATTATTAGCAAAATTCACGTTGATGCTTATAGATAAACCAAACTAGCAAATCCGAATTTTTATATATTCAGCGAGATATATCGACACCCTAATTGGTACCTTTTATTTCTTTGGACTCCTAGAAGGTTAAATCAATCTACATGATAAAGGGGTCATATCCGGCAGATCTAGCAATTCATTACGAAGTAAAGCAGTTTCATTGTCGGTCTCTTCAAACGGAAATTCACTTTTTGATATTGATAAGGCATAAGGCGAATTTTGGAGATCGAGTCAATTACCAGCATCACTAACCTAGGGCACTACAAACGAGAAATGACTGCAGATTTATAGTGAGTCTACCATTCGAATAATCACTTGGGAATTTTATGAGTAGTGCAGTTCAAAGACTGATAACTATGGATCGTCAAATTATCCGTTATTCAGAACGGATCTTTACCACAAATTCATGCTATGAACTTAAACATATTTATCATAATTCCGTTGATTTTTATTTATCACATCATGGTGTTCCCCACAAATCCAGTACCACGACTCAATTACGGGTCGTTCTTGATGGGACGATCCAGTCAACATAGTACGCAATACTATTAAGATTCTGAGAACATAATATTGTTTTCTCAGCGGATGTGGAGAAAGTGTATCGCCAAGTACGGGTTTCGAAGGCTGGTACACAATAACAAAAAAGTGTTTGGCGAACTTCCCCAATCGAACAAATACGGCACTACCAGCTCTTGATGGTAAGCTACGGCCTAGCATCGACTTCGTTCTTAGCAACTCGAACATTGATTCGAATTTCTCCATAAAGCTAAGGTATGTTACCACTTGCATCAAAAGTTCAGCTACAGCACGAGATTACCGATCTAAATAAATATGAATTCATTTTACGCAAGTGGTCTTCGAATATAGCTGCCATACTACAGAAAATTCACTAGGATGATAAAACTCACGACCCCAAAGAAATCGATGATCCGAAGAAAACAGCAAATCAGTAGAGATATTAGGCATATGGCTTAGAATTCCCCCAAGAGTGTCGTATCAAGCAAGCCATATATTTCATCAGCTTGGTTGGTTAGGCCCGGTAGTCGTATCAGTGAAAACCATGTCAAATTCGTATTCCCAGATCAATATCCACCTAATTTCCGTCAAAGCAAAACTCGCTCCCATCAAACAAGCAACATTGCTACGGTTAGAGTTGTTTGGGGCCACTTTATTACCTAATATGCTCAATCTCGTAAAAAGTGAAACAATGACAATTTCTGAAGTCCACTGTTGGACGGGTGCAAGTATCGTAGAATCTAGATAGGCTTGCAAGTTATCCCAGGCTGTGGAAAACTTGAGTTGGTAATCGAACCAAGGAAATTTTAAATTCTGGACGCGAAAACATTAGAAGCATGTCCCATCATTGGATATCCCAGCCAACTGCACCTCACGAGGTTTATCACCACTGGATCTTAAAATACACACTTTGGTGGAATGAACCTGATTTCGTTAGTCCAGCCCGCTGACAACAACGAACTGAGTGCGAACAAATCGAACAAGGAAGTAATCAGCTGCTTAGTTTTACAAACCCCGTTTTTAATTCTTGGATTGATGACTTATTCGGAAGATATTATTCACATCGAAAACTACAAAAGGTCTTATCTTTAATTTTTTCGATTTATAACATATTGCAGAGAGGTCATAGGATTTATAAACATGAACAGACTAAACTTTATTCAAATGAAGTAAAATCATTAACAATAATCAAGTCTGTTGCCAAAACTAGCAGTAGTAGATTTTTAACTCCATACATCGATGACCGTGGGATTATTGGCGTAGGAGGGAGGTTGGATAATAGCCGGGTTTCATTTCTCATAAAGCATCCGGTCATTTTATATGTGTAGTCAGGAATCGCAGGAAATTACACTAACTTTATCAATTGTAAGGCAACAATCATGGATGTCAGTGGCCTCGATTCTGGCTTTCCCTGGGAATAGGGAATTGGGAGAAATATTTGCATAACTTTTTTGTTTGAATTGTATTTTCTGGCCTACTGATGGAATCAGTTTTGTGTAAATAACTGCGAAACAAAGTTAATTGGGAAATATTTTTCTAAAATATTTAAACTAAACTGATACCTTCAACAGGCCAGAATCATATAATTCAAACAAAAAATATTTTCAATTCCCTATTCCCAGGAAAATCCAGAATAATCCACAGGAGGCAAAAACAAGGTAAACCAAAACAAATGCGTAATTTGTACGAGATTTAAAGCGCAAATGCAAACTCATCTGAGGGTTACTTTGCCACGATCCAGAGTAGTGGTTATTCGCCCATTTCAGAAAATCGGTGTCGGCTATGCCGTATCAATCCTGATCAACAAAATTAATGGACATGGACAAAAAACGTATAAAGCTTATACACATGTTTATACGTGTCCTTCGGAATCAAGGCGATTCACCTAGAGCTTATTAACGAGGGATGGGAGCGGATAATCAATCAATTTAAGGCAGAATTTTATAAATTAATAAAAGGTTCAAATAATATGTCCGATTATTCTTTCAGACCACGAATTTCCTGGTACTTCATTCCACCCAGTGTTCCACATTTTGAACTAATATGGGAGGCCGGCATTAGGACTACAAAGCATCGCTTAGAACGAGTAATTATGAAAACGATTCTGACCGACGTATTCAAGCAGCGATATCGATGACGCGCTTTTAATAAAATTCCTGAGGTTGACATCACACATCTATAAAACCAACACATTTAGCACGCTGGCAAATGAATGGTCCAGCAAATTTCACAACATTTTTGGAAACGATGTCATGTTGAGTACTTGACGTCACTTCAAGTAAGGCAAAAATGGCAAAACAATCAAAGTTCGATGAAAGTTACCGATATAGTCTTCGTGAAGGATTGAAATTTAGTACCAAACCAATGGCTCTTAGGAAATGTAATAGAAACTGTGGTTCCATTTAAAACAAAATCCGGCGAGATGAAATGACCAATACATAATGTATGCATCCTGATGATTGCAAATGATGATTCGAAATCATTTTTCAAAGATTCTATTTCGCAATACGTACTAGGTTTCAGTTTCAGTGGTTGCTTACTGCACACTTAGGCCAATTTTTAGGCCCATTGTGATACCACTCATTCACTCCACATTATTAACCCACCTACTACACCTACACACACAACTACAGTACCAATACGTACTAATTTAAAACTAATTTTCAAAAACTGCTTAACTGTGACACTATTCTGGCTTTTCCTATAGGAATAGGGAATTGAGAAAAATATTTTCATACCAATTTTGTCTAAATTGTATTTTTCTGGCCTTCAGGCGCACAACCTTATTCTGGTTTTTCTAAGGGATAGAGAATTGGGAATTAGTGATGTTTTCTATCTTTTGGGACTTTTTTATTCCCCAAAGTGTATTCTAGCGTTTCGTAATTTTATTTATTGGGGAAAAAAGTTCCATTTTATAGCAGTTTCGACGCAAATTTTTCCCCATTTCCGGAGCGCTTCTTGCCCTCAATATCGAAATCGCCACTTCTGAAGCACTTAAACCCATTTCACAGGTAGTTTTCGATGGTACAAGTTTTCCGTAGGCCTCCTTAAGCAAGTGACGTGCTTCAGGTGCATCTTTTTTCAAGTTGAAGCAGTAAATCAAAGCTTCCCGCAAATGCTGTTTGTTTGGCACAAAACTCGACATTTTCGTTCTTGTAAAAAAATATTTTTGCTTTGCGATATGTGCTGGTATTACAACTGGTTATCGTTAACAACTGTCCACGCCATGAACAAAACACAACTTCTGACATAAATGACAACTAGATGTGTAGCTAACACCATCCAGAAAAAAAAAGATTTGGTTTAAAAGAAATTGGGAGATCGTGGGGATCCCGCAGGCCGCAAATAATCAAATCGTTTTGGAAGTGAAACTGACAACTTATTATATCTTTCCAAAATTGATTTTCTAAATTTTTCTATGAAAATGACAAAAACCAATAATAATTGGTTTCAAACCTTTTATGCACACAACATTAAAATAAAAAATTAACATTTACAACGTTCTGATTAGTCGAGTGTTTTAAAAAGTGACTTGTGTTATAAAATACGTTCCCGGATTTCGATTTAGCAACAAGATACAGTCGACTCTGTTTAAACGTGAAAATATTTGCACAGTCACTGAAGGCCACAATTTTCGCAGATTTTACACAAATATCGACTGTGCTCCACCAAGCGGAAATTACAATTTTGACATAAAACTGCTTTTTAACAAAAATTCAATCCCCGTACAACCTTATCATAAATTGGGCGTGCCATGATGTTTGGCCCACATCGGTCCACCGGAAGTGATAGCTTTTTCGTTTATTGCAAATACATTGAAAAGTGTATCATTTATGAGAGAAACGATTATGAACTAAGAGATTGTAAATTAATTTTACAACAATGTAAAAAATGTAAAAAATAATTCATTGTATAGTAGAGATGAAATGCCACTTAATTGTTTCACAGCTAAAAATGAGGACGATCCGCGTCAGATGAAGTAAAACAATTTGAAGACGAAGAGCTTAATGCAAGCTTAATGTTTTCTCAAACTCAAAACGAGCTTGCAGAACAGTTAGGAGTCATTCACCAAGCAATATCATTTCGATTGCATGCAAGAAGAAAACTAGAGGAGACCCGAGCAATAGGGAAGTTGAAACTTGCCTAATTCCACTAGAATTTTTTTTTTACTTTTGGGAATAACAAAAGGTAGCTCTTTTCATTTTTTAGTCCTCTTGAAATTATCATTGCGTACAGACGTGTCAGATTAAGTAAGAAGTAAGTTTTGTGTTTAGTTTTGTAATATTAATCTAAAATTGTGTTTATCTAAAATATATTTTAATGTTCAGAATATTATAAATTTGAAGGTTTGTAAATGTTTAAATAACGCATTTTAGTGAGAATAAATAAGATGTAACAAATCACGTGGGGTAAGTTGGAACATGTTACACTTGTCCCATCGTCCCTGAAGTACCAATTTTTATAAAATTAGCTTTTATAATTTTTTCCTTTTAAAAAGGAGATATATGCTCTCCTTTTTAAAAGGAAAAAATTATGAGGAGGAAAACTGAACGAGGTAACTCATCGCTTGCCGAAATTACTAAAGCCATCGAACGGGTTAAAAGCAGCGAGTGTCTACGTTCAGTATCAAAAGATTATTAATTTTCGTATGCGACTATTTCCCGATATGTGAAAAAAATTGAACAGGGGAGCCAAATTAAAGTAGGATACTAACCAATTCGTGAAATTTTCACTCCCACACAAACGGCTGAACTTCGGTTTGTCACCGACAGAAATAAGAAAGTTTGCCTTTGAATGTGCTGTAGCTTTTGAGATAGACGTACGTCTTGGTACACAAATGGGCTAACAATTTTCCTAAAGAAAAATCCAGTACTTTCCATTAGAATTCCAGAAGCTACTAGCCTGGCTAGACCAACTAGCTTTGATAAAATAATGTTGCTATATTTAAAAAAAACTAGCTGAAGTGCGCGATAGATATACCTTTACAGCCGCTAATATATGGAACGTAGATGAAATAGGAATAACTACAAATTGGCCGGAACTTTATTCATCCTATGTTTATTTTCCCGAGAAAAGGATATCAACCACATTTTATTAGAGATGGACCCATCGGCAGTCTTGATAAAGGAAATGGTTCAGGATGGATGCCAGCAACAGAATTGTAAACGTGGATGGAACATTTCTTTTCGCTTGTACGACCATCAATTACAAGCCCTGATTTATTAACGTTAGACAACCACGGGTCTCATTTAGCGATTAAAACCATAAATCTTGCTAAGGCTAACAGCGTTGTGTTATTATCGTTCTCACCGCATTGTTCTCATCGACACCAGCCATTAGATAGGTCAGCATACGGCCCATTCAAAAAATTTATGTCGGTTGCTCAAGATGCTTGGTTGAGAAATAACCCCGGCAAGTGTATGACGATATATGAAATTCCTGGATTGGTGGTTCAAGCTTTACCACGAGTGTTCTTACCCGAGTCGTTTACGAAAAGCGTATCTGGAATAGAACCTTTTGACCAAAATATTTTTGGAGATTCAGATTTCCTCCCATCTACTGTAACTGACCGACCTTATAATGATTGTGCACCAACTCAGATGTAACTGAACTTAATGTGACGATTGGACAAACATCGGGTACCATTCCAAACGATGATATTACAGGCTACGAGGAGATTCCTAAAGCAGTCAATACAATTGAAGAAAGTGATATTCTGACTTTACCAATTATTTATGTTAGTTTGTGGTGTGGCCTATTCGCGCATCAAAGCAGAAAGGTCTTGGGTAATGTGTGTATCGTGTAAATTTTGGGCTCATGAGGCATGTTCAGATTTAGAAGGTAGAAAGGATATTTATACCATGTTGGATTTGGATTATTATTATTTTTTTATTTATCTATGTACTTTATGAACTGTAACACTAAAATACTTTTTTTGTTTGTTTAATTGAAAGAAAACCTAGATAGAAAGAAAGGAATAAATACTATTTTAAAAAAAAGTGAAAATGCTAAACTTTTAAATTTTATATATTTGAGTTACATATTCCTAGTTACATTTCCCTGAACGAAACAGTAAGAATTGCTTCAACCTGCCCCGGTCTCCACTACAGAAGGAACGAAAATGGATGCCTCATAAACTGACTGAAGAAAACAAAAACCAAACGAAATTTGCAAATTTGACGAATTTGCTTTCTCGGAGATACAATGTTTTGTACAAAATCATTACGGGTATGAATAGTGGGTTTTTACTTACCGGAAGTTACCTATGTCCGGAACCAGCTTTTTAAATTTTTGCAACGATATTGAAAAGTTTAGCATTTACAAAAAACGTCAAAGAATATAAAGATTTAAATAAATTTAACAATTTAATTTTCAATCAACAAGGGTGGGTTTCCTGAAATTTAAGCAGGGATGATGTTTTTTGATTATACAACAAAGTTTTACCAAAACTCAAGTGTACCGGTGTGACGTTTTCAACATTGTGTACACAACATAATTTAACATAATTTATCAAAAAGTGTTGAACTACATAAAAAAATTGTGGCAGGGTTCAAATTGTTATAATTTTCACCAAATTTAATCTAATCTAATCCGCGGTATATCACTGCGACCTTTGGAGACTTTTTTTTTTAGTGTAAATGGAAATAATAAGATAAAAAGTGTAAACTGGGTCTTGTGGGTGTTTAAGGGCCATCAACACTAAATTCTAAAGATGACACCACAAATCTGAGTATACTGGCATTTCGGGGACACTCCCTTCAACCTTTAGTGATATGCGGCATATCTCTGCAACCTTCGGGGATTATACTGGCATTTCGGGGACACTCTTTACAACCTTTCATTTTCTTGTACCTTACTCTACGACCTCTACCTTACCTTCTCTACAACCTCTACAACTTTAGGGATACCCTGTAGCTGTGCGTTGAGTAACTTATGCTACCAGAAAGAAATGTGTACTTGTTGGTCCGCGGGAGTTATTTTACTTTACTCCTACCCTTCGGTTCTAACCGATGAGCTTTCCTCTATCCGCCACCTGGGGACGCGCCCGATGGGGGTAACAAGTTCACCTCACGGGTTAATAATTAATAATTATTAATTAGTCAGTAACGCACACCGTTCCAACTCACCTTCACGTCACTAGCATAATTATCCCACAATACGCTTCTTTCATATGGTGAGCCCGTATCGAGGGGATCCATTTCACTCACAGAGAGCTCGTTTCATCACACTGGAGAGCCCGTTCATAGGGATTGTCGATCATTCCGAAGTGACGTGGAAAGTACACATGTTGCGTTGCACTCGGTGTGGTAATTAGTAATTAATAATTAGTAATTAGAAATTAATAATTAGTAATTAGCAATTAATGAATTTTAATTAGTAATTAATAATTAGCAATTAGTAACTAGCAATTAGTATTTAGTAATTAGTAAATAGCAGTTAGTAATCAGTAATTGGTAATTAATAACCAGTAATTAGTAATTAGCAATTAGTAATAAGTAATTAATAATTAGGATTTAGCAATTAATAATTAGTAATTAGAAATTAGCAATTAGTAATTAGCAATTAGTAATTGTTAATTTGTGTTACTACACTTTTTATAAATCTTGAAAACTTCACACCGGTCTCAAGTGTAGTGTATTTGAGATCATTGTATACGTTCGTGTTAAAAGAAAATCGGGCGTTGGCCACAACATAATCACCTCTCCATTTTTTTGTGTTGCGCATGTGGGTATCCTTTTGCACATATAAATATAACTACAGAAAATTTCTTTCTTCCTTTTTATGCTGCATGTACAGAGAGGCTGACACGAAGTGTTACCAAAACAAAACGCCACAGAATTTTTATTTTTTGATGAATTTTATTGAATCAAAGTAAAAAATGTTTAAAAATATTTAAATTTGCGAATTGCATTTGCAGTTTTCGATTTGGCCACCCTTAGCCGCGATTATGGCCGTCAAATGGCCGACAAAGCTATTGCATGCAGCACGAAAGTGGATCTGCGGTATTTTGTCCCATTCCCGGCGAAGCGATTGCTTGAGATGATCGACACTTGGTATTTTTTTGATCCCAACCTTGCTCTTCAAAATATCCCAAACCGAGAAATCTAGCGGATTTGCATCCGGTGAATTTGGTGGCTATTGGGCAGTGGAACGTTGTCCGCGGTTCAGGAACGTTGTTTCTCAGCCAATCTCGATTGACGCGTGCTTTATGACTCGGCGCCGAGTCCTGTTGAAATGTCCAGGCTCTGCGGCCGAAATGTTTTTGAGCCCAAGGCTTCAACGCTCCCCCAACACATGATCCCGATAAATTTGAGCATTTATCTTGATGCCAAGGTCCAAAAAAACAAGCGGTTGCTCCAAATTTTCAGTAGAACGGCCAGGCAAGTAAATCCGGTGCTTTTGTTTGTTCACATATTGCTCAATAACGAACGGTGACTCATCGGAGAAAACCAAATTCGGCAAATCGCCACTTTCGTGCAAGCGTAACAACCCCTTTGCTCTTTCCCCTCTAACTTTTTTTTGAGCATCGGTGAGACCATGCGTTTTATGGAATTTCCAGGCCTTTAGTCCAAGATGATCTTTCAATATGTGCTGCATCCGTTCTGCCGCTGCGGCGCGGATTCCGAGCCAATTTGGCCTTCACCTTCCGAATGATATCCGGCGATGTTGCATTGCGTTTCGGTCCACCACCATGGCGTTTCGCAATGCTGCCAGTATCGTTATAACGATTTATGGTGCGATACACAAACATTTTATTCACATGCAGATGTTTTAACTGGTTAACAATCTGCGGCTGTGGTTTTCCAGCCAAATATAGAGCAACCACACTATTACTTGAATTCCATTGCGGATATTGAATTGCGGATATTGGATATTGAATATTACCCACTAAAATACTTTTGTACGCTTGTAAACAATGGAATGAACTGTCGTTATTGTAAATTTGACCGTTCTGTCATCTCTGCTTTGACAGCAATGACAGTCTGAAGTTGGTAACACTTCGTGTGAGTCACCCGGTAAGTTATGGTATGTACAATGTACTTGACAAAATATTCAGTTATCGAAATAATTACAACTTATGATTATTATTGAAATTTTCTTTTGTTTCATAATTTTGTGATACCGTTATTATAACGGAGGTATAAAGGAAACTCCGATTTTAAAAAACTTTTTGTTTTTGTCAAGCACAGGAAATTGAAGATGTTCGCTGAAATGGTAATGGCAGTTTCCTTTAGTCGTATACGCTCGCCATTACTTTTTAAATTTTTATGTTTGTAGGCAAAATTTTGTGCAAACGTAAAAGCTGCAGGAACAAATATATGATTTTATTACACCACAATTTAAAATTATTTTGTAACATGTTTTATTTAATTACGTGGAAATCATTGAGATAATTGGATTGATTTTGCTCTAGGTTACTACAATAATCAAATAAAATTAAATCGGTGCAATGAAAATTTTGTAATAAAAAAAAATTTAATTTTGATAATTTGGATGATTATATCAGGAGGGTGCGCGAATTGTAACGAGTAGCAAAAGAGGGAAAATTTTATTTTAATAATTTATTTTACGGTTATTAATTTTTATTATGTAAGTACTTATCTAAGTCATTTAACAAATTGTAGATTTTGGAAATTAATTTTCAGAGCTACTGGCTCCCATAGACGTTGTATTAAAGAGGTTCATTTTCTATTTTTTTAATGGCGTTACTATTTGCGAATGTACGTGCACTGGAATTGTTTTCTAAATGTGTTTCAACCAATTCGGCTGGCCGTATTTTCTGGGGATACATTTTCCACTATATATTAAATGGTCCCAACTGTAAAAAAGAAACCTTGCCTTCTCTTTGTACATTTTTTAAACCAAACTTATCACCAAAATTAATTTTTTTTATACGTCTTTTTAATAGTAAATCTTGGACTTTGCCTTAGCTTCAACGTTATTTTGGCAAGCTATTTGTTTTAGAATTGGCATTTGATGCTTTAGGGCATTGCCACAATTAAATTTTTTTGTAATTGTATCACTTTAAGTCACATTTCGTTGCATAATTTTTAATCCTGGTGGAAAAAATATTTTTCCTTCATTTTGATTCAGACTTTTGAGGGCGGTATCATAGATCTGCCTTTGTTCGGACATGAACTTTCGGACACAGTCATACACGCTCATCGGTTTTCATCATCAATATCATCTTCTGAATTACATTTTAGAGCCCGCAAGAAACCTTATAACATATGATGATGATATTTGTCCACCGAATCTGATGACCGAACAAATGTCTGATGCATCTGGGACTGTCGCTGGCACTCTTCTTGATAGTTCCATCCCAGTGTGTAACGGAATCTTATCATATTCCGCTATCAACCCATTTCCCAAAATATTTCCTCTATGCAAAGTGGTTCCACCATGACCTTGAAGAGATCATCTTCACAAAAATTCTTTAATTAGTTAGTCATGCGGGAATCACCTAGTTCTTTGTGTTTGTTGTTGCAATACAACGAACATAAAAAAAATATATTTCATATCTACGTATGTATCCAATTGCAACCGACGTCACTCAATGTATCTATAATGTAGTTATTATAAATACAAATGAGTAAACGTAAATATTTATGTTGTTGTTGGATTGCGTAGTCATGTGTTTTGTGTTGTGCGCGCAAAGGGTAAACGTTCTACATGGAGGTAATCGAACTACCTATATGTAGAAATTGAGGAATTGCACTTTCCGCGACACATGCAATATAAATTCCCCAAGTGCAAATTAGCACACTTTTTAAATGGGCGGTGTTTATAGCAATATTTTGTTAATATTGCGAAAATGAAATTAATTAACTGAGAGAGTAGTACATTAATTGTACAAAAATTTCCCCCTCCTTTCTCAATCAGTTAATTAATACAATATAAATACCGGACCAAAATTTTGAAAGGGGGTCAGTAAGTTTGAAGTCTCAACGTGGAGACATTGTTTATTGTGTTAATTAGTGTAATTTTTTTCATTGTGACAATTATTGTGGGTTTTTATTGTGTAAAGAATAAATAAATAAACATTTTTTTTTTTGTTGAAACGAGATAGAGTGTGAGTTTGTGAGTTTTTCATAGAGACGGAGTGTGTTTGTGGTGGTTTCAACAGGCGGCCGGAAGATTTTTTTTACGTGTTTTTGGTGAGTATATACAAGTAAGTATTAAGTTAAGGCTTAATAACAAAACAAAATTAGTAACAGATCGTTCCTCTAACGGTCTTCTTAAGACAGGAACTGATACGGCCTAGGCTGTCCTTTTCCTCTCTGTTAGAGCCGATCTGTTAACATTAGTCTTACTAACAACATCGTACTGGCTGAATTATTAACACTTAGGAAGGCCAGATAGGAGATGACTCACTAGGAGTCATGAAATATACACATCCATAGTCAACTCATCAACGGGATGGGCTGACATAATTTTGTCTTGTTTCTTCCCCCACTCCAGGGTCTGAAACACCAGATCGCGGTTAACTAGGCTACTATCTGGGCATCCTCATCCCCACGCCGTTCCCTCTACACCGACTGAGCTGCGAGAACAAATGCCGCGAGGGATGCCATACAGATGGTGGCAAATTCTATGAAACTGGGTTTGCCCTACCGCATGTAGAGGCCAACCCATTTCAAGTGGCGCCCAACGTGGGGCCTAAAAATTGGCCCAAATTATTGGTATACATTGCCAAAAGATTCTAGATTCATTTATGGATCCCAAATTTAATTGAGGATTTCCCTCACATTTGTTTTGATTTAAATTATATCGGCATTAATATACTGTCGTACATTCTTAAATATTTTAATACAACCAGTGCAAATGGTCGTATAGTACAAGTTTCAATGAATGACTAATGTAAAATCCTTTTTGGTACGAGTATGGCTGCGGTACTGCCTTATTGGTGGTCCTGACCAGATGCAATGTTGGGTCATACACGTACTGATTAGAATTAATAATTTTTGAGCTGCAATACTGGATCTCCAAATGATTGGTTTATCTGTGGCAAGTCCCAACCCGCACTCCGGGGGATAAAACGACATTTGTGGTAGTATTTGGAATTCAAGAATACATCTGTCACAATGTAAAACTGGTACTGGTACTGGTATCTAATTTCTCTATAAGTTGTACGGTTTTGGGTACCGTGTACAACCAACAATTTTACATTTCTGAATAGGCAAGGGTGAATGATGTGATCCCTGGAGTAATGGGCATATCCCTTTCTTGGCCGGTAGAATACCGGGGGTATAAAGGGCTGCTCATTCCCAGATTAATTTGAAACGTCATTCCATATCCCGATTCGAATTGTAAGGTTGCCCTTCCATTTACCTCGGTTTTGTTATCCAGTTTGTAGTAAGCAATTACTTCAAGTAAGGATAAATTTGTTTAATTCGAATAAAATATGGATTTCCAGTAATACAATGTATATTTAGGTATTTGCGTTTATTTTTACGTCAGCATTTTAAATTTAATTTTCATCCTTAGGGATGGGGTTCGCCAGTTCACCAAATTTAGTTTTAACTACGTCCAGGGTATGGCTCACCTAGCTGTTCATACCTAGGTTCTATTAGTGGACGAATATAAGACTCCAGGATTGGACATAAGCTAAGTGAAGTCATACTACATTGTGGAAATCCTTAGTGATAACCGGCGTGTTATTACCCCCAATTGATAAACAAATGGCAACTGTCGTTCGAGGACCTTAATTGAAAGGACTCGCTAACGTCAGTTGACTGGCGTGATGAAGTGGTTGTCGATCGCACGGTTGAGCTCCTCTAACGGTTAGAGTATGACTGCCAATTGTGGTAAGATCGGCAAAAACAGAGTCATGATCTTTTGGGTACAATATTGAACTTTTGTTTACTGATTCACAATAGCAGTGAGGATCGCTCAATAGGAGTTAAGACGCCCATTGCAATAAATTGGGATGAGTAAAATCAGTTCATCAAAATTTCAAGTTCAACTTTCCTTTCCTTTCCTTGTTTGACCCAGGAAGTGCGGGATATTTTGTCTTCTCATCACGTGAGATCGGGAGGACTGTGCGTGTGTATATTTTGTTTGTTTTAAATTTAATTTTAGGTAGTTAAGTTTTTTTTTGATTTGTTTTTGTCAGCTAGGCATATTTCTTTTAGTTTTTTTTCTCAACCTAGACAAGTTAAATAACGACGAACTTTTAAAGTTCTAGCGATGACTCTACATCAAAATTGGAAGCGCCGCCGCATAAAACGCAAATGCGTACTTCATCCACTTTCCCATTAGACCATCTATGTATAGTTGGGCATGTACATAGATGATGTAACGGTAAGGTGAAGGTTGGTATACCGCGCGCGATATTATGTATACCCGCGTCATTAGTTAATAAGAACATTAAGTGTAGTATTTAATTTAAAGAAAGGATGAGGTTGGCTCAACCCTATTCAGATAAGTTAGCAAAGTGGGATTGAGGTAACGCCATCAGCAATTATAGATATTAGGGTATTAAGTTAAGGATTATAAAAATATTTAAATTTAAAATGTTATAAACGTTATAGAAAACTTCTTGTAATGAATATTTGGACTAAATTAGTCTAAGTTAATAAGATTAGAATGAAAATGGTAAAGGTAATGTGATACAGGGTAGGACGCGATAAAGGAGTACCATGTCAAGAGGGACAACCAAACATACTTCCAATGTTTAGCACGAGTTGGAACAGTTTCGTATGATATACTTTGCAAGAAGCCGAGGCCGTTTAACACCATCAGCACTTTCCTTCGCAGTACTGTCATTTGGTTACCTTTAACTCAACTCTCCATCTGGCATAAAGGAAATTACATAGACACTCGGTTCTATACGTGAACTATTAAGGACATTAACTCTATAATGTCTATAATTGTCATTGGATGGATTTTTTGGAGATTAACCTACACTGTGTTCATTTTATGCCAGATTACGTTGGAGTAAAGAAAACGGCAAGCTAGTAATAACATCGAATTGCATATCCGATAAATCAGACCTGGAGCACAAATCCAACTACAATAAAATCATTGTGTACCAAGTGGTACATCACTTTCTCCGACAACTTGGCTGTAATCACAGATCAAACCAGATAACAAATACATTTGAACTTCAGGCTATGCAGATCAACTAAACTACGACCATATATAAATCATCAAACTGAAAATACTATCCAGCTATGGAGCTTAAAAATTGAATATGATTTGCGATAACTAGAACGTGAAGTAACACACATATCTAGGATAAGTCATAAGCGTAGGACAAAATCAACATGAGAGGAATACGCCTTAACATTCAATAATCATCAAACATCATTTGCTAAACCAGACAGATGGACAGTTTCTTTAAAGTTAGAAGACGGATGTAAATAAGTCATCGGCATAACACATTGAGGTATGAGATTCATCCAACGTAGTTCGACTCGAGGTTTTACCAGCCAAACATAGCCGGGAACAAAACAATTATGTATCGCTGTACAGCAGGGATGGATCGGCCTAACAAGCAATATGTTATTATGAAACACATCGTGGTAAGAATAGCCGGATCAATAAATTACCAAACAAACCACATTTGGTCCTCAACAAATTTACCTCAAACGAACATACAAAGCCGGAATAAGGAAAGCAGTACTTCAGATCTAGTACTCGCAATAACTAAGTAGAAGGAAGCAGCAAATAAGCAGCAACAAAAATTTCGACATTACTGTTCTTTACTCGACGGTCAGCACAACCACTCAAGGCATGATCCAGGACCAGTTCAACATCACAACGTAAATCACATTAACTTTATTCATTTTCTTTTTTTTTGTAAAGTTTTTGTAAGTTTTCCTTAGGTTGATTAAAATTCAAATCAAGTATTTTCGTAAGTCCATTAGTTGTTGTTAATTTTAACTATATAAAATTTTCTAAATTGAAACAAAATTAAAATTCACTTTTTGAGTATCTTAGCTTAATCAATTTTGCTTAATCTTGTAATATGATAATTAGACATAAGAGTATACCTTATTTATAATATAGGATTAAAACAATTGATAAGGTCCAAAAAAAAAAAAAAAAAAAAAATTCTAATAAGTTTTAATAATTAAGGTTAAGTTGCCCGGCTTTGGGACTATCTCAGGGTGTGGGGCGTCCGCCACGTTGAGCTATTTCAAGCTGATCCAAATCATTTTCCCCGCCTAAATAGAGCATGAGATCTCTTTTCATCTCAGGGTTTGGGTTTTCCCCACGCTGTAACGGAATCTTATCATATTCCGCTATCAACCCATTTCCCAAAATATTTCCTCTATGCAAAGTGGTTCCACCATGACCTTGAAGAGATCATCTTCACAAAAATTCTTTAATTAGTTAGTCATGCGGGAATCACCTAGTTCTTTGTGTTTGTTGTTGCAATACAACGAACATAAAAAAAATATATTTCATATCTACGTATGTATCCAATTGCAACCGACGTCACTCAATGTATCTATAATGTAGTTATTATAAATACAAATGAGTAAACGTAAATATTTATGTTGTTGTTGGATTGCGTAGTCATGTGTTTTGTGTTGTGCGCGCAAAGGGTAAACGTTCTACATGGAGGTAATCGAACTACCTATATGTAGAAATTGAGGAATTGCACTTTCCGCGACACATGCAATATAAATTCCCCAAGTGCAAATTAGCACACTTTTTAAATGGGCGGTGTTTATAGCAATATTTTGTTAATATTGCGAAAATGAAATTAATTAACTGAGAGAGTAGTACATTAATTGTACAAAAATTTCCCCCTCCTTTCTCAATCAGTTAATTAATACAATATAAATACCGGACCAAAATTTTGAAAGGGGGTCAGTAAGTTTGAAGTCTCAACGTGGAGACATTGTTTATTGTGTTAATTAGTGTAATTTTTTTCATTGTGACAATTATTGTGGGTTTTTATTGTGTAAAGAATAAATAAATAAACATTTTTTTTTTTGTTGAAACGAGATAGAGTGTGAGTTTGTGAGTTTTTCATAGAGACGGAGTGTGTTTGTGGTGGTTTCAACAGGCGGCCGGAAGATTTTTTTTACGTGTTTTTGGTGAGTATATACAAGTAAGTATTAAGTTAAGGCTTAATAACAAAACAAAATTAGTAACAGATCGTTCCTCTAACGGTCTTCTTAAGACAGGAACTGATACGGCCTAGGCTGTCCTTTTCCTCTCTGTTAGAGCCGATCTGTTAACATTAGTCTTACTAACAACATCGTACTGGCTGAATTATTAACACTTAGGAAGGCCAGATAGGAGATGACTCACTAGGAGTCATGAAATATACACATCCATAGTCAACTCATCAACGGGATGGGCTGACATAATTTTGTCTTGTTTCTTCCCCCACTCCAGGGTCTGAAACACCAGATCGCGGTTAACTAGGCTACTATCTGGGCATCCTCATCCCCACGCCGTTCCCTCTACACCGACTGAGCTGCGGGAACAAATGCCGCGAGGGATGCCATACAGATGGTGGCAAATTCTATGAAACTGGGTTTGCCCTACCGCATGTAGAGGCCAACCCATTTCAAGTGTTATAACCATAGTCAAGAAGATGATGCACCCTGTAGGTTGCGTGAAACGAGACCTTGAGCACTGATTTAGTAACCTACGTTATGCTATACTGGAGATTATATATTGTGTATCAACTTGTGCAATGGATTCGTTGGCAGTAAAGGTAGTAAATGAATCAAAAAACTGTCCGTTCTTGGAATTGTTTATTTGGACGAGACTTTATTTGGACAGAAAGTCAGCACATATTATAGACCTGTATACTGCCGCGATGAATGTGTGAACGAACGCCCTGAGGCAGAGATTAACCTTCAAAATTTGTTTTATCGTAAGAATGCAAACCTCGTCTTTTGCATGTCGGGGAAACTTATTGAAAAGTATTACAGATACATCAGCCTCCGAACCGAATAGAAATTTTAAGTGATTTTCATGATCTCGTGTGAGTAGACGGTGAGATAAACCAATCTCACCATTTTCCATAGAGACAGCTGGATTTAAGAGTTCTTCGAGGAAATTTTCGAACGAACGAAACAAACAAAAATCATAATTTACTCACACGAGATCATGAATCTCTACTTTAATCATAAATCTCAATGTCCAATTTTTAAAATGATTCAGACCATCCTCGTCATTTTGTCCTACATCGGTCGTCGTAACCTTATCACAACTTCATTCAGTAAACTATCTGAGGCGATAAGGAAAACTGTGCTTAATATATACACATCAATCGTCACATCGCCCTCGCAGCACAAATACCGTGAAAAAAGGTACGAGTTTTCTTCAACCATGATAACGCTCCGCGACCTACATAAAGAAAAAATCCTTGGGATGGCAAATTAAAGTTTGAACTACCCGCGAACCATTAGTACACCTGAGCGAATCAAAGATGTAGAAGGTTTTGTAAATACGACCAAGCGGAAACCACATTCACTATATAGAGAATGAGTCATAGACAAATTCTGAAAATATTTGTGATTGGTAACGGTCTGGCATATCCAATGAAACAAGTTCCGAGGTTGAAAACTTAAAGGCTGAACCACCCGAGAACCTCTAGTATAGGGTGGGTCAAATAATTTTTTTTAAAAAAATGCTAAATACAAAAAGTTCTCAATATTTTTTCAAATTTATTTTTCATTGTAAAGAACAATCCTTCCGATTAATTATGGAATACTATTTATTCATATAACAGCCTCGGCTGGCCTTGACGTACCCCATACGGTCGGTCCAATTTTTGAGCATATTTTCGATGTTATGCGGCATTATGTCTTCAATGGCAATGCGAATATTATTGCTGGTTTATCGGCGTAACACTTATCTTTGACGGCACCCCAATGATAATAGTCCAACGGCGTCAAATCACAGCTCCGAGGCGGCCAAATCACATCAGCATTTCGGCTGATAATTCGATCTTCGAAGACAGTGCGCAAAAGATCAATTGAAACGTGTGCTGTGTGGCACGGAGCGCCGTCTTGTTGAAACGAAATGTTGCCTAAGTCCTCCTCTTCAAGTGCCGGGAACAAACAATCGTTTATCATGGCGCGGTAGCGTTCACCATTGACAGAAACGGCGGCTCCTTGCTCATTTTCAAAGAAAAATGGCCCAATGATGCCACCGGACCAAAATCCGCACCAAACAGTCACTCGTTGAGGATGCATCGGCTTCTCTACGATCACGTGCTGGTTTTCCGTGCCCCAATGCGACTAGTCTGCTTGTTTACTTAGCCGCTAAGATGGAAATGCGCCTCATCCGGAAAGATGATTCTTTTGCCAAAATCGGCATCTTCATCAAGTCGATCGCAAACCCACCCAGCGAACCGAAAACGCAGTGTGTGGTATCTTTGCTTCAATTCCTGAACCAATTGAACTTTATACAGTGTCGTACCAAGGTCTTTAGGCAGAATTCGTCGCAATGTTGTGCGTAAAATATTCAATTCTTGAGCACGATGACGAGTTGACGTTCCCGGCGACGCACGCACATTTTCGGCTACAGCATCAACATTTTCGGGTGTATGCTTGGTTGGTTGCTTGGTTCGTGTTGGTTTCTTAATTAGCAAGCCTGTTTCTTTAACTTTATTCACAAAATAACGCACAAATGGAGCTCCCAGCGCTTCGTTTCTTCCGAAAACCACACGCAATTTTCGCCCACATTCTGCAACTTTACCATGATTTTCGAAGTAATGTTTCAATATTTCCCAGCGTTGTTCAAGCGAATACACAATCATTTTCGTTCAGCGGAAGGATAAAACTACTTTTCTGTCAAATCAGAAGTGACATAACCCTTATCACACTCAAACTAACCGCTAGTTCAAAAAAAAGTTAGATTTCCCACCCTGTACACCTGAGAGAATCAATGATCGTGATCATGCGGAAACTCCGTTTACTCACTCACCAATGGGTCATATACAAATTCTGAAAGTATTTAATGTAATTCGTAACGGTCTGGCCTACCTAATGGAATAAGTTTTGGGGTTGACAAGTTAAACGTTTAACCACCAGTGAACCATAAGTGCACCTGAGCGAATCAAAAAAGTGTAAGGCGTACGTGAGCTACATTGACCCCCGAATGGGTCATAGACAAATTCTGAAAATATTTGGTGTGATTAATAACCATTTGACCTACTCAACGTACTGGTTTTCTTTTCGTTTTATCCTTACATATGAATTCGTGCAAGCTCTAGTTAATTCTCAAACCGCTTAAACTATCTTACCTTTTTAAACCATTTTTAAATTTAGTGTATCGATTTATGCATTTAATTTTGTAATATTGATTGGATTAATAATGGTGTGTACAATTAAAATTTTAAATTTATTTTTATAAATATAAATCCTATTCTTAAAGCACTTAAACAAATTTACGTTTAAAATAAATTTTTAGTACAGACTATGCAAATTTAAAAATTTCGTGCTAGCTTCATATCGGTATATTTCACATTAGGGTGGTCCTAGTTTGTATGGGGCGGAAAAAATGTAGAGATATCTAACGGGACACTCTCTAGAAATGTGAGGTTATGCTAAAAACTTAAATAGAAAAAATATTGGGTCAATCAGTTTAGAGGGCGCGACTTGAGCGCGAAGCTCGATGAAAACGGAATTTTTCAATGTTTCACTTTAAAACGAATCGGTTAACAAAAAGCCACTTTATTGCCAATTACCGAAACTAATAAAAGCCCAAATAATAAACGGGTTTTTAATCTTGGATTTTATATTCAAAATTACAAAAAAAAGAGCTATAACGACTAAACAAAAGAATGCTTTATGATGTCATAAAAAACCGTATGAGTCATAAGGATATGCCATAGTTGTGTTTTATGATGTAATTATCATTCGTCTCATTAGATATTGATTTAAATCCGCCTACCGCATTAATTATGACCTGCTATGGCCAATATGTTTCCAGATCTCTCGAGCAAGGACACAAAGTTGTAATAACTAAATCTAGCCCGTTTTATTAATATTTCTAAGAAAGTGCTACAAAAGTTGACAACATGGCAGCTAATTTACGGTCCGCTACAGAAATATATCTTGTTACGATTACATGATCGTAACAAGCGCTGTTTGTATTTTATTCCTCTCGGTTTGTGTCCTCGCTTTCGGAGTTGTTTAATGTTTGTACACGTCGTGGTGATAGCGCGAGGGTGAGAAAGATGATGGGAGAGAGAACAATGCGCATCGAGTGTGTGTGTAAAGCAAAACATTCCATAAGAATGTTTTTCTTATATGCCTCTCGTTTACATCAATGCGAATTGATGTAAACGAGAAACAGAGAAGAAAGACAATTTTTCTGGAATGTTTTGCCCGTTATTTCGGCGGAAGAATGTTTTTTCTATTGTGGAGTCAAGTTTTGATTTTTGTGAGTCGAGTTTGGAAATTGAGTTTAGTTTTGTATATAAAAAAAGTCTAGTTTGGAAACCATTTTAGAAAATGTTTTAAAACTGAATATTTTTATTATTTTTATTTATTGTGAAAATTAAAGAAAAAATCTCTAATTATCGTGTGATAATTTAGAACAAAAAAATAATAACTTTTGCATATTAAATTGAATTATTATAATATAAACAAATAATTAAACGTTTAAATAAAATAATAATACAAAAATTTTCTGTTTTCGTGGTCTCGATTATTGATTGAAATCAATTATTGAATTAATTTGAGAAATGGGACACTGCAACAAGTTTTGATAGATTCGTGGTTTGGCGAAATTGTATCTGATTTTGTGACACTTTTATAGTGTACGGTGCAAAGATGCCCAACATTTTGGCGGCCAACCTAGGCTCACCACATGTTACAACGCGTGCCACCTTAATTAGTGGGGCCGCGTTTTAAATTGCGGATACTGTATTAAACGGATAAAGTATTTTGTGTTCAACGGGTGCCGTATATTTTCAACGGGTACCGCATATTTTTAACGGGTGCCGTATATTTCATCGGGTGCCGTATATTTCATCGGGTGCCGTATATTTCAACGGGTGCCACATATATTTTCAACGGGTACCGCATATTTCCACGGGTACCACATATTTTCAACGGGTGGGTACCGCATATTTTTAACGGGTGCCGTATATTTCATCGGGTGCCGTATATTTCAACGGGTGCCATATATTTCATCGGGTGCCGTATATTTCAACGGGTACCGCATATTTTTAACGGGTGCCGCATATTTCATCGAGTGCCGTATATTTCAACGGGTGCCGTATATTTCATCGGGTGCCGTATATTTCAACGGGTGCCGTATATTTTCAACGGGTGCCGTACAAGTTTAACGGTAGCCAACCGGCTATTGTTTTTTTGGTTATCGAGGAGAGGCCCCGCAACGAGACAGGACGGCACCAAGGCCGCAACAATAAATTTTTATATATATTAAGGTACAATTTTTTATGATTTATTTTATTTCATTTCTTTTTTTTGCATATTTTTTTTTTATTATTCTAAATTATATAAAAATTTTTGTGATCGAGCGCCGAGTAACGGTCGCGCGCTCGATGTGCATTGTTGCTCTCTCTCGTTCTCGTTTCTCTCTCTCGTTCTCCCTGTCTTGTGTTTTTTTTCTTTCTCAAAAAAATAAAATGAATTATTAAATTTTTTCGCTGTGGTGTGATGGGAGCGGAAACTCCCTCTGTGTCGGCGTAGTGTTTGCGGTCCCTTGATGCCCGCATCCGATTCCGTAACCAGGGCTTGTCCCCGTTTGAATACGGATGGATGCGCGCACCAAGGCACCGCTCTCGGTTTATAATTTGGTCCCTTGGTGCCCGCATCCGATTCCGTAACCAGGGCTTGTCCCCGTTTGAATTAATCTCGGTTTATAATTTGGTCCCATGGTGCCCGCATCCGATTCCGTAACCAGGGCTTGTCCCCGTTTGAATTCGGATGGATGCGCGCACCAAGGCACCGCTCTCGGTTTATAATTTTGTTGTGTTCGTTCCTCAGGTTCCGGCCGACGAGTTTCGGCGGAACTCCGGGTACATCTTTTTATTATTTGCGTTCCCCTTAAATTTCTGTATCATCACGGTGTAAGCCAGGAGCCCTGTATGCCTCAAACCCCACGACTTTAGCACTTCTCCGCTGAGAACGTAGCCGGCAAAAATCACCGTGGAGGCCTCTGCAGGTGCTTAGTGATATCTGCAGGTTGGCAGTAGCCAGCCTGTAACAATCTTCTTGGCCATTAGTACTGTCCAATTTTTGGTGCTAAGTTACCCCCAAAAAAGCAAGTGATGTGACTTTTTTATAATCACCGTACTGTAAAATTATTTATTCGTGAAAGTGCAGAAAGTGCAGTTCTTACAATCCAGAAAGTGGCTATTTTTTTATCAAAAGCATGAATTCCAGTGAAAAAGCAACAACATTCCATTGAAAGATTGGAAAAATTACATGATGAGTGGAAAAATCTTCTAAAGAGAAAATGCCTTTAATAGTAAACTGGATGATATTTTCGATATCGCACTTACATGCCTTGCCCATGATGACCAATGAAGACGACAAGCGATTCCTCTTGTCGCAGCGTGAGAAAGGGCGTCCCGGATATTTTACTGGAGCCAGACAATATGAGATTGAAAAATAAAAGCGGAAAGCAGAACGTAAGGAGGTAGAAAAAGGATATCTGATTACGTCATGAGCTTTGAAAATATTGATTTGTCCGTGTTAAGCGCCGAGGGAACCCTTAAAGGAAGATTACTGACCGTGCCGCAATGCATTTAATCAATGCTGCTGCTGAAAGTGTTGGACATTATATTAATGAACTCGTTTTGAATCGAACAAAATTTATGCATCTTCGTGGAACAAATAGAGTAGAAATAACAGCAACAGTTAAATCGAGTTTCAAGTTTGCGACAGGCGTAGTACATTGGGATGGAAAATTGCTTCCGGGGTTATCTGGAACGGAGACCAGTAGATCTTTTGACGGTAATTATTTCCCATATAGATAGAGAACAATTATTGGGAGTTCCCAAAATATTAAGATCAACTGGTTTGGAAATAGCGGAGGCTATTTTCCAAAACTTAATCGATTGGAGAGTAGTTGAAGATGTCGTGGCGGCTTGCTTCGGTACAACATATTTGAATTCTGGAAGATTAAATTGAGCATCTCTTATTTGGAGCGAAGTTTATTACATCTTCCTTGTCGACATCACATATGTGCAATTACATTGCGTGTTGCAATTATCAAGAATGAGTGGAATTCCTTGAATAAGGATAATTTCAAAGCAGGCATAGATGATCTCAACGTTCATATACAATTAAATAATGTGAAAGCGGAATTGGCGGGTTTTTGTAAGAACGTATTGGCAAAGGAACATGCTCGGGATCATTACAAAGAATATTATTATAAATCATTCTATTTTTTTTTGGGCATGGTTCCAAATGTAACTGTCCGTTTTCGTCTGTCAGAATAATTTACGGAACAGTTGCATTTTTCCCGTACGAAAATTTGGTTCCGTTGCACTAAAACTGCTAAAACACCAAAGCTGGATTTGAACACATGACGAAAAGTTGACGATGGTTGTACTAAATAAAATATGTGGTCTTTTGTGATATTTCTCCGTACGAAAGCATCGCATTCTCTTTTTTCGATGAAAACGTCTCTAGTGCAGAGAAAAGCAGATTGGTGCAACAGTTGAATATGATGAGGGATGTAGAGGCCTGGCCTGAACACCAAATACTGGCGATTTTTTAAACGGTTCAAAATTTCCATAGATTTCTTAAACAAAGATGCGGATATGTGGCCTCAGGATGATAATTACGAGAACGGAATGAAGATTATCAGTCAAATAAAAGTCGTTAACACAAGATTATAATAAGAAATTAACAAAAAATGAAGATGACATGTAATATTTACTACAATTCCGTAAAGGACTACACACAGAAGTTTTCAATAAATACCAAAACATCCTTTATGTTGTTGTTGGTAGAAGATCATCCTAGATTGATAATGTCCATCATAAAAATTAATACATAACATCATTGAATAAAAGAAATAGTATCCATTTATAAATTTAGCAATAAGGTCACCATTTGTTAACCGATGTTTGGTATCTTTGATATTTTGGAGAGGTAACTATCTCCTCTATTCACCACAATTTTAATTTAGGATGAGAAAAATTTTTATATACTTTTTCTGTTTGTTTGAAAGTGAAAAATTTAAAAAATACCTTTTTTATGGAACTTCTCGCTTAAGTCGCGATCTCTCAACCATATTTGATTGACTCAATATTTTTTTTATTTAAGTTTTCAGCATATCCTCTCATTTCTAAGGGTGTCCTCTACATACTGGAACTTTCGACAATAAGGGCCACCCTATTCCACTTGGTGTAATGTTTTCTTCGGTGTGTTATCCGTTGCATTGGTTCTTTGGGTATGATCCACGGGGAATATTTCATTTCCTCCTTACCTTCAGTACCCGTGACACCCTTCGCCGAGAAATCCGAAAATAAAAATTCCAACTCTCTAATTACATTGAATATATACGTATGCTAAATTCAATGAGTCATAAAGTTGATTAATCATATATTCCTTAGTTATTAAAATAAAATCACAGTTCATCACCATCGTCATTATTGTCACCGAGGCAAACTCATATAAAAATTATTCACGCATCCATTCATTTAGTTAGACATACACACTTAGGTACGGGTACATCTTAATTTTGTATACATTTTCGTACGTTCACAATTTTCCTGGTTAAACAAATAGAATTTCCCTATACGTACAACAAAAAAAAAGGAAACCTTTGGATGTGCTGCAAATACATACGGCGACACAAAAAATGGAAACGGAAATTTTGTTATTTTATTTTCCAGTTGAATTTATTTGATTTATTTTATTTAAGGATAATAAATTTATTATAAATAACGAAAAAAAGTAAAAAAAAATACTCACATACATACACACACGTAGGTACACCGAGAAGGATTTTCATGTGTAAATTTAAATTTTTTTTTTTGTTATTTCGGTAATTTTAAGTTGACTTAGGATTAATGAACAACGGAACGAAACGAAACGAAATAAAAAAAAAATGGTTGGGTTGGGAAAATTCGTTGAGATAGAAGAAAATTTTATTTGCTGGATACATTTTATCATTTTCGGTATTTTACCTCGTTTGATAACTTTATTTATTTCATGCGAAGGGATGGAAATGTCGGGTTGGTAGATAATTAGGTTATTTAAATATCTTATATTTTTTGTACATATGTGTATACGATGGATGTATACTCTTGAATGTAAAAAACGCTAAAGACAATACCGGTTTTATTTAGAGCTGTGTTATGGAAATTAATCCGTATGGAGCTAAATGGAGAAGTTATTTTATTGGTCACCATTTTTGAGGTTACTTTTTCTTGTTAAATTATTTGACCATCATTAAGATTGGTTAGTATTTATGAATATTTTTTAAACTCAAATGTCATCGGAAACATAATGTAAAATGTCATAGAATTTTTATGTATATTATGGAATTAATAAAAGTTTGATTGTACACCGCACATCTGGATTAGAGCAAAAGTTTTACTTTTTTTCTAAGTCTCTTTTATTCGGTAAAGGAGGTATCACCTTCCCGTTATTGTAGGTATATGTGGTATTGCAATTTTTGGAAGGTATTTGCCTTTATTGAAAATGCCTCCTTACAGGTATGGAGTATAATTATATGAAAATGGGTAAGAAACTTCTGGTGCCAAAAGTTCTTACCCATTTTCATATAATTATACACTCCAAATTTTCATTATTAGTTTTTTACAATATTGCCTTTCTATTTACTTTAATTTCTTTTACAATAATTTTCACATTTTTAACACTGGTGACCTATGCAGAGAGTGAAAGTGCCAACTCTTGAGAAAAAAGAGCTTTGCCGGGGGTTAGGACAAGCCATTTTCGAATAGTTGCCTCATTACTCATATAAAGAAGATTATTACATATTAAATTTTTTCAAATATCCACAATAATCTGGCACGATAGCGACCTATATGGTTAGGTGCTAACTCTTGGGAAAAAAGAGCCTCGCCGAAGGCTTCACATATACATATACAATTTTAGGATAAACTTCACTCATTTGTGCAGAACCGTGAAGTTTGTCCTAAACGAATCTTCATTTTTTTAGGACATATTTAGGACAAACTTCAAGCGAATCCATTTCTTTCACATCTGGAGAAAAAACAGGTTTCTGCAAAGTTTATGAGTTTTAAGTTGTAGCTGTGATAGTTCCTGATATAAGACCAATGATGGTCGTATATTTGAATTCGGGAACTAGAGCTTGCTAAATATTTTTTATACTAAATGTACAACTAATTATTTTTCTAACGATTTTCACTTTAATTTTAGAATGGCCGATTACGCATCCTTGAATGAATTTCTCAGCACTGCCGATTGGGACTTTTTAAAGCGCGGTGCGGATTTGAATGACACGATGCACAGATTCAACGAGCTTCTCGGGAGTGGTATCGAGAGACACCGAGTTGATGCTGCTCGAGAAAAGGCTGTATGGCGAAGTATACTATCCCGATTTCGTTAATGCTCGCAATGAATTTAAGACCCTTAATTGGTTCCTTTTCAATAATTACGTAATGCAAATCGAACAAGTTTTGACATCCAATCCCAAAAAATTTTGAAACTTCATTGACAACAAGAAAATGATATCTGGTTTTCCGTTGAATATGTCTCCGACATTTGCAATTTGTTTGCCAAATTCTTTGCATCGGTTTACAAGCCACTTCGGTCAACAGACACCGGGTCTCCTACTACTTTCACATCCATTGTACTCGATCATTTCAAACTTACCGAACAGGAGGTTCTGGATCAACAGCTCCTTCTCGACGTTAGCAAGGGAGCGAGTTATGGTCGTCCACTGATCCTATTCAAAGGTTGTGCCGTAAGTCTGGCCCCTGCAGTTACCTTCTTGTTTAACGAAAGCCTTTGTCGTGGTATTTTTCCAGATCCCTGGAAAATATCATGCGTCCGTCCAATTTTCAAGGCGGGTTATAGAAGTGAGGTAAATAATTATCGGGGGTCGCCATTCTCTCTGTCTTACCCAAACTATTTGAGTACTTGGTTCACAGAGTATTGCACTTCCATACCAAGAGACTAATTTCTCCTTTTCAGCATGGATTTTATCCCGGTAGGTCTACCGTGTCTAACTTGTCCTCATTTTGTGGTCATCTACTTGACAGCCTAAACTCCAAGCAGCAGCTTGACGTTGTCTACACAAACTTCGCAAAGGCTTTCGATGTGATTGATCATTCCATTCTTATTAGCAGGTTCGAAACTGTGATTTCATTACCATCGACTGATTGCGTTCTTATCTCTCAGATCATTGGCAATCAATCATTTGTAAAATGTTTTAAGTTTGTCAATTGCCTCCTCTTCGCAGATGACATAGAGATTTTCGCTCGGGTCTCTAGCGTGTTAGACTGCGAAATGTTACAAAACAACTTAAACCGATTTTGCAGCAGGTCAATTAACAACTTACTGGCTAAAACCTGAGAAAACTATTTCTTTCTTCCGTATCCACTCGCAAGTTTTTTATCAATATCAACTGTACAACGAAACCATTGATCGGGTTGAGTTCATTTTGGATCTTGGTTTGATCTTTGAATCTGATGCTACATTTACCAGACATGTTAACGCCATTATTTCAAAGTTGTACATTATGCTTGGTTTCATTAAACGAAACTGCAAGGACTTTATGACCCGTTAACTTTGACATCATTATATACGTATGCTTTGTTCGGTCCATTATGGAGTATGCATTTCCTGTTTGGTCACCCTCCTACCACTGTCATTCTGAGAGGATTGAGAGTATCCAGAAAGAGTTTATTTTGTTCGCGCCATGATGTTTACGAGCGGTAATGAACTACGGTCTTTCTGATCCAATTCCGAGGGTATCGTGGGTGTTCAACAAGGTTTACGGAGCTTTCGATTATCACTTGTTGAGAAATTCATTCAAGAAAGCTTTATATAATATTTTGTAGTCGAGGTCATAATTTTTTTTTACCAATTGGAATCAATGAATTTGGACCAATTGTTTTGTTGTGCCGATTGTAGTCACTGCAGGCACCATTTATAAATAAATAAATAAATAATCTGATAATAAATAAAACTAACTTAGATGCGGTTAATACCGTTGAAAATAGAATATGTTGAATGTGTAAATCTAGCTTAATACATAGGCTGGGAAGCAAATCGTTGGGAAGCAAATGGTAGGGTATTTCTTCACGAAAACCGGTCATGTGGCTACTGTGGCTCTTGAAAATGAAAAGACAGTCGATTCAGCTTGGTATACAACCATTTGTTTGCCCGAAGTTTTCAACAAATTGAGAGAAAACAATGCAAAACGGCGAATCATTTTGCACCACGATAATGCGAGCTCACTCACATCACATCAAACAAGCGAGAGTATTTGAGCACTCAAACGATCGAATTGATGTGTCATTCGCCTTACAACTCCAACTTGGCACCCAATGACTTCTTCCTGTTTCCAACAATCAAAGATAAGATGCGTGGACAACAATTTTTATCGCCTGAAGAAGCGATTGAAGCGTTCAAAAACTATGTTTTGGAGCTATCATCTTCAGACTGGCAAAAATGTTTCGATAAATGGTTTGAGCGTATGCAAAAGTGTATATAGATCTTAAAGGCGAATATTTTGAAAAACAATAAAGCATTTTTTGATAAAAATTTTGAATTTTTTTCTCTAAACTTGTACGGCAGCCCTCGTTATGACTACAAACAAATTTATTTTTATTGAAAATTCGATATAGGATAGCCAACCACAAGCAGAAGTTTTTGATAAACTGAGGAGAACTTATGTGGTCCTATAAAATCAAAAAATTATGGTGAAAATTGTAATTTATAAATTTTCTTCAAATTTTCCATGTAGCCTCAGTATGGCTTAAGTCAGGAGAAAAACAATCGAAAGTATGTATTGGTTACTAATGGAAGTTTATGAAATATGGGCCAGAAACTGAGAAGAACATAATTGGTCGCAGAAGATCAAACAATTATAGTAAAAATTCTAATCCATACATTTTCTTCAAATTTTCCATGTAGTATGACCTAAGTCATTAGAAAATAGCCGAGAGTACTGTACTAGCGGAAGTTTAGGAGATATGGACCATAAATTGAGAATAACTTAAACGGCCGCAGAAAATCATAAAATTAATGTGAAAATTCTAATCCATAAATTTTCCATGTAGAATCAGAAAAACAACCGAGAGTACTGTTACTAGTGAAAGATTAGGAGATACTGGCAAGAAACTGACAATAACTTTTATGATCGCAGAAAATCATAAAATTATAGTGAAAAATCAAATCCATAAATTTTCCTCAAGTTTGGCATGTAGTCTCAGCATGACCTCAGTCATTAGAAAAACATCCGAGAGTAGTGTTTACTGGTGGAAATTTACGAAATATTGGCCGGAAACTAAGAAGAACTTATATCGCAGATATATTCATAAAATTATAGTGAAAATTCTAATTCTAATTCTCTTTATGACCTTAGCTATTAGAGAAACAACCAACAGTATTGGTTACTTGTGGCGATTTTTGAGATATTGGCCAGAAACTGAGGAGAACTTATATGGCCGCAGATAATCAAAAAAATACAGTGAAAATTCCTAATTATCCCTGTATGCGATGCAATTTTTACAATAATTAATAAAGAAATAGCCGAGTCGTCCAGTTTAAAACCTAAAATTTATATGTCAATCAAAAATCACTCTATAAACCAAATTTCATAATGATAGGCTATGAAATGGCTTTGTTTAGTTCAGCATGAACAGATCCTAGAATTTTGTTCCAAACTCACTTTAAAATCCTTAACAAATACTATTATCCAAATTTCATTGTAATTAGTGAAGAAATGGTGGAAAAAAGGAATATTGTTAAATTTTAAGATTTCATATATTGAGTGGCTTTACTTCGGAGACCAATCAATTTTTCATTTAAAGGCTCACTTTTAATATTTTATTCCGCAGGGACGTTAGTAGATTAGTACAAAAAAGATTCAGAATGAATAAAAAATTTCCGCTGGTAATTATATAACAAATAAATTCTCTGTTGTGATAGTCCTGCCACTTGTGGCGAGTAGCGTAATCTCTTATTTTCCACTGGAAAATCTCCGCTATTTTATACAGCATAGTATACAGCAATACCATTTTATTTTCTTTCGGCTGAAACGTTCGGCTACTTTAATAGTATTTAATAAATAACGTTTGGAATTTTACGCTGAGTATTTGATAAACCGAAAGCGCAAAATTTGTAGCAAGATGTATTAAGAAATTTTCCATTTAATTAACTTTGGCCTAGCGAGGAAATTTATAAACTTTTTTATCAAAATTATGCAACGGTTGCCCTGAGCTGTACACATAAATACATAAAAGCATACTTTTATAGAAATATTTATTTTGGTTAAAATAATATTTTGTTGCTCAGCGAACAATGCAAGAGTAACAAAACCATTTCCGCTCGAGCTGCAAACAGAGTTTTTTTAGTCCTACAAACTTGCTTAATTCTCCAAAACGGCTTTTAACAAATATTTGTGTAGAATTTTATTCTCAGTCAAAAAATCAATTCCTTGGGAAGTTGAGGTAATCCCATTACTTATATTTTAACCCCTTACGTATATTTATTTAAGTTATTTCCATCTGCACCTACGCGAATTAAAAAAAACACTTCTGGCTCAATATTTATCCATAAGTAGTTTAAGAGCTGACTACATTTTTATAAGGCGATACATTAACAGAAAATATCGAAACTTACCTTCTTTATCACATTAACAGAAGAAAACCTAACATTCGTTTGTTTTTCCTTTCTTTTATTACAGAACAATAAGTTAATTATCATTTTCGTTTGAAAAAGTTTGTCTTGATTTTATTTTGTTTTTGTGTTTCCTTTTGTTTTGTTTTAGGAATAAGAATTCCGAAAAACTTTATATCTTGGAGGTGAAAATTAAATTTTTTTTCCTTACTTTTATTATTACAGATAATATTTTATTTATTTTTGTTTTTGTGTAATTGGTACGAAGAAGGACATAATTTTTGCTTCATTTTATGAATTGACTACTGAAATGAAGAATTTTGGCTTTTTTTGTTTTTTTTTTAAATTATAATAAAAGATAACCTTTCAAAATGAGAATTGTGTACAATCTACATTTTCCAGTTGGGTAAATTTATTCATTTTGCTGCCATTCGTTTTTCGTTTGGTTGTTTCAACATAAGGTGCCAAAATATGCTCATAATTTTAGATGATGGTAATTTTTATTTTTTGGATAATGAATTGTTTCGAGTGTTTTATGTCTGAGTAATCATCATTTTGATGGTATCGTGTACATCACGGATATATTAATTTTAATTCCAGTCAACTTTTGTACTATTTATGGTGGTTGCAGATTACATATAAATGGCGATGTTAGATTAAGCCTCCCCCTCCCCCCCCCACGGAAGACGATAAACATTCAGAACGCAACTCAATTTGGTAAACATATGTACTTTAGTTTGTATTATTGCAAAAGGAATTTTAGTAAAGATCACGCGCTCCCAGTGTTGTGTCGTATTGCCTACTCCTTGTAGATATTAAAATTCGAGAATGTTTTTATAGATAATTAAAAAATAACGTCGATAATGTAGATAATTTAAACAATGGCGAAAGTATTTTTAGAAATCAACAAAATTCTATGATTTTTTGTATATGGAACCATGTCGTCTCCATGGAGCTTCCTTTTTACGTCACATTTGAAAAATTTAAACCGAAATTTTTTTGTAGTGTCATTGATGTACTCCCCTCCTAATCAAAGCCATCTATGATTTAGAGAGCCTTATTATAAAAAATTGTACATTATTTAGAGGGGAAACTTTTTCTATTCCCCATAAGAAACAATGTAAAATAATGAATATTTGAGTTAATTTTTACGACCAAATTTTCATTCGGTAATTTAGACTTTTATTATACACGATTATGTAATGTGTAATTGATGAAAGAGATAAGTAATTTAAATGTTTTTGGCCCTTTTCCAATTAATTACTTATTTGTGGAGACTTACTTATTCAAATAAGAAACCTCATGAGGTGAGTTGTTTAAATGAGTACGTCTGCACAGAAATGTCCTCCAAAATTGTGTTTTGACTAATTGTAATTACATGCCGTTTATATTTTCAAATCTAGTGAAAACGACGAAGTTTAGTGAAAGATCGAGACACATAGTTTCGTTTCGTTCCGACCTTCAAGTTAAAATATGTCAAAACGTATGAAAAACGGAAAACTTGTCACAATGTTATGTTTAAAAACGAACCGAACCGAAAGAGTTGATCAAATTTGAATAAACACTTATACAATAACCTCAAAATATTAATTTTGACGTATGGCGTTTAGTTTTTCTGTTTTTAGTTTAATAAAGGGTGTTTTTTTAAGAGGTTGCCGATTTTTTTTTTGAATAAAACACATATAAAATTATGAAATGACCAAAATTTTTTTTTATTTGGTAGATAATTTTTTGGCATTTAACATTTAAACACAATTTCTGGCATATGGCTACCACGACTATTTTTCACAAATGTCATTCTGGAGGTCCAATTTTCCAGCACTTTTTCAAGCATTTGAGGGCGTATGTCAGCAATGACACGTTGAATATTGGTTTCCAAAGCGTCAATCGATTGAGGTTTATCCAAATATAACACCAAAACATTTATGTTTATATTGAACTGAGTTGTTCTCAAAAAAATGGACAAAGAAAAATTTATTGAAGAAGTTAAAAAGTTTCCCGTACTTTACGATAAACAAAACAAATTTGATCTTGACCATAAACTTAAAGATAATGTATGGAAAGACATTTCTGATAAATTTAGTATTGACGGTAATGAAAAATTGTTTTAATAAAATATAGGGTGTCTCAGCAAGAGCGCCGGATTTAAATTTGCCGCCATTTTGTTAATACGAGTTGTACGGTGATTTTTTTTGACAGTTGTCACGTACAGACCACGCGATTTAGGAATATGGAGAAATATTAAAACCAACAACGTTTAATTATTGTAAAACCACCTTACAAAATGGTGAAAGTTTTTCGCATAAATGTGACACTTACGCATCACCAATTTGGTTGGGTTTTCCATTAAGGTTCATCTACTTCAATGTTTTTATGATCTTATCCGCTTTTGCTTAAATTATCTAGTTCATCTTCTATCACAATACCATCAAATTGATTTCCAGTTGTAATATTATAATCGTAATTATCACTATGACTGCTATTATTTAGATCGCTTTTATTATCTGGTTTGGTAGTACCATAACTTTTTCGATTGCCGTTATTTCTATTGGTAGTCATCCACGTATCCAACGGTATAGCTGAACGTTTAATCAGTTTAGATGGTTTTATAGCGGGGTTCTCTATGCTATCATCTAACGCACATGTAGATAGAATGGGAACCATTTTTACATCCACTTCACTATCACTGTTTTCATCCATTTTATTTAATTTTTTACAAGTTAATCAATTCACGATTTTTAAAGCAATACAATTTTATGTGTTTAATGCACAAAAACGGTAGAAATATCAAATTATTTTATTAAATCGATTATATATAATAAAAAATAATTTTTTTTATTATTTTTTGAATTTTATTATTTATTTATTATTATTTTTTTATTTTAATCCATGCCATATTTTATGGGGCCGCAGCACTCCTAGCTCTTTCGCATTCTTACTTTACGCAACTCCTGCCAAATCGAAAACGTACGGTTATAGGACCGATTTAAGTTACCATCTGCGCATTTCATACCTCCATGTCAGCCTATAGTTCTGGGGATCGTAGTTGTGTTTCTTTTAATCACAGATCAGAATCTGTTGATGAAAATTTCCTTTTGCATTCTGCCCCTATCGGAGTCGAACCTGGTACCTCCCGATCCAAGCGCCAAAGCTTTAACCACTCTGCCATTTGGTCGGTTATTATTTATTTATTTCTGAGGCGAACACGTCTTTACTTAACGATGGTCAAAACGAATCTCCCTTATTAGCGCCTTTCCCTCCTGATAAGACCGCAGTTTCTTATTGGTTTGCCATTTTCTTTATTCTATAAATTACAGTGTTTATTGAGAAAATAAAGTATTAAATAAAATTTGTTTTTTTTTTAATTTTTTTATTTGGCACAAGCTCCAAAAATTTGATGCCATATGGCCCGTTTCAAAATTTGCAAATTTAACTTTTACATTTCTTACCATCATAATTTAATTTAAATTTCCTTTCATACACCTAGCACACATCGATCCCATTTCACACTTCTATCTGATTTGTTCGAATAAATTCATACACATTCTTATATACGTTCATTCCCTTTCATAATAATTCAGTTAAACTACTTGCACTCAATAGAACATCGAACATTTGTCTGCTCTGGTTAAATGCAGAACATTTCAGAATCAAATATTCGATGTCCTCCACAACCGAACAGCTTTCACATAATTCTCACACAACCAAATTGCGTTTCTTCAAACATTCTTTCCATTTCTCACTCGTTCCATAGTTTGTAACATTCTAGTATCTCCTTTGAGCACCTTAAAGAACGGTTGTCTCAAAGGAGACCTAACCAACTCAAAGTACTTCTTACCTTGCACCTGACATTTTTCAACAAACTCTCTCTCCCATTTTCTCCACAGATCCACCTAAAACATGCGAAGTACGTCTCTGGCATCCATGAATTCATATTCATTTACATCCTCAATCAAACAAGCCCGTTTCGCAAGCATATCGGCTCTTTCATTATCTTCAATCTGTAGGTGTGAAGTTATCCATTGAAGGATGACCTCCTTCCCACAAGATTGAAGATATTTATACAGCATTTCCACATACACATTCTCCTTCTCCCTTGTGTCATTGCCAGCTTGATCCCTTCCATAATCAATATCAATTCTGCATTTATTATACAGATACTGTCATGCACTCTTACCATTTTCTGGTTCCTCATTGAAGGAATATAAATTTTTACACCTACTTCCACATGTGCAACATAATTCATTCGTATTTTGCAAAATTCACTCTTAACTGATGACTCATTCATCATTGGTTTTGTTGTGTCACCAAACTTCAACCGCACTATTAGATTGCTCGGAGGGACTTTCGGATTTGCCGGACGACTCTTGGAGAATATGTTAATATTTTCCAAGGTTATCAGTGATCTTGTTGTCTCTTTCATTTCATTCACCAATTTCTTGTCCTTAGGTAACATTCGCACAGTCTCTCGTACGGTTATCCATTCCCTCTTATAATTAAGAAGGAATCACCCAATTCAGACCACAGAGTGTGTATTGGTGTCGAATCGATCGCTCCCAATACCACTCTAGCACACGCATTCTCCACAAGCATCAACTTTTTAAACCCAACCCACTCATTGCATACACAATTTTAGTTGACACTAGCGCCTTTCGTAACATATCGTTCACACCCGGACAAGCTCCCCATTTCGGTTTGCTCACCCTTTTAATCACGTTCCATCTACACGTACAATTCTCGGCCAATTTTTCCATATGCACTTTGAAACTCATTCTTCTGTCAATCCAGATTCCCAAATACCTAGTCAATTTCACACACTTAATTCTCTCATTATATATTCGCACATCAACCATCCGATTCGTTCTAAAATCCATACTACAACATTTCCTCAAATTTACCCTCAAATTCAATTCACTCAAACATTCGGTTACCTGATTCACACATTCTTGAGCCCGACTCAAGGCCTCCTCGATGGTACTGCCCTGGCCCATCAGGACCAAGTCATCTGCAAATTGCAACATGACGTTGCCCGAGGAGTTACACCTATGTATCGAGCTCGTGTACAGGTTGAATAGAGTCGGTGAGATTTGACGGCCTTGGGGGAGGCCCATAGTCACCGCTCCTTCCAACCTATACCCTCTACCACATAAAACTAACTTTCTCTCATTCATGAACTCATACACCCATTTGCAAATTTTCAAAGGAAACCCCAAGTCCATAAGGATCTGATAAAGTTTCCTTGGAACCACGTAATCATATACCCTTTCTAGTTATATCCAAAAATACCGCCACAACATACTTATTTTCCTTTTGTACTTCCCACACAAACTTTTCTACACATTCATTAGCAGAGTGGCTGTGACGAAACCCAATGGTGGTTTCCGGTAACAAATTTTCCTCATTCACAAATTTTTCTATACGACCTTTCATCATACCATTCACAATTTTAACAAGTACATTCAACATATATATTCCCCTGTAATTTGTTGCCAAATTCCTATCCCGATCTTTTTAGGGATAGGTACCACTCTGCTTTCCTTCCATTTTTCCAGTATCTGAATACTCATCCATACTTGATTGAGAATTGGAAGCAAGGCCGCCTCGGCTTCGAATTCTAATCTACCAATCATTTTATAAGTCACTCTGTTAGTTCCGGGGGTAGTATGTATATTTGGATATTTGTAAAACCCCTCGGAACTCTTCCCATTCAAACTCCTTACACATATCGTTCATAAATTCATTTTCATTATCAGGTAACAAAACTTCATATCTATCGCTCAAATTACTACCGACGTCCGTAATGATTTGTAAAAAGACACCTCCATTCTCTCTGTCATCTAACACTGCATTTCTGCCTTGCGCTCTATATCCTCTTACTCTATTAAATTTATCCCATACAACCTTAGTTGTGGTTCTATGTGCGATTTTGGACACATAGTCCCGCCAACTTTTCCTTTTACGGTCTATGTCAACATGTAGACCACCAAAGCATTTCCTGATCAAATAATGATCACTACCCAATTTCTCATCTGTGACATTCCAAGTGACTACTTGGCCCGCCCGCCCGCTAGATATTAAAGATAAAACTATCGCGCTGGCTGTCGATCCAACTCTCGGCATTCTAGTCGACCCACCATCATTCAGGACTACGAGATCGGAATCCAGAATGAGGCGGATCAACCAGTTACCTCTAGTATTAGTTCTTTCACTCTCCCATATTCTCGAATGCGCATTCATATCACCCGCTAGAATTACGTCACTTTTGCCCATTTTTTACCCATTCAAACAAAATTTGAAAATCTCGTTGGCTTCTCTCTCTGTCAGACGTAGACAACACTGGAGTTGCATAGATACTAACAAGTAACAAGTTTCTGTCCAGATTCCGAGTTTTGGCTGCGATGACTTCAATGTGCTCGAAACGCGATATGTCACAAAGGACCAGGCTGATATTGGCACGTGCCAATATCGCCACCCCGCCGAAGCCATCAGCCCTCGGTCTGGACAGATAATTGTATCCTTTCACCCGAAACGTCTTATTCTCACGCTCCCAAGTTTCACACAAAATCATCGCATTCACATCGTTATTGGTCAGATAATTCCGCAACATATCGCCATTGGCATATATACTGCGAATATTAATCTGACCAATTTTCAGGCATTCATTGGATCTCAACATTCGCTCTACCATTCGAAGAAATGAAGAAAGGAGAGGGCATTTATAAACGCAAATGCGTTCTCTCTTCCCCCTCCCTCATTCATCATCAATCATACTTACATGGTTATTTCCAAATAGTGTTAATTCTTTTGGAGTTAAATTAGAATGTCTCGTTGCTAGCCATGCTTCATTTTTTTTGGATTGTCTCTATGTCCATCGCTGTATTACAAGTTGTTTGTTGATTTGATTGCGGTTGTTGTTGTAATCTTTCTTGTTGTTGTTGTACTTGCTGTATTTGTTGTTGTAGTTTGTTCGTTTGTAGTAGTTGTTTTGGTTGTTGCGGCTGTTGTTGGTTTTGATGTTGTTGTACTTGATCTTTTTTGTCGCTGTTGTTGTTGTGGTTGGCTTAATTGTGTCTGTTGTTGCCTAGAAGTTGAAATGGTTGTTTGATATGGCTGTGGTTTTGTCTGTTCTAGTTGGTTTTCTTTGTTTTGTGGCTTTTGTGGTGTGTTTGGTGGGTTAAAGGCGGTTTTTAGTGTATCTGCATATGTTGTCTGGTTAGCTGGTGTGGTGTTTGCATGTAATCGAAAATATTTGGCTTTCGCCTCGGGAAATGTTAATCTACCTACAGTTTTAATTTTCACTATTTCTACTTCTCGTTTATATACTCGACATCCCTTACTGTTTCTGGTGTGTGCCTCTCCACAATTTATGCATTTTAGTGTAGTGCACGGCTGGTTGTGTGGTGTTACTTCACTACATTTGTAGCACTTAGGATCACTAGTGCATCTCTTTTTGGTGTGACCAAATTTGTGGTATTAAACGGATTCTTCAACGGATTTAGAATTTACAACCGAATGCTTAGTTGTATAAAGCCTGCCCTCACATATTCCGGTAATACTGGTAAATTAAAAGTCAGGATAATTGCTGCTGTGTCCGTTAAATTGTTTTCCACCCATTTCTTTATTTTATATACCTCTATGACGCCTTGGTCCTTAAGCCCTTTTTTGATTGCCTCCTCAGTTAAACTTTTTAGGTCGTGGCAGAAAATGATACCTTGGGAACTGTTTAATATGGGGTGTTAGGTCACGTTTATTTTGGCCAATTGTCCCAGAGATGTTGCCTTCAGTAATGCATCCGTCGCTCACTGATTTTTTGTCAGAACCAAGAGTTCTCCAGCTCTCGAGCGTTGCGTTATAATGATACCTTTGGTTATCATATCTAGCGCTTTTTGTATTCCAAAAGGTGAAAAGTTTGACAGGTTTTGTCCGTCATGCTCGTGCTTGATTATTAGATATTTTTCATTCACTCCATTGCAATCCATTATATCTGCACCGCCACCGAATCCTAATCTCTTTGTTCGCATTTCTTCGACCTTTTCCCTTTTGGAGGGTTGGGTAATATTTCCCAACATCCTCAACGGTGCGAATCTATTTGGGCTTTCAAACAACGCCCCTTTTAAAGGCCGAAGCCCTCCTTTTGCCCACCCCTGACTTTACCTACTGTCTAAAATCACGCCGATTAAATATAAACAAACACTTGTTGTTGTTGCCACCAAACAATAATTCATCCGCCTTTTGTTTTTGTTACACCGGTACAACCCCGCAACTGATGTGCAAAAATATTGGCCAAGCAATTAATTAATTTTACGCCTACCGTTCTTGGCCGTCATTCGGATGCAGATGTTTTATTGTCTGTTATTTTTTTTTTTGAGTATAAATAGTGCATATTTTGTAAGATTAAGTTATTCTGTAAGTGATCTTAGTCAAATAAAGATTAAAGTGCAATTTTAGTTTAAAAAATGGGAAAAGTTAGCGAGCAGTGTAAAAGCAATATGTTGATTTTGGCACGGGAAAATTAAATCACGCGTGAAATAGCAGAAAAATTTAACATTCCTAAGAGTACTGTCGCGTGGAATTTAAAAACATGTGAGAGATAGGCAGTACCCAAAGAAATAAAGGCTCTGGAAGGCCCAGAAAGACAACACCAGTGGTAGATCGTTTCATAATATTACAATTGTTACGATTACATGATCGTAACAAGCGCTGTTTGATTTTATTCCCCATGGTTTGTGTCTTCGCTTTCGGAGTTGTGTAATGTTTGTACACGTCGTGGTGATGGCGCGAGGGTGAGTAAGAAGAGGAGAGAGAGAACAATGCGCATCGAATGGGTGTGTAAAGCAAAACATTCCATAAGAATGTTTTTCTTATATGCCTCTCGTTTACATCAATGCGAATTGATGTAAACGAGAGACAGAGAAGAAAGACAATTCTTCTGGAATGTTCTGCGCGTCGTTTGTGTGGCGTACGAGTATTTTTTTTGTTAGTCATTCGAGTTTTGATTTTTGTTGAGTAGAGTTTTAAATTTTTGGAAAATAGAGTTTTTTTTTTTGATTTGGGAAGATTCGAGTTATAAAATAATTTATAATATATAAAATAAATATAATAATAATTAGTTAATTTATAATTTATAAAATAAAATCAAAAAGGCTGCAAATAAAAAAAAAAAAATTTCAAAATTTGGTATTTTTAAATAATAAAAGTGATCGAAATTTATAGAAAATAATTTTACAAAATTTTTTCAAATAAATTAAAATATCGCGTGCTCAAAATTTTATGTGGTGCAATAAAATGTAAATTCGTTACGATAAATAATTATACGAAAAGTGCGAGTTGCTGTTAATAACAATATTTTTTTTACGATAAATTTTATGATAAAAAATCATTTTCATTATGGTCAGCGAAATGCTGCAAATTTCTAAAAAAACGTGCAAAATATAAATATTGTGATTCGTTTGATGGATACAACGTTTTACTATAAAAAGATTTACAAAAGGATTCATACGTCGCAAATTAATTCAAATCAAAGAATACGAGGGAAAGACAACGGGTGCCACATTAACTCATCAATAACGGTTCCGTATTAAACGGACCCCGTATTTTTTATATTTCATCGGGTGCCGTATATTATCAACGGGTACCACGTATATTTCGTCGGGTGCCGTATATTTCAACGGGTACCGCATATTTAAACGGGTGCCGTACATTTTCAACGGGTACCACGTATATTTCGTCGGGTGCCGTATATTTTAACGGGTGCCGTATATTTCATCGGGTGCCGTATATTTCAACGGGTGCCACGCATATTTTCATCGGGTGCCGTATATTTTCAACGGGTGCCACGCATATTTTCATCGAGTGCCACGCATATTTTCATCGGGTGCCGTATATTATCAACGGGTGCCACACATATTTTCAACGGGTGCTGTATATTTTCAACGGGTGCCGTACAAGGTCAACGGGCGGCCAACCGGCTATTTTAATTTTGGTATCGGGGAGAGGCCCCGCATCGGTCATTGTTGTTGGTTAGTATTAATTAAGGTACAATTTTTTTTATTTTTTATTTTCATTGTTATTTCATTTTTTTTGCTCATTTAAATTTTTTTTATTTCAAAATTTTTTTTAAATTTTTATATAAACATTTTGTAATCGAGCGCCGCATAACGGTCGCGCGCTCGATGTGCATTGTTGCTCTCTCTCTCTCTTTCTCGTTTCTCTCTCTCGTTCTCCCTTTCTGGTGTTTTCTTGTGTTTTTCCTTTAAAGAAAAAATGAATTACTAAATTTTTTTCGGTGTGGTATGATGGGAGCGGAAACTCCCTCTGTGTCGGCGTAGTGTTTGCGGTCCCTTGATGCCCGCATCCGATTCCGTAACCAGGGCTTGTCCCCGTTTGAATGCGGATGGATGCGCGCACCAAGGCACCACTCTCGGTTTATAATTTCGTTGTGTTCGTTCATCAGGTTCCGGCCGACGAGTTTCGGCGGAACTCCGGGTACATCTTTTGATTATTTGCGTTCCCCTAACTTTCTGTATGATCACGGTGTAAGCCAGGAGCCCTGTATGCCTCAAACCCCACGACCTTCGCACTTCTCCGCTGAGAACGTAGCCGGCAAAAATCACCGTGGAGGCCTCTGCAGGTGCTTAGTGATATCTGCAGGTTGGCAGTAGCCAGCCTGTAACACAATGTCGTCGGAACCGTTTTAAAACTTCGTCGGACATAAGACGGGATGTTGAGCGAGCAACGGGAAAACCAATTTCAGCCGCCTTAATGAGAAAAAAAACTTGTTAAAGCTGGTTTGAGAGCACTTAAACCAGTCCAGAAGCCTGATTTCACATTACTAGTGAAAAAAAAATGTTTGATATGGGCCCAGGAGCATGTTTCTTGGACTCCAGAGATGTGGAATGGTGTGAGTTGCTCCGATGAATCAAAATTCAAGCTGCATGTTGGAGATAGAAGAATTCTCGTAAGAAGAAAACCGGGCGAGAAGCTTAGCAACGAATGTCGTTTAAGACTTCCACCGAAAAATGAAGGAGTTATGATCTGGTGATGCTTTTCTGGAACTGAAACCGGTCAATTGTGCTTCCTTTGTTCCAGCACTACAGCAGCTGTTTTTCTGCAGGTCCTACACAACGAATTTGAGCCTTCTGTGTTAAAGCTTTTTGGCGAGACTTGCAAATTTATCTTTCAACAGGACTACGCTCCGTGCCATACCGCCAAATTTGTGAGTGATTAATTTTGAATTGTTGATAGACAAGCTTGAACCTCTATAAAACAATAAAAAACAAAACAAAAATTAAAAAATAGGTGCTTAATTTATTCCATTACTTTAATTCCAATCAACGTATTTTAAATATTTTGGCATTTTTCGGGATTTTGCCCCTAAATTGCAGGTAATTTTTTTTTTTCAAAAAATTACGTCATACATATATTTAAAATGAAACAATAGGCCAATTGCTTTCAAAAGTTTTGTAATTTTAGCAAAAAGACTCCAATTTGCAATAAAATAGGTTTGCCCAATTTTTTTCCCAGCACAGTAGTATGTAAGCCTAAATTATAATTTATAAAAAAATTGTTCGTTATGTTTTACTTTGACTTTTGTTTTTTCCGTTCCATTTACTATCTATGTTTTATTTCTTGTGAGTACTTTGCTAGCGAAAATGGAACGCAGCAGATGCTAAAACGATTTTTAATTTCGCAACGCTTTCGCAGTAACTACACGCGTTGACTATGTGATATTTGGTAGCACTGTATTGCGCGAATATCGCACTTATTGTGGAAGATGCCCTTGCACCTATTTGTCTAGTGTGCTCTAGCACCTATTTGCGGAATTTTTCTTTTTTCGGGGTCACCAGTTTGTAGAGGTAGAGTCGTTTGATGTAATTTAATCCAATGGAAAAATAAACTCTTAATTTTGACATTAATATTTATTTTAATATTTATATTTTTGGCTTCTGCTTGACTAGATTTGTGTTGCGAACTAACTTACTTATTTGTTCTTCTCATTGTTTTCATATTTTTTGACAAAGGAAAATCATACGCTCTATTAATTTTCGTAATTGTAAAATTTCCCCAATTTCTACACAACAATCATGTACCTGTTTTGGTTTGTACCTTGACTACGTTAAAGTCAATTCAAGTGCATTGGTTAGCTCCGAATAATCCACTATGGTTAGATTAAAAACCCGGTTTTATTATTGGACAACAAAATAAAGTACCCGAATCTGTAGAAGGCATATCGGAGAACCAATGCAAACGACAGGCAATAAAAAAAAATCAAATCAATTGCGTGTATAAACCGATTTACGAAGTTAACTTTTATGCGAAGTATCAAGTTCCCAGAAGTTAGTGGGGAAAAATTACCATATCGCTCTAGTGTGAGTAGAAGTTGGTAATAAACTTTACCCGCAACACCGAGCATCAAGGCAATGATGTCAGAAAACTACTTCATTCGCCCCTCGGTATAATTAAGGTAAAATAAAATGGTGGTTCCTCTTTAAAATTTTATTAATTATATTCCACAAATAAATTTGGCCGAAGTCGAAAAAATACTTATAAATATTCCGATTCTAATCAATAATTTATTCCACTTGCCGGGATTTTTTTTTGTTATTCTACCCAAAATTTATTAATGATTGATTTCATAACAAAACGAAAAGCTAAAAGAAAAATCTCTGATTGATTTATTTATTTCAAACGGATTGATTAATTTTTTGAACCAAACGCAAGAGAAAATGATAAAATAATCAGGACTCACAGCAAAAAAAATAGCTCGACTTTCCCCGAACAAGCAAAACAAAAATCATATTTTTTTATTATTATTTAATAATTAATCATTTTCTCATTATAAATAAAAAAAGATTTACTTGATTTTCTATTCAGTATATACAGAATCACTGTGGATCTTTTGTGTAACGATTTAAATTTAGAGAATTTTCTTCGTTTTCAGATAAAAACGAAATGTTTGTTGTTTGTGGTGGTATTTTCCACTGTCTACCACCCTGTGTATTATGCATAATGATATTTCAATTTGGGTCAACTACGCGCCAGTTTGATCAACTCTCTAATCAAATTGTAATTACAGCGATAAATCAGAAAACCCATAAAAATTATGTTGTTTTGATGTACCTCAGATGATGTTCAAAATCACATTTTAATGTGAGTCTCGAGTTTTTGCTAGGCGGGCGGACGGAATACCAATCGATTTGCGAAATAAAATTAATTCTAAGCGAATTTAAACTTAATTGATTTGTTATGTTTGGATAAAACAATTCTTGTATAGCATATAGCAAATAATCGACATAAATGTAATTACAAATTTTTATAGCAAAAATAAAACATTATAATAATTACATTTAAAATTCATTACTATTTTCATTTCGTCTCGAATTTTTCCTAAAATCGATCGAACTAATTTTTATTTTGTTGCAATTTGCTGATTGAAAATAACTAATTAAAAAATAAATAATTTCGTATAAATTTTTGTAATGAATTATGAATTGTATTTATTAGTACAGTTTGAAATGGGAAATTTATTTAAAAATGTGAAGCTGACTTACTATGGTAGAAATCGGATTTAGAACAGATTTTTCGATCAGTTTGCCATAAAATTTTAGAAAATAAATGAATTTACCGACAAATTTACTTAAAATTGACTTTTACCTTAACCCTTGTATCAATACCCGTCCACCCGGGTGGCCAATTAGATTTCAAATGCTCATAACTTTGACAATTTGATAGTTACACAGTTCGTATTCCTTGACATCCTAGAACTCAATATTAGAACAGATTATTAGTTTAAAACTATTTTTACCCGTGTAGTCTATACCCAGCCATCCGGGAGGCCAATTAAAAAACACTTAGAAAACTTTTTTTAAATTATTTTAGTGTCTAACTTAAATCATATTTCATAAATTTAACATGAATTGATTACAAAATCACATTTCATCACAGATAAAAACTAAAATTATAAAATTTAATTCAGTCTAGACAAACAAAAATATAATTAAAAAATCAATCTGTAAAAAAATTATTTAAAATTTCATAATTGTTAGCACTTACAACACTTTACTTGTTGATATGTTCAACACACACTGGCTTACGAATACTACAAGATTTCCGTGAATCGTTTCTTCGGATCCGCAGACAAACAAATCCACCATTTTCCAACTTGAGTAATTCAACCTCTGCTGTCGCGAGACCTATTATATGTCTCAGCCGTTGCTGGTTTCTGTTTAGAATTGTTTCACGAAGCGGTTTGCCAAGTATCGCTGAACGTGAATTAAAATTGGTACATATATTTGGTATGGTTGATTGATCTAAAATATGCGGAAGAGCCTACTGGAGGGCTAAATCTTTCAAAAATTCTCGACCATTATGTGTTCTGTTTGATCTGGCTGGATTGTTCTCTATCTACATTTTGTTGCTCGCGATGCAAGCAACGTCAATAATATTGTAAAAAAATGCTATAGGCCCTCTTTGCGTCCTTCTTTTGGTTGAATAATAAGTGACCAGCTTATCTATATTTTTTCTCCAATTACTTGCCTGCATAATGTTGGGTAGATCACAATAAAACATTTTTCTTTTTCTTTGGGATGTAAGAACAGAGTGTAACATTATCATCGCTGAATCCAATTATTGATAAACAGATCTGGATGGTAACATTTATTTTGGAACAGCCTATTTGTTTTTTTAGGGTCCCAACTATGGATAAGTTCCAAGAAATCATAAGCGGGTAAGAGGCAATTACATAGGTCCTTTACTATCCGTTCTCCTTGATTGGTTTCTCTACCTGATGGTTGTTTACCAGTTTAGATCTGCGCCGTTATTGGATATGAGTTATAGCAGCATCGTAAACCCACCAAGTTTTAATTTCATATATTAGGCATATATTGGGTGAATCTTGTTCGCCCTGCACAAAATAAAATAATTTTTTTAGTTATAAAAAAACGATAATCGTAATAACCCGAAAAAAAATTATGTGTAACAAAGGTAAATATTTTAACCAAGCTCAAATAAAATATAACGCAGTAAATCATATTTATTGTAATGTGGGAAATAATTTCTATTTCTAAAAGAATGTACCATTGTATACAAACAAAAGGAAATAATACCCCAGCTGGTACACCAATAACAACATTGGTAAATCCACTCTCTGTGGAGACTGACCCTATGGATTCTGGGAAGGGCCATATATTGCATTATCAGGGAGCATCAAAACCGTTCCAGAGAAGATCAAATTTACAAAGATCACCGATAAAGAAAAATAGAAGCAACTTGGTAGCTGTCCAAGCCGATCCTTTTTTTAACGCTATACCTAGATGTTCTGGACAAACATCAACGAAATAAGTGACGCAACCGGAATTTTTACTTTGCAAATAGCCGAATCTAGTAGAACAACTATTGATCTAGAAAAGGAGAATATGGATCTCTTGGTGACGCTAGAGCATATGGAGCAATTATTTGCCAAGATAAGCGAAGAAATTGAGTATGTAAAGCGAGAAAATGAAAACCTAAAAATGAATCGGGATTCATAAGAAGATGCAATATAGGAAGCATTGAACCAGACAAACTGATCTATTCCACTGATGAAGATGAATTACAAAGAGAGACGGACTGGACCCTAAAGAAGAAAAAATAGTCCAGGTCGAGTTAGAAAAGAAAAGCTGAATCGTCACCTGAGGCTGAGCAATTAAATGGTAGGGGACAATCTAGTCCAGATTCAAAAGATGCTCTACCCAAAACCAGTCAACCAAATGGTAGTAAATTTACCAAGAATATTACACCAAATTTGGTGCAACCGAAAGAAAAATCACCCCCACCAATAAATATTGTGGGTGTAACCAGTTACCCAGAAATTCAGTCACTGATGAAATCGGTTAATGACAAAGACTATATGGTAACATCGTTAAACAATGACGTTCGGAAAATTAATACTCTGGACTCAGATACTTATAGAACCTTATCTATGAAATCGAATGCTGAAAAGTATCAATGGGTCGAAGAAATAATGGAAGACTTACACAGTGAAGGTCTTAAAATACTAGATGCTGTGAATATTGTTAAAAAAGAGAGAACAGAAATCAAGGAAGGAAACCAAATTATCAGTAAAAGGGGTTTCCCTCTTTTTATGCTGGTATTTGACAACAAAGAGAATGTTCAAAACATATATGGAATAAAAGGAATCCTCACATGAAGGTGAAAATCGAACCAATGAGGAGAACCACAACTCGTATACCCCAATGCAAGAAATGTCAGCCATTTAATCACACCCAACGATATTGCGGCCGGGATCCAAGATGTGTAAAATATTCAGGTAATCATTTTACCCAGGCATGTACAATAGGGAGAGATGTGCCAGCCAAGTGTACTAATTGTAAGAGCCAACATCCGGCTAATTATCGAGGCTGTGAGGTTGCTAAACGACTACAAAAATTATGAGATAAACAAGAAATCAACTGCAAAATCACGAAAATTAAATGGTTCAAATATCAAATCAGATGGATCAAAACCCACAACCAAGCAATACAGGGTAAATAAGTTCGTTTGCGCAGGTAGTGAAAGGTTTGGTTTCAACCAAAAATATGGGCTCCGAAAATAACCAAATTATGGAAAACATTATGAACAGCGTCACAGCTATTACAAAGCGGCTAGATGACCAAAATAATCTGAACAATATGATACTTGATCAACTGAAGGTAATGCAACTCCTTCAACGCAATCCAACAAAAAATATTAAGTAAGAACACCACTTTCAAAATAGCAATCTGGAATGCGAATGGCATTAAGCAACATATTCCAGAAATATAAATATTTCTAAATTCAGAAAAAATCGACATTTTATTAATATCTGAAAGCATTAAAATACGGGTCATAAAATACGGGCTTATAACTTATATCACTCCATTCATCCAGCGGAAAGAGCAAGAGGTGGTTCGGCATTACTAATAAAAGATAATATAAAACACCATTTGGAATCAAATATCGAAGAAGAAACAATGCAAGTCACTACTGTAAGGATCAAAATTAAACACAGACTGCTTACTGTCTCTGCAATAAATTGTCCTCCCCGGCATAACTTGAAAAGGAAGGACTACCTTAAACTATTTAAATCGCTTGGACGTGATTTTATTATTGGAGGTGACTTTAATGCGAAAAACCCACAAGCAGAGCAGACATCAAAATGTGAATTTTACTCTGGTGGTTCCCCAACATACTAGCTCATGTGACGGAACGAAGATACCTGACCTAATAAACTTTTATGTAGCAAGAGGTATATCCCAGAACTACATTCACATTGAAGACAATAATTCTCTAGTATCGGATCATTCCCCGGTTATCATGACAGTCAGTGGATTGGTAATTCAAAGGGAGAGTATACCCAGATTAATATGCTCCAGCATATTTCTGGTCGTCGCTCAAGCGTTCGATAAAGTCTGGCACAGTAGACTGGATTCCAAGTTGCACAGAGCCATACTAAGATCTTATTTATCCAATAGACATTTTCGTGTGAAATATGAGAATGAATACTCCGAACTAAAGAAAATCTCTGCCGGTGTCCCACAGGGGAATGTCTTAGGACCAATCCTGTATTTGAGTAACTTTACATATCAAAAGGCTTCCCATCAACCGATAGAAATTAACTCACGACTGGTGACATATGCAAACATATCTAAATAACTTGGCATGACACTCGATGCCAAGCTCAAGAGGAGAGAGCATGTCAAGAAGAAAAAAGAAGAACTTAATATTAAGTTCAGAAAAATGTATTGTCTTATAGGTAGAGCCTCTGAGCTTACAATATACAACAAGCTGCTGCTATATCGACAAATACTGAAGCCGGTAAGGAACTACGGTATTCAACTCAGGGGAAGTACTAAGCAAACAACCGCCAAACTGATGCGGACGTTTCAAAATAAGGTTCTCCGTAGCATCGTAAATGCTCCGTGATACACAAGAAATGAAGACCTTCACAGGAACTTACAGATGGAATACAATAAAAAGCATACCACCAAACACGAAATAAGGCTCCAGGAATATGGAACCCCCTATATTCGCCATATGATAGTTAACCCTGTCGTTGAAAGAAGACTTCAAAGAACGAGGCCACCAAATTAAAATTAGTTCTTTAAATAGGTTTAATTAATTTTGGGACTATCTATTGGGTTTCACCCCAACAAATCAGAAGTGTTTAAGAAATGTAAAATTTGCAAATTTGAAAGATAAATTGCTAGATGAGCACAGTCTCAGTTGTAATTAATAAAGCAAAAAAAAAAAATTTCTAAAAGTTACATAGTGTTTTGTAATTTTAGTCATAAATATAAAATTCACTAGCTCAACATGCACATGAGAAATATATGTATATCTCGAATTTAAATTTTTAAGACGAGTTCGTTTTTGCTCTGGCTCGGTCGACTTGGTTTTGGTAGTGTAGTGTGTTTTTATGATCGTAGATTTTAGATTTTCGTTCTGTCTTCAGCTTTATTTTCCAGTGGAATCTTTCTTTTCTTTAGCTGTTGGCAATAGGCCTACGCCTTACTCGTGTGTGTCTTGTCTAACATATAGTACACTAGATATTAGCATGATTTGTTGGTAAATCTTTAATATTATTCAATCTGAATTCACTAAGGCCTAGTTTTTCAACATTTTAGCACTTCGTTTCTCTTTCAACTTGTGATAGACTGATGTCTCCGTTAAAGTTTAAATATTCCAATTCGTGATTCTTCATGATAGCCAATTGTCGACCATACATTCTTCTATAAAGTTCCCACATGTAGTCACGCGCATCTGTACTAGACCAAGCAATGGTTGAATAAATTGAAACAACATTTCAAATGTCATTTTTGAAGTTGGCCAGTTACTCAAATTTAGACATATTGCTGGTACTGACTACTTAGTCAGCATTCGTTCTAATACCTACTATAGTTCTTGAAAGTTATTGATGATTTACATATAATTATATATAGGGTTAAATCGAACGTGGAAGATTGTTCGATCCTAACATACGGCTGGCACTGGAGAGCTCACAATATTTTGCTTTTATCATTACCAAAACCAAACATACAAACCATTTCCTTTCATGTGGGATTTACGAAGTAGGCCACTCACTCCAACTTGAACGTACGGCTGGTGCTGGTCACTTGACAGCATTCACTGCATTACGTACCATCATGGGGGGAGGGGCGGGCACATAGAAGCTGGAAGTTTGTGCCAATCCTACCATACGGGGGGCACTGGGGAGCTTACTATAGGTTGTTCTTAGTATTTTCAACTCAAAACATGACGAATTATTATTTCTCACTTAAAATATAAATAATTACTACCGCCAACCCACAATACATTATTCCAATATTTTAGTTTTTATTTGTTTTACAAAAATAACAAATAAACTAATAAAAACTTGTGATATTTTGTTGTTGTGTTTATTTAACAAAAAATCTTTTTTTAGTGAAATAAAATGAAACACTGGGGAGAAATATAACGGTTTCGTGTAAATAATTTTTCCATGGTTGAAAAATCTAGGATGGCCTATATGCTTGGTACATGGTCATGATCTAGCATACGACGAAAACATCCAATTCAAGCCTGATAAAGTAAACTTAAAAAAAACACACAAAATATTCGGAATGTATTGTAATTTTTATTTCATTTTACAGATTGATCCTTGCCATTTTTAGTTAAACAAGATATCATTCAAATGTCCTCCACGGGACTTCTTACAGGCCTTGATTCTTTTGCGGTAATTTTCAATGACTTTTCGGCACATTTCGGGCGGTATCTCGGCCATTACCTTACGAATATTAGTTTTCAATTCGTCAAGAGTTTGAGGATTGTTTGCGTAAACACGATCTTTCGCGTAGCCCCACAAAAAGAAATCAAAAGGCGTTAAATCACAGGATCTTGGAGGCCAATTGACATCAGCCAAGCGAAAAATAAGCTTCATCACTGAAGAAAATTTTGTTCGAAAAATCAGCATCGACGGCCTGTTTTTCCAACACCCAATTTGCGTATGTTAAATGCTCCATATTCTTAAATGGCAGAATGTCAACTAAATAAATGACAGCGTACTTGACGTTTATCTTTGACAGATGTCGGTATACAGATTTCTACTTTATCAACCTCGAATTGGATAACCCTTACATCGATTAGTTTCATATTTAACTGGATGTAAACCTACAACTTGGTAGCGATACACAATAGGCGCGAATTGCTAGATTATTATTTTATTGCTATTTTCTACTAGATCAGTTCGAAAAAGTGGATCTACTAAATCCATTAAAATAACGCATCTCAGTAGGCAGCTAAATGATCAGGACTTCTCTCACTTAGCTAGACACAGAAACAACTATGGCGATTATGAACCGCAGTGAACATGATGTGTATAACATTTTCCATCAAATTAAACTTTTGTTTGATTTTTGTTTAAGTAAAAATAATTGTAAAAGTAGATTGAGGCGATTTAATGCCCTCCCCCCCAATTGATTTTGTAACTGTTACAATTATTTTTATGTTTTTAATCTTCAAATCCAAAGCAGATTAGATACATTCAAATCCGCCCACAGAATTATCAAATACACCTATTCAACTACAAAATTAGGGTAACACAAATATTAATTGGGCAAAATGCTAATAAAGCCAATAAATTTAGTATCATCGGCGAATCATCATTTCGAATATCTCATTAAAATTGGAATTAAAACATGAAATAAATCCTCGAGAAATAGTATTTCAAATGGCAAGTCGATAACACAAATTGATGCGAATAACATTTCTACTTGATTCGTAGAAAAGCAGAGTCGACAAAGTAATAAAACTCCTACACTAGTTTTCTGCTAAAAAGACGTAAATTAGGGACAAGAATTCATCAATCCAATTAAAATAAGCTGTTTAAAAGCATTTGGATAGATGTGTATTTGACACCTTCGTAAATCCTATCACATTCAGGTACAAAACATACCATTATTTTGATTTAAATTACAGTCGCTGGGTAAACACTAAAGTGATTAGGTTCTTCATAGAAGGAAAAACATCGTTCCTATTTTGTTCTCTAGTATAAACTCGTCCGGTTATCCCCTGGAATCTTCGCAAGCCTTTGGTCCTAAAGCCTATTCAATCAATTACGTAATTAGTAGATTTTTTACGATCTAAGTGTCCCATCTAACTTGTTCAAAAATCAGCTCAAAATTAAACTTATGTGAACTATAGATTGTAGTGCCATACAATAATTGAATAGGCCCACAAAGAATGTCAATAACATCTATTTAAATTACACTTAATTCTCATAATATCCCAAACTGCCTATTAAGCAAATCCTTTATGTTACATTATACATATATGAAAAGACATTTTTAACCAAAAACATCTTTAACCACACGTTTGTGTTTTCTTGTGTCTTAACAAATATTTTTCGGTATAACATTCAACCACGCAGCGCAGTTGAATGTAATACTAGTCAACAAAAATATCCATTTTCCAAATTTCAATTACGAAAACATAAAAACAACAAAAATCTAAAATAAACAAGAAAACTCCGAGATATTTTCGAAAACCGAAGATAAACATTTTTGCGCCAATTTGTTTCCCCTCGTATTCTTTTTTTTATTATTTTGCAATTCGAAAACAGCACTGCGCATTTTCATTTTTTCGTAAAGGCATCGCTATCGTTGCCCTATTTTGTCCTGTAGCTGAATATCATTTTGAACCAACACATAATTCTGTTTCAACTTCCAGGATGTATTGTACTCTTCTATGTTTCCCTTTCATTTTCCAATTATTCATAATTTATCCCAAAACCTAAAATATTTTGCTGTACTTCTCGGCTTACGTAAATGCAAACAAAAAAAAAAACTTTCCCAGGTTTTTGAGTTTTCTTGCGAATTTAGTGCATTTTCTACTCTTATCAAAGTCAGACATATTTAATGACTCCGATATTTTTAGCCACAACAATTTTTTCGGCAATGTCTTAAATATTAATATTTACATTTTCTTTTGTTTGTTTTGATGTTTTATTGATTTAAATGGGTTCGCAAGGTACACATCCAAGAATTGTTATACACGTCAGTTAACATAAAAATTTAAAGGTAGGACTTGATTGACGTAAATCAGTGATTTTATTTTGTTGTTGTTTTTTTTTCATTTAATTTTGATTTTCAGGTCAATATTATTCAGACAGAAAAAAGGTTTTTTTGTTAACTGATTTGGTTATTTTGACATTTGGGGAAAAATGCCAAAACGTATAAATAGAATGACCTTTCATTAACGAGAAAAATAGCATACGGGGATACAAGTTTTCTCTCCAAGAAAGGACAATAATAAATATATTTTGACAGGTTTGCCATTGAATAGCGTTTTTTTTTGTTTCTTTAGTCTGAATATGTACTTAGAATAGTCGAAGAATTTTCTACTCGGTTCATTCACAGTTTAACAGTTCATTTATTTATATTAGCGAAACTGTCAAACATTTTATTTGTTTGGTTTATCTCACGATTTAATTTTCTCTATCGATATATGGCCGGAAAATATAAGGCCACACAAAAACAAAATGAAAAGGAAAATTTATTTGACAAATGTAAACGTAACAAATCTGTCGTATACAATAATATTTTGTTGGTTTTATTCGACAGCATCTCATTTTCTCGAAACAAAGATCAAATTTCTTTTGTAACATGTTAAGTTATATGGCATGTGTCTTCATAATCAGATCTATTAAGAAAACAATTAACAATAATGTATCGGAGGTATTGAATGTTGGCATAGGGGTGGGCATCAATAAATTAATATTGATTACTCCCACAAAAAGTAATTTTCGGTTAGAACGATTTATTTGTTTGAGAAGGAAGGTTAAGAATCTCCTATCGCAACGAATTTTGAGAACTGTATAGTCACAGGGAAATTATTAGAATGAATTCGTTGAATTGTTGTTACAAATATCAAACCCAATGCAGTTAACGGGCATATCAGCAAAAGGATCAAATTTAAATAATATGACAAGATTTAAAGGTCGCAAGAGAATTTTGCTATAAGCTGTCTTTTCATGAGATTTTTAAAATAATTTAGCGGAACATATATTTTGTAAACAATCAGTGAAACAGGTGAGATAATGGTGAAAATGGTAAAAATATTATACATACGAATGACTAGCACGTATAACGATTTTAACTTGAGCCTTCTAAGGAAGTAATATTGGTCTTGAATAAGAAGAATTGAACTTCCGACTTTTAAATCTTTGTCTTTTTGAAGAATACTCAGATCAGTGCACCTGTTTTTGGTCGATAAGTTGACTGATGCTGGAGACTCACAAAAAACAAAACGTTGTTGACTTGTTTGTTTCCATGTAAAAAATCACGAGTCACATGTGTGAGTCACGACAGAAATCCCATTTTGGAAATCCCACGGTTTTCTTATTTTGTCGAGTACTATTTGATTGTGCAATTTTGTGCGCCTAACGGTAAAATTTGTGCATAGTGTATTTTTGGGAGATAATGTGGGATTTCTGACGTGTTATCCACACATGTAACATTTTTCAGAAATGATTTTTTGAAATTAGGGTTGAATAAAAAAAAGGAAATAATGATTTAATAATTTGAAAACAAACAGGACAGAGTTTTCCAATAGGTTTTTTGTAGATCCCAGGGTGGGTCTTTACGAAGACCACACGCACGAGTCAATCAGCGCCAGGGTGAATATCAATTATATGTTCTAAAGACCAGGAACCGATATTCGGAAATTTGGATTTCTATTTTGTCCACTGCTGCAACGTGGCTAAGTAATCGGATTTCCAAACCATCCGATACCCATTCATCATATTCTACAGGAGCTGCCAGCGGTTAGTGTAAGATATTGCTTCATCAGAAGGGACATCAGGTAGCATGCTTGGTGGGTGACACATGAGAAAGTGTTCTGGACGCAACACTTCACAATTCTCGGAAAAATGTGTATCCACAGGGGCAATGGGTCGTGAATTTTAATGGTTAAATAATAACAGCTCATTATCAAAAATCCTTAATAAGCTTAAATTTGGGAGATTTGATTTAAACCAGTTTGGTTACAAATTTAATTTAGAAACCTTTTATTATAAGATCCAATGAATGTACGCATGACAAATGAGGTGAATGTGATGCTTTTGTGTGAAACATGGGAGCGTGAGGGTAAGACTTTTCGGTTAAGAGGGTACAATTTACTGTCCAGACCAAAACGGAACAAAATTAGCCTTGTCCTACGCGACACACCGGCACTCGAGCGCATCGAAGTCATCGCTGTCAAAACTCGGAATCTGAACAGAAATTTGTTAATTGTAATTGGGAGTGTATATATTTTGTTTGATTGGGTGGAATTCAAATTGACGTAATTTTAGGGGGTGATATGAATGCACATTCGAGAGTAGGAGGGTGTGTAAGAAATGATGCTTTAGGAACCTTGTTGACTCGCCTCATTCTGGATTCCGATCTCGTAATCCTGAATGATGGTGGGTTAAGTAGGATGCCGTCTGTGAGGTCGATAGCCAGTGCATTAGACTTGACATTAATGTATAGCGGGCTGCCGGCCCAAGTCACTTGGAATGATATGAATGAGAATTTGGGTAGCGATCATTATTTGATCAGGATGTGTTTACGTGGTGTAAATGTTGACATAGACCGTAAGATCATTATGGGTCGAACGTATGAATGAGATTCTCATTCATCCTTATGGAAGGATGAATGCAAAATTGAAAGAGGCTATCGGTAGAGCGAAAAGGATAAGTTGGCGAAACTATGCGACTAAAACGACACATACGACTAAGGATGTATGGGATAAGTTTAATAGAGTGAGAAGCTATAGAGTACAAGGCAAAAATACTGTGTTGGTTGACAGAGAGAATGGAAGTGTCCTTTTACAAATTATGATGGATGTTAGAAGCAATTTGAGCGATAGGAATGAATTTTTGTTACCTGATAATGAAAGTGATTAGATGAACGACATGTGTAAAGAATTTGAATAGGAAGAGTTCCGAGGGATTTTAGAATTATTTAAATCTACCATCCCCGGAACTAACAGAGTCAGTTATAAAATAATTGGATGATTGAAATTCGAGGCCAAGGTGACCTTGCTTCGAATTCTCGATCAAGTATGGATGAGTATTCAGATACTGGAAAAATGGAAGTTAAGCAGAATTCGAGAAAATGTTGTAGTACGGCTTTCCGAACGAATCGTATGGTCGATGTGCAAGGGGAATAATGACCGAATTGAGTGTGTAAATTTGACTAGGTACTTGAGAATCTGGATTGATAAGCGATTGAATTTTAGAGTGCTTATGGATAGATTAGTCGATAATTGCTAGAATGTGATTAAAAGGGTGAGCAAACCGAAATGGGCAGCTCATTCTGGTGTGACTGATATGTTACGAAAGGCGCTAGTGTCATCCAAAATTGCGTATGGAATGAGTGTTTATGGTGTTGGGTGCAAAGTCGGGTTTAAAAGTTAATAACTGTGGAGAATGCTTGTGCCAGAGTGATATTGAGGGCGATTAATTCAACCCCAATACACACGCTATGGTCTGAATTGGGTGACTCACCTCTTAATTATAAGAGGGAGTGGATCACCGTGCGAGCGACTGTGCGATTGGGCAATAAATTAAGGGCAATAAATTAGTGAATGAAATGAATGAAAGATTGCAAAGAGGGACGGAGTACCAAAGGACACAAAGGTCGCGGGTGATCTTGGAGAATATAAAGCCAAAAGTCCCTCCGAACAATCTAATTGTGCGTTTGAAGTTTGGTGATACAACAAAAGCGATGATGAATGAGTTATCGATTAAGAGTGAATTTTGCAAAATGTGAATGGGTTATTATGCACATGTGGAAGTGTAAACAGATGCTAGATGCAAGAATTTTTATTCCTTCAATGAGGAAAGAGAAAATGGTAAGTGTGCATGACAGTATCTGTATAATGAATGAAGGGATCAAGTTAGGCAATAACACAAGGGAGGAGAAGAGTAGTGTTATTCTCCGACTCCCGGAGTGGGTTAGGATTAATTAATAAAGGCAGGGGAACTCACGGCAATGTGTATGTGAAAATGTTGTATGAGTACCTTCAATCTGGTGAGAGTGAGATCATTCTTCAATGGATACCGTCACACCTACAAATTGAAGGTAATGAACGAGCCGATCATGGATGCAAGGGATGTACTTCGCATGTTTCAGGTGGAGAAAATGGAAGAGGGAGTTTGTTGAAAAATGTCAGTTAAAAGCAAGAAGTACTTTGTGTTGGTTAATTCTCCTTTGAGCCAACCTTTCTTTAAGGTGTTCAAAGGAGATACTAAAATGATACGAACGATGGAGTGCGTGAGATTGAATCATGGAAATTAGAAAGAATGCTTGAAGAAACGCAATTTGATCGCGGATGAATTATGTGAAAGTTGTTTGGTTGTGGAGGACATCGAAACTTTGGTTCTGAAATGTTCTGCCTTTAATCAAAACAGACAAATGTTCGATGTTCTATTGAGTGCAAGCAGTTTGACTGATTTATTACGAATGGGAATGAGCGTATATAAGAATGTGTATGATTTTATAAGAATGAATCAGATAGAAGTATGAAAGGGGATCGATGTGTGAAAGGTGAATAAAATAAAACTAAATTAAAAAATTGTATTTTGAAATTGGGCCAAATGGCACCTAATTATTGGAGCTAGTGTCAAAAAAAAAAAATAAAAAAAAACCTTTTATTCTTAATCGATTTATGCGCAAATGCTATATGCATTTCCGGTGTACCGATTTCCGCCAAATTTCGTTGGAACTCCCCAATTTATGAAAAAGTTTAAATATAAAGTTCGATTCAATCAGTAAATCCGTCTGAGCTGTAGAAAGCACACAGGAAAACAGACACCACCTCAGAACCACTTTTTCTGATTTCGTCAGTGTAGCGAATCTGCTAAAATACTGACTGTTACTTGACAAAATCAAATAATAAATACGCACACTTGGTTAAGCAACGACTTACCTCTATTCAATTTATAGAATCGGCAGTTACGTTTCAACTAAATTAGATATTTTCTTAGTACCACCCGAGTTCCATACTATTCGTTTGAGAAATTTCTTTGTTCCATCCATATTCATTTTTCAAAATCCCTTAATCTTAGCACTCAATCTCACCCATTTTTAGGAAAACCGCTGAATCCGAAACACCCTAAATAAAATTTCTCAAAATTGGGACTCGCCGCAATCCATTTCTCTCATTAAAAAGCCCTTATAGCCAAAATTTTTATCTAAATCGTTCGAACCAAAAATAATTTATAAAAGGTTTTAGGGCCGCACGGAGGAACTCACTGAACGAATTATACCGAAATTAGCGTCCATCGAAATCGATTCCTGGCATTTGATTGCTAACCGAAAAAATAATAAATAAAGGGACCCATGCCGCACCAGGCGACATCAAAACCATTTGAAGCGGAACAAATTGCGAACACAAATTGTGTCATGTTTACTATGGTAACCGTGTTACCATGGCAAACATGACACAACATGGTGCAATATCTAGCAACATGCCACAACATGATGCAACATCAAGCAACATGAAGCAACGTCATGCAACATGGTGTAATGTGAAGCATCATGAAGCAACTTCAAACAACATGGTGCTATATCTCAGAACATGGTGCAACATAACAGATTTTGCAAGATTATGTATTATGATGTACAATCATGAACACAGCGCAACATGGTGCAAATTTGCACAAGTTGGTACAACATGGTGACTCATCCATTTCCATGCATTCGAACATCTTACCCCGTCCAATTTTATCAAAATCATTCGAGCCAAATAAAATGTTAAAAGAAGGCCCAAGCCAACGTGACGCAACATAGTGGAACATGGCACAACATCCCACAAAAACGTTGTGCAATAAGACCAAACATAATGAAACATCCCACAATGTAGCGCAACATACAAAAAGCAACATCGTGCAGCATCACACGACATAGGGCAACATGGTGAAACACCATGTGATATGGTCCAACATCACGCAACATGGTGTAATATAACGCTACATCACGCAACATTGTGCGGAATTTTTAAAAAATTAGAACTCCTTGTAATCGTTTGCTTGTATTTGAAAACCCTGTTTCGCTAAATTTGATTAAAATCGTTCAAGCCAAATAAAATGTTAAAAGAAAGCCTAATGCGTCCCTGCCCCGCTGGATGACCTCTTAAATGAATTTACTCGAAATAAGAACCCATTGAAATCGGTTTTTGCTACTCAAAAATCTCCCTCAGAACGGATTTTTTGAAATCGGTTTTTGGTAATCAAAAACCGCTTCTCCAGCGGTTATTATTCTTATAATAATAAGGGGACCCAAGGCACACTATTGGATCTTCTGAATGAGTTTTTCCGAAATCTGAACCATTCGTAATCGATTCCTGGCAAATCAACCCCGTTTCACAAATTTTTAATAAAATCATTCGAATAAAAATAACAAACGGCCCCTTAATCAGATTCTTACAGAATTAGGACGCATTGCAATCGATTGCTTGTACTCAAGTACCCTTCAGCAATTTTTATCAAAGCCGTTTGAGCTGGGACAAAGAAAAAAGAAACAGCTTCCACCAAAGGATCTCCTAAATGCATTTGATTTTATCCAAGACGCATCGCAATCAGTTTTTGACACTCGAAAACTTCCTTTTAGTGAGAAACGGAAGAAAGTTTAGTATACTCCGTGTCTGAATCCTGACTCAATCTTGAAACCTATCTTGTGAGCCGATTCACAAGAGTTACTTGAAATTATCTTGTTCGAGTTAAACTTGCAGGGTTAAGGCGTCTGCTTCCTCTAAATTTTTCGGGTTCGCGGCTTGCGCGTATCCGAAATATGGTTTGCGTAATCCAGACAAAAAGGCTTAATCTTTTCTTTCATTTCTTCTTCTCTGTATCTTTGTAAATTTTAAATAAAATTCTTACATTTACAGGCTGCCAGACTTTAACAAAATATTTAATATCTTTTCGCATAATGATGATATTTGCTCGATGATGTTGTCTTTGAGGTGTTGAACAGTTTGAGGATTATCCGCATAAACTTTACTCTTCAAGAAACTCCTAAGAAAAAGTCGAATGGAGTTAAATCGCATGGTCTTGGTGCATGGTCATGACCAATTCGCGTCTGTTCCTCGAGATATTATTCGATTATTAAACTTCTTTTTCAAAGGATCGATTGATTTCTTTGCTGTGTGGCATGTTGCACCGTCCTTCTATATAGAGCTCCATTCACAGTAATTGTATTGCCATTTTGATTATTGAAAAAATATTGACCAAACAGTAAATTTTTGGTTTCATTGTCTTTTCAAACAATCCTGTAGTATTTCCCTTCAGTTTAAATGCGGCAGTTTTGTTTGTTGACATAGCCACCAAGTTCAAAATGAGCTTTATCGGTGAAGATAATTTGCTAGAAACAATTCTCAATTTCTTCTTGTTGCCCAATTAACGAATTGCCAACGTAATGCGTGGTCATTTTGCTTTAATTTTTGTGTTAACTGTATTTTGTAAGCATTTACATGAAGATGTTTATGTAAAATATTGAACAAAGTTGTTGATTTAAAGTCTAATTGCTGTGAACGACGACGAATTCATGTACCTGGCTTTTTTTTACATTTTCACTTGAAAGGCCAATATGATGATAAATTCTGCTTCTCTGATCTTGGACTGAACCAGTTTCTTCACATTTATCAATGATAAATTTAATAGCACGGTTTGTCAGAGCATTTTCTCTACCGTATTTTGAATGAAATTTTCTTCCAACTTCTGAGTAATTTTGACCATATTTAAAATAAGTTTTAATAATGGAAACTCGTTGTTCAATCGTATATCTCTCCATTTTAACTAACTGTAATGTTTGTACTTGTCATCTGTTTAATAACATATGATACTCTAGCACAAAAATATAAATGGTGGAATATTTAAAATGATACCTGAAATTTTAACACCCTTTATTTTAATTGCCCGACGACAGTTTTGAATTAGATTGGTAATTCGTTTATCGTCTCCTGATCCAATATTTCGTGAGTGGATGAAATACTTCAATTTTAGAATTAACGTCTCATTCCCTTATAAATTCACTTATATATACTTTTTTTCCGAGACTATCTAGTACTGTACAGGCTTTTATAAAAGATAATCACACCAAAAATATAAAGTATAGAAAATATTTTTACCTTACAGTTCCTGAATTAACTAGGTTCGCTTCTATTTAGTAGTGAGTGTGATGAGGTTTTACCCTATAGTAGTACAGCCGGGCTCTAGTGTCGATGTTGTGATGCGCGGCGAATTTCTCAAGTTTCTTTCTCTCAGTGCTTGTTGCGGCAAATTGGTTGTTAAAATTTCGTTTATATGTAAGCCAAGCTAACTTGGTTTACTTGTTCCATCTGCTACAAGGCGAAATACTTTATCGCTTAACCTAACCTGAGGTTATCCAGTAGCCCTCACATTCAGGAAGGGTCAAATCAGAATTTTGGTCTCGATTATTCACTTCTAATACAGTTTTCCAGCTTTCAATGATGTAATTTCGCAAAAGTAATAACACTAGACATCTTACGGTAGGCTGACCAACGTTTATATTGCATACTAATTTATTTTTCCCTCCACAACATTTCAATATCAAGGTCTTGGTAAAAAAGTAAAAGTTTTATTTTGCGAAATTATGCTTAATAAACTTTTGTTTACTCATTAAGGAGTTATAAAAGTGCGAAATAATTTAGTAATTAAAGCGTAAATTGCCCAGGGGTCTAGCCCCTAGTAAATAAATAATTTCCTTTCCATTATAAAATTAAATGTACGAATTTTAAAAAAAATTTTAAATTCACGCCTCAACACGAGAAAAAATTTTAATTATTCGGAAATTTTATAATGATATCCTGACCTAGATAAACTTTTATTATAATAAAAAAAATATTCGTTTACGTTTCTTTGCTTTATTTTTGCGTATAACAATAACATCACGATAATCTCTCATGGGCTCATCTTACAGACGATTGTATTAAACATGACGTATCGAGACCAGTATATTTTTAGAAACGAAAATACAAAATGAAATATTAGAAATTTTAATTACCACAGGAACACAACATAAATTTTAGTGTATGGAGGGACCATGCTATTTTTTGCGTCTAGTCGAAGACCAACGTCGTTTTCCTTTTTTGTCTATATCGGGTGATTATTATTTTGGTCACAAAAATTTACACTTGGTTAATTTTGTAAGTTTTAAATTATAATTTTCCCTTATATAACATAAACAGTAACATTATATACTGTATACATTTATAATAATAATGTTGATGCGGTATGATAATGCCACAAAGTCTCCTCCTTGGTTCTCGTCTCCCCCATATATTTCTATAAAACCAAAATTAAACGAAAAATATAAATTAAAATATTGTTATTCATTGTGAGATGAACGTTACTCCTTGTTTTCGTTATATTTTTTGTTTTTGTTTCGTTTAAAGTCTTCACTTCTTAAATCTTTTAATCCTGTTCGCAAGAAATAATATAAATGAATGGTACGAAATATAAAAAATTGACATTGCAGCTCTACACAGGATGTTCAAATATTAAAGTAATTTTTTTTGGGTTATTCTTATATCAGTGTCAACTTTTCTACTTAGTAAAGTTTTTGTGGTAGTTCCTTACTCATTTAGTGTATTACTACAAGAAAACTACTTGTTCGTACATAGCGTTGCTGGTGAATTAACGAACAAACAAAAAATATGTACAAAAAACTTATATTCTCGTATTCTTTGGGAACATAAGAATAAAACACCGTAAGGATTGAGTAGAACAAGGAAAAATCATATATGTAATCAACTCAACAACACTTTTGAGATTTTAATTTTAATTAACCTACAACAACACAACAAAATGCATGTACGTATGTACAACGAGTACATTCGGATAAAGTAGAACAAGAATAAGAGTATTAAGAGCTATATGCTGGTATCACATTGGTATCTCGCCTGGCGCACCATAGCTATATGGACAATATACGTATGTGGAATAAAATACGGAAGATAAAATCTCTTGAAAGATCTAATAGCAATAATAACACAATACACCCATCCCCCAATTTACACGGTACTTTTTACACGATTTCGCTTTACCACGGTTTGGAAAAAATAAAAAAAAATACTATTGTAAGTTTTAATTTGCTATTTCTAATTTATTCGATACATTTCATGTAAAAAAAAATGAATTATTAAAAACCAAACGATAATTTAAGAATGTTATTGTATTTTTTCGATTTACACGAGTTTTCATACAAAAATCGCATTTTCGATTTATACGGTATTTTCGGATATACTTGGTTTTCTGAGGAACCAATCTACCGTGTAAATCGGGGGATGGGTGTATATGAATATACAATTTATTACAGGTAGAATAACACCAACTTGTAAGATATTTTAAATTATTTGGTTTTTCTCAAGATTAATCTAGTACTTTACAGTTGTACGATTCATTCATTTAATTACGGTTAGGAATATTTTCCTAAATCTAAAGTTATTCCTAAAAGAACAACATACAAAAAAGTATGATTGTATGTGTAAAACTTGCCAATATCAAATAAAATGAATACATGCATTAAAAAAAGTTAATTTTCACATTCTCGCTATTTAATTTCAATCAAAAGTCGAAAAGGAAAACACCTCTGAATTTTGGCCGGAAAAAATTCCGATAAATGATTATAGTTTAATATGGCAACCCTGCAATGTATAAATGAAACTATCTCGAAATAAAACTATCTAAAAGAAATAATATCCTATATTTTCACGATAGCAAATTAGAAAAAATTAATTTTTACAAAAATAAAAATTGGCATAAATAATAAAACGAAAACCTAACATAATTAAAAGCTTTTTCAACATAAAATAAACATGAATTAAAAAACATAAATGTATGGATTTACCGTAGATAATGAATCCAACTATAGTCAGATATGGTGCCCTGAAGTCGACCTACATCTCAATTATCAAGCGCGGCTTTATGCGCCTTTCGTAGATAATGAAACCACCTTTGAAATAGCAAAGTAAGAAAAAAATTTTATTAGTCGTTTGTCAGGCACGATGCCCTGAAGTCGACCGAGATATCAATTAACCAGTACGGCATTATGTGTTTTTCGTAGATAATGAAACGACCTGTACGACTAGTTTGTACAACGTGATATAAAACAAAACCGAATTTAATTTTTAACAAATTTATTGTGGTTTATCAATGCTGTCTCCAACAACTTTTACAACACAAAAAAGATGTGCACAGCTCCAATTCGTCAAAACAACTACCACGAAAAAACTCTCATTCTAAATTATAACAAAAGAAACGTCGGCAATTATCATTTCAACAAAAAGTGTGCTAATAAGAATTGCTCTAATAGCTGAAACTATAACAATAATATTCAAACATAGATGGCAGTGATCGTTCATTATACTCGTACCACTTGGGAAATAATATTTATCGTATTTCATTGGTAACAAGAAGTAAATTTCCCAATGAAGTATACCAACACAACAATTCTACGAATACAAATGTCAAATGTTGATAAACAAGGTTTTGATTGCCGATTGAAATGATAATTCCGCGTAAGTATTTTTGCTTTCTAAAATTATAAATAGATAAATTATAATGTACATAATTTAAGTTAAATTATGTGCAGCATCAAATAAGAGACAAGTATTTACCATTAAATTATTTAACAGATTGCTGATTGTTTACATAGTTTTCTATTTTCTAGGTGATGATCCTGAACAACATCTATAACTTGTGATGAGTAAATTCGGAACCGAGTGGCTGTGGAATCGAAGTTGAACACGACCTTTGAACTAGCAAAGTAAGAAACAAATTCTACTAGTCGCTTGTCAGGCATGGTGCCCTGAAGTCGGCCTAGATATCAATTAACCAGTAAGAAACAAATTTTATTATCCGTTTGTCTAAATACCGTGCTCGCTAATCTTAGTAAAATAAATTCTATTAGCCGTTTGTCAGTGTAGTTCCCTGAAGTTGACCTATATATTAATAAACGAGCACGGCATTTAGACAAACGGCTAATAATTTTTTTTTCTCACTTTGCTATTTCAAAGGTGGTTTCATTATCTACTAAGAGCGCATAAGCCTTGCTCCTTAATTGATATTTAGGTCGACTTAAGAGAACCGTGTCTGACAAACGACTAATAATTTTTTTTTTTACTTTGCTATTTCAAAGGTGGTTTATTATCTACGAAAAGCGCATAGAGCTATGCTCGATAACTGATATCTAGGTCGACTTCAGAGAACTATGTCTGACAAACGGCTAATATAATTTTTTTCTTATTTTGCTATTTGAAAGGTGGTTTCATTATGTACGAAAACCGCATAAAATATTGTATTATATTATATGGCGATATATTTTTTTCGTGCTGATATAAAAAAATGTCAGTGATATTTTTTCCAAGATGAGATATAAAAGAATAGTGATAGCGTAGTGATTTTGCGGGATGACATTGAAAACTGTCATGATATAACATCATTTTAGAGTTGCCATCGCATTTTGTCGGGATGTTTTTTGGGCTAACTTCACAGACATACGAAAGACTGTTTTAATTATTTTTTTTTTTAATTTTGTTTTTATTTAACTTTAATCTGTTCTGGAGCCTAGGCACCCCCAACTCTTTCGCGGTTCGCTTTTCCCGTCTTTATTTTTCATCATTTTTCAGCCAATACGGCTATAGGTCCGTTATCGTAGAACTATCTGGGCAACACATGGCCCCATGCCAGGCCTATAGTATTAGCATGGAAAACGGGTCGACCCATCAGTTCTGCACTATGACACGGGGTCATAGGTGTGTTCATTTTCATCACAGATCGTAATCTAAACCGTGGTTAATATATAATATTTCTATATTTCCTATATTTCTAGACGGCGCTAATTCTTTCGAAAAAATTTCAATAGGACCAGATCGGCTCAACAGAACGACAATTCACAGTTCAGGTAAATTGAGGTAAATAGGGGTAATGTACCAGTTTTTCCAAGTTTTCCTATATTTCTAAACGGCGCAACGTTGCAACCTCGTATTCATCCGATATAATAATTTCCCGAAGTTCTTTTCCTACTTTTTACTATTAGAGATGGCAAACCCATTGGCAGTAAATGATTTAACAATTGACCAAGACTTGACCTCTTTACTGTTACTTGATTCAAAAGTTTTGTACATTTGTTCTAGTTCGATTTGCTCACTGCATTTTAATAGCAACTCAACTGTCTCTTTGTGTTAAGATCGGCTGCACATCGTGTGGCATGCGTCATATATTGTGTTTATTCACACCTAAATTTTGCTGCTGACTCATTAAATTTTTTCTTTTACTCGTAAATTGGTTGTATGGAAATGAAAACCCAGACCCGTGGGCCATTTTGCCACGGTTGCCATTTTTTGTGTAGCCATGCAATGGATTTGTATTACACTTTTAGAGATGTCCACTCTTCATTGCCTCCCCTCAACTTCGTAGAGTTACGAAATTAAGGATACAAAAATCCAAATATATGTAAATTGTTTAATTCTTAGAAAAAATTTAACTTAGTTCGCTTGTAATTATAATTTTATTTTATAATTAATACGTGTAATTAATACTTATCCCCCAAGTGGCCTGTTCTGTTTGTATGGAAACGTTATTGAGTGTTCATTATTTACCGAGAATAGAAAATATCAGTGGGTCTGGGCGCTATCTAATACCAACACACATTCTTGAATTTAGTTTGCTGCAGTCAGAAGATGCTGTGCGATTAAACGGATTGCTCAATATTTAGGATGTCTTTAAGAAGCAGAAATGCAGTGAAGAATAATTTACTTATAAAAATTAAGAATATTAAGAATAATTTTCCGTAAATATCAGATTTTTTTTCTACATAGTCTTTTTAAGACGAAACACTTTCCAGCGACGCCCACTCTTCTTAGTAATAATGTCGTCACGCTCTATCCAACAACTACTGATCATTCAAATGCAACAGCAATTCGAGAATTTAAACCATGACGACCGAAAGTTTAAGCCAATGCCGTGTGTTGATGAAAAAACACCTTCTCCTCTTCCAAATTGAACCATTTTTGAACGATTAAAAACAGATGGTTCATTTTATCAAAGAGACAAACCACTTTAATTTGCCCTGGAATTGTATGCCTTTCAAATGCATGAACTTGATCACTGCAAGGCATCCTATTTCTTGCATTTCTTCAATCGATTATGTGAAATATCTATTTAGTTTGCAAAATAAATTGAAAAAATGGAGGGATGTAAGTAATAGTTGTAACCAACATCCGACTTTCTTTTACGACAAATGTACATACATCTCGAATACACGATACTTAGATTCAAAAGCAAAAAATTTACTCTACCGGTTTTGTGATAAATTTTTTTTTGTAAAATTTAAAATCAACATTCTTGCTGAAATATCAGAATACAAAGAAAGCCAGCCCTTGTTAAAAATCTTATTTTTAATGCGAAAATTGAAAAACTCTACTTCTGGTACCACCATATTTCGCATGGATGTCCCAATTTATTTTTTTATTATTTATTTATTCAATATTACAAATGATTCAGAGATCATCTAGTAATTTATTTAACTTAAATTAGTTTCTCGGCTTAGGATAAGTAACCTATTGGTTACTCATTTTAAAATAATTTCTTATTCTAATTTAAGCTGCCCAGCTCCAGCGGTTTTTGCCTTTGGAGGCTCGTCGCTCCATTAGTTGGGTCCAACATACGACGGGTATCTGCATTTTCATGTCGAGATAATCGTTGTACGTGTTCCCTTGCTTGTTTCTTTATTTCATCGGTGACGATTCTATCTTCAAATTCCTATGAAGGTTGTCGTTCCTAATGTACCATGAGGCATTTACAATCTCGCGCAGCACTTTATTTGGACGAATTGTATAATTTGCACATTGGTTTTCTTGCCACAACTCCAAAGTTGGATACGATAGGTACATACTGGTTTTAGCATTTGCCTGTATAGAAGCAATTTGCTGTGTATTGAGAGCTCAGAATTTCTATCCATGAGCCAGTACGTTTCCCTATATCTCATGTTCAACTTTATTTTTTCTTCTTGATTTTCCATCTTAGCTTAGCATCGATTGCCATGCCAAGGTATTTAGCTGTATTTGCAGTTTACATTTTGATTTGTAAAGTTGACGTGTACTGATTTCGTTTTATTTAATAAGATGGGCCATTTTTTAATCCAGGTGTTCACGGTGTTAACTGCATTTTGAAGATTGCTTGTTGCTTCTGACATATTTTTTCCACCCTCAAGGATAGCTGTATCGTCTGAAAATGATGCTACTGTAGTACCTTGAATATTAGGTAAGTCTCTGTTGTGGTATGCCAGCTGATATTCTTTTTAGTTCAGAGCACTCATTTTCAAATTTGACTCTATAGTGTCGATCTGCTATGTAGGATTTAAGGATTTGATAAAATTACTTAGTCAGGTCTCGATGCAGTTTAAATTCAAGCCCTTGGTGACAAACTTTGTCGAAAGCTTGAGCTACATCCTACTCAATGATATCCGTTTTACTTTGAACTTGTTCAACTGTAGAGTGATTTTCTCTAAACCCAAAGTGGTGTGGTGGAATTAAGCATCTGTCTGCTATTATAGGTTTGAGTCTCTTCGGCAACAGTTTTTCAAATATTGTTGATAAAACCGAAAATAGTGATATCGGTCTATATGATTTTTTATTGTCTCCTGGTTTACCTGGTTTTGGAATAATAATTAGTTCAGCCACCTTCCATTGACGTGGACATATTTCAATCTGAAGGCTGCGTTCATTATTTGAACTAATTTACGCAAACCATTTCTCGGCAATGGCTTTCATAATTTACCCAGTAATTAAGTCATACCTGGAGCTTTTCTGATACTTAAGTTATTATTGATTTCAGTTTAAGTTCCAATAAGGTCACATGTCTCATGTTTAGATCATCTACTTTGTTTACGACCATTGTATTTTCATTTACTATTTGTCTCGGCTACGGTTAGCCCAGTGACCGTCATCATTTTTTATAGGTGGCACATGCATTTTGGTTCCTTTTACCACTTCGTTGCTCTCCAAAGTGAGTAATCAGCAGTTGTACCGCTGTTATTTTTATCTTCATAGGTATACCACTCTTTACCTTCTTCAGTGAGCTTTGTGGCTAAAGCTCAATATGCATCGGAATCTCTTGTGTTTTTCTTCCAAACATTATTGTTTAGTGCCTTTACTCTATAGTCGTTTGTCTCACTTTAGTTGGCGGTGGTGCCTTAGTCTCCATTGCAACTTTACGCTGTTCTTGTTGTTGGTGATGTTGAGGTACAGGTTCTGGTTCAGTAGTTACATTAACTTTTGCTTCCGAGTGCTCCCTAACTTCTAGCGAGTATTCTGCTCTTCGTTTTTTCCTTGGTCTTTTATTTTATTTGTGCATCCAATCATTTTCTCTTGCAAGTTCCCTATCATCTGTATAGAACTCAGGGTTAGTAAGGCAAGTATGCTAATTTCAATATAACTAGTAAGAGGAGTTTTCAGAACATCAGTCAGTCTGGCACAGCTTCTCATTTTCTTTCTTTAAGTTAGTGATTTCTTTGCTAAGGTAATGCTACTTTTTCTATTTCACTCAGTCTTTTGCGTAGACCAACATTGTCGATTTTCTTCTGAGTTACGAACTGTGTTTGTCTAGCTGGTGATCTAGATATTTTTGAACTTCGATCGAATGGGCATTGCAATGGTTGGCTCACTCCAGAATCCTTTGAACCAGCCTCGTTTGAGGGTGGATTAATCAACTGAGCAGTTGGGGTAAAAATCCTTTTTGTTGTAAAAGCATTGCATTAAGGTTTGGTTATTGAAGCAGCTACCAATCTAAACAGTGAAATTGGTAGTGGGTCAGTGAAGAAAACATCATTTGCTAGGTCGCCAGAGCCTCGTTGGTTAATTAGCACGGAGCACCGCGTGCTGGTGAGGTTGCCATTTGGGCTGGTATATTGACCTTCTAGACCTATGCCCCTTACCCCCAGATGTCCCAATTTATGAAAAAGTTTTAGTTTAAAGTTTTGATCAGAATAGTCAATCAGTCCGTCTGGCCTGTAGAGATGCCGAACTTTGCTGAAATAAAGTGTTTTTTTTATCAAAACCTTCCATTTCCGGTAATATTTAAAATATGATCTGAACTTCAATTTTTTTATTGAAGTTCAATTTACAATCGTTTTGAAAAAGCTCCTATGGAAGCTGCCACTTCTTAGAACTAGAATCTATTAGTTCATAGTTGATTTTGGTTAGAAATCACTATGATCTCTGAATTTGTAGAAAGTACTTCTGTATGAAGTTTCATCCAAATCAATCAATCCGCCTGGATGAATCCGTCAAATTTTGGAAAATTGATCTGGGCCAATATTTTTGTTAATTTAATTTAGAACCTTTTAGTTCTTAGTCGTTTTTCTCGTAAACGACATACCATTCAAAATAATTGCAAAAAACGAAAACGCTTCGATATGAAAATGGCACTTCCAGTGAAATGATTTCGGCCAAAAATCATTAAGATTTTCCGATTTATGAAAAAGATTAAGTATGAAGTTTAACTCCAATCAGGTACTCCGTCTGAGCTGTAGGGAGGGCACAACCATTTAATAATATAGGGTTTTCCAATAGGTTTAGGTAGGTTTTTTTTTTAGGTTTCAGTGGTTGCTTACTGCACACTTAGACCAATTTTTAGGCCCATTGTGGTACCACTCATTCACTCCACATCATTAACCCACCTACTTCACCTACTCACACAACTACAGTATACCACATGCACATTGCAAGCTCCATGTCAACCTGTACATTGACATGGAAGGTGGGTCGGCGCGTGACACGGAATTCTGCACTCCATCAGAGGGTCTTAGTTGTATTTATTAGCATCACCGATCGTAATCGAAGATGAAAATTCGATTTGCATCTAGCCTCTGATGGGATTCGAACCCAGCACCTCCCGCTCCAAGTGCCGAAGCTTTAACCACTGCACCACTTGTCCGGTTCCAATAGGAATGATGTGATTTTTAAGTGACGTTTCGGCCATTTGTAATATGTCATGACCTGTCATTTTTTGTTTCATTGTATTCAGTAATGTTTACAATTTCATCATGGTGAGATATACGCAAGAACAACGTCAACAAATTATTCAGTTTTATTATCAAAATAATCGTTCTCAAATTGCAACTTTTCGTGCGCTTTTGTCATTTTATAGTCGTAATAATCGTCCAAGTATGCTCGCTATTCGTCGAATTATTGAAAATTTTGAGCTTACATTTTCTTTACATAATGTTGAAGTGCCAATAAGACAAAGATTCGCTCGAATTGTTGCTGAAGACCGCAATTTGTCGATTCCAAGACGTTCTCAAGGATTGGGACTGTCTCAAACCACAACCTGTCGGATTTTGAGAAAGGATTTGGGTTTGCATCCATATAAAATTGTTCTTACTCAAGAACTGAAGCCATTAGACCACCTTAAACGTCGTGAATTTGCTGATTTTGCCTTGGAACAACTTGAAAACGATAACGATTTTTTTAAGAAAATCATCTTCTCCGATGAGGCTCACTTTCATCTGAGTGGTGCGGTAAATAAACAAAACTGTCGATGCTGGTGCCAAGAAAATCCACAAATTATTCATGAAAAACCATTACATTCACCTAAATTGACAGTTTGGTGTGGTTTTTGGTCTGGTGGAATCTGGTAACACCGTTACTGTCAATGGAGATCGGTATAGATCGATGATAACCAACTTTTTATGGCCGAAATTGGAAGAAGTTGATCTTGACAACATTTGGTTCCAACAAGACGGGGCTACGCGCCACACAGCAAGGGCAACAATTGAATTATTGCGAGAAAAGTTTGGAGATTCGATTATTTCAAAAAATTGTGATATTGAATGGCCTCCAAGAAGTTATGATTTAACACCATTAGACTATTTCTTGTGGGGTTATTTGAAGTCATTGGTCTTTAGCAATAAACCAAACTCTCTTCAAGCTTTACAAGTGAATATTGAACGTGCTATTCATGACATACGAAGAAGAAGTCGTGGAGGCCATTTGAATGACGTTTTATTCAGAACTTAATTGTATCGATTGTACTTCACATTAAATAAAAAACATTTCAATTTCCTTAACAATTAGTATGTTTTTTTTTTAAGAAATCATATCATTCTTATTGGAAAACCCTATACAATGCAATGATACAAAAATGGGTCGTACGATACAAAAATGGGGTTTTCTCAATAGTCGCCCTTTAAGCCTAAATTGTGGAAAACGATATTGTTGGAAATTTAATTAAGAATCTGTTAGTTCATAGTCTAAATTCTCATAATTGATATAATTTTCAAAATATTTGCAAAAATCGGAAAACTCCTATGAATGTTGCTACTTTCGGTGGGCTGATAAGCCAAATACCGCCGGGATCTCCCAATTTATGAAAACATACGTATGAAGTTTCATCCCAATCAATAAATTACTAATTATTTCAAAATTGGTGCAAAAAACAAAAAAGCTCCTATAAAAGCTGTCACTTCTGATGAGTCGATTTCGGTCGAAATTCACTGAAATCTCCCAATTCATGGAAAAACCTTAGGAACGAAGTTTCATCCATCAGTCTATCAGTCTATCTGAGCTGTACAGGGGCCGAATTATTATTAAACAAGAGTTTTGCCAAAATTCATAATTTTCGCTTAATTTTTGGAAAACTGAACTAGACGGGTTCTTGTAAATGATATACTTTTCCAAATACTTGCAAAAACAAAAAAGCTCCTATGGAAGCCGCCACTTAAAATTGACCGATCTCGGCCAAAAATCCCAACGATCTCCAAATTTATGGAAAAAGCTTATGTATGCAATTTTAGCCCGATTAATCAATCCGTTTGGACCTGTACAGGGCCGAATTTTGTAGAACTAATCTGGACCGGGATTGTTGAAAAATTAATTTAGAATCTGTTGGCTCAATACCATTTGTCTCGTAAATGCAAAAAACGAAAAAGTTGCTATTGAAGCTGTCACTTCCTAATAAAAACGATGAAGTTCATATGGAAGATGTCATTTACGATGAGCTAATTTCGGTCAAAAATCTCTGGGATCTCTCAATTTGTGAAAAATGCTTATGCAGTAAGTTTCACCCGATCAGATTAGTCGTCTGGGCTGTAGAACACATTACTTCACATTAACATTATTTCATTATGTAAAAGAAAGTAACACCGTAATTTCAAAATTTCAGGTCATTTGTCAAGACCTATTTGTGCCGTAATTAAATATGTAACCCAAATAAAATTCAATAGTTATTAAAATTTTATAGAAACAATGACAATATTCTACTTTTCCCATAAATCTTAATAACAAAATATTTATTCTATTGTACGAGTACTTGTATCATCAGTAAACATCAATAAATCAAATGCAAACAATAAAAATTAAATTATTTAAAATTATATATTTCATAATACATTGGGTATAAGAGTACGAGTATATAGATGATGAACTCGTTCTTAACATGAATAAATATTTTCACTTTGACATTAACAACTAAGGAAAAGGAAAACTATGTAGTGATGACTGTGTTGTAAGTAGCAGACACGTTATAACAATTAGGGGTAATAAATAAAGATTTTGAATTTCATGCTTTTAGCTTTAATTTGCTTCTATTTCAAAAATAAAAATTTATTAGCTTGTAACACGAGATTGTGTGTATTTACAAACGGATTTTGGTTGTTACGATTTATTAGGTTGGATTACCAGCCATATCTCATTCATTGCTGATTTAAGGATGTATATCCATTCATAGATAATCGTTCGTCCTCTTACAAACCACCATAAATAAAAAGATGAGGTTGAACGAAATTTTGTAAGGCACAGTTAATAAAATATTGTACACCCTTACCATTTTAAAGGCTGCTTTATTTTGGCTGATAGATATACAGCGACAATATTGACAGGGATTAAAAACCAATTGCAAATTGATGATACCATTTTACTGGTTAATAATAGTTATAATATTTAGAGACTGAAAAGCTTGTTTTAGACAGATATGCGAACAAGAATTTTTGTACTACCTTCATCTATTGTTCACCTGTGATGAAAGAGAGAATCGCGTTTCCTACACTTTTTCTGTCTTACAATTTTTCAGTATGAAGTTTTATTTTTATTTTAGATGGAGGATGTGTTTATCTCTAGTGTGTAAAGAAATTATAGGCAGGCTTCAAATGAGAACCAACATAAATAGATTTAAAAATAGAGATAATAAAAGTGCGAATCCTGCGAATAAGTAGTATTTATTTCATCCTCTGGTTAATAGAGACTGTGCCAAAATATTTAGCCGCTGTAGAACGTTTTCAGGTAAGTAAGCGAGAAAATATTTATGGAATACTAGGTTGCCAACGTTGTGCCGTATTGTCTACACTGTGTAGATAATTAATGTTCTACATGTGTAGAGATGTATGTATAATATCGACAATTATTGTTTCTGCTATATCAGCAACATTTTATGATTTCCTTCTTGTTGGATCCATTTCGCCTCGATGGAGATTTATTGAGAAATTGTAACCCAAGTTTTTATATGGCAATGGCATACTCGTACTCCTATATAATATGTGTAGCTATGCTCGGAAATTCGGTAGTCCGTCAGATTGCAGTAACCAAACTATAAAAATAGTGTAAATACTTTGAACTTACATACAAAGTATAATGACATAGCGAATTATTTTACTTCGCTACCCAATTGTTAACCATTAAGTAACCTCGATTTTTTGTATTTCACGTGTACGTGTGATTTCTATCTGAAATTTTGGGTTATTCCTGGGTGATAGCCAGATATTATTCTTACGCCGAGATGATGTAACCAAACTTCCGACGTCTTGGTAAACTCACCGCGATGTAAAAATAATATCTGGTTATTACCCAGAATAACCTAAAATTTTAAAATATTCGAAAAAAGTCAAAAATCTATGATAAAAATTAGAACTTTACAGACACGGTATTTCAATGAACAAAATCATTAGTATACGCAATAAAATGTCAAAGCACAAATTCATCCCGTAAAATCACTCAATAACCCAATATTTATATGAAACCCTAGCCCTGTATGCTAGCCTTTAGCTTAAGAAATGGATGCCGGACGTGGTTAATGAAATTGGATACAGTATTCGTTTCGAAGCTGTATATAACAGCCGACATTGCACAGAGAATTTCACTCATAGCCGCGAATTTAGCTTCGTACTGTATTTCATTTGGTTTCATTAAAATGCATCTTAATGAACCTCGATTCAGACTAGATTTAAAATTTCTAATGTTTTTAGTGGATGGATATGGATGCAGAAATTGAAGATACATTCTTTGAAGATGGCAATGTTTTCCGGGTTTCTTGACTAGAGTCAAAGTGGAGTACACCAACGATTGTAGTACCGACGTAGTATCGATAATTTCAGTAATAGAACCAACGAAACCGAAAGTTACAGAGTCGTGTGAAACCATAACATGACATAAACACCGCCTGAAAAGTTCCCAGTCTAACAAAGAGAACATAATTGTTTTGGGAAAAATACATTTTATTCATCAATATATAGTTTACTTCTAGAGCGATACAATCAGTCCAACGCCTCTCTAATATTTCGATGCAAAATATGTTTTAGTTCCTGCAGTCAGTTCCTCATTGGAGCCAATTCTCTTTCGCTTGAGCTTTTTTTGGGTCTGTAAACAAGTAACAATCGCTGGGGGCAAAATCTGGCGAATACCGTGGATGCGGATTAATATGCAGTTCGTGCAAATTTTCAACTGTTGCGATCGACTTGTGACATGGTGGATTGTCTTGGTGAAAGAGCAATTTTTTCTTCTTCATTTGATGTTGTTTTTTTAGCGATTTCTTCCTTCCAATGCACCAATAGCTCGATATAATATTTGTTATTGATCTATTTCCCTTTCTCAATGTAGCCAACGAATATTATACAATGTGCATCCCAAACATCCCAAAATACAGACGCTATAACCTCGCCATAACAGTTCCAAACAGTGCACGGAGTCATCGACGCGCTGTTTTTGTTCCATTGTGAGCAAACGCGGCACCCATTATCCAGCTTTCTCATGGACAAATGTCCGTGCGAAATATGACCAACACGTTCCCAGCTATCTCACACTACTTCACTTTACGGTCTTTAAAAACAATTTCTTGGATTTTTTTATGTTTTATAGAATCACAGCCTCACACTTGGGTGTCCAGAGCGTGGTACATCATCGGTGGTTGTACGGCCACGTTTAAATTCAGCATACTAGTCAATGATGATTGATTTTCCTCGTGCAGAGTGCGGATAATACTTATCGAACCACTGCTTTGCTTGAACGGTATTTATCCATCAAAAATCTATGTTTAATCAATACACGAAATTCTGTTTTTTTTCATTGTTTTAAAATTAGGAAAACTAGCGTCATTGAAACCACTGTTACTTGTTAACATGTAATATATAGGGTTTTCCAATAAGAGTGATATGATTTCGTTAAAAAAATTTGTCGCACTTGCTGTGTGGCACGTAGCCCCGTCTTGTTGGAACCAAATGTTGTCAAGATCAACTTCTTCCAATTTCGGCCATAAAAAGATCTCCATTGACAGTAACGGTGTTACCAGCTTCATTTCGAAAAAAATACGAACCGATGATTCCGCCAGACCAAACTGTCAATTTAGATGAATGTAATGGTTTTTCATGAATAATTTGTGGATTTTATTCGCACCAGAATCGACAGTTTTGTTTATTTACCGCACTACTCAGATGAAAGTGAGCCTCATCGGAGAAAATGATTTTCTTATAAAAATCGTTATCGTTTTCAAGTTGTTCCAAGGAAAAATCAGCAAATTCTCGACTTTACGGTGGTCCAATGGCTTCAGTTCTTGAGTGAGAACAATTTTATGCGGATGCAAACCCAATTCCTTTCATGATTGTGAAATACATACCAAAAGTAATACCAAAAATGTACACTGTTAAATTTAAAAATATTCCAATTGGATTTATTTTGTAGTGAAATTGAAACATTTTTAGATAATCTTTAACATTTATACTAGAGAAGCCCTTGAATCCCTAATAGTGTCGCTGTAAAGAACAGATAATTTTCTAACAGTTTTAAATAAATACGAGAAAATTGTGATACAATTTACTAAAGTTTTTTTAATTCTAAAGAAGGTTATTTTAGACACTGTTTCTACTTTTATAACTCCGAATCTAGAGATGTTCACGGGGTCTCACCTATATGGCTGAATAGCTAAGTCAAAACCTCACGTGGTTGGTAAATAAGGTTGAGATATGATGATTTTTAACTTATGCAGCGTATTTTAAACAATAGTGGTTTTTGATATCAATCTATTTTCAAATTTTACTGTTACCGCTCCTTGAGATATTCATAATATTTAAAATGTATTTTAGGATAGCACAAACAAAGTTTTAACAATGAAATAAACATGGTTAATTTATGAAAATATTTACTGTGCCATATACGACTTAGAAGTTTCATGAATTTGAATAAATTTTCAAATTGTATTTCACCGATCCTAGAGATGTTCACGTGGTCTCACCTACATGGTCAGATAGATCAGTCAAACCCCTATGTGGGTAATGAACGGGATCTAATTATGATGATTTTTAACTAGTCCAGAGACATTTTTACGTTTATGGTTATATTGCCCATATCAGAAATTTTCACGTGATCTCTTTCATATATTCGAATAGGTCAGAAAATTTTCTATCAATATCGTGCAAATGGGGCACGAATAGTGATTTTCATCATGTTTTCCATAATTTACAACTTCTTCGTTTACAATTTTACTCTCGATTGGAAATTTTGGTATTTTCTCCAATAGGATTTTTACCCATTGACATTCCCAAATAAGCTACGAACCCGATTTATTGTGAAAACAATCAAATAACAAAAATCCCTTGGATGTTCACAAGGTCACGTTTATACTTTTGGATAGTTTAGAGCTGTAGTTATTTTACTGACTAGCGCCTAGTATATTATATGATCTTAGGGATTTAGGGTTTTTTAGGTTTTAGAAATTTTCACATATGGAACATAAAGCTGATACTCGGCGTGGGCTGCATAGCAGTTGAATTAAATAAATTATTTTGTAGGTTTGTGTTTTTTTTTTATTGAATGAACATATATTTGAATGATAATTATATTATTGTATTGCTCTTGGGTAAACAATATTTTTGGTTTTGCTATTTGGTGCGTACATAAATAAGTTGGCGGGTATTCCGACGCGTGAACAAGCCACGTATAGCTGTCCATGTGAGAAGCAGGGATTTTGTAGATTCAATCCACAAACTTGAAGCAACTGAAAATTGCAATCTATTAAATTCGAATGGCATATCGGTCGGTATTATTGTTATGCGCGGTAATATGACGTGTTCTCTTTTGAATTGGCCATCCAACATTATTGCTTCGATAACGTTATTCATCAATTTTTTGACTGCAATTCTTTTTGACTGCCATTGCACAGTCGTGGCGGATCGATATTTCGAAGCATTTTGTCAAAGAACAGATGATTTGAGACATGCGTTTAGTTCATCGGCTGGTGCGGAACGTGGTATAGTATAACTGGTTCAGTCTAACGAAAATCATCACCCTGCAATATGAGTGCACCTTCGAACGGCTCTGTATTACCTCTTAAATCTTGGAGCGTCAGTATAAAGTAATTATGGATAATGCTATAAAAAACAGCTACAGCAGAGAGGATTTTACGTAAATTTTTTTTCTAAATAACTCAATTTTATCTTCAATCTCGAACGAAACTACACAAAAACTAAAATCAACACCAAGCCACTGTACATAATATTTAGTAAAATTTGTTGGATTTCAACAAGTGGTTGGTGCTTATCTTTTTATCATTCATAATTTCAAATAAACGGAAAATTGTACAACAATACTAGTTCATATGTTTGCTAAACTTTTCCCATACTTGAATTTTTTCTTGTATTGCATGTGAGTGTCGCAGTAAATTGCATTTCTACCTCCACCCAAAAGATCTGCTGCAACGTTATAAGATGCGGCGGCCAATGCAATGCTACTTTGTAAGAAAATTGTTGCCAAAATCAATGATAACATAAATGTTTTGCTTACTCCACCGGGAGCATTGAGGAAAAACAAACCGATAATTTCTTGCGGAATCGCATTCGTAATGCGATGATAAGCATTGTGTTGTTGTATCGTCAGTTTTTGCAGATTTGTTTTAATTAATTCTGCTCTCTGTGCGGAAAACATGATGAAAATCATTATTCGTGCCCCATTTGCACAATATTGATAGAAAATTTTCTGACCTATTCGAATATATGAAAGAGATCCCGTGAACATTTCTGGTATGGGCGATATAACCATAAACGTAAAAATGTCTCTGGACTAGTTAAAAATCATCATAACTAGATCCCGTTCATTACCCACATAGGGGTTTGACTGATCTATCTGACCATGTAGGTGAGACCCCGTGAACATCTCTAGGATCGGTGAAATACAATTTGAAAATTTATTCAAATTCATGAAACTTCTAAGTCGTATATGGCCCAGTAAATATCATCACAAATGAACCCCGTTCGGAACTATCGAAAGTGGAAACTTTGAACTATCTAAAAGTATAAACGTGACCATGTGAACATCCATAGAATTTTTGTTATTTGATTGTTTTCACAATAAATTGGGTTCGTAGCTTATTTGGGAATGTCAATGGGTAAAAATCCTATTGGAGAAAATACCAAAATTTCCAATCGAGAGTAAAATTGTAAACGAAGAAGTTGTAAATTATGGAAAACATGATGAAAATCACTATTCGTGCCCCATTTGCACGATATTGATAGAAAATTTTCTGACCTATTCGAATATATGAAAGAGATCACGTGAAAATTTCTGATATGGGCAATATAACCATAAACGTAAAAATGTCTCTGGACTAGTTAAAAATCATCATAATTAGATCCCGTTCATTACCCACATAGGGGTTTGACTGATCTATCTGACCATGTAGGTGAGACCACGTGAACATCTCTAGGATCGGTGAAATACAATTTGAAAATTTATTCAAATTCATGAAACTTCTAAGTCGTATATGGCACAGTAAATATTTTCATAAATTAACCATGTTTATTTCATTGTTAAAACTTTGTTTGTGCTATCCTAAAATACATTTTAAATATTATGAATATCTCAAGGAGCGGTAACAGTAAAATTTGAAAATAGATTGATATCAAAAACCACTATTGTTTAAAATACGCTGCATAAGTTAAAAATCATCATATCTCAACCTTATTTACCACACACGTGAGGTTTTGGCTTAGCTATTCAGCCATTTAGGTGAGACCCCGTGAACATCTCTAGATTCGGAGATATAAAAGTAGAAACAGTGTCTAAAATAACCTTCTTTAGAATTAAAAAAACTTTAGTAAATTGTATCACAATTTTCTCGTATTTATTTAAAACTGTTAGAAAATTATCTGTTCTTTACAGCGACACTATTAGGGATTCAAGGGCTTCTCTAGTATAAATGTTAAAGATTATCTAAAAATGTTTCAATTTCACTACAAAATAAATCCAATTGGAATATTTTTAAATTTAACAGTGTACATTTTTGGTATTATTTTTGGTATGTATTTCACAATCATATTCCTTTCTCAAAATCCGACAGGTTGTGGTTCGAGACAGTCCCAAATCTTGAGAACGTCTTGCCATCGACAAATTGCGGTCTTTAGTAACACTTACCTGAACGGCAGCAACATTTGCATTACTTCGAGCGAATCTTTGTCTTATTGGCACTTCAACATTATGTAAAAAAAATTTACGCTCAAAATTTTCAACAATTCGACGAATAGCGAGCACACTTGGACGATTATTACGACTATAAAATGGCAAAAGCGCACGAAAAGTTGCAATTGGAGAACAACTATTTTATAATAAAACTGAATAATTTGTAAACGTCGTTCTTGCGTATATCTCACCAAATGACAGATCATGACATATTACTAATGGCCGAAACGTCACTTAAAAATCATATCTTTCCTATTGGAAAACCCTAAATTACCTTCCAGGATATTACCCCCGCTGTTATTACTCCCGGGCAATTACCCCCGATCAATTACCTCCAGCCTTTACCTCCCGGATATTAACACCCTGGATATTACCCACCGGACATCCTCTCCCCCTCCATTACACCCTGGCCATTACCATCTCCGCCATTAGTACCTGGCCATTTTCTGTCTGTCATTTGCCCCGATTATTAGATGATTAAGGCATCGTCTGATACCATTTCTTCGGGAAAAAATATTCAAAAAATTATTTTCGCAAATACGTGAGCTTTGATGTCAAATCCCACTAGAAACATGATGATTGACAAACAAATCGAAACAAAGTTCAAAACATGAAAACGGTTGCAAAAATTTGCTCATTACGGGACAATATTTTGTCAGGAGTAAAATTTTGTTTTTTTAATTTTTTATTATGACAGATTCATATTGAGCTTAAAAACCTGAATCTAAACCTGAATCAAAATTGAAAAGTACTCTTGAACAATATATTTTCCCATACCAATGAACATTTTCGAAAAATGCTCCAATTGTAATCGAAAATCACATAATGTGATGCCTTGCTGGGCAATTGCGTAGAACATCATTTTTACTGAAAGTTACGGGAAACTACCCAAATCTGGGCCGTCAGTTAAGGCGTTTTTATTATTATGAATATTTTCTGAAAATACCATGTGCATTTTCATGACGATTAGAGCATTATTAGAAAATGGTAATTTGTATGGGAACATTTATTGATCAAGAGTACCTTTCGATGTTGGATACTTTTTCAGCCAAAACCTTATAATTCCAGCCAAAACCCGATAAAGCCAGCAAAACCATACTACAGCCAAACCAAATATAGCAAAAGTAGCATGTTGCATTGTGCCTCATATCGTACAAAATAATTTTTCAGCCGGAACTTTATAAATTCAGCACTACATGGTTTTTCGGAAGAAACCTTATAATTCCAGCCGGAACCGATGGTATGGTTATATAAAGCCAAACTGACTATGGTACAAGAAGCATAATGCATTGTGCATCATTGGGCACTAAATGATTTTTCAGCCGGTACCTTCTAATTCCAGCCGAAATCGAATAAAACCAGCCGGAGCCACACTACAGCCAAACCAGATATGACATAAGAAGCACGATGCGCAATATCAGCACACTGTAAAATTCCAGAACCAGCAAGGCCAGCCGAAATCTTATGAAGTCGGTATGAATCATTCGGAGCAATACACAATAAGCATGATTGATGGTCATTGTGAACTAGCTAAAATTTCATCTGGAATTATTTTGGAACATTAAAACTCCTGATCCACTAAAAGTGCTAATTGATTAAAAAGTTTAAACAAATAAAAAACAAAATGTAACTAAAATCGTTTATTTTGCATTTAATGATTGTATTTTAAATGTATTTGAATAAATGTTATTTGCAGGGAAATCTTCTTTGTCTGGTTTGGGTTCTTGTAAATAGAACAACATGTAGGCATGCATTGTTCGTGACGTGTTGGCCTCGCCTTTTTGTAAATCATCGTAAGTTTTCCATATGCTACCGTTTCTAAATGCATGTTCAGTGAAATGCTCATTTAAACTGTCGTACTCAATTACACCGCACAAATTAAACATTTTATTACCTAGATTCGGTAATTTCGTTATGTCACTGAAAGGAACCTTTGATGTTTTTTCAGTGGTTCTACCAGCTACACTATTATACACTTTATTCACGTAATGTAAGTTGCCAGAGTTACAGTAAGATTCCCGAATATTTATATTTGTTGAGTTGCTCATATTTTTCAAATCTAGTTGATTTATGTCTGTGGAAAGCAATGGCAACTTTCTTTCGAGTTTTGTTCCACATTTACCAAAAATTATTTTAATATTGACACTGGAAATAACATCCTCGTTAAAAATTCAATACTAAATGTGTGATACTATGTACGTTAAAAAGGCACGACAATGTCGTAATATAGTGCACAATGATACACAATGAATCAATCCAGCGATAGCTCGTTGGTTTGGCTGTAATAAGGTTCCGGCTGAAAAAGTATATAGTGCACAATGATGCACAATCCATTGTACTACTTGTCCCATTATTAGTTTGGCAGTATAGAAGAGTATTTTTCCTGCAGGGTTTAATAGGTTCCTGCTGGAATTATAAGGTTCCGACTGAAAAACAAGTTGAAAACAATGATGTACAATATATCGTGCTTTTTATGCCATAGTTGGTTTGGCCATAGTATGACTCCGGCTGCGTTATTAAGTTTCGGCTAGAAACATGGTTCCGGCTGAAAAATCATACAGTGCACAATGATCCACAATCCATGCTTCTTGTACAATATCGTTGTTAGTTTGGCTGTATATATCCATACCATCGGTCACTGCTGGAATTGTAAGGATTCTACCTAAAAATGCTACTTGTGCTACTTGGCTGTAGTATGGTTCTGGCTGGTTTTATCAGCTTTTAGCCGGAATTATAAGGTTCCGGCTGAAAAAGCATATATTAGTGCACAATGATGCACACACAATCCATTGTGGCACTTGTGCAATAGTTGGTTTGGCTGTCGAGGATATGGTACCGGCTGGAATTATACGGTTTCTACCGAAAAATGGTTGTAGTATGGTTCTAACGGCTTCGTGCTACTTGTGTCATAGTTGGTTTCGTTCCGGCTGATATGGTCCTGGCTGGTGTGACGGACCCAAATTATTATGAATTAGGTGATGATAAAAATCTTTTATACAACCAAGTGTCTCCATTTTCGTTCGTGGAATAAAATTAAATTATTTTATAAATCCTGGACCAATAAAATAAGTTACATCCTTAATTGTTACCGACCAAATGGCACAGTGGTTAAAGCTTTGGCGTTTGGATCGGGAGGTACCGGGTTCGAATCCCGATAGGGGCAGGATGCAAACTGAAATTTCATCAACAGATTTCGATCTGTGGTGTAATGTAACACATCTATGACCCCCTGTCGGTGTGCAAAACTCATGGGCCGACCCATCTTCCATGCTGGTATAGGCTGGCATGGAGCTTGCAATGTGCAGATGGTCTTAAAATCGGTCCTATAGCCGTACGTCCTCGAGTTGGCCGCAAGGCGTAAAGTAAGGACGTTAAAAGCATAACCGCGGAAGAGCAGGGTGAGCCTTGAGCCCCAAAACAGATCGCATAGTTACCAATAAAAAAAAAAAAAAAAAAAAAATAAAAAAAAAAAAAAAAAAAAAAAATCCTTAATTGTTGGTAATGCTAAAGGAAAACTTAGGTCGTCCTCTTTGTGAAATTACAAATATAATAAAACCTAAATTTTTGTCAAACAGGGTGGTCATTCATACAAAGATATACAGAACATATACGGACATAGGAAAACAGCTATCGAAATCAATATTTTATAATAAAATTCAGGATTTGTTAAATTTATAATTTCACAATCAGGTCGACACAAACACATTTATCCGTGGATATGGATTACAGTATTTGTCCGTGGAGTCTCACTTATAACACGGTAAACTAGTTTACCCTGTTTGCTCCCGTAATCTGAATATCAGACCTTTACACGATTCGGTTATATTTGCTATGATTTGTGATATCTAGACTACACAGGCGTTGATGTAATCGTTCGACATGGAATCCGGAAAATGCCGGAATGGTCAATTACATTTTTCTGTATCCGCTCGGCCTATAGAAATTATTAATTTTCATTCTGGTTGAAATCGGTTGATAGTCATACAAGAGCAAATAAAATGTATAGATATCTAATATACTTTCATGAGCTTAATCGATTATCATAATGTCGTGCGACTTACGACGCCAAATCCAGTATAGGTGTCAATAACATTTCCGAAACGAATACTTCATTGCTAATTATAACGCCCTTCACAAAAGTGCAACAAAGTTCGGGCTATTACATAACTTGATTTTAATGTTTTGGGTTGTGTTTCATTAGTTGCGGTTTTGCATAACCTACTATTATTTTGTATTTTTACCCGATTACAATTGTCTGATAGCTGTGAATAATCTTTTCTTAAACAAGTCTACAGGTGTGAATTTTTTAAAACAATCGGCATCTACTTATTTTGTTAAGGGAGATTTACATTAGTCCGAGAGATTTAAATATTGATTATCAAGCTGAGCTGAACTTCGTACATATTTTAGGATTTATTAGGATCACGGTAATCTTCCATATGTGAATAAACAATACTACGGGTATTGGTGAAGAGATCAGCAAATATGTTGTTAGCACAGGATTAATTTACAACTCATTTTAGGTCGTGCAAATGGTTTTAAAAAAATAGCTCCGCACATTTATCGATTTTGAGCTTTAGGCGTAACATATTCATAAATGTGCTTTACTGCCATATAAAAGCTTGCGTTCAAATATTTTATATGTGCTGCGTAAATAATTAAGCTCTTCATCTTGAAATTCTTCCTTTAACATGAAAATCATAGAATTGTGCTGATTGTTACCGGCAACAATAAGTTTGGCCATTTTTTACATTTTCTACATTGTTTACGTCATTTTTCAATTTACCACATACATTGTCTACACGTGTGGAATATTAAAACTACGCGATGTAATACGGCACAACACTGAAGTAATCTAATTAAATTTCAAATTTTGGGTTAATTGTTAAATAATTTGCACCGAATATATGGCATGAGTTCTGTGGAGTAATCCATACATAGGTAAGTCACGTCTAGTGCAACATGTTTTAATACGATAATTATGTGTTTTTATAATTTTTGGTCTACCTTCTAACGGGCATGAATCTGTACACAAACACTTAAAGAAAGAAAGTTTTAAGAAAATTTGTTATTAATGAACCCGTCACTTCACTTACTCAACTTTATGAATTTCATCCATTTAATTGATCAGTTATTCTGTGTGACTACCAAGAGACATAGAAAAAACCTTTTACATTGATGAATTAATTGATTTTATGTTTTTTTATTTTTCCACAAAACTAAAACTATCAAAAAATTGTCAATCCCTTCAAAAAAAAAGATAATGGCAATGAAAGTATAATAATAATGACAGTATAAAACAAAGGATATCATCCCATTTCTATATTACCATAAATAATCCTCTTTTAGCACAACATCAAAATTACAAAAGCTTTTCCTATTTTCGAGAGTTTTCATCATATTTCTGGTTGCCTCATACCAAATAAATTTTCGTTAGAGCTACACGTTGTTGTTGCCGATGGATGGTTGTGTACAAACAATATGAATATTGTACACAAATGAAGGTTTCATATAGTGTATGGCAGAATTTAGGTCAAAATCTCGTATTATAAATAAAATGTGGACCATATGTTGACTCACATTTTCCGTAGCAATCTCTCTCCCTCTTTCCGATTATTCCACTATTTTTCATTCAACTGTATATTTAATCATGATGAAGGTATATAAAGTTCGTGAATACATTTTGCCTCAAAGTTTTGTAAAAAATAAAAAGATTTGAGATAGATCTCTTTTCCTGTTTCGTTTAGTATTTTTCCTATCTACTTTCCACTATCGTATATCTAGTTTATCTAGGTACGTCTCTATATAAATAATGTGATGTGATGTATTAGTGGGAATTTTCTTGTATAAATGTTCTCATTTTCATGGTTGTCTTACTTTTATGGATTAAACTGGTTTTTCATTTTACCGGTTTTGTGTCGTAATGAAAAGTTAATATTGATTTTTCTGATTCTATCGTCTATAATTTTCATTTAGGATGAGATTTATTTTATGTTTGGTTTTTAGGTTATGTGAAAGTTTTTGTTGGTTTTTATATGTGTACTGGTTTTTTTTTAAAGAGTATGTTCTGCTGCAGGCAAGGTAAATTTCGGTCAAGGTGAAAATTAATTAATTTTGAATGATTTTGTTTTATGGATTACACTTCAAAGCACTTATAATGATTACAGTTAGGATCCAGAGTGTAATTAACTTTAAATTAAAAATGTTGATACTTAAATTAACATTGGCTTTCGTATTTCGAAGATATATCGAGTATTCTTACATTATTAGAACAGCCTGCCACAACCAAAGTATTTTACAACAGTTAACAATAAAATCAATTACAGGTAGTTTTTAATCGGTTTACCGCTCCAAAAATATTTTTAAATTATAATTAAACCATATTATTTACGGTGAATATATTTGGTTCACCAAAGGCTTCGGTGATATTCATACCATTTTCAAAAATGTGGCGGAGAGATGAATATTTTGTGTCCAACCCCGACTTTCTATTACCACGAATGTAAACAGATCTTACATATACCACACTATATTTCTATAGAGCGACAAATTAAACTGGCGGACTTTCAGCAAAACTGTCTTATATAATCAACAAAACTAATCCCAGCTTAAATTTTAGAAAACGAACAAGGTTAACCGCTCTTGTGGAAAATTAGATTTTCATCATAATTGCAAAAATTTAAAAATTCTTCATATAACTGAATACAATTCATCTAGAAATTTTTCTTTCTTAATTTAGTCACTTACGAATGAGAAGGCCGCTCCATTTATCCGGTTATTTCGGGAAGTAGTCTTTGTAACGGTGTGCTTAATCCATTAAAACAATTGGTTTCGTTGTCTGCAATCGTCTTACTGCTTGTGAAGTGTCCAACATACCACGAAGCTCTTCATTTACTTGTTGATAAATACGTTGTCCATGAATTACTGCAAGTTTTTTAAATTTTCTTGAATTGGATATTTAGGTCCCTATGACGGTCATCATTCTTAATATACCATGGAGTGTTAACTATCAGAGCTGAATCCCGTAAGTCCATACAGGCTTTAGCACCTGTTGATATAATAGCAATTTATTTTCGGTTGACAATACCGAATTTTTCCCGCGGGCAGCCTATACATATTTCGATATTTGATATTAACTTAAACTTTTTTCTTTTTAACGTAGTCTTTCCATCTGAGCCTGGTATCTAAGGTCATCCCTAGATATTTAGCCTTATTTGCATATGGAATCTGCTGACCGTTAATGATTACAGGTTTGTAGCTAACTTTTAGATTAGTAAAATTGACATGCGTGGATTTCAATTCATTGAGCCCGATACGCCACATTTTTGTCCATTTTATGATTTTGTCACATGCTTCTTGAAGTTTCGTTGTCGGTTCCTCGATAGTGTCTCCTACTGAGAGAATTGCAATATTATCAGCAAATATTGCAACGGTAACATCGTTTAATTGTGGTACATTTCTGGTGTAGAGCAGGTAAAGAATAGGTCCCAAAACACTACCCTGCGAGACTCCTGCATTTCACCCAAAGTGGCATTTCTCTATGTATGATTTGGTAAATATCTAAGTAGTTTGAAGAGTAAACGTCTGTGCCACACCTTATCGAAGGTCCGCGCCACATATAAGAAGATACTAGAGCAAACTTTTTTCCTCTCTAATGTAGCCTTCTGACATAGGCTTACATATGAACCTGCTCAATAGTTGAGTGTTTCTCTCTGAAACCAAACTGATATTCTGGGATAAGGTTTCTTAGTTCTTTGGTTCTTTAAAATCTTTTTAGCAACAGCCTCTCAACTAATTTCGCTTGTGTTGGTAGAAGTGAAATTTACCGGTAAGTTTTCTATCATTCAGTGGCTTGCACGGTTTCAGAATCATTATTACTTCTGCTACTTTCCACTGCATTGGCACATATTTTTTCCTGAGAATCGCATTGATTATGTGTAATAATTTACGGGTGCCTTTTTCAGGCAGCTCCTTTATTATTTCAGATGTTCTGGAAGTATCAGCAGTGTTTTCGTAACTGATATGCCGAGCTAGAGGTTGAAGTGTTTCTTCAAGATGTTCAGCAAACAGGTCAGCTTTATCTTTCGCACTTCTAGCCCATTTCCCATTGTTTGTTTTGATTGGGGGGATCTGCGTTTTTGGTCGTTTTAACCCTTTTTTTGCTTTCCAGAGGGAATAGTCGGAATCTTTAGTTGTCAGCTAGAGAACAAAGGTATTTTCGATTTGTTTAATTTTTCACTGCTTTTATGATTGCCTTAAGTTTGATGCACAAGTTGTTTAAGGTGGTTTTATTTTGCGGCGCATGCGTAATTTGCCATTTCTTTCGGAATTTTCGTTTTTTCTGCAGTACTTCTCTTACTTATATTAGGTAAATAACGGAATTTTCTTTCCTGAATTTGTGGGTGCATTCCCAAACCGACCATTGTATGACATCAAGGAGCCTGTCTATTTCCTCTTCTATTTCATTTTCACTTTTGATTGGTACTTGAAGTTCTATTTTTGCTGCTTAAACGATTCTCAATTTATGTTGTTGTTTGTGAGCTGTGGTGAATTTGTTTTTTCTATTAGGAGAATGACCAGATATTAGACTTTCATCATTTTATAAGAAAATGTAGCGCTCCGATATGCCTTGTGTATAAATCTATAATGTCTGGCATTTTGTTAGGATTAGATGGCCAGTACGTTGGTTTCCCTCCTGAGTAAAATTTACAGTTTAAGTATGGGCCAGTTACAAGTAATTCTTTGTCTGTTGGACAGGTTAATCTTGAACCGCCGAAGGTATGTTTTGCGTTAAAGATACCTCCGATAACGAATTTACTTCCTAATTTCTGGAACAAGTTAATGTAGTCTTCTTTCTTTAGGTTATAGCGTGGAAACAATATATTACAGGTGTTGTGATAACCAAATTTAACCGACACGGTTGTTACTTGCTTGAATTCTTTGTCTATTTTTAGTTCTTCATGATGATCCCTAATAAATATTGCTGACCCTCCTCTTGCCCGTTCTGCTCGATGTGTGGTATGATAACCAGCATCTCTGTAGATTGCTACATAGGAGCTGCTGGTAAAATGTATTTCTGATATTAAGCATATATCAATTTTCTCAGTATTTAAAAATATTTATAATTCTGCTAGGTGTTGTGTTAATCCGTTTGCATTCCATAAGGCTACTCTTAATGAGTACTTTTGATGTCTGGTTTCTGGTCCGGAATTATAAATTGAACTATGCATTTCCGACATTATTTATTTGTGGCTATTTTGATACTTGGTATTTCCAGCAGATTGAGTCGACCCAGAATTAACTTATTGAGTTTATTCTGTTCCTCAAGGCTATTTAAAATTGCTTGGACGGTGTTTTCGATATTTGCATTATTGTTGGTGTCATTTTCTTCCGAATTTGAAGAGGCCTGTGCATATGTATAATCTTCCTAAGAGGTTCCTCATTTTTTGCACGATCCTTGTTTGGATGACTTAGGGGGGGGGGGGGGGTTGCGTGCCTGATCCTTTATTCTTTGTAGCTGATTGGCATCCTCACATCCTCGGTAGCTGGCTCGATGCTGCCCATTACAATTTATACATTCTGCTGGTTCTTCTTTAGATAGTTTGCAAGTTTGTGATGGGTGGTTTCCAACACTTTTGACATATCTTGGTTCGCGCGCGCAATATCGTTGCGTATGGTTATTGCCTTGGCATTTTTTACATTGTACTATTCTTGTACTGTCTTTTTTAACAGCTTCATCTTTACTCACATGTTGAGTATGCCAGTTATATTGTAAATTTTTCTATTTGCTTGGATTTATCAAACGTTAGCATGGACAGAGGAAGTTCTTGACCATGGCCATGACCTTGATTGGAAGTGTTAATCTTCCATACAGTATTGTTCACAGCAGTGATTTTGTACGCTTGTTCCTAACAGTACTCATTATACTTTGAATTTCTGAATTGTTGGTTGAGTAACCAACACTACTATAAAAATCGGTGGTGGGGCTTTTACCTTTGGCTATGCTTCATTTTGTTGAGCTGGTTGCCGTTCGGGTGATTTTCTACCTCTAGTGAGGTCTCAGCTTTTCTCTTTTTATTACTCTTGTTTTGTTTAGCTTTTCCTTTCTTCAGCATACAGTTAGTTTCCCTATCAACTCTTCCTCGTCCGTTGAGTATTCCGTTTTTGAATTTGTTTTATCTGTTTTCAGGCAGATTAACTCGCGTTGAAGATTGAAGATTATAAGCTCCATGTCTTCAATTTTTTGTTTTAGTGTTTGATTTTCTTTTTCTAGATTAGAATGTCCATCATTTGCATTGCTACCAACGTTGAAGATACCGATTGCAGAACTGCTTCTGCTTCTACTTTTGGCATACGTTCTTGCTGTATTTGACTACTGTTGAAACCGATTCGCTGTTTCAAAATTGATTTCACTAACATGCAATAAGTGGTTCTGGTGCCCAGATTACCTCCAGATTTCGCAAGGATCTCCCAATTAATGGAAAAAGTTTATATTGTATGAAGTTTTATTCTGAGCAATCAATCCGCCTGGACTGTAGAGATGACGAATTTGGGTAAAATAAAGTTTTTTTTTAAAGTTTTTATCAAAACTCGTAATATCCGGTAAAATTTAAAAAATGATTTGAACATATTTTGTTTGAAATTTTATTAACATTTCATTTGGTTTTACTTGTTTGTTCAGTTTCTTCAGTTCAGCACCGAAATGATTTTGATATTTTTCGCCTTGAGAAACGGTAAGCGGTAAGCCATGGCAAATTTGAAGCAAAACAAGAATTTTTTTAGTTGCCTGAATTTTGGACGATTTACTAGTTCCATTTTTTTTTCCAGTGAAAAATGAATGGTTAAGTATGTTACGATTTTCGTTTGCGAGAGGTGCACAAAACAAATTCCAGTAAAATGAAATTGGATTTTTCTTTTTAATTTGAGCAAATATTGGCATAAAACTGGGAATGTTGCCAAAAATATAGTTACTACGAGTTTTTTTATAGCAGTAAAATAAAAAAATTCAAAAAAGTTTCAAATAAACATCAAGTAACCATTAACATCGTTCAATAACAATAACAGTAATTTTAGTACGTGTGTGGGGTATGTGGCACACTCCATCGTGTTTCAAATCCATTTACCACTTGTAAAAAGTTTTCTTCAGTGACTTTTTAAACACGGATGATTTAAGTGCGTTTATTATCGCAAGTGTGGTTTCTTGAATTATGCGATCGACAATGGATGTGGAGCATTTATAAAAGGTTGAGAGGCTTTTCCGGGATTCACCAGTGGCCAGATATCTAAATAAAATTATATAATTTAGTTTAATGAAATACAAATGCAATAGGCAATCGCACGCTTGGTTCAATACTTTTCCGAACGAAATCGTCTTTCAATATCGAAGGTCCAACCATTAGTAATATCTTATCGAATTGGGTCCGAAAATTTGAGTGGCATAAATATTTTTCCGTAAGCAAGGGCTTCAGGCTCTTTATGATATGGGCGAACTAAATATTTTTTTCTTTTCTTTTTAATTTTGGCGTCATTACTCGAATCATGTTCAAAAATGATTCTGGAGAATATATTGCCTTCGTTCGTTTTTTAAAAAGTTCGTTTTTATTTAACTTTTCCATATTTAATTTTTTTTTTGTTTTTCTTTTAATCTATGCATTCTTTTCTGGGGCCATAGCACTCCCTGCTCTTTCGCGGTTGATTTTCCCGTCTTACTTTACGCAATTTCTGCCAAATCGAAGACGTACGGGTGGGTATAGGACCGATTTAAGTTACCATCTGCGCATTGCATAGCTCCATGCCAGCCTATAGTACTGAACATGGAAGATGGGTCGGCCCATGAGTTTTGCACGCCGATAGAGGGTCGTAGTTGTGCTCCTTTTAACCACAGATCGTAATCTGTTGATCAAAATTTCTTTTTGCATCCTGCCCCTATCGGGATTCGAACCCGGTACCTCCCGATCCAAACGCCAAAGCTTTAACCACTGTGCCATTTGGTCGGTCATATTTTATTTAAAATTATTTTATTTTGCAATTCGATTTTGTTCATTATCTAATTTAAACGCAAGCTGTTTGAACTGTAAACATTTATGGGACAAAGAAAAAAAATTATAGCATCGCCATTTTTGTGCTGACTCTTTTTAACTAGTAACTTTTTTATATGCGTGCAGCTCTATTTTTCAGTAAAACATTTGTTGGGGAAAAACTTGGAACATGAAAATCGTCCATTATAGTGTTTTTGATCACCGTTGCTTAGAATGTTATGTTGTGGTCAAATTTCGATTCGAAGTTGGATGTTGCTAAAAAGTTTGGTCGAAGATTACAACGAGACAGAGCGGTATTTTGATCTGCTTCAAACACTAATCCATTCAAATCTTTATAACCTTTCTCAATTGATCAAAATTTTGAACAACTAAGCAGCGGAACGATTTTGATATTTTTCACTTTGAGAAACGGTAAGCGGTAAGCCATGGTAAATGTGAGGAAAAACAAGTATTTATTGTTAGTTGGACCATTCGAAACTTCATAACCTTCCATAATATACCAAAATTTCTAACAATTGAGCACCGAAATCATTTTGATATGTTTCGCCTGGAAAAGTGGAAAGGGGTAGTAAGCTCTGGTAAATTTGAAGAAAAACAGGAATTTTATAATGGCTGTTGTTTAAAAGTTTGGTCGAAGATTGCAACGAGACAGAGCGATATTTGAATACATTAGTCTAATTTTCAACAACCAAGCAGCAAAGTGATTTTCTTATTTTTCCGTTGGAAAAACGGCAAGGGGTAAGCCCCGGTTAATTTGAAGAAAAACAAGAATTGTTTAATTGTCTTTATCAGATTTTCTTTGATCATCGTTGCTTAATTTGGGGAAAATTTATGGGATCGAATTTTCACTATGATATTTTGATTTTCAGCGACTATATACGTTCTTTTAAATTTTTGGCTAATATCTCAAAAAGTCTCACTAGTAACCAATAATTTCAGTTGTTTTTGTAGTACCTAAGGTTATACTGAGACTACATGGAAAATTTCGAGAAAATTTATTAGTTAGAATTTTCACTAGAATTTTTTGATTTTTTGCAACCACATAAGGTCTTTTCAGTTTTTGACCAATATCACAATAACTCCCACAGAACATCAAACAATTATAGTAAAAACTTTAACCAATAAAATTTCCGTGTAGCCTCAGTATGACCTTAGCTACTAAAAAAACAACAGAAAATATTGGTTACTTGGAGGTCTGGTGGAGGTCTGGTAAGACATATTCGACGGAAAACCAGGTACTGCAGCTTCATGTACAACAAGATCATTCCCCTTAGGGGATCACTCTTTCTTCTACCAATTCTCTTTTCAAAGCGACATCCGCTTTATGATAAGACACAACGAAATGTTCCGCATTCATTTTTCAGGAAAAAGTCCTTAATATCACAAAAAACTAAACTAAACTAAAAAAACATTGATTTTAAATTTACATGAAATCCAAACAACCATGGCTTCTTCACCTCCAACGTAAGGCATAAATTCCCCCAACTTGGGTCAAAAATAGGATAGGAAAAGGAAAAGGATTTAAATTTTAGCGAATCTGTTTCTTTATCTTCGATGTCACAATGGGCTTCTAAACTCCTTACGATTAATCATCATTATCGTAGTAAATATTGAAACGAAATTCATTTAGGACACCTAATTGATGATTACTATGGTTTTGCTCTCTTAATTAGGAACAATAATGTGCCGACTATCGTTGAGAATTTCCACGACATATGATATGGTTACACTTAGTTTATGTCCGACCACGTGGTCAATACTCGTTCACTAGCAGAAAGTCTGAGGTGAACAGCTAAGTGTAGTATATTCTGAACGCAACCAAAACTAGCAATGAGAGGACTGGCAACCCCACCTCAATTTCTTATCCATAACCATAAGAATTTATCAGAGAAATGAGCAGCTCTTAAACCATCTGATAACTTCTCGGCAGGAAAGAGATATGCCTATTATCTCAGGGATCACATCATTCTCCCTTACTGGTAACGTAATGCAATCTGGTGATTAATACGTAACCATTCTGAAATTAAACATCGTCAAACTGGCTCATCCCCCGGAGTGTAGGTTGAGACTAATAACTTGACAATTACGAAACCTTTTCCGTGCGTGTGTGACCCAACAACGTATCTGATCAGCCATGCCATAAAGGTATGACCTCAGGCACACTCACACCGAAAGAGTTCGTCCACTTCACCATGCTCTATAGCACTTAATTTAATATTAATTGTATAGAAGAACTCCGCGTGAAACAGTTAAGCTCATATAGAAATTTTGATTTATTAATTTTTGGAACTTGTGTTGTGATCCGTTTGGGCGCCACTTGAAACAGTGGTGCCACATAACAAACAAAATGATTGGATTTCGAACAAAATTCATACCTTGGCTGATTTTTTAATCTACATTATCCATATTTGCTACCGACGAGTCTGCATTATCGACATTTTTAGCTGAAGCGTTTCGGCTAACTTTAATAGTATGTAGTTCTCAAATAATTTTTCGGAGCACTTTGTTTGCAGAATCTTAATTTATGTACGATGATTTTCATAAATTTTCTTGCAAAATCTTGAACTCATCTTTCTAAAATATGTACAAACTTTTAATGCTGTGTACTCAATTGTCAATTATTATTATAATTTAATTTCCTTGTTATCTCATGAGAATCCTTAAAATATTCCTTCTTTTAAAATATTCTATGGTTCAAGACTTTTAGAGGAAGTAACGAAAAGAACAAAATTATGATTTCCACATAGTTTTTAATTTTCTTTCCTGATTTCCATAATCTCGAATCTCGATAAACTTTTGTTTTTTTTTTTTAATAAATTGTCATTTGGATTGACATTTCGTAATGTACAAATTAATTCACAAATACAAGTTTTTTTAAATTTTGTCTTACCCGTACCTAGACTTTTGTATTTTAGGGATTTTCACTACAAAAACTATACAAAACAGCGGAACAAAATATTTCATTTAAACAAACAAAATTGATAAAAATCTCGAAATATTTTCTGCTTTTCTTCTATTTCGTTCCAATTAACAATAAATCTTATTTTGCTTTTAAAAACGAGTGGAATAATTTAAAACAATGCATATAGAGAAGAAGAAAGCTGAAAAGATGAAAATGATAATTCTATGGATTTCCAGCAAATAGCAGATGGAACAACAGAAACGAAATTAAATTTTATAGGTTTGATTTTATTTTTGTATAAAATAGATTTTTTTTAAGCTAAAGCACAATCATAAAATTGTCTATCCTTCTAAAAAAAATTATCTTAATTAATCTTTTTAAGATAAATGGCAAACAATTTTTTTGTTTGTTTTTATTTGTCAAACGATGGAATTTTTGCTTTATAGGTTTGAGATAATTATTTAATTTTTGTTTTCGTACTCCCTTAATGAAAATAAATTGGTCTGCAAGAATTTTTAATTTTGATAAATTTTCTTTTTTTGTAAAAAGTTCAAGGATTATTTTTAAATTCATCTCATTGAATATACGCGATGCTTAGAAGAAATTTTTCACAATATAGAAGATGTATTGTTATTAGTGTATTGGCTGATTTGTGTACAGAATCCAATTTAATTACAGAATATTTTAATTATATCGGGCCACAATGATGCTTATGGTGGTCAGCTTATGGTTCCAATGCGTCAGTTCAGCGTTCAGTATTGGTTTAATGAACTTTTAACTTCGATTTCAATCCAAATTCATAGCTATTTTGAGATATATTAAGCTTATCAGGGGCTACACAAGGTGGCCTTAGTGTGAAGCTGCCTGGGGAAATCAAGTTGGTAATTGTGTCGGGTCCGTATCTTGCAGCTTGTGCAAGTGTTCGTGTTACCTCCTCGCTGCGACAACCGTTCAACAAGCTCACTACGGTATTTGTGTGTTAATCATACAGTGCAGATAATCAGTCAGGCCGGGAGCTTAGTATAACAAAAGCTTCAGTATCTAACGGTGTGTTTGGATACTTGGCATCTTTCGGATCCAATTGCTTTATCTGAGTACTGCGGATCTCTTTTAAGACGTACCGAAAGGGCGGTGTACAAGCACGAACAAGGCTGGTTTCTGAATACGTTTTTTAGGGACATGCGTACAAGCAAGGGTGATCCTCGCGTATCAACTTATAAAACCAGACAAAGTGTCTGAAAAACCCTGGCAAATCTCAATAAGGTTCCGTTGTCGGAGAGAATGGACAGTGGTATGGAAATATAAAAAGTTATGGAAAAAAGTCGTGGCCTTTTTTGGGTGACATTGAAACAAAGCATTTTCTTATTTCAAACGAACTTTATTAAACCAAATATGTGTCGTTTTGATCTCGATGACCTTTTGCCATTTTTCTGGTATGGATCCCCTCACTGTAGAACTTCTCTAGTTTCTCTAGTTCTGCATGGACCGGAACAAGTGGTAGTCCGTTGGTGCAAGGTCAGAACTATATGGTGGGTGCATCAAACTTCCCAGCCATGATCTCTTTGTTTCTGCCGGGTTATCATGTGTGTGGTCTAGCGTTATCATGATGGAGCACAACGCCTTTTCTGCTGATCAATTCTGGACGTTTTAACTGAATTGCTTGCCTTAATAGCGTTAGTTGCTGACAGTAAAGATTAGAATCAATCGTTTGGCCTGGCAGCACCTCATAATGCACGATCCCTTTCCAATCCCACCAAACACACTTACTTTTGATAGTGGCTCGATTTCCGTTTCAGCAGCGTTTCGCAGATAGAAATCCGGTCCATTAAATGCTTAACTGTTAATTCATGGGGTAAGGCAACCAAAGGTCAAGATTTTTGTATATACAGCCATTTTCAAATGGTTTAAAACTGTTTTTTGATCAATATTTAGTTCTTTATCAATTGCACGGCTGCATATATGTCGGTCTTTTTCAATTTTCTGCATGGTTTCATCGACTTTTCCAGTGGTTGGTCGACCAGAGCGAGGTGCATCTTTGACATCCATATTTCCAGAACGAAAGTGCTTGAACCATTTCTTTGTTGCTGATTTTGATAAAGCACCTTCTCCATAAACAGCACAAAGTTTTTCGCAAGCCTGAGCCGCGGTTTTACCTTTGTCGTAATAAAATTGTAAAATATATCGAATTTTTTCATTATTTATCTCCATGTTTAAAATGTTTTAACTTTTTATTCACTTCACCGATTTTAATGTTTATGTTAAAGTACAAGTTAAAATGTCATCTTTCAAACACACATAAAAATTGCCCGATACGATCAATGGTTACTGAGATATATGAATGTAAAGGCATCTACCGAGAAAAGGAAACTTATTCCTCTATCTATTTCTGCTCGATCTAATTGCACCACTGCAATAAGCTAGGCTAATTGTCAAGCCACCATGGATTTACTCTCTGATAAAGCAACACCTTCGATAGGCACGGGTTCGGCGTTGGTTTTCTGATCAGTAATCGTTTACGGAAAATTGAAACAGATTTAAGAGCCATAAACATCCACATCTGCGTACTCAGATTGCATACGAATGCGCACCACCGAGCTAGCACTGTTTTATAATCTGGTTGTAGTCAGAACATTCTTTCCACGCAAGTGAACCCACACCGGCACGTGGAAATCAAATGATGGCATTACGGTCAATTAAATCGGTCACATCCTCGTATCCAAAAAGAATTGTACAATATGCCGTCCGTTTATCCACCACGTATAAAAACCTTTTCCAACGAATCCCACGTTGGAATACTGAAGCGTTAAACAATCAAGTTACTCTGGCCAACATCGAAGCTAACATATCAAAAACATGGACAGCTAACCACTACTCCATTATGTGGAAGAACAGTGGAACATAATGAAATTGGAAATTGCCACTGCTTCAACGAAACACTTGGCTGTATGCGAATTGCATTGCTTCTATTCAAGAAAAGAATCGCTCACGGAAATGGAACCTCTCTCAATCAACAAGGCAATCACATAACAATTACATGGCCAGGAGAAAACACTTCAACCGACTGTGTAGAAAACCGAAAGGAGGATAGCGCAAACAACAAGTGCTTAAAACCGAAAGAAGTCGCTACCGGCTTCCAGTAACACATTGACATAAGCACCATCTTGATAGCGGCGAAATTATTTCTCGTCACTCTTAAATAGACAGACGTTATCCTACTTCGAATAGCAAACATCAATGCATCAATCTGATATCAATGTAGAAATGACCACTTGCCATCTTACGATGAAGTGCGAAGAGTCTTATCCAAAATGAAAAATAATAAGGCATCTGGTGAAGATCGCAGTTGCAACGAAATGCTCAAGGACGGGGGCGATTACCTCTGCCACCGCAAGTTTCAGGTGGTTTCAAGAGAGAATCCCAGAACAGTAGAAAATAGTTCCAATTTTATCCACTACATAAAAAGGGAGCTCGGCTGAATTGTAACAACTTCCGCGGAATAGATTTGCTCAACAACGGCTACGAGGTTTGGGTCATCGTTGTTGTTGACAAGTTAACAAGTTACAGCGGGCGCACTTTTGGCGACTATTAATGCGTTTTTCGTCCAGGCAGGTCAACAAACCCCGGACACGCTTTGGCTTGCCGGGACGGAGACGGTGTTGCAGCGAAAAAACGCTAACCTCTCTATAGTGTGATATTAATATATTAAGCTGACCACCGTTCATTGAACCTGTACAAAAAGGCTGTAGAGGTCGGAAGTATGAACTAACGGCTGCTGACTGGAAAGTCTCCGGCTGAAAGGATCAAAGGGTGATTATAGCTCGACCATGGTTTCAGCGCAGTATATACTCAAGATTTATAAGAAAAATGAGGATGACATCTTCACGACGCCGATATAAATAGAGGCGTCGGCTGATATCTTGAACATCACAGAAATAGGTAAGGGGGTAGAAACACTCTCTCAGACAACCAGACGTTCACTTTCATGAGATTACTTTGTTAATCCCTGAACAAATGATAGTCAGGGGAGGACTTTGATGTAACTGTGGTGACTAAGTTGAATTAAAGGAGAAACATCCAGTAAAGCTGGAGTTCTCTGTGACATTAAGGCTGCGTAAATTACTATTTCTAGTGAAAGCTCACTTTCCACTTTGAATCAGCGCCACAAATACTGTGAGACCTCAGAGTCACAGATATTGTAAGCCAGATGTGCGCTATAACCAGCTTTTAGCATTACAAGTTGGCAGGACCCGATTATACCGCCAGATTTCCGATAAATAACTGACTTACTCTTATTCTGGATTAAAGTTATCTTCAAGAGAAGCCTGGAACTCTGTCACATTCCTAGTAAATGGATCACCTTAGATGGGAAAAGTTTTCATTGCATTGCAGCCCCAGAGACCTTAGACCTATAAGTTTGGCCACTTTCCCATAAAAAATGTTAGAGAGTTAGATAGAAGCCCACATTAGAAGTTCGATTGAGCCAAATTCTCTTGCTATCGAAATCCGAACATCGGATCGCACAGGCAAGGCACTCTCCTCTCTGTGCGTAAACAAGACACTCAAGGGCTGAGTCGACCAAATACTTAAAAGCAAAGTCGTGACGGCCAGCCAGGATGGGTCTTCCAACAGATTGTTTGTGAGTCGGGGCACACAAGGTTGCGTATTATCCCCTTTTCTTTGTTATAAATGGCCTGCTATTAAACCAGGACTACTTTTATGTGGTTGCTTATGTGGATGATGTCGCGATTGGTGTCTTACGTAAATATCCTTGCATCTCAAGAAAACTCATATAAAGTATGCTTGTCATTCTCTCCAATTTGGGTAACAGTTTCAGTTTAAATATAAATCCACTCAAAACCGAGTTGGTCCTTTTCTCTATGCTGTCCATATTAGAAAGATTAAAGAAAGCTACAATTACGTTTTTCTCTGTTTGGGGTTTATAGCCCCACACTGTACATTGACTCCATTTTATTATATGGGGTTACTGTTTGGTGGCCAGCTTTAAATATTCTGACCAACCGACAATCCTTGGTGAAAGTACAGCGAACAGCTCCCTAGCACACTCACTCAAGTACTGGATATCCTTTTTCATCTCACTTCCCTAGATATCCGAGGTAACCAAATGACAGCGACCTCAGGTATAAGGCTCAACTCCATATCCATGAGGAACCATCCCATCACGATATTTTGATAAAAGGTTTAAAATTTATATTCCCACCTGAGATGACTGGTTGAGAGAAGCATAAGCATTTCTAAATATTGAAGATGTTAATTTATTCACTGATAAACGGTAAATCTCTCTTTTCGCCCTCCGGACTACAGTAACATTTTTCAAGCTGAACTAATCGCCATATAAAGAAAGCCGTTGACTTAAGACGCTCAAATCATATTTCCTTACGTTAAAAGTAGCTCAGAATTGTCCCTCATCTTTTACTGAGATAACAGATCAATTCTACAGCCAAGTGATGTAGATGCGAGGGCATTTCAATACTACTGGGAATAAAAAGCATAAATCAACTCGCTCCACTACGCACAGCCTGCCTCATTTCGCTACGTGCGGCATGCCAATATGGTGGTGGGGGCTTGGGATTCGATATTAGTGCTTAGGGGACTATGAAATTCCTGAGAGCTCCTCTCTTAAATGACTTGACTAAAATTAACGTCGAGGATATTCTACGCTTCGTTGAGAGCTCACAATTGATTTCCCTCAACTTGACAAGGCTACGGGTCTGGTTCAGTCTATGCCAGACCTTTAGGATAACCACTCTAACCTAACCTAATGCTCATCAGATTTTTTTTAACTTAAAGTAAGGCGAAATAAACACAGGTATTACTGAAGTACGGGTTCTTCCAGATGACAGAGGAAAATATTTGAAAAGTTCATTGGCTTCAAATTAATAAGATTTTTCAATGTCTTCAATGTAAGAGATAGATTACGATTTTTTACCAACTTTTAAAATTATCTTGTCTACACTAAATAAACAAATCCTAAAGTCTTGCTGGTTTGTAACTGTTATGCAAATGGTAAAAGTTGACTACAATTTAAACTCTTACGGATTGACTGGTTCAGCCTTTAGTCGTGCGTTTTTTTATTACATCGGAGCAATGTTGAGTGGTTTCTATGTTTCGCCGAGTTTTTAATTCTAACTCGAGAGTATTTTTCACGAAATCTACTCTTCAGTTCTTCAGTAAAATTAAGTGTTATCCACTTAGAGATCCACATAGAGAACGATTTGCACATGCGGCGAGATTACGTAAGATATTCCAGATTTTTGGTACACGGCAACCCTGTCAGCTCGGTAATTATTGCGTTTGAATTGGACACAAATAATTAAAAAATGGTATGAATGTCTGTTCGTAATTTTTGAGTCACGGCGCGGGAAACAATGAGTGTAGAGTATTCTATCTCCAAGATCTTCCCGATGTGACTGCAATTTTTAATAATTAAACGTCAGGAACGTGATATCTTTATTGCGCAGATTCTCATATCTATTATATTCCATTGTAACTAGTTTGTTGGTAGCTAGTATACTGAGTTAGTTGCGCAAGGCAATCATGGAGAGTGCTATTCTCAATCCGTGGTGAAAAATACCGTCTCCATTCTTTGAGATTAAATAAAACCCTTCAATTGAAATCAAGTTAGATAAGACAACTACTGAATCGCACGTTGTATCCTGACCCTTGTGTATGGGCACTGTACAAGCAGAGACTAAAGGAAATTAGCGGCTAAAGGAAATTAGGTCGGCTCCAATTTGAGTGCAGCTGCCAAAACTAACAGCGTGCTTTCTAGCCATCTGCTCCGCGAGCTTAGCATTGGGGAACCTCATACAAATTTGCTTAATGGTGTTCAAGTCTTCTTCATATTCAATATGTTCTATGTAATTGAGAACGTCGTTAGCCAAACTTTCAGCTACATCAATGTTGGTGGTGATAAATGGCTTGTCAATCAAAAATGTCAATCAAAAAGGTAGTCAGCCTTTGTCGAGCACATCTTGTGTAATAACTGCCGCGATTGTACAACCTGTATGATGCTTACAAAAACATCAACAGCAATTGAAATCACTTTAAGGGGGATGCGTTGAGAGAGACATGTTGTAATGGTTTCCTGATGCGTTTCGAATAAAGAACATGGTAGGATTTGGCCACTCTCTTACAGCAGTATCTTTAAACACAGAGCGGGATTCGATTAATAATTGCCCAGATTCATACACTACACCGTCGTTTCTGCTGCAATTCAATCCCAATCGTGATAATTTCGTCCACGATGAGACCGCTCACATATTTAAATAGTGTACGATAATGCTATTATCGTACGATATTTGTTTTATTTTTTAAGGAAAAAACCTTTGACTCTGGCTCAAATTTTGGAAGAACTGGAACGTGATGATGATTTAGAACCACCAGATACGATATTTATACTTCCGCCAGATGATCAAGTAATTACAGATGAAGACTCTGGAGATGAAGAAGAAGTATTATTAGATAGTTTACGATCCAAGCAACTAAATATGGAAGCAGAATGTTCTTCTAAAAATAAAGAGGATAATCATTCAGAAATAGAGACTAGGAATGAAAATGGTGGCAATACCACCAATGTGCAATACAAACAAGCAAACAAGCAAAACTCGCCATTGGGAAAAAGGAGACATTGTAGAATTACAAATTGACGAATCAATTTGGGAAGGATCATTTCCTCCTCCATTAACTTTTTGGGATTCAATCTCATCAATAGAGCTCTTCTCGTTATTTTTAACGCAAGAAATAATTGAAGAAATAGCCAAAAATTCATCTTTGTATGCCGCACTAACAAATATTAATTTGAATGTGGATGCTTCGGAAATGTATGCGTTTATTGGTATTTTGATTATATTTGGCTATATTGTACCAAGCCGGCGTAGAATGTTCTTTGAAAATCGTAATGATTCGAATAATAAATTGGTAGTAGAAACAATGTGTTGAAACAGATTCGATGATATTTTTCGTCATTTACATGTTTGTGATAACAGTAAATTGGACAAAAATGACAAATATGGAAAAATTCGGCCACTAAAATGAACGAAAATTTTGCAAAATATGCTCCAATTGAGGCCAATTTATCAATTGATGAATCGATGATTCGGTACTACGGACGACATCCATGTAAACAATTCATCAGGGGGAAACCAATTCGTTTTGGCTATAAGGCATGGTCACTGGCAACTAAATTTGGTTACAACATTCAATTCGATTTGTATCAAGGAAAATAACTAGATCAGAAAGGGCAGAAGTATTTGGATTAGGAGAAACCGTTATTTTGAAGTTTGTCGATTTCGTCGCAAAATCGTTTCCAGATTTGCGTTTTTCCTACAATTTTGAAAAATTTTTTCACGAGTACTAAACTTTTAGATATAAAGGGTGGTTAAATTTTAAGGGCCGATGTTGATTTTGAATAAAACACAAATTATTTAGGAAATTGTTGTCAATTCTTTTTATTGTGATAATATGGTATAGTTCAATTATGTATGGAACAAAATATCGGCCAAATGGCCACCGCGACCTCGGCGGCACACCTCCACCCGATGATCCAAATTTTCGATGACGCTTAGGCATAATTGAGGTTCTATGCCGTTAATGTGCCGAATTATCTCATCCGTTATCAAAAGCTGGATTATCGACGTACACCTTTTCTTTCAAATAACTCCAAAGAAAGAAGTCCAACGGTGTCAAATCACAGGATCTTGGCGGCCAATTGACATCGCCACCACGTGAGATAACACGGCCATTAAATTTGTCGCGCAAAAGCGCCATTGTTTCGTTAGCTGTGGGGCAAGTGGCACCGTCCTGTTGAAACCACATATCGTCCACATCCATATCTTCCAATTCGGGCCATAAAAAGTTCGTTATCATCTCACGATAGCGAACACCATTCACAGTAACTGCCTGACCAGCCTCATTTTGGAAAAAATACGGCCCGATGATGCCGCCAGCCCATAAACCGCACCAAACAGTCACTCTTTGTGGGTGCATTGGTTTTTCGACAATCACTCGATTATGATTCGCCCAAATGCGGCAATTCTGCTTATTGACGAATCCACTGAGGTGAAAATGTGCCTCATCACTGAAGATGATTTTCTTCGAAAATTGATAATCCACTGTTGCCATTTCTTGCCACCATTCTGACCATTGAGGACGTTTGGAATGGTCAAGAGGCTTTAGTTCTTGAGTCAGTTGCACCTTATAAGCGTGTAAATGCAAGTCTTTATGCATAATGTTCATCAACGACGAGCGTGAGAGGTGCAATTGTTGGGCACGACGACGAGTTGAGGTGGACGGCTCTTCAGCCACACTATCGCGAACAGCAGCATTATTTTTTGCTGTACGAGCATGCACTGGTGTTTTAAAATCTCCTCCTACAGACCCGGTTTGCTCAAATTTTTGCACGATTTTTCCGATTGTACGCACATTTGAACGATTAAATTGACCGAAAAAATCACGAAGTGCACGATATGCATTTTGATTTGAACGCCCATTTTCATAATATGCCTGAATAACGTTAACGCGTTGCTCGATTGTGTATCTTTCCATGGTTCAAATTGAGTTAGTCTGAAATTGAGAAATGTCAAATTAAATGGAGAAAAAAACTTGACGTTTGGGTGTGGTTCACATTCAACGTCGGCCCTTAAAATTGAACCACCCTTTTCTTACCGAAAAAGGAATAAAAGGAACCGGACCTGTTTGTGAAAATCGAACTGATAAGTGCCCCATAGAATCATCCAAAGAAATGAAACGAAAATAAAGAGGAGCTATCGATTCTTTTATAGACAAGACCAATAACATAGTAGCCGTAAAGTGGATGGATAACAGTGTGGTCAAAATGCTGTCAAACCAATACGGAGTAGAGCCATTGAAAAAAGCACTAAGATATTCTAATATGTACAACAAGTACATTCAAAGGTAAAAAATGGTACATACCGCTTATTTTTTGGGTAATAGACGCCAGTTTAAATAATGCTTGGTAACTCAGCGGACAATACGGCTCAAAACTAGACAAACTAAAATTTCGTTTTCCCAAACGGTCGTTTTCGACCATGGCCGTATTTCCAGCAATTGGTTTTGTTTCAGACAAATTTTTGCTTTTCTAACCTTCTAAAGTACCATAAAGTCATATAACAATGCATCATTACAGTCACGAGCAAAAAAGTTCTGGGAACACGAAGTATCTAAAGAAACTTAAGTTCCGGGATAAAATAGGTATTCTCGTCGGCGTTGTTGCATAATATTCTCATTCCCATCGTATATCTGTATTTATTTTATCTTGCTGTAACGAAGAATGCGTTCTTTCGATCTCTATTTCCTTGGCTTACAGGCATTACTTTACTTTTCGGAACATCATTCCGTATATCTATTGATTTTCTGACCCGGATGCTCGTTCATGTGTGAATTATTTTACGCTGTAAATTACTGATATCTTTATCAGTTTTATTTACATATTTCACTACATAATGAGCACAGGAATACTCTTCAATTATATTTTGAATTTCTTGCCACCACAGTGGTTTCGATCGCATTCCATCCACTTGACTATAGGATCAATACATTTATAACGTGATTGCTGCTCGTGACTGCTCGTTAGTCCAGCGATCTTGACGTCGACACGTATTCGTCCAATTTAGACGGAGCCTACAGTGCCGGTATCATTTGAGTAGCGCGTGGTCTATTCGAAGCAGAAATTCCTATCCATACCGGTATTTGGAAGTGTTTTACACTATCCTCCATCGCCAGCAATTCGCATCGAGCTACGCAGTAGTTTTTCTCATATTTGTTCAGTGAGCAGCTGCAAAAAACTGCTCCTATTCCAGATTTAGTAGCGACGGTAAAAAGTTGAAAAGCTCTTCAGATATGCCAATATTGCTGTTTGGTGCTCCCTCGTCCAGTTGAATACTGTATTTTTCTCAGTTAATCGATGTAAGGCTCACGAAACATTTGCAAAATTAGACACAAACTATTGACAGTACTACCACAGTGGTGTTTGCCATCCTTCAACTTTGTGGATCTATTCGTACTGCTTTATTTATACCATGTGCTCCAGATAGTTTACTTCGTTTTGAAATAGGCTAGATTTAAATGCACTCAATTCAATCCGGCAGCCCTAACTGTATTTGGGACTTGTCGAAGGTTATTGTGGTATTCGTGGAATGTTCGTCGTAATACAATGAAGTCATCCAAATACACCAGACATGTTTTCTACTTAAGGCCTCGTAACACATACTCCATCAATCGTTCAAAGGTGGTAGGATTATTATATAGCCCAAACGGAACTACTAGTTATTGGTATTGGTCACTACCTATCTTGAAAGGCGTTTTCTTCTTGTCTTCCGGATCTTGAAGATCTTTGCCGCTGATAATGTATCGATTGTGTAATAAGTACGCTGCGGATAACTGTTTTTCTTAGCAGCATCGTAAAGTTTGTGATAATGGATACAAAATCTCGTTGAACCATCATTCTTTTGAACAAGTACAACTGGAGAGCACCATGGACTGTTGCATTGCTCGATAATTTCATCAAATTTCATTTTGTTGATCAGTTCCACACTTTTTGTTGCTTAACCAGTGGCAAACGTCTCGGCACTTGGCGAATGGGAGTTATGTTCTCTATATCGATCCGATGTTGCACTACACCAGTTCTACCCATATCTACATCGTCGATTGTAAATATGTCCACCACCTCTTCTAGTGTCTTTTCTTATGCTTCTAATTTCGCTGTCGAAAACATTTCATTCGACTAATTTGGCTGCCATTTTGCGTTGGCTTTCTCAGTTTTCTGATCCCTATACCCTTTTGATAACATTTAACATTGGCCTCCCATTCATTACTCACTCTGGTATTTAAGGCTTTGCCCGAGTAATAACCGGCATAGTAAATTATTACTCACAGATTCTGTGCTGTTGTCAAGGTAACAGTAATAAGTAATTCAGTTTAACTGAATGTCATGAGTAAACTATTATTTTAACTACACATGGTTGTTCAACAAAATTCCACAAAATACTGCGCGTAAACGAGATGCTTTACACACTGCTGTGTAATAAATTATAACTGTTATTATCTTGTAATTGATTGTAATAACTGCCCTTTCATAAAATGATTTATTCTATTCGATTATGTCAGTATATGCACAAAATTCTTATCGTTTGCAGCAAAAAAGGGAAACTGCAAAATGGAAAATGATAACGATAATTAAAAATAGAGGAAAAGTAAATAAATGAAGAATAGAGCCCATCAACAACGTTTCGAAATCTTCATTTCCTCTTTTATTATGTCCGTTTTTCATATACCCATTTATTTTCATTGTCATTATCTCTTCATTTAATCAATTTTAGATTTTTTCTTCTGTGTACATTTTCATTCCATTTTATGTAATTTTTCCTTTGTTCAAGGTTCATTACTTTGATGCCTGTGTGTAGTTGGTTAGATGTCGGAAAATGTTGTTTTAAATTTTTTTTTTGCCTTTTTCCAATTTTGTCCTTATTACTTGTTGTCACTTTTAGTTTAGAAATTTTCTTTATTTAAATTCAATGAATCATGAAATGTTAATTTAGTTTATTATTTTATGTATTTTGAAGAATAAAAAAAATTGATCGGTTCAAAATTTTGTTATAGTTTACGGGTGACGAAGAGTAGGTGTAACTTAAAGTGTGAGTAGTGTTTGTTGAACTTCACGTCAAAATTTCTTTAAACATCTCGTAAATTGACGTTGTACTATGGTTAGAAATACCTGATGCATGCATGTGTTGCAGGTCTACTGAATTTTAATTATATAGTCTTTAATGATGTTTAATATCTAGCCATGCAAAAAAATTATTATTCTTTACATTGAAATTGTTATATTGTTTTCAATTCCAATTTAAATTTTCAACCATTCGTATGATGGAATACAGTTTTCATGCTGAAACATAAGCATAAGCACACACATACACACAGACATCAAAATGAACATTCATAAAGCTTTGAGTTTGTTAAGTAGATTTATGTAATGAATATTATTCCCTCGAAAAAGCATGAACAAAATATACAAAGCTAAAAGCTTATTGGACAAAAGTAACAAAATCTGATTTTGCATCGTGCGCTTCAACATATTCAAGTGTAGGTTGTATGTAGAACGTGTGTCATGCAAGAAGAAGACAAATGTTCTATTCTGATTTAAGACATCGTACAAAAGTATTTTTATAAAAATTTCAACAGCTTTTTAGTACTCTTTATTTTCGTTGCTCATCTTTCTCTTTCGCTTTCAAAAGCTTTAATAATACAATGTTCATTATTTTGTGCTTGTCTGTAGTCTAGAACTCGTATAAAAATAACGTAAAGAAATGTACCACAAAAAGATAAAATTATTATTGTTATGTAATCCATTTGTTTGATATACCATAAGATGATAGCAATTAGGTAGATCATTTCAGCATAGCTATAAACAAACATTATATTATAGACATTACAAATCTATCTCAACGTAATCGTGTAACCGCCTTTGGTTCCGGTTTATAAGGCTGAATTTGTTTAGGGTATTGCTTGTCGTTGGGCGGGTTCATATTTCCGAAACCATATATACTACACTTATAATTCCATAGCTTAACCCTTTCGAACCGGAATTCAGGAAAGCTTTTAATTCTATTTTTTTTATATTCGGCATTTGTATGGCCTAACTAAACAAAAAAAAACAACATTAAATTTCTATGTAGCCCAAAGAGCCCTGGTTCCGTACCGCGGTGTTTTGGGTAGGATCCATGTGTCCCATTAGGTAGACCGAACCCGAAACTTACAGAAATAATAAAAATTATTTTTTGGATTGCAATTCAATTAACAGTTCATCACATATTTCATTTTTATTTTATTTTAGTTTTTATTTTATTTATGATATGGCGCAAAACATGTTTTACATAACGGAATTTGACATTCCTTGCAAACTGTTCTTGTTCAAGTTTCCTTTCTCGAGTTTCCTTAAACCTCTTCTTGTTTCTGGAGATGCTGCCTCACTTTGCGTTGCGGCTGTTGGCCATTGTCTTTTGCCCTTCAGTTAAAAAATCTTCTGACAAAACGGTTATAAAATCAATTAATGGTATCCATGAAAATTATCCATGAATTAACAACAGACATTTAGCAGACGAAAAAATACTTTTTACAATTTGTTGGATTTTCTGTCTAATTCGTACAGTCCTGACATTTGATCGGCCATATATAACCCACCCATTATCTCGTGATACAATTTTATCATTTCTGGACACGGTATCTGAACAACTGATCCATCTTTTTGCTGTTTTTCTACGGTACTCATTGTGGCGTTGTGGCAGTTGCTTACTATGACAACTTCTTTTGTATCCTGCCATTTGGTATACATTAAACCAGAATGGCTAGACTTGCATGGGTACTTGCATGCATGTACCCAACGCCGGGTACTCCAGGGTTTCCAATCAATATTCGAACACTGGTAAAAAAGCTGTAACACGCTAGCAGAACTAGCCTGAGCTGTAATTTAATAAGGCCGGCTTATACCAATAAAAAACTCAATTATGGCCATATGACCTATTACCAATAACATTTACTATTGTGGGCAAAAAGTAGTAAGAATTTTTAATTTATATTTCGCGCGGAAAACCATTCGTCGAAATATTTTTTTTTTCTATGTTGGTATGAGTGTCAGTGAAATCTGTGCCAAATGTCACATCAAAATAATCATTAGTGTTTAGTATACGCTTGTCTTTCTGAAGTACAAAAAGAGCATTCCGCGATTTTCAAATGAGTGAAATTATTCAACAAAGTAGTTCCATTAAATTTTGTGTGCGGAATCACTTTTGTGGTGCCGAAACGTTCAGAATGTTGCAAAAGGCCTTCTGTGATAATTGTATGTCACGAGCAAGTGTTTTTGATTGGTACAATATGTTCAAAGAGGGTCGAGAACGTGTTGACGATGAACCGTCTAAGACGGCCATCAACATCAACTGATGATCAACACATTAATAAAATCAAGGAATTGGTGATCGAGAATCGACAACTAACAGTCAGAGACGTTACTGGCATCGTTGAAATATCGGAAGGATCAGTGAAAACCATTTTGAAAGATCATTTGGGCCTTAGAAAAGTGAAAGCGCGATTGGTTCCAAAATCACTCAATTGTTTGGAGAAACAGCGTCGCGTTGACGTCTGTGAAACAATGTTTTCCGACTACCAGGATGTCATGAAACTTATTATAACTGGCGATGAGTCTTGGATCTATGCTTAAGATTCGGAAACAGATCATCAATCGGCCGAATATCATGCCAAAGCTGAGCCGAAGCCGTAAAAACCACGTCAAAGCAAGTCAAAAATCAAGGTGATGTTGACAGTTTTATTCGATTATCGAGGTGTGGTGCATTTCGAATTCCTTCCGACCGGCATAACTGTCAACAAAGAATACTATTTCAGTGTTATGCGTCGTTTGCGCGAAGCAATTCGTAAAAAGAGGCCGGAATTATGGGTCGACAACTCTTGGTTTTTGCACCACGATAATGCACCTTCTCATACTGCATTGGTTTTAAGTGATTTTTTTGCCAAAAATTCCACCCATATCGTTCCGCAACCACCGTATTCGCCTGATTTAGCTCTGTGTGACTTCTGGCTGTTCAGCAAATTCAAACGACCGCTCCGGGGAAACCGTTTTGAATCAATTGAAGACATGAAACGTGAATCGCTACGCGCATTGGAGGCTATTTCGGAAATTGAGTTTAATAACTGTTTCGAGGATTGGAAAAAACCAACTGTATTGAGGCCAGGGGGGGATTACTTTGAGGGGACGAAATAGATTTGGAGAAATAAATAAAGAATTTTAAAATTATGAACAGTCTTACTATTTCTTGCCCACAGTATTAAACCAATATTTAAAATCAAATCAATCATAATATTCTATCTGGGATCAGGAACTCATCAACACCGCTGGAATTTCTTGGATGATGTATGGTTCGTTGAAGACATGAATTTGTTCTGATGGAATCCATTAGGTGGTGCTTCTTCGTTACAGTTAATGTTTTGTTTGAAATTTACGCAGTCAGCAAAAAGGTTAATACTTTGGTTTGTTCGCCTCCTTGGTTTCCCGCATTTGAAATATATATTATATTACACTCGTTGCATATATAATATAACATATAATATGACATTGCCATTCAACTTGATAATCACACCCTCTCTGGCGATATTGCAGCATAGTCTAATTTAAAACTGTATATGGTCACTTTAAATGATTTTTGATGGTACCTCGAAGTATTTTCGTTACGTCCTGCCCCTATAATTGTTGTTTTGTATCCTCGGTCGGAAACATTAAACGCCCCTCGTGGAAAGGTACAATCAATTTATTTCAAATGGAGTTCATCCCTTTTGCTGTATTGACGTTGCTGGATAAATTGGTGTTGGTATTTTTCCAGGTAACGATATCACCAGTCGCATGCTGTTTCATGCTATCACAAATTGAGACCCATTATCCGAATTGGTTTGTTGTGGGTCCTAGTAAGATATATACGATTACTACTGAGTAGCAGCTTAGCTTTGTTTTATTTGATAGTCGTGTGCTTCTTGGTTTCTCAATGGTTCATCAATGGTTATTTAGACCAGGATCCTCTTGATGGTTCGCATCTTTGATGAAAACTTGTTGACCGTTCTCTGACTGCATAAAAGACCTGTCCATAACATAACTTCTGATATCCTTTCATCGTCATCTTAAGTTTGGATAATATGCGGTGACTTATGTTGTTTTAATTCATCAAAGGTTACGAGTTTCCATTTTATTGTTATTTATCCATTTTATTCTAATAACTTAACCTACCACTATTCATTACTGTAGATGGCGCTACCTCAAGCCCACTTTGCTAAATTATCTGAATGGGGTTGAGCCAACCTCATCCTTTCTTTAAATTAAACGTAATATTATGCTTTCCTAATCGCTATTGACTTAACTAATGACGCTGGTATATTCATAATATCGCGCACGATATACCAGCCTTCACTTTACCATTACATCATCTACGAGTATGTAAATTCCAGACTATATATAGATGGTCTAATAGTAAAGTGGATGATGTATGCGACCACCATTTCTACGGTGGCGCTTCCAATTCCGGTATTCCGAACATCACTACAACATCGCATCCTGTGAAATAATTTAAAAATTGTCTGGATGGTATGCAATGTGCCTTGTGTAATCCTTACGTTATTGCAATAATAATAAGATTTAAGATAATAAGATTTACAGGGAATTGCTGCAATATTGACCTGTTGGATTATAAACTGCTCTGATTTTTGTGCAGTTTTAAATTGCCTTTTGTGGAATCTGCATGGTAATGGCTTGTGCAAATTACATATCTTCTTCTTACTGCGAGTTGAGCTCTTCTTGCTTTTGTAAGATTTTGTTTACATTTCATTTCCTAATCTGATAGGTAATGAGTCAATATTAAATTAAGCAATCTTGTTACTGGATGGCGATACTAAGCCCCTTGGGTTATTTCTTGATAGTGGCCTATCAGAGCACAAACTACTGTCTGCAAGCCTCTTATTACAACTCAGATCCATCACTTGCTTTGCATAAATGAGATCTACTTCAGTATCACAACCAATTTCTTGCGGTGATCTTGGAGCTAAGGTAACTTGTGGCATGGTTTCGACAACTGGCAATGCTTGTTTATCAGAAACCTGACCTAAATTTCTTCGTTCATCAACCTGGTTATCTACCAAAGATTTTTATCGTCTTCTAAGATACAGGTTGCGTGCAGCTCGGAAACGATATATCTGATGTTTTTTTAACCGACCTATATGAACTGAGATGTTCGTGGTATTGATGGTGGAATCACTACTGATTTAATTGACAGACATTGCTCCTGGATCAATTTTCGCAATATCTTAAGTTCGTTTAACGTGCCAACTGGTGGCATCAGCGCATTCCTCCGCTGATCTTGCGCGTCATCACTAATTCCCAGTAGTACTCTGGTTTCGTAGGACACTACTACTAATTGTTTCAATTCATTATCGGCTTCTTGAAATGTTATATCGTGCCATATTATGGACCACTCAATATCCCTTAGTTTATTCCATGTTTCTCTCATTTCGATAATTATATCGTCGAATATTACTGAATTAGAACTACTGTCGATACGACCTAAAACATGAAGTAGTTTAGTGTAAAAACTGGTTTCAGCTCGTCTACAGTTAAACCACCGCATATCCGAGTTCTCAGCAATTTATGAATGTACCCCAACTTCTTGAAGCACACTATCGCCTCGTGATGTGTACATTCTTGGGCTGCCCTATCCGCAAGCCTCTTCGCTCCTGTGTAAGGGCTTCTTCCAGGACAATTATCGCTTGTCGACGAGCATCATAGCGAATTCCCCTTATGTCACATTCTACTATGACTTCGTCTGTATACAAAAGTTCCAGCTCCATTATTACTTAAATAAAATAAATTTCTTATCCTAAAAGAACTAAACTAAATTTAAAAAAAATTATTTTACATTTAAATAAAACAAAAACAACCACGTATAATACGCCCTTCTCATGAGAAATCAATTCCATCCACTTGGGTCAAAAATAAGGAGAGGAATAAGCCATTTGATATTTCATTAACTTACCTATGTTGACTGAAACAATCCTCTTGCCCTCTTATCTCACAGTCATCACTCAAAATCCCCTTGGATGAGTATAACTGTGTGAGTGGCAGACCGAATCGTTCACTCAAATAGGAACAACAATACACCGGTTGCTGTTGCGAATTTCCATAACTTTGCGATACTAACTCGACTGGTTTATGGTCAACTTGTATTCTATGCACATTAGATTAGATTTATTTATTTAGTAGATTTATTGATAGATTGACATAACAATTTTAGTAGAGGAAAATCACATATGGAAGCATAATACTTGCAGACTCCTAAGTATGACCAACCAATCAAGTTGTACCCTGGATGCAACTAATAACTAAACGAGTAGACTGGCGACCCGTACCCGAAGGATGATAATTTAAAATTTTAAAAACAGAAGTGAAGAAAACGCAACTCTTAAATATAGTTATGCATTGAAAATTCCATTTTTATCTAATTTTAAAAATGGCAGAACTTAACCTGTGGTAAATTCTAGCCACAAGCCACTAATTGTTGCCACTAAAAATGAGCAGCCCCTACCACCCAAGATCGTCGCTTGGCAGGAAAGGGATATGCCCATTACTTCTGCGATCGCATCACTCACCCTTGCCAGTGTAAAATTGCAAAATTGTTAGACCCATGAGTATGAAAACTTTATGCTATTCGGGAATTAATTTTTGAGAAATGTTTGGTGTTGAATTTAGCAACTACCGAAATTGAGTTTTAACGTATTGACATCAATTGAGATAGTGGCTCATTAAATGCCCACATTTAATTACCACTAGAACCTTTGATGTCTGTATGTAAACAGTCTATTTAAATTAGAACTGATGTTGTGCTCGGGTTTATCATAATCATAAATACATTTTTAAATTCCATGTGCTACCACGAATGTGGGTTTATCCCCCGGAGTGTGGGTTGGGACTTGCCACAGATAAACCATGAATTCGAAGATCCAGCATTGCAACTTATAAATTTTCAACCCTCTCTAGTATGTGTATGGCTCAACATTGTATCTGGTCAGGCATGCCTCTAAGACATGACCGCAGCCATACTCAGACCAGTGAGAATTTTATATTTATATTGCCAATAAATATACAAATAAATTATTACAATAAATATCTTTACTTTGGACCGGATGTTGTGCTCCATTTGGGCGCCACTTGAAAAGTAGTGCCTACATATATAAATAAATTATTTAACTAAATTTGGAACTGATCTTGTGTCCCTGTTTGGGCGCCACCTGAAACGGGTTGGTTAAACTTTAGCTACAGCTAAAGCCAACCCAGTTTCATAGAATTGCCATTATCTGCCTGGTACCCTGTGCGACATTGGTTCCCTCAGCTCAGTCTGGTAGAGGGGAACGGTCGTGGATTTTGGAGTACCCCGATAACGGCCTACTTTACCATGAAGAATCAAAAAAACTGTTTATAAAATGAAAAAAAAGGAAAAGGGTTGAGTGGGATATCGGACCTAAAATTGGCGGTCTCAAACCATCATGAGGAATGAGCTTAGACCCGTGGTTGTTTATTTCGGGTTTTTTAGGGTGTCATAATCCCTAAAGACCTACTATGTTAAAAGAGGAAAAATAATAACAACACGATTTGATTACACACAACGCAGCGTAGGCCCTGCGTATTAATCGAGTTGGAGGAGGAGTTTGGCAGAAAGGAGTGTCCCGCTTATGGGCAGGGTTACTTTCGAAGCTCCAGCTACTAAAACTTTTAACTTTTAACTCTAAAAAACACAGTCACACTGCTCACGGTCTAATAACAAAAACCCCTGAACTCTAAAAACACTGCCACACGGTTTATTGTCTAAAAACAAATTCCTCCTTCCCAACAATTTCATTCACTCTTTATACATATCCGATAGACGATTTTTTTGTGCTTTCATCACAAAAATGTATAAGGGCCATGTCCAAAAACGTGACATCAATTTTGCATAATCGATCCACGCGAATTTTTTTTTCTACAGTTAGACACTTAATTGTAAACTTACTTACGCATGTCTGGCCAATAATACAGAGCTAGCAAATGTACAATTGTTTTGATGGTACCTGTATGGGCCGGTATTGGTTCATAATGGAATTGTTTAATTAAATTCCCGGTCATATTCTGAGATACCCCTAATTTTTATAGAGGAATGTCTACTAGGAATCGCGATCCTATTGCGAGTAGTTTGAACTTTTAGAAACTTTTCTATCATCTTTAGAGTTAAGATCGGTTTCGGCAATTTGAGTTAGAGGCGTTTCATCATACAATTTAGAAAGAGCATTGGGGGCGACGTTCTGAAAACCACACTGATGTGGAATCTCAGAGTCGTACGACTGCAATTTAAAACTCCATCGAGCGGGTATACCGTTGAGATCTGTCTGTGACATCATCTGTATGTAACCACTTCAGGCTAGAGTGATCCGTAATAATTGTAAAATAGTATCATTCTATGTAAGGACAAAATTTCTTTACTGAAGGGTCAGCGGCTAGGAACTCTAGTTCCATGGTTGAGTAGTTCGACTAGTCTTTGTTAAGCTTCTTTGATTTATACGTCTCGGCCTTTATCATCGTTCTCATGCATCACACACTGGACTGGTCATTTCTGCGTGCTTTGGGATGAAAGTTGGTACCATCCGGTCATACCCAATAATCAACGTGTTTGCTTAAGGAAGATCGGCGAAGAAAATTATGAGTTGCCTCTACCTTATCTGGGTCCGTTTTTAGTCCTCCACTTCCTACCACAAAACCCAAATATTTCACGTGCTTTATGAAAAGTTTACTTCTTGCAATGCTGATCATTAATCCAGCATATTTCAATCATTCACCTATAAGTTCCAGCAATGGTAGATGTTCCTCCAGTACTGGAGATTATGACCGTATCACTGAAACGCTCGAGTATACCGTTAATTATTGGGGGTGGATCCAAACACAATTGTATCTTATTCAGCTTCTGTATTATAACACCAATCAGGAGAAGTGGATTTAGTAGAAATTGTTCTTACGTATCTAGTATTGGGCCCGAAAAGAGCACGTCATCTGCTAGGTCTGAATTATTTTTGTGTTTTTCCCGTATTGCTCACGCTCGCTGAAAAACGGTTTCGCGACATAAACGTTTGGCAATTAGCACACCGAGGCTTAATCATGCCACTTTTACCGCAACCATAGCAGAACACACCTTGAGGCGGCAACTGACAGTCGTGGAATATGTGCCCCCGGGTCACGACTTTTTCAACAAAGTAGACTGTTTGATGTTCCAAGTCTAGGTTGGTATTGGTGATATGCTGGTTGATATTGGTGGTATGCTGGTTGAGAAATTTTAGTAAATTGAAGCTTGTACCCATTGCTTCCATCTTCTTGAATTGAGAAGGTTTTAGTGAAAATTTTTGTTGAGGTTTATATGGTTGTATTTGATGTGAGATATTTGGTCGAAGTAGTGGACTAAGAGTGGGTCTCAAAAATTGTTATTGTGTGCTAAATGAATTAAACTGTTTGGGAATTATTACCATTTGATGTGTGTCGAGTTGAGGTGTGGATTGGTTTCTTAGGCAAGATTGTAGAAATGATTGTATTAGAAACATCTTCTGTTCTGTTGCACAGGGAAATGGTCGGCTATGGTAGCTGGACCTCGAGAAAAAATCATAAACCCATTGGTTCTTTAATTCCGGCTAGAAAAATATCTAACCACATTTCCTTGTGTAGCTGTTCCTTCACCGCGAAATAATTTTCAATGGTTTTATTGTCTTGATGGATACCATGTAGGTCTCTGACTAGACTGATTTCATTACATTTGCCTGTGTAATGACTGATTGAAGATTTTATTTGCAAAAATGTTTGATTATAAGTTTCTGGGCACTACCAACTTTACTGGTATTAGATACTACAAAATACTGATTTGGGCAGCAGATACATTCATTATAAATGGAAAAATGACATTCAATCTAGATGCTCTGTTCATGAAAATTCAGCAACACGTTTCATATTGTTCCTGATGCGAACTTGTTGGTTTAATTAAATACCCACCTCCTAAATTTTGATAATGCAAGTTAAATGACATTTTATTTTCGATTGACATATTTAAATATCGATCTATTGCCTGATTACAATAAGATGCAATCAATTCACTACGATTTAAAATTCAATTTACAATTCAATAAATCGAAAATACTAATTGGATTTAATACATTCCATTAATAGAATTGACAAATTTAACATGCTGTGTTTTTTGTGCAAATTTCTCGTTCGCTCGAAACAATCCGAATAATTTAAAGTGAGAACTAAAACTCGATAATTTTCCTTTAAAACTTAAAAGCACAAGATAATTTTTCCTCTTGTATTCAACTACACGAGTGAGTAGTATTATAGATCTATCCATTTTCGTTTAGATTTTTATTTTTCCAGGAACGTTAAAATATTTTTCCCAATTGATTTTGCTTTAATGCAGCAGACATCGTACAAGTCTTGAACAAAAATTGAAAATATATAGGAAGGTATACGGTAATATAATCGAGGGGATAGACGGAGATGTTACTTAGTAAAGCTTTAAAGTTTATTTTAAATATTATTTCTTCGTAAAAGAACAGTCAATCACAATATTGTAACGGTATAACATAGTTTTATGGTTTTATCTCGGTGGAAATTAAATATTTTATCGAATTTTCCTTTTTGTTTTCTCACCACTTTACGTATTGCTTAAAACCTTTAAAAATCCTGAATTTTTTTGACTATTATTTAGCATGTGCATATGAACCGAGTTTGTAAAGCAATGTTTAGAGCAGGTACAGAGAATTTATTTATCGTTGTCTTATACATAGTGTTACTGATATTAGTATGTGTTATACAAGCCATAGATCTCAGGTGGGTACTTAATTTTCCCAAAATTGTTGTATTATTTAAATTTTTATGGAAAACTTGTTTGTTTTTTTTTGTTGAGTTTTTAATCGAAATACTAAAAATGTAGGTCACAAAATCAATAGTTTGGAAAAACAATATATATGCTCTGTATGTATAACATGCTCTCCATGTAACGATTGAAAAACTGTTTGTTTTTATGAATTATTTAACATTTGTAAATATTTGAAATTATTTGGAAAAAACATTAAAAATATACCGGTAAAAAAACCTTTTTTTATTGTTTTGTGTGTTTCAACCTCCAACTACTGGCACTGGCAAATATATATACGAAATTTTCATTCGGCTTGATCGCGCATCGAACTTAACAACCTGGACGTGGTTATACTGTAACCAACAAAAAACTCTTTATTCCAATTCGATTACTGTTTCCAATTATCGCTAAATTATACGATACATGCAACCATAAAAGTTAATTTGAGATTTTATCATTGATTTTGTATAAACTCGTGTTATATATGCGGTGCTGCTGCTGTTGATCCACGTATATACGATTTTTATGGAAATCCAATATTTTTTTTTAAAATACGAGGATGTGTCACTGTGTGTTGAAAACTGTACAAAAAAATAATTAAATAAGTTTTTCTTCAAATATAACGAGAAAAATCTCTAGACTGCATGAATGTATATGATAAAAGAATTTAGATTTTATTTATATTTTTTTTCAAAAACCAATTTAAAATTAAAACGTTGAATTGGGTTGAAAAAACATACAAAAAACTGAATATAACGATGATGCACGTTTGTAGGTTACATTGTTGCATCAAATTTTTTGGAATGTAAGAATATAATTTTTTTTTAAAATACAAATTGTTAACAGATGCACTTCCATGTCTCTATCTCGAATGCAAAAATTATATTTGAACAGTGGTTATCAAGTTTTAAATAACTGGTCTATAGTGAAATCAATTGAAAATATTTGGAAGACTAACGCGAAGACAATTGCATTGTGCTTTTACCAAATGATAATAATACATTGCAAAATGCAATAATTTGAGTAGATACTTTCTTCTAGCACTGTATACCTATATCTTATTATTTAAAGAGTTGCAAATTGTATATGAGTAGCATGAGATTTACTGAAAATTAAATTACTAAAGAGCAACTAACTAAAAGGAGCAGTGTTGTGCCATATTGCCTACACCGCGTAAATAATGAATATTCTTCACGTGTAGACAATGTATGTCGAAAATTATTATATCTGTTAGCAATCATCAACATTCTATGATTTTGTTGTAAATGGAAACATTTCAAAATGGAATTCATTTTATCTCTCCATTTAAACATTTGATCTCAAGTTTTTATGTGATAATGCATCAGGTAGGTGCGAAATTGTTAAATCGGGCGTAAATAGAGCATGCAGCCGACATAGTTCCTGTTCCCTTGACCAACCTTTCTTGCTTCCCATGGTAGAAAGGGGAGGTGGATCAACTTGCCGCGTGCCCTTGCCATAGTTATGTCGGCCGTCATCCAATACAGTTGACTAGGTAGTAAAACCATACCAAATAGTATTTTTAAATGTAACAAGTTTAATTAATGTTTAAGGCTCGGAAAATGTAGTGAGTCGAAAAAATTTATGTTTTTGTATGTATGTTTTAGTTTTTCAGAAAATTAAAAAAAATACAGAACCATTCATTAAAAAGTAGAACTTTATATACAGCTAAATTTTTAAACCAAACCAATAGATGACAGGATGTTAGCTGTACCTATAATACAGTGTTCAACATCATCACCACGCAATAATATGGTAAAGCATAAAAAAGATTTCAGACAAATAATGATCTTGTGTATTGTGTCGGACGAACGTTCGAAGTTCACGAAGAGTAGGCACATTGGTGAATTCCATTCGTTAGACTGAATGTTAGACAAAAACATTTTCAAATTTGTTGTGAATTGCTCGGTAGTGGGCAATCATCAAATTTTATTTTCAAAATCAGTGCTCCGTTCGTGAAACGTACCGTGCATCACGTGATTTTTATCCTCGCCACAATCGACCTGCCGAGCTGACTATTTGGCATTTGGTGGCCAAATTCGAGTCAACCGGTTCGATAAATAATCAGCCAACACCTGTGTGTCATCGAAACGCAAGATCTGCTGAGATCATCGCTGCTGTATGTAAGAGGGTATGTGAAAACCCGAGAAAGTCAATTTCTCGTCGTTCACAAGAACTTAACCTTTCTGCGACTTCAACTTGGCGAATTTTACATCAAGGCTGGGTTTACACCTGTATCAAATCCAACTAACCCAGGATCTTAGGAACTTAAGGTAAACTGCAAAAAACAATGTCATATGTTCGCTGATTGGGTTCTGGGGCAGTTGGAAGTTAACCCATATTTCGCCAAGAAAATCATCTTTAACGACAAGCCCCATTTTTTTAGATGAATGGATATGTGAACAAGCATAATTATCGGATATAGGGCGACACCAATCCACACGACATGTACCAACACCAAATGTATTCCGAGAAAGTCATTGTTTTGTGTTGATTTTGGTTTGGCGGAATCATCGGTTCGTATAGCGGCATAAGCTTTAACGGCGAACGCTATAGATCGATGGTATGATAAGCAACTTCTTGTGGGGATATCGACGACACGTAGTTCCAACTCAAAACTGTCTGGATCAAAAAGATTTTAAGGCTCTATATAGAACGGGTGCGAAGAATAAAGAGACCGCTCACTGGGTGATAGAAGTTGGACCGGCTATCAAAAACAAGTCTGGAAAACTGCACGTCGACTGCGGATATAATGTAATGTGAGAGAAAAGAATTGTAGACGGCGCGCTTAGAGACCTGCTCTCACTCTGTATAACATAGTCATGGTTATAAGGTTTATCTAAATGAAGATAACAATACCAGTTGCGCAAGCTGTAAGGAAGTGCAAAAACCACAAGATCATCTGTGCAAAATCGAGACGATTCTAGGTTCTTTATAGGGTCAACATAAAAAGGTAATGGTCACTGGAGACATAAATACTAGAAGTAAAATATGGCATGGCCGTTTAATGGACCGTTTAGCTGACTGGGGTCTATTTGCTACACTTTTTTGGCTCTTGGGACGGTGTAGAAGCACCTTCAGAAATTAATTCAATCGATAAAATTGATGCTCGTTTGGAGCTGGTCTCAACACAATTAGCCAGTGTCTTCAATAACTCAATTCCTATGAAGAGAGGAGTTAAGAAACGAAATAGTTGCTGGAATCTTAGAAGAGCATACCAGACAGAAAGCAACCAAGGATGAAAACAAAATAGTTAAAATGTTCACTCTTTAGAGGGTCATGAAATAAGTACTTCCGGTATATCACGGATCATGGTATTAAAGACCCATGGAATCTTGTATACAAATTTTCCGCTGGCAAAGCAAGACCTCTTGTTCTAAATAACATTAGGAAAACAAATGACACACGCTTGGAGTTACTTAACTTACTTCTACCGGACGAAATACAAAACGAAACAGGGTCACACGCAGAAATGCGCTAGATCGCCACCAACAGCAGTTGGACATCCACAGTTGCTGAGGACCCCCATTTACGTAGGAAAAGGTCACCAGTGCCCTCAATTGTTTCAAACATAACAAGTCACCAGGACCTGACAGCTTGCATGACCTATCATAGGGCCTATCATATACTAAAATTATTAAAGAGCTGCTTAATATTTTAAAATATTAAAGTAACCATCCTAAGATGTGAAAAACAGGTGAAATGATAAGGAAACCGTGTGATAGAGATTTATTTTCTTCAAAATCTTATATATCCATAATGTTGCTACTGATTAAGGGAAAACTCCTAGAAAGGTTACTAGCCATTCGCATTACACCGCGAATTAAACAGAGCGGACTGTTATCGGACAAACAATTCGGTTTTCGGAGTAGCTTGTCTACTGAAGATGTGATAGTCCCCCTAATCAACACTGTCAAAATTCAAAGTTCAAAATATGTTATGGGTATATTTTTGGATATCGCTGGAGCATTTGTTAACCTTACGTGGGCTAGTGTCATCGCAAGTTTACCGGTCTATAATCTCCTTAGAAACATGTATGGTTCTGTATGTGCGCAAATCACAAAAGGATGTCCTCAGGGCTCTATTGTAGGCCCTCTAGTCTGGGATATCGACATTCTGGTTCATGGCAGCCCGAGACTCGAACTTCAACGTCAGAGTCAAATCGCAATTAACAAAATGAATCAATGATGTGAATCAAATAAAACGTCAATATCTGAAAAGAAATCAGTGAGGCTACAGCTAAAGGCGAATTTGACTCTAGCCGACCTCCAACAATATCTTTAAACGGCCGAGACATGAAAATGGTCATGTATGTGAGATATCTAAGAGTTGACCTTGATGAACGTATGGGCGTAACATCTCACGTTATAAGAGTTAATGAAAACGTTTTAAAGCTAGTGCACTACCTGGTGAGAACGTCAAGAGAGGGATGGGGCTGAACCACAAAACACTTGTAATAATCTACAAAGGTGTAGCGGAGACGCTATTCACGTATGCCGCGGCTGGTTGGTACGCCCTTTCGAACAGTGTCTAAAGATGCTGTTGTGGTTCCGGCCGGCGTACTCCCGGTACCGGTAGGCATTCTTATCAAAAAGCGAGCGCATTTGTACCACCTAAGAAGAAGTGCCCCAAATGAAATAGGTGGCACTTTACATCCTGCAGATATAGTAGGCATAATCAATATACATATGTAGATACATATCTGAAACATATCTGAAAACAACATACATTTGACTTCATTCCAGACTTTAATGTCTCAAGACTCAAATTAAAATGAACACGCGCTCGATGAGCCAAGTAATCTCTGGGCATGGTAAGTTTAAAGCCTACCTACAGAAGTCTAAAATAACGGACCGGATGTTAAGCTCCTAATTTTTGAATGTATCGAGGTGACCATCGTATCACTAAAACAAAAGTAGCTGAATAATACGAACACACACGAATTACCACTGCCATCTTTTCTACGCGACGAAATTCTTCCAAGGTTCCGGCAATTTTATGCTAAACTGATTACTATTTTAAGAGAATGGAATAGTGCGTTATAGTAGACCGGAAACCCGGACTGAACATGTCTCTACGCGCCTAAATGTACAAAGCACTGGTATCGGTTAATAATGCTAATTGATATAACCACACATAATTGGCTATGTAAATTGATATAATTATTAGTTTATGGTTAAACCTAGGTATAAGAAATGCTGTAAATTTTTCCTGAAATTTGACTATACGATTACTAATCAGCGTTGTTCAGTTACGCGTAAAAAATAATAGTTTACATTTTTTATGAAAATAATGTAAATAATGATTAATTAATTACGGTATTAATTGTATTAAATGTATAAAATGTAATTAATTAGCGACATCTGCATTAAAATACTAAAATACATTATTTTGAAGTAGATAATACAACCATTACAACAGCTACATCTAATGAAATTTTTACATTAATATATTATAGATTATTTTGTGGGCCTGACAACTGCTAATTAATGGCGCTACTACAATAATTTAATGTGTGAATTATTACATAAATATTCATTAGTATCAACATTTTTAATAAATGTCAATGCATTTTTCTAACGGGTGTTTTTTTAGGAGGTTTGTTTTTCCGATAGATGTCGTTTTATTTTATGACAGTTGTTTTGACAGCTCAAAGTGGCATTTCTACTCAGTATTGTTTGGCAAATCATTATGAATAGGTTAACTCCAGAACAACGTTTTCAAATCGTGGAAATTTATTTTCAAAATCAGTGTTCAATTAAAAATGTTTATAGAGCACTTCGTGAATTTTATGGTGCACATAATCGTCCGTCAGAGACCACCATAAAGAACGTAATTACCAAATTTCGGTCTACATTCACTCTTTTGGATGCCAAGCCACCGACAAGAATGAGAAGAGTTCGTACAGAAGAAAATATTGCTGTCGTTGAGGCCAGTGTCGAAGAAAACGACAATTTATCGATTCGTCGTCGTGCTCAGCAAATTGGACTTTGTCCATCGACTTTATGGAAAATTTTACGTAAAGATTTGGGTTTGGTGCCATACAAAATTCAATTGGTGCAAGAATTAAAGCCACACGACCATCGTTTGCGCCGTGAATTCAGTGATTGGTCGTTAAATCAATTGAACGAAGATCCATTTTTTTACCGTAAAATTCTCTTCAGTGATGAGGCGCATTTTTGGTTAAATGGATACGTCAACAAACAAAATTGTCGCATTTGGAGCAAAGATAATCCACACGCCGTTCTAGAATTACCAATGCATCCTGATAAATGTACTGTTTGGTGCGGTCTATGGGCTGGTGGGATCATCGGTCCATATTTCTTTAAAAATGAGGAAGGACGACGCGTTACCGTGAATGGAAATCGATACAGAACCATGTTAAATGAGTTTTTGTTGTCAAATCTTGAAGATATGGATATGAATGAAATGTGGTTTCAACAAGATGGTGCCACTTGCCATACAGCACGTGAAACAATCGACTTATTGAAAGAAACTTTCAACGACAACATTATTTCGAGAAATGGTCCGGTGAATTGGCCTCCGCGTTCGTGCGATTTGACGCCACTCGATTACTTTTTGTGGGGATACGTAAAGTCATTGGTTTATGTGGATAAACCTCAATCGATTGACGCTTTGGAAACCAATATTCAACGTGTCATTGCTGACATACGCCCTCAAATGCTTGAAAAAGTGCTGGAAAATTGGACCTCCAGAATGACATTTGTGAAAAATAGTCGTGGTAGCCATATGCCAGAAATTGTGTTTAAATGTTAAATGCCAAAAAATTATCTACCAAATAAAAAAAAATTTTGGTCATTTCATAATTTTATATGTGTTTTATTCAAAAAAAAAATCGGCAACCTCTTAAAAAAACACCCTTTATAACGTAATATGCAACGCGTCCCATGCCGTAATATATATATATATATATAATATATATATATATATATATATATATATATATATAGTTATGGGTTTCGCGTATATATATTTTAATCCATGCCATCTTTTCTGTGGCCGAAGCACTCCCTGCTCTTTCGCTGTTGATTTGTTTCGCCTTACTTTACGCAATTCCTGCCAAATCAAAGACGTACGGCTATAGGACCGATTTAAGTTACCATTTGCGCATTGCATAGCTCCATGTCAGCCTATAGTTCTGGACATGGAATATGGGCCGGCCCACGTCCCTTAAGCTAACAGAATCCATACAGCAGAACATTACAAGATAATATGAATAACTATAGGCTAATAATAGGCTAATTAAATGCTCTATTAAACAATTTTGGGTTCCACCCCTTCCAACTAAAACGATGGGTTCTGCTAGCTTTAGAAAAAGTTAGCAGAACCCATATCAAAAAATGATTTAAAAACAATTGGAAAATTAAAGGTTAATTTTAGGCTAATTAAATGCCCTATTTAAATTTTTTATTCTACTCATTCTAAAAAAGGCACTAGGCGTTATCACTTCAAAGCTAGCAGAACCCAAATCGAAAATCGGACCAACATCGAAATTAGAACCCAAAACAAGATCAATTAACAAACGAATAATTTTAGGCTCATCATGGTCTAATCAAATGTCCCATTAAACAATTTTGGGATCTACTCCTCTGTGACCAAACTTCAGGTTGGTCACAGAGGAGTAGATCCCAAAACCGAAATTAAAACCCAAAACAAAATCAATTGACATACAAATAATGTTTGGCTCATTATGGTCTAATCAAATGCCCCAAATGGCAATTGATCTTGTTTTGGGTTCTAATTTCGGTTTTGGTTCGATTTTCGATTTGGGTTCTGCTACCTTCAGATTAAATGACCTGAAGTTTGGTCGCAAAGGAGTAGAGCCCAAAATTGTTTAATGGGGCATTTAAGTAGACCATAATGTGCCTAAAATTATTCGTTTGTTAATTGATCTTGATTTGGGTTGTTTTTTCGGTTTTGGTCCTATTTTCGATTTGAGTTCTGCTTTTGATTAAATGACCTGAAGTTTGTTCAAAAAGGTGTAGAGCCCAACAATTTTTAAGAGCCATTTGAATAGGACATAATGAGCCTAAAATTATTCGTTTGTTAATTGATCTTGTTTTGGGTTCTGATTTCGATTTTTGGTCCGATTTTCGGTTTGGGTTCTGCTAGCTTTGAAGTGATAACGCCTTATGCTTTTTCTAAAGGGTGTTTTTTTAAGAGGTTGCCGATTTTTTTTTTGAATAAAACACATATAAAATTATGAAATGACCAAAATTTTTTTTTATTTGGTAGATAATTTTTTGGCATTTAACATTTAAACACAATTTCTGGCATATGGCTACCACGACTATTTTTCACAAATGTCATTCTGGAGGTCCAATTTTCCAGCACTTTTTCAAGCATTTGAGGGCGTATGTCAGCAATGACACGTTGAATATTGGTTTCCAAAGCGTCAATCGATTGAGGTTTATCCACATAAACCAATGACTTCACGTATCCCCACAAAAAGTAATCGAGTGGCGTCAAATCGCACGAACGCGGAGGCCAATTCACCGGACCATTTCTCGAAATAATGTTGTCGTTGAAAGTTTCTTTCAATAAGTCGATTGTTTCACGTGCTGTATGGCAAGTGGCACCATCTTGTTGAAACCACATTTCATTCATATCCATATCTTCAAGATTTGACAACAAACACTCATTTAACATGGTTCTGTATCGATTTCCATTCACGGTAACGCGTCGTCCTTCCTCATTTTTAAAGAAATATGGACCGATGATCCCACCAGCCCATAGACCGCACCAAACAGTACATTTATCAGGATGCATTGGTAATTCTAGAACGGCGTGTGGATTATCTTTGCTCCAAATGCGACAATTTTGTTTGTTGACGTATCCATTTAACCAAAAATGCGCCTCATCACTGAAGAGAATTTTACGGTAAAAAAATGGATCTTCGTTCAATTGATTTAACGACCAATCACTGAATTCACGGCGCAAACGATGGTCGTGTGGCTTTAATTCTTGCACCAATTGAATTTTGTATGGCACCAAACCCAAATCTTTACGTAAAATTTTCCATAAAGTCGATGGACAAAGTCCAATTTGCTGAGCACGACGACGAATCGATAAATTGTCGTTTTCTTCGACACTGGCCTCAACGACAGCAATATTTTCTTCTGTACGAACTCTTCTCATTCTTGTCGGTGGCTTGGCATCCAAAAGAGTGAATGTAGACCGAAATTTGGTAATTACGTTCTTTATGGTGGTCTCTGACGGACGATTATGTGCACCATAAAATTCACGAAGTGCTCTATAAACATTTTTAATTGAACACTGATTTTGAAAATAAATTTCCACGATTTGAAAACGTTGTTCTGGAGTTAACCTATTCATAATGATTTGCCAAACAATACTGAGTAGAAATGCCACTTTGAGCTGTCAAAACAACTGTCATAAAATAAAACGACATCTATCGGAAAAACAAACCTCCTAAAAAAACACCCGTTAGAATAAGCAGAATAAAAAATTTAAATAGGGCATTTATTTAGCCTAAAATCAACTTTTAATTTTCCAATTGTTTTTAAATCATTTTTGATATGGGTTCTGCTAACTTTTTCTAAAGCTGGCAGAACCCATTTAGTTGGAAGGGATGGAGCCCAAAACTTTTTAATAGAGCATATAATTAGCCTATAATTATTCATACTATCTTGTAATGTTCTGCTGTATGAGTTCAGCTAGCTTAAGGGACGTGCCGGCCCATGAGTTTTGCACGCCGATCGGGGGTCGTAGTTGTGTTCCTTTTAATCACAGATCGTAATCTGTTGATGAAAATTTCCTTTTGCAACCTGCCCCTATCGGGATTCGAACCCGGTACCTTATATAATTTAAAAGCGTAATTCACTTGATAGTTGGATAAGGAAAGACATACTAATAGCAGAACCATCTATGATTCAAAAGATGAAATATATTGTCAATAGCTCAGACCTTAGGCGGCTACACAAATTTCGCAGGGACTCAGGGATCTGAAACAAATTTGATTGGATTTCTGGAAGGGTCAAATGATTATTACGTGGACGGTGGAATAGTTATTTTAGAATTCCAATGTACTGTTACTTTAAAAAATGTATTTTAGTATCAAAAGTTGCTGATGTTGGAATAACGCTGGGTGATTTATTTACGACTGTTTTTGAATTTAAAAACAAAATATCAAACACCGAATTAGAGTTTTAGAATGTGTTACATAGTTTTACACCAAATACATGCACTTAAAATAATTCGAAAAATCCGGGTTTACGAGTATTGGTATGCAAAAGAATTTAGAAACACAAAAAAAAAATTTACCCAAAAATAAAAATAAGATTCAATTTTCAAAATTGCAATAGATGTAGTTGCATGTAATGGTTGTATTATCGACTAAAAAATAATGTTTTTTTTTAAATTATTTGATCAATTTAAGTATTTACATGCGGACGTGTTACGCAATGTAACGTAAAAAATTTCGCGTAATTAATACAATTATTTACGATTAAATAATAGCGTAATTAATGTAACGTAATTAATCTGCACAACACTGGCGGCATGATTACCTTCTCTCAAAGTCAACATAACGAACGCTACGAACGTGTACACATTATTGTACAGCACTACCGGAGCCTAATTTTTATTTTGGGAAATTCAATACACAATTTTTATTATGCTTTCAGAAAACTTTAAAAATACTTGCGTTACCTATTTACACATGACATGTGTAAATCACTTGTCCACTTTTATCGTACAAAATATGTGAGTATATTATAAAAGTGGGCAGAAGTCGCTCCACCTCATCAATCAAATTAGTAATTAATGTTCCTAATCTCTGTATTTGCTTGATTTTACAATTTCTGTTGTTGGAATGGATATAAATAACACAAGATTTTGTTGGTTTTTCCATATTTTCCGTTCGCTTTTAAATCACATTCATATCAGATTTTCATTTATAATTTTTTTTTATGTTTAAAAAGACGGTTTTTCCCTCACGAGAACAGAATATTGTTGTTCTGTGTCTGTATAATGATATATCGTGAAATGATTTATACATGGGAATACATTTATGAAAACAATACACTTTCTGTATGGCGAAGCTGCGGTGGCTGCAAAATGTATGTACATATACGTATGTATATATGTATGTGTAATAGAAAAACGCGGCAAATAAATAATCAGGATGCGAATGGAAAACATAAAATCAAAACATTATATATCATTCTGATGATGTATTTTGTTGTTGGTATTATTGTTTTGTTAATGCTACAAAAAATTTTCTTGTGCCTTGCTATGTGCTCCAAATGATTTTCTTTTTATTCCTCTAATTTCCATGATAATAATAAAATAGACAGAATGACTTGAATTGTGGAATAAAATAAATCATTTTGTATTTTCGCGTTCACATAGGCTTTCAATATTTTCCAAAGTTTATTTTTAAAACCAAAAAAAGTTTAAGATGATGTTTCGCTATACGCAAAAAAAATATATTGAGAGGGTTGTGTGTGTGTGTGTGTGTGTGTGTGTGTGTGTGTGTGTGTGTGTGGTATCATCATCATCTAATGATTTATGATGGTTTGGTGAATCTGTTTTCTTCGGTTGTGGAAATAAAGGAAAAAGACTAATAAATAACACTAAAATAATATAATTGATTGAATAAATTGAATGAAATAGGATTAAAATGAACCGTTTCGAAAAATATGCCAAAGTCTATTTCGATACGATACGTCGAACAATATGTAAATTCAATATATACGATCTTTTCGCAACCCACATGTTGGGTGCTTTTGATGGGTTTGAATACCTGTTTTTCTTATAGGATATATTTAGGCGTATCTCGTTATGTAGTGATATTGATTCGAATTTAATAGGCTCAGCAGAATTTTTTATTTTATAATTTGTTTAAATATATAATTTATTGGTTAAAAGGTGCGTAACAGATTATGTATTATGACATCATGAGTATTAGAAAAGGTTAATGGATTTTCATCGTCCCGAATCATTCAATTTTTTTTCAAATATATTTTAGAATATTACAGTAATTGAATAACTCAAATATCGTATAATGATCTGAAACTGTTCAGTCGGTTTGTTGCTGGCTGGCTACTGCCAACCTGCAGATATCACTAAGCACCTGCAGAGGCCTCCACGGTGATTTTTGCCGGCTACGTTCTCAAGGAGAAGTGCTAAGGTCGTGGGGTTTGAGGCATACAGGGCTCCTGGCTTACACCGTGATGCTACAGAAATTTAGGGGAACGCAAATAATAATAAAATGTACCCGGAGTTCCGCAGAAACTCGTCGGCCGGAACCTGAGGAACGAACCCAACCAAATTATAAACCGAGAGCGGTGCCTTGGTACGCGCATCCATCCGAATTCAAACGGGGACAAGCCCTGGTTACGGAATCGGATGCGGGCACCAAGGGACCGCAAACACTACGCCGACACAGAGGGAGTTTCCGCTCCCATCACACCACACCGAAAAAAATTTAATAATTCATTTTATTTCTAGAGAAAAACAACAAAATGAAAACAATTTCCCCCTCCACCCGCACCAGGAGAAAACGAGAGAGAGAGAGAAAACGATGCGCACCGAGCGTGCACCCGCTGTGCGGCGCTCGATTACAAAATATTTTAAAAATTTAATATAATAATAAAATATATAAAAAAATAAAATCAAAAAAAAAAAAAAAAATTTAAAATATAAATAAAAAACTGGTACCTTAATATATATAAATAAGAATACTGGTGCGGCCTTGCGCGGCCGTCATGCCACAGGTGATGTGCCACACCCGGACCGTTGCGGTGCCTTTCACCGTTACAAAAAAAAAACTCGAAAACACGAGGGGCCGGTTGGCCACCCGTACGTAGCGACCTTGTGCGGTCGGACGTTGCGGGGCCTTTCTCCGATACCAATAATAGAAAAAACACGAGGGGCCGGTTGGCCACCCGTAATTAGCGACCTTGTGCGGTCAAAAAAATACTGTTAGGCGTCTTTCCGCCTTAAACGTAATTTATGTTAGGCGTCTCTCCGCCGTAACCCGAAAAAAATGTTGGGCCTTATTCCGCCTTAAACGTAATTTATGTTAGGCGTCTCTCCGCCGTAACCCGAAAAAAATGTTAGGCGTCTACCCAATATCACACTAAATTATAATTCTTCAAAAACAACAACATTTTTTTTTGTTTTGTTTGATTTCTTGGTTCTTTCGGTGTCTTAATCCCTTCTTCCACTTTATATACACCGCAAAAAAGATATATACATAGATAAAACAATCGGCATGTTATTCACATTTATTTATTTATTCCAATTGTTTTACAAATGACCAAAAAAAAAAACTTTAAAAAAAAACAACTTAACTTAAATCTAAACTCGACCTTCTTTTACCAAATATAAACTCGACTGTCGATCAAAAAAAACTCTTACGCCGCACAAACGACGCGCAAAACATCCCAGAAGAATTGTCTTTCTTCTCTGTCTCTTGTTTACATCAATTCGCATTGATGTAAACGAGAGGCATATAAAAAAAACATTCTTATGAAGTGTTTTGCTTTACACACCACTCGATGTACATTGCTCTCCTTCTCTCCCATTTTCGTACAATCACTACCAACCAAACAGAAAGAAACACACAGGAATCCATCCACCATTAACCGCGTTTAGATATAAATAAAAACGGGCTCAAGAAACGTTACGTAAACCAAACAAAGAACGCAGTTGCGACAGTACAGTCGTAACAGGTTCTTTTTCTCCGGACATTTTAAAGTTGTTTGCTCAATAATGCCTTAATAAAACAATAATTATGAATTCGATTACTTTAATTTAAATCTTTATTAAATCTTAATTAAAATTTAAATTAGAAAAACTTCAAAATTATTTTGTAAATAGAAAAAATTAAAATGAATTAACCTGGGCTGGGATGTTGTACCATCCATCGCTATTTTCGACTGCCGATTCAGTTTATGTCTCATTTTTTATGAGTAAAATGGCAGTTTCTTTCATTTCCAAATTTCTTTTCTACGATTTCTAAGACTATTCGATTCTATTTATCACCAAATAATTTTTTCGTGATACGTTTATTGATACGAGTACGTAGAAAAGAAAATTGAGACATTAATTAAGTCGAAAAAAGTGATGGTGCAACATTCCAGCCGTTTATGCTACAAAATAAATTTTCAAATTGGGCCTACGTTATTTTTATTCTATGCTAAAAGAAATTACATATATTTGTTGTAATAAACAATCAATATATAATCCAAATATTTGAAACTTTGAAATACCAAGACATACTCGTAACAGGTCAAATCGCTTAGGATATTACAGCAACTCGATACCATACTAACCCAAATCATCATAGCTCTGATTACAACATGCAAATCGTTTTGAAATTAAAACAAGAGCTAGTTAATACGACTCCGTGTCGAATAAAATACATTCCATGGCGGCTGATACACAAAAAATATACACTGACCCAAACTGTCATAATTGGGCTCACAACACGAAAATAGGTTTCAAATTAAAACTAAAGCTAGCTAATATCCTCGCTAGGTAGTAGCCCCGTGCCGAATAGAATACACCACGACATACCAGGCCAAATGTCTTTAGATATTATAGAAACTCAATACCATTCTGAAATTCTTGATTCTTGAATTCTGTTATTTCAATCATTTATTGTTTAATGAATAGGTTAAGAAATGGTTTAAAAGCTCTCTGTTATAATCAATATTTTGATAATGTTGATGCCTATAAAATGAATCCTAACTGTTATTTTGTGCCTAATGCTCGATGTTGATATTTTAGTTATTTCTGAAACTTTTATTCCGAGTCATACTTCGATAGCCTATCCTATCAACAATTTTAATAGTTGCTTTTCTTGTAGAGATGATCGAACTGGAGAAAAATATTGTTGAAGATGCCAGAACATGGATAACGGCTTATACTCATTTAATTTTATTCAAATTCTGCTTCCTCGTCTTAATAATACAAAAATATGTGGTATCTATCGACCGCCAGGTTCTGATATTGATTGTTTTTTCAATTGGTTGGATAATCTCCTATCTGGAAGCCGCTGTACTGACAACATCTTACTTGGGGATATAAATATTGCCGTTAATAAAACAGATAGTAATGTCATTGATTATAATAATCTGTTGATGACTCATGGTTTGACCACTACAAATACGTATGCAACTCGTTCTGCAAGTAACAATATTTTAGATCATTGGATTGACGATTAAAATCGTCAATTCTACGATATACTCTACTATTAGTGATCACAATTTTCTTTTGTGAAATTTCTACTTTACTTCTAAGTATATTAAGAAAACTCTTGTAAAGAAAATAGTAGACATGACAAAAGTTAATCAATTATTCAATAATTTACTACTTACAATGGCATTTAATGTGAAAGATCCGAATAATACTATAGAAATTATTGTTGAAAAATTTAATGAATTAATAGATAGATACTCAAAGACAGTAAGTGTCGATGTTAAGCTGAAAAATACGTTATGTCCGTGGATCACACTTGACATTTGGCGTGACATTCGTAAAAAAAATAAAGTTTAAAAAAAAATTAAACGTAATCTTAATAACACTTAATAAACACATTAAAACACTTGTTTATTATTTCGCACAAAAAATTTTTTTTTTTTCCAAATTTTTTTTTTTTTTTTTTTTTTATATATTTATAAAAATATATTATAAATATATAAAAAAAAAAAAAATATATTTATATTTATTATTACAACTGATTTACAAATCATCTAGTAATTTATCTTTCATAATTTATATTCTTGTTTGGAGGGTTGTAGCCCTTTGGCTAGTCCCCTTTACAATTTTATTATATTTTTAGTCGATCCTGATTGGATCTAGTAGATCATGCGGTTTCTTCCTTCGCAGCCGTCTTACTAGGTTTGAATCATCCAACATACGACGTATCTCAGCATTTTGGTGTAGACTAATACGTTGCATGTGTTTTCTCGCGTGTTTGCTTATTTCTTCACTAACGAAATCCATCTTCAGATCTCTATGGAGGTTGTCATTTCTTATGTACCACGGTGCATTAACTATTCCACGAAGGACTTTGCTTTGGAATGACTGGATGATATTGACATTGGTTTTCTTTGTACAGCCCCAGAGCTGAATACCGTAAGACCACACAGGTTTTAGGATTTGCCGGTATAGTAGCAATTTATTATGTAGAGTTAGCTCAGAATTTCTTCCTAAGAGCCAATCCATCTTTCTGTATTTGATGTTTAACTCTTCTTTTTTCTTTTTCACATGCTCTTTCCATTTTAGTTTCGCGCCTAGAGTCATGCCTAGATATTTTGCCGTATTTGCATAGGGAATTTGCTGGGAGTTCAGTTCTACTGGTATCCAGTTGACCTTCTTGTTGGTAAAGTTTACGTAAACAGATTTTGTTTCATTAAATTTTATTCGCCATCTCTTGGTCCAGGTACTGACAATATTAGTAGCTCTTTGCAATTTGCTTGTAGATTCTTCTATGCAATTAGCAACTGCTAAGATGGCCGTATCATCCGCAAACGTCGCTATGTTAGTATCCTCTATCGTTGGCAGGTCCGAGGTGTATAGAACATATAAAGTTGGTCGCAGAACGCTACCTTGTGGTACCCCTGCTGATATTTTCTTTATTTCTGAGTATTCGCCATCTAATTTAACTCGAAAGTATCGGTTAGATATGTAAGATTTTAGAATTTCATAAAACTGCTTTGGTAAGTCTCTTTGTAATTTATATTCCAAACCTTTATGCCATACTCTGTCAAAGGCCTGTGCTACATCCAAGAAGACGCTTGAACATACTTTCTTTTTTTCAAGTACGTCTTCAATTATGTTTGTAATTCGGTGTACTTGTTCTATTGTTGAATGATTTTCTCTGAAGCCAAATTGATGTGGAGGAACAAGATTTCTTTCTGCGATTATTGGTTTTAGTCTCTTTAGGAGTAGTTTCTCGAATAATTTTATAATTATTGGGAGTAAGGAAATCGGCCTATACGAATTTTTGTCATTAAATGGTTTGTTTGGTTTAGGTATCATAATTACTTCTGCTACTTTCCATTGACTTGGAACGTGTTTAAGTCTGAACACTGCATTAATTATTTGGAGTAGTTTACGCAGACCTTTTTCAGGAAGAGCTTTTACTATTTGTCCTGTAATTAAGTCATTTCCTGGAGATTTCTTTGTATTTAGGTTGAGATTGATTTCCTCTTTTAATTCTTGTAGTGTGACAGGAGATATATTGCAGTTATCCATTTTATATACTGGTGGTATGTTTTCCTCTGCAGTTTGTCTAGGTAGTGGCTGAAACGTGTTCTCGAGGTGGGTTGCAAACAACGAAGCTTTTTGCTTTGCACTTATAGCCCATGTACCATCTTCATTTTTTACTGGTGGAATTTGTAGTTTAGGTCGTTTTAAACTTTTTGTCGCTTTCCAAAGGGAGTACTCGGTATCTTTTTCCCCAGTAAGGCCACTCAAGTATTTATTAATGGATTCGCTTTTGATTTCTTTAATTAGCAACTTTAGTTTATTGGATAAAAAATTAAGAGTTGTTTTATATTCTGGCGCTCGACTTCTTTACCAGGCCTTTCTTGCTTGTCGTTTTGCTGCAACCAGTTCCCTAACTTCTAGAGGATAAGTAGCATTTCGGCGCATTTCCTTTGAACTTGAGGGGGTACTACTCCACGCCGCTTCTTGTATACTGTTGTTGAGTTGTTCTAGTTCTTCTTCTAGCTCTATCGGGTTTTTAATTGGTACTTGAAGATCAATATTATCCTCAATAAGTTTCTGGAATTTCTCCCAGCAGGTTTTTTTGTTCGTTAGCGAAGGTGGACTAGTTTTTTTAATAATCGTTGCACTGATTGTCATAATAACAGGCGTATAATCCGACATAATCCCCTCGCTGCTTTCTAGGTATATGTAGTTTTCGTCTATACCTTTGGTGATTAAGAAGTCAATGATATCGGGTATTTTGTTTCTATCCGTAGGCCAATAAGTTGGTTGATCTCCAGAATGAAAATCGCAATTGCATAGTCTTCCTGCTGCAAACAGCTCTCTTCCTTTTTTAGAGGTTACTCTTGATCCCCAGTAGGTGTTTTTTGCATTAAAATCACCTCCGATTATGAAACTTGATCCAAGTGATTTAAATAACGTGCAATAGTCTTGTTTAATTAAATTATATCTTGGGGGGCAATATATTGACGATACACTATATTCTTTGTTGTTATTTATAAATACTTTTAAGGTGACTACTTGCATAAATTCCTCTTCAATTTTAAGACCTATAAAGTGTTTGATGTTTTCTTTTATAACCACCGACGATCCTCCCCTTGCTCTTCCTGCTGGATGAATGGCGTGGTAACAATTGTACCCATATATTTTAAGATATGAAGTTGAAGTAAAATGGGTTTCCGATACTAGGCATATATCTATTTTTTCAGTATTTAGGAAAATTTCTAATTCTGGAATATGTTGCATTAGCCCATTTGCATTCCAGGTTACTATTCTTAATGTTTTATTTGTTGATGTTTGCATCATTTTAATAGAGCATGGAATTCATTTCATTTAGTGAGTCTTGCTTATCTAACCTGTTGCTTAGAGCTTGAAGGCATTTCTCTTGTTTAGCTAGACGAATGTTAAGAGCTTCCATGCTTCTTAGTATCTTTTGGAGCACTGCTGTACCTTCAGTAGTGTGCTCCGAAATAATTGGTTTTGTCATGACTACTTGCGAGTACAGTTTTGGTTTTGGTTCTCCCGTTTTACTAGCATGAGGTTTAGGTTCCTCTTTGGTGGAAGTTTGATAATTTTTTACCGATACTCCTGGACTTTGTTTTCGCGTTTTATTTCTTATTCGTTGTAGCTCCTTAGCTATTTCACATCCCCGGTAGTTTGCGGGATGTGACTTATTGCAATTGACACATTTTGCAGCAATATTTTTACTAACCGGGCATACCTGGGCATGATGCTTTCCGGCACATTTCACGCATCTAATTTCTCTTTGGCAATATTTCTGCGTATGATTAAAACCTTGACATTTTTTGCACTGCGGTATTAATCCGTTATTCTTTTTCAATGGCTCTATTTTAACTCTCATGCTAAGTATTGCCTTGATATTATACACATCTTCCACTTTTTGTTTGTTATTAAAAGTGAGCATAAATAGTGGAAGCCCTCTTTTGTTAACTTGAACTCCTTGTTCAGTTTCGATTTTTTCTTTCTTAATTATGTTTACGGCATTTTCTATTTGATAACCCTTTTGCTTGAGATCCTCAATAATTTCCTCTTCTGCACAGGTTGGGTGAAGACCTCTAGCCATAACTTTAATTGGGCGATCATTCTTATCCTCATAGGTAAACCACTGATGCCCCTCGGAATTAAGCTTTGTAGCCAAAGCTCTATAAGTTTCAGAGTCTACAACATTAATTTTCCAGACGCCGTTGTTTAGAGATACGAGTTTGTACTCGGCTATCGTAATCGATTTCATAATCGATTGTATAGTGGAGAAATTTGATATCCCGACGACATTTATTGGTGGAGGTGATTTTTCTTTCGGTTTAGCTGGTTGTTGTTCTAGAGCTATTTGTTTCTTGATGATTAACTGATTTCTGGCAACCTCTTTTGAAGTTGATGGTAAAGTCTCCGCCATTTCTGGTGAGTGTTGCGCTTTCCTTTTCTTACTTGGTCTTTTATTCCGGTTCAACATCCAATTTGTTTCTCTTTCTAATTCTTCTTCATCCGTATTGAATGAATTAATGCCATCATCGACTGTTGGGCTAGGTGTCGTCCCAAGTTCTGCACGTGTTTCAACTGCTTTTTTGAGTTCTTCATTTTTTTTCTCTAAAATGGTAAATTCTTCTTTCAATTTATTAGTAAATTCTTTTATTTCTTTTAGTTGTTCACGGAGTTCGGCATTTTCCTTCTCGTACTGAAATATATTTCCAGTTGAAGATCTTGGTGATCTTGATAATTTGGAACTTCGTCCAAATGGGTTAAACAATGATTGGCCCACCCCAGAATCTGTTGGGCCTGCCTCCGAAGAGTGTGGATTTGGCAGCATATCTGCTGCTGTACCACCTGGAGTATTACATTCCGTATTCAATAGATAAAATCATTTTGCTCCAACGTGCGATAAATCGCTTTATCTAATTTTTGAATCTATTTCCAAATAACTCAATTTAATGTTTTCGAAATGTTTTATTTTAAAACACGGTCTTATCGAGAACTCATATCATCATGGATAGATAAGTTCTTCGTAGATTTAGTTTTTGTTTATTTTATAAAAATGTTAAGATGTGAGACAAAAATATACCTAAATTTACCTTGCAACGAGCTCATCATTTTCCAATAATTTTTGTACTGTACCTATCTTGATTGTTCAGATATTTAGCGAAAACTAAAATTTATCTAAAATCGGCTAACCATCGAACTGACTTGTGTTCTACACAAGACAGACCGAAACATTTTCTTCTTGTTCGCTGACGCTACATCTCGGGAAGAAATTTGGCAGCCATAACAATTATACTCTTCCAATAACCAAGAGTTTTGGGATCCTGTTCGACGTCTTTCATCCATCGAATAGGAAGTAGTACTTTCAATAATGGATGCCCACTTAAGAGCTTGTTTTATAACACGATTTATAGAACGGATAACGTTTTTTAACAGTATAAGCTTTATTGATATTTTTGTTCCAATTAGATCGATGTTTATTTGTTAGTTTATCGATGGTATATTTGTGTTTTTGATAGGACCTAGCATCATATGTACTAATTTATGCTTCAAACAGCTTTTGGCTGTCCCGATGCATTACGAGGCTAAACATTTTTATAATTTTGTCGTAGAATGCTCGGTAACCTGGCGATCAGCAATGTCATATCCACAGGGATTGATTTTTGTACATTTACTAGTTTACTTTTTCGTATTTGTTTTGCCCGCTAAACATTTTTAATAAAAACAGCTATTTTGAATTGACAATTGACATTTTTCTAACGAACGTTTAGAACTAAAATATAATTTGGATTTTTTGGGTTTCTTTGCCTCCCTCCATTAAATAGTTTGAAAATTTTATGTTTATTGATGCTGATGAGAAAATGTTGTTACCCTTCTTGAATGAAAACTTCACTGTTAGTCGCTCAAAATGGTCTCGCTGAAACTGGATAACTTGTCTATTCCGCGATAGTTAATACAATTCAAATAATCTTCCTACATACTTCTAGGTTTTATTTGTTTTTAAATCGTTGAAATCGGCTCGTGAAATGGGTAGTTGCCAACGTTCTAGAGGTATTTTGTAAGGTAAGGCACTAGCCATGATGATCCAGTTCGAGGGGATACTTTCAACGAAAACTGTAACTACTCTAATTAACGAAAACAACTGAAAGTATTGGTAACTTGTAGGAGTTCTTAAGAAATTATTCAGGAACTGAAAAGAACTTATATGGCTACAGAAAATCAAAACAATATACAGAAAATTCTAATTTATAAATTTTCCCCAAATTTTCCATGTCTCAGTATGATCTTAGCTATTAGAAAAACAACCGAAAACGTTGATTATTTGTCGGAGATTTCGAGATATTACCCAGAAACTGAAACGAACTAGAGAAAATTCTATTTTCACCAAACATCCGAAAATATTGATTACTTGTGGAAATTTCTGAATATTGGCCAGAAACTGAAGAGCTAACCAATAAATTTTCCTCAAATTTCCTATTTAGTCTCAGCATGGCCTAAGCTATCAGGAAAACATCTGTGCATATGAATTCTTTCAATTGTAGTCCAGATGGCCATAGCGTGGAGTGCAATGCAGTTGAAAATTGATTTACTGGTAAACTGACACGAAATGATGTATAGTCATAAATACGAACATTTTCTTGGTTGCGTGAAATTTTGATTCATACGGTGTTACCCAGTTTCATTTTTAATTTTATAAAGGCTTCGAATTTTTCTTCCGTCACAGAATTTGCAATTCTCTTGACAAAGAGCCATAGTCCGGGTTCTATAGCTTTTCTTCTTAGGAGGCTGACTGACATGGCAGTTCATAAGAGAGAATTAGGTGTTGGCGATACAATTATTGTTCGTGTGGTTTTTTCTGATGGAGGTGTTGATAACGAATTTGAAGTTTTAGGTCGCCTGTCAGTGATCTTCGATACAGACGGTAATAGGATATCAGAATGTATAAAAGACATTGAAGAAAGATAATTTAGAATGCAATTCTTTCATGTTAATTATGCATTCACTACCGTTGGGTGAAGGGTGAATCATTTCGAGAATATAGGACTCTCATTTCATAAATTTCGAAACATTAAAGCAGTTGTTTCCAAATTTTATTCGGACATTTACCGATTTCGGACTTTTACCGCAACATATGTATGTACAAAAAAAATTATTGTATATAACAATTTAAAAAACACGTCCAATTTGGGCGATTTTTAATTGCAAACATTTTTGACAAAATTCGACATTTTCAACGCAAAATTTTGTAGATTGGGGAGGGGGAGGAGTTTCATCCCATAGAACTTATGTCCTAAGTATTACGGTAACTCAAATATGATATTTTTATTTTTTTTTAATTAACCAAAATCTCGCTTTCTTGTTTATAGTCGTAAAGGCACGAAATAAGTTTTATTGTATTCTGCAATGTGATTTTATTCTAAATAAATTATTATTTAATACAATTGATTTAAGAAAATGATTTATGGACGTCCAATTCCTAAAAAATGTGTAAAATTAGGAAAAATGTCACCTTCTAAATACATTTTTAAAAAAATAAAGGTTATTTTAAAATTACTTTTGTTTTAAAAAATTCTCTAGTTTATGCCCTTTCCAATGGTGTACTATACGTCGTAGCAATTATTCATTTTGTGGTGAAAATAAAAAATTCTATTTTCGGCTCATAGTTAAGAAAATACCTTTTAAGTTATTAATAAATTTTTAATCAACTTCATTTATTAGATTTTGTTCAAAATGACCTCCTCCACTTCGTATGCATGCACGGCATCTTTTACTTATCTCCACGGTTGTTGTGCGAAGTTGCATTTCATTTTTAATTGTTTCAAATGCGGCGCTTATCCTTTCAAATAAAATGTATCTTGTGGGCACCTCTGTTGCATACACCAATTCCTTATCACGTCTCCAGACGTAGAAATCCAAGGGTGTGAGGTCTGGGGACAGTGCGGGCCAAGGAGTAGGGCCACCACTACCATTCCATGAGTTTGGGAAGGAATCATCCAAGTATATCTTTTACCGTTCGTTGGCTATGTGCCGGACTGCTGTCATTTTGAAAATCAATCGGCATATCTTCTGAAACTGGTAAAATCAGTTCATGTAGCTCATTTTGAACAAAATCGAGATAAATATCTCCGGAAAGCAGATGGGCATTTTACATGTAAAAAACGTTATCTACATTTTTCTGTAAATAAAATTCTAGAAATTCTGTAAAAATTCTATAAAATAACTGAAAATATTGTATAATTGAAACAAATATTTGTTTATAAGGGTTATACGCATCACAAATATCAATCAAACAGTTCATTTAGCCGCCAATCATAATTATTTTTGACTTTTAGCTATCTACACTCCACAGTCCCAAGAAGAAATTCATTTATGTATCTACACTGCCATCTGTATTCCGTTTAAACAAGCTCTAAAAAGCGATTACTGACATCCTTAGGTTTAGTTTAGCTACATATGAATTCTATTTTATTTCCACCGGCCGTAGAATTATTACACATTGTTGGTTGATCGTCACTATCGAGCGTACTTAAGTGTTGGAGATGACATGATCATCGTCGAAGTATTAGGATTCGAGACAATGACCTTGGCATACTTCAGAGGCTGGAAATTTCTCGTTATGACGTTTGGAACTCCTTTTACAACATTTAAATTCATCAGCACAACCTTATTTTGGTTAATTTTGTTCACCAGTAAATTATGGATTAAACTATTATTTCGATTTGGATTATTTGATAGAATAGTGTCGGTCAAGACTGTTTTGTTTGAATGGCATAATCAACGGTCTCCGTCATTTTATTTGAAGTATTCGTGATTTTATAAAATATTTTATGCCCAAAATGGGTTACGCTTAAAATGAGCGGAGCCGAGAAAGCAGAAGCTAGTCTGTATTTTTACTCGAAATGTAAAATTCCGGGCATTATAATGTGTGTAGATGGAACACACATCAAAATTGCAAAGCCAGCAGGAGACAACATACACCTTTTTTATGAAAGTTTTTTAGTTTGAATGAGCTGATAGTAGGAATCAATCTTTATTACATTTTTCTGGTAGTTTATATATTTTTGTTTAAAGATTTGTGACCATAAACAAAGGATACGATGTGTAGACGCTACTTACCCAGGCGCGAGTCACGATTCATTTATGTGGGGCAACAGCGTAGCTTCAGAGTATTTCAAGTCTGTGGCGATAGGAACCATAGATTGCTTGGTAAGAATGCATTTGAACCTTATAAATTAATTTTCGTTCCTAAAATTTAATTAACCTTAAAAGGCAACACTGGATACCCACTGTTGCCTTGGCTGATTACTCTTTTTAGAAGTGCTGGGGACAACACACCAGAAAGCCGGTTCAATAAGGGCCATAGGTCGTAATATCATAGAGCGCGTAATAGGTGTATCGAAAAACTGGTGTATATGTCTTCTTGCCTTGGTGTAGTCCGTCATTTACATTACACTCCAGAAAAAGGTGTCAGAATAATTAATGTCGCAGCAGCATTGCACAATATTCGGATCTATTTTAATGTGCCAGACCCCAAACCCGAAGAGCTACCAATTCAAGGAGAATTTAAATCAAATTCACATGAAGATGAAACCTCCAGATATTAATGAATTTGTAAAATAAAAAAAATTTAAATTAAATGTTTCATTTATTTATTAAATATAACAAAATATATATACAATATATACATATATATATATATATATATATATAGATATATATATACATATATATATATATATATATATATATATATATATATATATATATATATATATATATATATATATATATATCAAAGTATCAGTCATAGGTTGGGTAAATCACAAAGTATTTCAGCCTTCTTGGCTATATCACTTAAATGCTTAAAATTAATTGTTAAATTCCAGTTTAAGCTTATAAATATAATAAACAAATAATAAAAAATAATCAGAATTCATGGTTGGTTATATCACAAAATTTCAGCCTTCTTGGCTATTCACACATTTTAAATTTAAAGCTTGACTAGCTTTGTGAAACTCAATTTCAAGAATTTTCCCTTTCATCTTGTTCACTTGCGCCAAGTGTTCCATTCGCTCGTTGTGCCTTTTATTTTCTTCTAGCTGCTGTTGCAAAATCTCGTTGGTATTTCTTTGACGGTCACAAAGCCGGTCAATTGCTCTATATTTTTTTTTTGATTTGTTTTCATTCTTAATATTGCTCATTTTGAGTTTCGATAAACTCTTTAATATTTTCAAAACTTTTTTGCTGGATGTCTACCTGTATTTCAAGAAGCTTCAACGATTTTTGTCCTTTGGATTGTGTCACTGCAGCCTGTCTTCCAATTTCAATCGGCGTTTTCACTTCATGATTATCATCGGATAATTTGAAGGATGGCATTGCAATCATTACATCTATATTTGGTATTGAGATTTCGATTTGGAAGTTTTTGCTGTTTTCCTCATTTAACGTTCGCTTATGTGGAACTTCAAACTTCTTCGCACTTGTTACTCCATCAAACTTACTCCTCCAAAGCGGTAAACATAACGATCTTGTTAGGACCGCCACCAGTACCCGCTAGCTCTAGCTTATTATGAGCTAATTTTTTTCGTAAGGATTATTTATGATCACTCCAAACCTGGATTTACAATTTAAAGATAAACATAAACATTTAAAATCCTGTAACCTTTTTCCACTCGGCGGTTTCCTTAATTGGTGGCCCTAGCGAATTAAACTCTTGTGTTAATTTCTGCCAAAATTCTTCGATCACATCAACACCTCATATCCACCATCTTCTCAAATTGGGACCTATTTGTTGTACGTTTCCTATAAAAAATCCTCTAAATACTTTTTGGTAATTTAAATTTACAACTTACGCTTTATCCATGATTAAAAAAAATCTACCACTACATAGCTTGAAATCTTCATTAAATTTGAAGCGGATTTACAATGACATTTTTTGTATGGAGTGCGTTTCACCCGCGAAGTCAGTAATACCAATTTTTCGCACTGCATTACCGTCATTCGTTCACTTTTCATTCGACGTATTCAATAATACGTCAAACGTCATCCGGCGTATAAACTACATCGTGTAATTTACGCGCCCAACTTTGCCGGAAAGTCGTTGTTGCAAAAAAATGGGCCAATAAGTTTTCGGCCAATAATACCACCACAAAGTCAAACGCTGAATTTCTTTTGGAAATAATTCTGCCTTTTCTTGTAAGTATTTTGGCCTTTTGTACCCCAATAATGCAGATTGTGTAACTTCAGAACTCCCTCACCATTAAAGTTAGACTCATCTGTCCACAAAATCCTTTTCTAAATGCTATCAGCATTATCACTCTCTTCGAGACCTGGAACAATTTATCAAATGGGCGAGTTTGTGACAATTGCTCAAATATGATATATTTTCTGTAAACCGAGATGTGAACCACTCTTTCCAGACTGATAAGTTTCTCATCGATAACTCCTATGCTTGTAGTAAGATCCTCGTCAAAAGCTTGTATTATGTTTTCGTCGACTGCAACATTATGTTGCCTCACATTCACCTGAGGTTCATGAAAATGTAAGCTGGCGGTCTCCCTCAGACGTCGATAGTTAGATGTTTACAAGGTTTAGTGGTACGGTAAACGTCGATCAGGATATCGCTCATGATAAATTGGTCTCGCTTCACGCCTATTGCAATTAGCTCTGCCATACGCCAGCAATATGTCAGAGATCATCAAGGGTTACGTTTTATAAAATGTTTGGAACTTTAGCTTCTAAAAACAAAATTTATAAATTATTGTTCGGGATATCAAATGTATCCGTCTAGTATACCTATGTCAAGCTGTTATACATGTACTGCTATTCTAAAATCCTTTGGCGAAATATAATACTAATTCTGTAGTATTTTGCTTTTACAACCTAATTTCTAGCGAAACACTAAAGCTCATTAATACGTAATACACGTATTCTTGTTTAGTATGTAGTGTAGATAACAACCATCATACTCGTATATATCTAGTTAGATGCTTGTCGAAACTATAATCTCGGTTCTAAAATAATATTTTATTGGCTTAATGAGGATATGTTACGATATTATTCCGATTCTAGAATATTAATTGACGTAATTTAACTTTTATTTTGGTTAGATTTAAAAACACGTAGAGAATTTGTACATAATTGTTAGTTGGGATGAAGAAGATTTTCTTATGTGTGTATACCAGTACAATTTACAACTATTACGTATAAAACGAGATGTTTATACCACAAGATGTACATACAATGTGACAATATGTATACATAATGTGTAGTACAATAATTATGAATTTATTTGGTAAAATTATATTTAATGACAATTAAAAAGTTTTCGATAGAAAATTTTATCAGATGTGAAAATCTATTATTTTATGAGATAAAAATGTTTTGTTTTTAAATCGTATAATTGCCCTCCCAGATCTCTGATATAACTATTATAAAAAATTGAAATAAAGAGGTAAAGTTAACAACTTATTTTACGGAGACGGATCTTTAATATAAATAGCTTTATTTAATATAATAATAATTCTGAGGTAAAAAGGTAAAGTATCTTATCTCGACTTAAGATATTTTCGATTTTTGTACAAAATTATTGCGTCTACAAAATCAGCTATTTTTACATATAATCGACGTATTTTTGTGTATTATAGGTTCAAATAACTTATTTAAGTATTTAATATTAATTCAAAAGGTAAAATAACCTATTTCAAAACCAAATTTTTTTCAAAAATCCGCAAATAAAATACATTATATGGATATAAGCTAGCTATAATTAAGCTTAAAATATTTTAAATAAAATATATTTTTTAAAACAACTTATATGAATTAAGATATTTTTCCTTTTGTATTTTGTTTAACTTGTACGTTTAAATGATTTGAAGTGAAAAAGTTCGATAGATATTCAACAAAAATAGTTATTGTAAAACAACTTGTTTCAAATAAGCTATTTTGTCTAAAAAATTTGAATTTTTACTAAACCTCTTAATTCAATTTAAGTTATTGCAAATGTGATAAGTACTCGGTATAATTAAGTGTGTATTAATAAAATAAGTGATTGTGTACAAATAAGTGATTTTTGTAACGGGCTTTTGAAGTCTTATAGATTATAGTTGCTGTATTGTTTTGCAAACAAGTATGAGTCGCGGTCGGAAATTAGTTGCCGTGGTGTTGGCTTCCAAGAAAGTGGATTCTAGGAAAGACGAAGCAAGTACATTTGGTAATTTTAACTATTTAGTTGTAAAGTAAAACATATTGTACAATAACAATTAACCTTGCTCTAGTAAACAGGCAGCTGATATGAGCACAAAATTGGAATTGGGAACTTTTGGATGAACTATCTTGCATTGACGGTTATAAAATTGATGAATTAGCGCAACTAAAAGAACATGATCAATGTTCCCAATGATCCCAACTGTTACTGGCATTGGGTTTGATATCCTACATACGTTGGATTTGATATCCTACGAAGAGGATTCTACATACGGCGATAGCGATATTGATCCTAATTATGTGCCAAGCGATGAAGATAATCTGAGTGAAATGTCAATAGAATTGAGTGTTAGCTTAAATGCGATATCAAGTCAAATAGAGGCAAATTTGGAAGAAACTACACCGCAAAAGAGCAATAGACGAATCATATCCATAAAGCGCAATTTAGGACAGGAATATTACACATAAACGGCAAAACTTTTTTTTGCGTAGAAGTTTTAAGCCATTAGCTACAAAATATAAAAAAAATGTTCCGAAAAATTAACGTGTAAACGACCAACAGATAATATTTAACGAATATTGGAATTTAGGTAGTTACAACCAACGCCAAGCGTTTCTCTCCGGTATGATTCTAATTTTACAAAAAAAAACTGAAACAAAAATTAAAAGCTTACATGGACAAAGTAACCTAATTCATTCGTATAATTACTTTGTCGAGGCGAGATCTGCTCATATTCAGATATGTCAAAAATGGTTTCTTGGTATATTTGGTGAAACAAAACAATTTATTAAAACAATAATTAAGAAAAAAATTGTGAGTGGTGGCATAGTAATTTCAAGTGACAAACGCGGACAAAAAGTCCCACCAAATAAAATATTTGAAGACAAACGAAACAAGGTGTTGGAGCATATGCCTGACTTAAACACGAGCGTTATGCATAAGCTATACTCAGCAAAATATGAAAATCCTGTTTCCATAACCAAATACACAGAAATTTTTAAATCTCCTAATTTAAAACTTAAAGAGCCACAACTCGATGTGTGCAACAAATGTGAGTTATTAGAAATGCAAATCAAGTGTTCTGAAATTGAGGAAGACAAGATAAAATTAATCATGGAAAGACAAATCATTTGGAACAGGCAAACTATGCGTACGAAAGCAAAAAAGAAGATCAACAACATGCGAAGGTTAATCAAAAATTAAAAAACCTATACATTTGATTTGCAACAATGTTTGTCCACGCCATATTTCTGCACGTCAATTAGTTTTTATAAAAGACAACTTTGGACGTTCAACCTAACGATCCATGATGCTGAACAAAAAAGTGACTACAATATGATGTGGCATGAAGCTGAAGGACATAGAGGAGGCAATGGAATTGCCTCTTGTTTATTTGCACTTCTTTTAAACTTGCCACCTGAAGTTTCGCATGCAGTTCTCTATAGCGATTCATGTGCTGGACAAAACAAGAACTCGTTTTTGGCAGCGATGTTTGAAGTCTTAATTCAAACGCTACCGAATTTAGAGTTTATTGATCATAAATTTTTAGTGCCGGGGCACACACATATGGAGTGCGATACGGTACACGCACTGATTGAACGAAAAAAAAAGAAAACAACTGCCACAATTCACCATTCTAGTGATTGGTATAATGTTATTAGATCAGTAAAATCTGAATATCACGTAACAAAAATTACAAGGAATAATTTTTATAATTTTTCGAGTTTAGTAAAAGAAAAGTTTACGTGGAGGAAAAATAATACAGAAGGTTAGTTTTGGTTTTTACATAATTTCAAAAATAAATATTTATTTATTGATATAATAGGTGAGCGTTTTCTCTGGCAACAAGTGAAATGATTGCGATACACATATAAACTCGGACAAATTTAGTCTAAAACGACGTTATGCCGAGGATCAAATTTTAAGATTTTAAATATTCAACGGCGACGAGGCATTAGCTCAGTTTCACGCAATGACCTAAAATTGTGTTATGATTCTGCGGTAAAAATTAGTGGGAAAAAGAAGCAAGACTTACTGGACATGCTACCATTAATTAGCCAAGAGTTACATAATTTTTATAAAAAGTTAGGAACAGACGCTTTACCAGATGATGATCCGGATTTATTAGAAGAGTCTGAATATGAAAATTGATTGATTTTTCTATCAAAATACTTATGTTTTTTTTTTATATATTTATTTATTACAACTGATTTACAAATCATCTAGTAATTTATCTTTCATAATTTATGCTCTTGTTTGGAGGGTTGTAGCCCTTTGGCTAGTCCCGTTTACAATTTTATTATATTTTTAGTCGATTCTGATTGGATCTTGTAGATCATGCGGTTTCTTCCTTCGCGGCCGTCTTACTGCGTGTGCTCTTACTTACGTATCTGCTTTTCTTTGTACAGCCCCAGAGCTGAATACCGTAAGTCCATACGGGTATTAGGATTTGCCGGTATAGTAGCAATTTATTATGTAGAGTTAGCACAGAATTTCTTCCTAAGAGCCAATCCATCTTTCTGTATTTGATGTTTAACTCTTCTTTTTTCTTTTTCACATGCTCTTTCCATTTTAGTTTCGCGTCTAGAGTCATGCCTAGATATTTTGCCGTATTTGCATAGGGAATTTGCTGAGAGTTCAGCTCTACTGGTATCCAGTTGACCTTCTTGTTGGTAAAGTTTACGTAAACAGATTTTGTTTCATTAAGTTTTATTCGCCATCTCTTGGTCCAGGTACTGACAATATTAGTAGCTCTTTGCAATTTGCTTGTAGATTCTTCTTTGCAATTAGCAACCGCTAAGGTGGCCGTATCATCCGCAAACGTCGCTATGTTAGTCTCCTCTATCGTTGGCAGGTCCGAGTTGTATAGAACAAATAAAGTTGGTCCCAGAACGCTACCTTGTGGTACCCCTGCTGATATTTACTTTATTTCTGAGTATTCGCCATCTAATTTAACTCGAAAGTATCGGTTAGATATGTAAGATTTTAGAATTTCATAAAACTGCTTTGGTAAGTCTCTTTGTAATTTATATTCCAAACCTTTATGCCATACTCTGTCAAAGGCCTGTGCTACATCCAAGAAGACGCTTGAACATACTTTCTTTTTTTCAAGTACGTCTTCAATTATGTTTGTACTTCGGTGTACTTGTTCTATTGTTGAATGGTTTTCTCTGAAGCCAAATTGATGTGGAGGAACAAGATTTCTTTCTATTATTATTGGTTTTAGTCTCTTTAGGAGTAGTTTCTCGAATAGTTTTGAAATTATTGGGAGTAAGGAAATCGGCCTATACGAATTTTTGTCATTAAGCGGTTTGTTTGGTTTAGGTATCATAATTACTTCTGCTACTTTCCTTTGACTTGGAACGTGTTTAAGTCTGAACACTGCATTAATTATTTGGAGTAGTTTACGTAGTCCTTTTTCAGGAAGAGCTTTTACTATTTGTCCTGTAATTAAGTCATATCCTGGAGATTTCTTTGTATTTAGGTTGAGATTGATTCCCTCTTTTAGTGCTTGTAATGTGACAGGAGATATGTTGCAGTTATCCATTTTATATACTGGTGGTATGCTTTCCTCTGCAGTTTGTTTAGGTAGAGGCTGAAACGTGTTCTCGAGGTGGGTTGCAAACAACGAAGCTTTTTGCTTTGCACTTATAGCCCATGTGCCATCTTCATTTTTTACTGGTGGAATTTGTAGGTTAGGTCGTTTTAAACTTTTTGTCGCTTTCCAAAGGGAGTACTCGGTATCTTTTTCCCCAGTAAGGCCACTCAAGTATTTATTAATGGATTCGTGTTTGATTTCTTTAATTAGCAACTTTAGTTTATTGGATAAAAAATTTAGAGTTGTTTTATATTCTGGCGCTAGACTTCTTTGCCATGCCTTTCTTGCTTTTCGTTTTGCTGCAACCAGTTCCCTAACTTCTAGAGAATAAATGTCAGTTCGGCGTATTTCCTTTGAACTTGAGGGGATACTACTCCACGCCGCTTCTTGTATACTGTTGTTGAGTTGTTCTAGTTCTTCTTCTAGCTCTATCGGGTTTTTAATTGGCACTTGAAGGTCAATATTATCCTCAACAAGTTTCTGGAATTTCTCCCAGCAGGTTTTTTTGTTCGTTAGCAAAGGTGGACTAGTTTTTTAACAATCGTTGCACTGATTGTCATAATAACAGGCGTGTGATCCGATATAATCTCCTCGCTGCTTTCTAGGTAAATGTAGTTTTCGTCTATACCTTTGGTGATAAAGAAGTCAATGATCGGGTATTTTGTTTCTATCCGTAGGCCAATAAGTTGGTTGATCTCCAGAATGAAAATCGCAATTGGATAGTCTTCCTGCTGCAAACAGCTCTCTTTTTTTTAGAGGTTGCTCTTGATCCCCAGTAGGTGTTTTTTGCATTAAAATCACCTTCGATTATGAAACTTGATCCAAGTGACTTAAATAACGTGCAATAGTCTTGTTTGATTAAGTTATATCTTGGGGGGCAATATATTGACGATACACTATATTCTTTGTTGTTATTTATAAATACTTTTAAGGTGACTACTTGCATAAATTCCTCTTCAATTTTAAGATCTATAAAGTGTTTGATGTTTTCTTTTATAACCACCGACGATCCTCCCCTTGCTCTTCCTGCTGGATGAATGGCGTGGTAACAACTGTATCCATACATTTTAAGATATGAAGTTGAAGTAAAATGGGTTTCCGGTACTAGGCATATTTCTATTTTTTCAGTATTTAGGAAAACTTATAATTCTGGAATATGTTGCATTAGCCCATATGCATTCCAGGTTACTATTCTTAATGTTCTATTTGTTGTTTGCTTCATTTTAATAGAGCATGGATTTCATTTCATTTAGAGAGTCTTGCTTATCTAACCTGTTGCTTAGAGCTTGAAGGCATTTCTCTTGTTTAGCTAGACGAATGTTAAGAGCTTCCATGTTTCTTAGTATCTTTTGGAACACTGCTGTACCTTCAGTAGTGTCCTCCGAAATAATTGGTTTTGTCATGACTACTTGCGAGTACAGTTTTGGTTTTGGTTCTCCCGTTTTACTAGCATGAGGTTTAGGTTCCTCTTTGGTGGAAGTTTGATAATTTTTTACCGATACTCCTGGACTTTGTTTTAGCGTTTTATTTCTTATTCGTTGTAGCTCCTTAGCTATTTCACATCCCCGGTAGTTTGCGGGATGTGATTTATTGCAATTGACACATTTTGCAGTAATATTTTTACTAACCGGGCATACCTGGGTATGTTGCTTTACGGCACATTTCACGCATCTAATCTCTCTTTGGCAATATTTCTGCGTATGATTAAAACCTTGACCTTTTTTCACTGCGGTATTAATCCGCTATTCTTTTTCAATGGCTCTATTTTAACTCTCATGCTAAGTATTGCCTTGATATTATACACATCTTCCACTCTTTATTTGTTATTAAAAGTGAGCATAAATAGTTGAAGCCCTCTTTTGTTAACTTGAACTCCTTGTTCAGTTTCGATTTTTTCTTTCTTAATAATGTTTACGGCATTTTCTATTTGATAACACTTTTGCTTGAGATCCTCAATAATATCCTCTTTTGCACAGGTTGGGTGAAGACCTCTAGCCATAACTTTAGTTGGGCGATCATTCTTATCCTCATATGTAAACCACTGATGCCCCTCGGAATTAAGCATTGTAGCCAAGGCTCTTTAAGTTTCGGAGTCTACAACATTAATTTTCCAGACTCCGTTGTTTAGAGATACGAGTTTGTCCTCGGCTATCCTAATCGATTTCATAATCGATAGTGGAGAAATTTGATATATATACCAATAAATGTCGATTTATTGATGGAGGTGATTTTTCTTTTGGTTTAGCTGGTTGTTGTTCTAGAGCTAGTTGTTTCTTGATGATTAACTGATTTCTTGAAACCTCTTTTGAAGTTAACGGTAAAGTCACTGCCATTTCTGGTGAGTGTTGCGCTTTCCTTTTCTTACTTGGTCTTTTATTCCGGTTCAACATCCAATTTGTTTCTCTTTCTAATTCTTCTTCATCCGTATTGAATGAATTAATGCCATCATCGACTGTTGGGCTAGGTGTCGTCCCAAGTTCTGCACGTGTTTCAACTGCTTTTTTGAGTTCTTCATTTTTTTTCTCTAAAATGGTAAATTCTTCTTTCAATTTATTAGTAAATTCTTTTATTTCTTTTAGTTGTTCACGGAGTTCGGCATTTTCTTTCTCGTACTGAAATATATTTCCAGTTGAAGATCTTGGTGATCTTGATAATTTGGAACTTCGTCCAAATGGGTTAAACAATGATTGAACCACCCCAGAATCTGTTGGGCCTGCCTCCGAAGAGTGTGGATTTACATTCCGTATTTGTTGTACTCATTGTTTGTTTTAGCCAATTTATACCACTGGCATTTGGTCCCCGGTAGCACTTTGCTACTGTCGAAGCAGTACCCGCCCCCCGCGACGAGGACACGGCTACCTTGGTGTTACCTAGGTGTACACAGAGACAGCCGAAGCCCTCTGAGTACCCTAGGCTGAGGGGCAAAATACTTATATGAACAAATAATTAATTAATAATGAATTAAATAAGAATAGTATAAGAACAAAATTTTAAGAAATGTTTGAATTTTAGTTGGAATAGTTTCTTCATTATTTTTATTTTAATCAATTAAATTTTTCAATATATCTGAGATCGAATTAAGTTGCATTTATTTTTATTATTTAATTATATAATTATTTGGAAAAATATCTTATGTGACATAATAATTGTGTTTTTATTCATTTTCTCATTAATTAAACCAATCAATAAGTTAGGACAATTTTTAATAGAGGAGCAATTAAATCTTCTGTTACGAGACCGAAATTATCTTTTTTTTTTTTTTTTTTTTTTTATTGGTAACTATGCGATCTGTTTTGGGGCTCAAGGCTCACCCTGCTCTTCCGCGGTTATGCTTTTAACGTCCTTACTTTACGCCTTGCGGCCAACTCGAGGACGTACGGTTATAGGACCGATTTTAAGACCATCTGCACATTGCAAGCTCCATGCCAGCCTATACCAGCATGGAAGATGGGTCGGCCCATGAGTTTTGCACACCGACAGGGGGTCATAGATGTGTTACATTTCACCACAGATCGAAATCTGTTGATGAAATTTCACTTTGCATCCTGCCCCTATCGGGATTCGAACCCGGTACCTCCCGATCCAAACGCCAAAGCTTTAACCACTGTGCCATTTGGTCGGTCGAAATTATCTTAAATGGTCGTATTTTTTTCACAGAATTTTTTTAAGTGGTTTTTGCCTGTACTGAAAATTTAATAAAATCGGGATAAGATAGTTTAAAATTAATTTTTGGATTAATTTTAGAAAAGTTCGCCCATTTTAATCGAAACTTTACTAACAAATTTTGGAAATAATTCCAATTATAATGCTGATCCAATCTTCTCGACTAAATTGTTGACTAAACTAATTTAATGTTAGTTCGTACCAGTTAATAATAGATGGCGTAAAACACAATACACTTTAAAATTTGTCGAAATATTTATTATCGATGGAAGAAAAATAAAATTTCGTATAAATTTAGTGCGTACGCACAGTACGTTTTATGGATACAGTGCCAATTATCAATCACTAGTATAAACTAACGACAATTTAGTTTAGCCAGTAATTTAATCGTGTCGTGCCAGGTAAAATTAAACTCATCCAGTCGTTGATAGTTGTTGCAAGTCGTCATCTCTACGTTTGGGTCCTAGAAAACAACAATTAGGCATATTATAGTATGTTTGTTTTTGAATGATAAAAAAGTATTAGATGTAAAAAAGTTACTTGCTATTCATTTGCATATATTCATGGGCAACTATTTTAATACCTTTAAAATATTAAAAACATTTTATTTTATTTTGTAAACATGATTAAAAAAATTTAATAAAGAAATATTTAATTATCTTAAAGAATTGAACTAATCAAAGTAAATTATTTAAGTTAATTTAATTAGAATTTGACCTTAATTTATTTATTAACAACCCTACTTGTGTTAAAAGAATAGACAATTCCGCAAAAATACTATCTGTCAAAGTATTTTTATGTTAGCCAAGGAAACCAATAGCCAAAATTAAATAAGCAAATAACCTTAAACAAGTTAAAACACCAGTAACGAAGCTGACAATTCAAAACAATTACACAAAAAGAACGAACTACCTGCAACAAACATTTCCGTAACTTGATTTAACATTTGTGACGATTTAATAACAGAATTGTACACTAACTAAGATCGCGTAGTAAAGTAAAAATGTACGATCTACAAAAAAAAATTAAAAAAGTTTTTGTCAATCACCCTAAGAAATTAACATAGTTACCTTGATTTTCGCCACCTGCATTTTCTTTTGATAAGTTCCTACGAGCCATAGACAACATTATCTGTGATCTATTTAATGATTTGTTGCTTTTAATATGATTGTTATAAAAATAGCCAAAGTTAATTAATCGATTAATTGCACTGCACTTCGAAAGGAGGCTTATTTCTGGTTAAATTGAGTGAATTCAAAATTAAAATTTTCTTAAAACAGCTAAAAACCGAGATTATAATTTTCTAATTGTCCAAAATTTACTAAAATCATTTTTGTAAAGAACACAAACTAAAATTTGCCCACATGAAAAAAACTATTAAATTTGAGAAAAATAGCTTAAATCGAATTTATACATTTCACTAAAACGAAAAATTAATGTTGAAACAATATTTATGTTGAGTTTAGCCTGTCTACCAAAACGTTTTTTACTGATACGTTTGTAATAAACGATTGCTTAAGTAACTTTTAGTCGATTTGTAAAAAAATGTTTTTATTAAAAATAAAGGCTATACCTTTTTACCAAATATTAGGAAGTTTAGCCATTAGGTTTTCGTAGTATAGAAACGGTAAAATAACATCAGAGAAGGGAGTTGTTAATAGGGAAAAACCAAAATCTATCAAACAATTTAAAAATAACGAAATTTTGATTTTGACTAAACTTGAGTTTAGCCTCTTTAACTTGTGAGTTCAGATATAATAAATAATAAATTCATCAAATTTCAAAGACAGTTCACTATTAATAACACAAGACATTGTCGTACTAGGTATAGTCAAATACTATAAAAGTATTACTGTTTGAAAAAACTTTCGAATGTTCTAATATTCGATTTTATCGTGGAGAAAGAAATATTTAGAACTCAAATTTTAAGTAACCAGATTCAAATGAATTTGTTAACTTTTGATTATTGCACTTATATCCAATAAAACTATTAGTAACTGTTAATCATTCATAATATCTTTATAACATTTCTTACATCTCCAATTGTAACAATTAAATTATTCGAATTACGAAAGTTTGATCCAGTATCCACAAATTAGAGACGCACTAAAAGGATACAACGCCAAACGAAGCAATTTATATAATCTTAATATTTCTTCGTATTGTTGCTGTATTATTGCTCTTCTCATAGAGTTGTTACTCTTGTTATATTCCTTTCACATGAATCTTATGGGAATTTATCATCCTAATCATTCTTGTCATTGTCTGCGTTTTACTATCGTTATACAAAATTGTTAAAGTTAAACAAAAAAAAACATTGTTGCAAGAAAAATAAAAAATTAAATTAAGAAAATAACAGTCAACGTAAAAAAACACAATGGTAAAAAATTTAACAACAACAAAAAAGCGTAACTCACCACCCACAGTAAAAAATATAAACCAAAGTTGTACAACAAGATTAAGTCAATTTAGATTTAGTTCTTTGACTTTTTTCTTTATGTGTTTGATTTAAAACCAGAGAAATTCCGAACTTCTAAATCTACTTCTGGATGATATATTTTTATGGTTTTCATTTCAAGATCCTTGTCCGATGTGTGTGGGTTTCCATTTCGTTTGGTTGCAATTGTAACACAAGGACAAAAAACCAAAATCCCTTTTAACTTTGATAATTTAATTTTTTTTTTTACTTTTTATTTCCTTCAATTTATGGTAATGGTGCTATTGTTGTGGTCACGTCAAATTTTATGTTCGGATATATTTTTTTAACACTCTGAATTTTAGGTTTTCCTGTATTTTATGTCCAATTCATTTTTGGTAACATGTGTTTTTTATAATTTGGTCAATCGCAATAGAGTGCCATCGCATAAAAGTTTTTTTCTCGTCCGTAAATTTATTATATTTCGAATACCGTTGTGATGGGTACGAGTAGTGGAAACGATTGCAGTAAATTTAAATGTGTATAGCTTTTTAATGAAGCATCGCAATATTGATACGATTTGTCCGATTCGTAACATTAAACATTACGTTTGTGTAATCTTTACATTAAAATGTCAGCATATAAGAGGTCATGGTTGAGTACGCTTTTAATTTCCTAAAAAGCTTTCAGAACGAACGCAAACAAAATCTTTAAACTTGTTTAACTGTTTAAAATTTTATGTAATTCAAGTTACGTAATGAAACAAATGTCTCGTTTGATTTTCAGCGTACAACCGTTTTGGTGTTGTTGCTTATACCTTTTTAAAGTTTAATTTTTGGTAGATAAAACCAACCTGTAAAGTAAAGCCCGACGCTTTTACTCTCTCCGGAGGAGGTATTGAAATCGCAGGTAGTGGCGAACCTACTACTAGAGAAACTTAACTAGTTAACTAGTTAACTAGAAAATTGAGGGATCGATTATCCCTAGGCGTAGAGAAGGGGGAGACATCGGAATCTGAGAGGGGGGGGTGGATCTCTATACGTTTAGGGACTGCAGAGGGAATGAGACGGAGGAAACCGTCGACTCCGGCTGCTCTGACTAACCGACGTAGCACGGCTGTTGTAAGTAGGTAAGTGAATACTGTTAACAATGATCAGGTTTGTGCAGATAAATTTATGGATAAGATCAGATCATGTATACTGGTGAAGAATAATATAAACGTTTTTCTTCTTCCACAGTACTGCAATGAGGACTTTACTGCGGTCTGCATAGAGACGGAGGGTAAGAGATTCTGGCTGGCAGCCACATATATGAACCGAGAGAAGCCAATGCCGCCAGATATACTGGGGGCACTTGTTTGTGATGCAGAAAGGTGGAAGGTCGGAGTTATCTTAGGGTGTGACCCGACCGCGCACAATACCATCCGGGGTAGCTCGGACATCAATGACAGGGGTGAATCACTTTTTGAATTTCTTCTAAAAACTGACCTCATTATTAGTAATATAGGTTAGGAACTCACCTTTATTATTAGAAATAAGCAGGAGGTTCTGGATGTTACTCTGGTTTCCAATTTTATCTCACCTATGATCAGGGAATGGAGAGTGGCGAAAGAACATTTCTTCTCTGACCATCGGTATCTAACGTTTACGCTTACTCTCCAAATTATAAATCAGTACGTTTTCAGAAATTCCAGGAGGACAGTATGACACGTATATAGATCTATATTGGAGGGTAGTATTCCATCGAGCGTTCCAGGACTCCCCGATACGGGTAGTGAACTGGATTCAATAGTGGATACTCTTACTAGGACTTGTAATACCTCAATGAGGGAAGGCTGCCCATTAATAAAGCTGAGGGGAAAAGGGAAACCTGTTTGGTGGATCTCGACACTTGCAGAGTGCCGAATAGTCTGCGAGTCTGCTTTCAATATAACGAAAAGTTCGAGAGAAATTCAAGACTGGGACTTCTATAAGGAATGCCTCAGAGAATATAAAAGAGAGACAAGGAAGGTGCAAAGGAATTCGTGGGAGCTCTTCTGTGATATAATGGAAGGGGCTCGGAAACTTCGCGCTTAAGAAAGATTATCTCTACCAGTCCAGCTGTTCCAGGCGATTAAACCGAATGATTATGTGATTAAACCGGATGGCGAGTAGACTGTTTTTTGTGAAAATACACTTAACATTCTGATGAAAACTCACTTCACGGGAAGTGGGGATGTGTCGTATGCGGGATGGATCACTGCGGGTGTCACCACCCCTATGGATGACTGCGAGGCCCAACTGTTGTGTACAGAGGATATTCTGAATACACGGAAGATAAAATGGGTGATTAAAAGTTTTAAGCCTTTTAAGTCAGCAGGTTCGGATGGGATTATACCAGTAGAAATTCAGAAGAACTCGGAGGTTTTGCTTCTCTGGCTGGAGGCTATCTTCAAAGGGTGTATGAAGCTGTGGTACATCTCGAAGCAGGTAGAAACACGCACAGCAACCCTGGAAGACCAATATCTATGTTATCTTTTCTGCTGAAAATCATGGAAAGGCTGCTGCATGTCTATATTGGTTCGATAATTATTCCCAGAAACTGGGCACAGTCTCAAGATGCGCACCATAAGGGTAAGTTCGTGGACACGGCACTACATGCTTTGGTTCGGGAAATTGAAAAGTCACTGGATTTTCAGGAATTCTCGCTGGTGGCGTTTGAGGACGTTTTCCACAACGTGAAGGTTGAGGCAATTATGGAAAGATTGCTGTCACTCGAAATTGAACACCCAGTAACCAGGCTAATTAATCACTTGCTGGGAAGCAGAAAGGTTATTGCGGGGATGGAGATAGTCTCCGTCAGAAGACGGGTTGTTCAGGAAACACCTCAGGGAGTTATCCTCTCTCCCCTTCTTTGGAATGTAGTAATCAACGAACTACTATTGGAACTGGCAGGGCAGGAATAGGTGTGGTTGCTTATGCCAATGACGTAGCGACAGTAGTTTCGGGAATTCACCTTGATACAATTAGGAATGTGATGCAGAATGCGCTATTAATCACTGCGGGTTGGGTCGGCAGATGTGGTTTGGGACTCAACCCATTCAACCCCATCAACAGAGCTTGTTCTTTTTACTAGGAGATATAAAATTCCGGAAGTGGTTCCACCAAGTCGGAATGGTACTATGCTGGCCATTACTGATAAGGCGAAATTTCTAGGGATTCTTCTGAACAGCAAGCTCAGTTGGAAACCAAATACGATAGAAAGAGTGAAGTTAGTCACTGTGGTACTCTACTCTTGCAAAAATGCCATCGGAAAGAAATGGGGTCTAAAACCGGAGCTGGTGCATTGGTTTACACGGTGGTAGTAAGTACTGTAGTGCTGTATGGTGTGAGTGTAGGGTGGCAGAGGGCAGCCTATTTGCTCATTAATGGGGCGCTGAAAAAGACACCGTAGTGCCTTAGAGGTTATGCTTCGTAAGCAAATGGCGGTCAATACGGCCGCCCGACTGTTAGCAGTTTCGGGGTGGAAGTGCCTGATATATTCAATTGTGTACTATAGTCAACTCTGTGAGGCATGATCTGGTGAATTTGTATTATATAATACCCCTATTGTGCTTTTGCAAGTTTTTTAAGGTGATTCTTTTCTCCAGGGAGGATTGGAAGAGTGATCTCTTTGTGGAGACCGGAACAGTTAAATTCTTCACCGACGGTTCCAAGCTCGATGGCAGAGTGGGAGCTGGTGTGTTTTGTGGGGAATTAAATATAGGTCTATTGTTTTGTCTCCCTGATTACTGCAGTGTGTGCCAGGCTGAAGTCATAGCAATTGAAGGGTCATGAACTGGTTAAAGCACAGTGTAATATCGTTGACTGATATAACTATTTATGTGGGCAGTCAGGTGCCCATTATTTCACTGGATTCAGTACCCCTGGCATCAAGAATGGCGTTGGATTGTTACACATCTCTTAACGAGATGAGTGAACTATTCAATATCCAGCTGGTCTGGGTTCCAGGCCATTCTGATATTGAGCGAAATTGCAGGGCGGATGAATTAGCAAGGTACGGTACGACTCTCCAACTGGAACCAGGGAGAGAATGTGTAGGTAGGCCTATGTCTGTGTTGAAAGAAGCTAGCCATAGGAAAGCAGTTGCCTTGGAAAATGCTAGGTGGCTCGCCAGTCTGACTGACAGAGTAGTGAAACAAGTATGGCCCGAGCTGAACGTGAATCGCCCCAAGATCTTAATCATACTAAGGAATCCTGTTTTAAGTAGAATTGGAAGGGTATTCACCGGACACTGCCTCTTCGGAGATCATGCGAGAAGGCTGGGTCTGGATGCAAATGACTTCTGCAGAAGCTGCAAGGACGAGGATGAGGAGGATGAGACTCTTTCTTGTTCACTTCCTAGGCTGATGCCCTGCGCTAGCTGGATGGTAGACGGCATGACCACTTGGGGCAAATACACTATGGATGGCATCTCTGATTTCGAAAGCTGTATTGTGCGAGATCGTGTACGCTATATTGATAGCACTAAATGGTTTTAAAGGGAGTTTAATGATGTCGGATCCTGTGGTACCACAATGGGCCCAAGTGTGCGATAGCAACCACTGAAACCTAACATAACCTAACCTAGATAGAACCAAAAATTTAAAGATACCATAGTCCTCGTTAGTTACATAATTGCAGATTTAAAAGGTTTTATTTATCATTAATTTCAAACACAATAGTGAGTAAATACGGAAAAAAAAGAAGTTTTTGCTGATCATCCACTGGATTGAAATTGTGAAAGTTAATAATAAGTCTGGCTACACTTTTAGAGGAAAGTGAAGACTCAAAGACGCACTTAAATATTCGTCAAAATACTTGCCACTTTTGAAATGGGAAAGTTTACCAATATCCAACAATTGCTTCGAAAATACATCTGTAGTTCGATGTTGTTGCAAAAACACCCGCATGTTAGTTGTCAATCGGGGGGTTTTCATCTGCCGCCACAAATTTGATGATTTCAAGCTTGCGTTAAGTTCGTCAGCTGTAGTTTAACGTGGAATAACAGGAAGAGTCTGACGAAACTCTCCGTACAATAGAATGTTTTGATTGCCACGAAAATCTTTCAACGTTCTGTCCAGAGCCTCCAGTGACGTTTTGTGCGCCATCGTTCCAAACGATTTGCATCTCTATAGAATCTGTGCCATTGCGCTGTTTTTGGCGATGTTGCAAGTCGGTGTCTGGTTGATTTGCATTTCATTTGCAATTTCTGTGTAAAATGTGCAGTTTGTTCGCCTTCTAACAAAATCGCTGCTATTCCAGATGAATGGCAGGGCAACTCATGCTGTGATCGAATCGATGCCAAAAGCAATGAAATTCAGAACGTTTTTTCAGTCTCTCCGGGAGTATCCAGGAAGTAAATGTCACCATTTACATTGTTCACAGCTTCTATCAAAAAATTGTACCAAGTCTTTTGTTGTTGATTCAATTGCGGAACAGTTGTACGAACTGCTTCGGCTAATGCTGCAGTGTAGTATTGTTGTTCTCTTTGTAATTCGTAGTTGAATGCATCGTGCATTGAACACTTAATCGTTCGATATCATGCCAAATACAACAACACTTTGCATCGCCGTCGGTATTAATCGCAACGCGGAGATGACTGTATTCTTCAGATCGGAGCAGCTTTTGGTTCAAACGAATATATGTCGGACGTTCACTTTCCTCCTCTGCCTAAAGAGTAATGGACATTGTAGCGCATCGTAAGTCCTGTGCGTTTCGGACATGGGTCCGATAATAACAACAGCCACTTCGTCGATTGGCGGCAAATTGAATATTCTTGCGTGCTCACCCGCCGGCGTTTTGTCAGCCCTGATGACGATGTTATGGCTGTCGGATGGCATCCAATCCAATGCAATTTTTAACAATTTAACCAATTTGTTGTTGTGATGTAGAAGCGTCCGTAATTCTCTGACAATGGCTCGCTTTAAAATCCTGTTTAACTTCAGCATTCGAATTGACTGTGTTAAATGATTTCAATGTGTTTTCTGATGACACCAGACGGCGAATGACGCAGAAGAGAATTGTGTTGCAATTATCTTGAAAGTAGGCATGACATTGTCTCATACAATATGCGTTGCGCAGAACGAGGCCATTTGGAAGCAAGTGTTGTATTTTTGGATGTTGGCCAATAAATGGGTAGATTTCCTGAGTGGGCTTCCTGGCCTGGTGGCAGAATCAATTGTAACAATTTCACAATTTCACTTTCCCACCTGCCCAACACAATCCAAGAGTTTCGCCTCTGAATTTCAACGCCTTACACCGGTTGGCCTTTTTCCAATAGTTACTGATCTGTCCGCACTATAATCGATTTTCCAATCGTAATGGAATGCTGCTTGTTCCAGGTTTATAGGGGCACCGCGTCTACGCAATCTGTCATGTTCATTGTGTTGTGCTCGCTGGCGTTGTGTTTGATGTGTTAGAATTTGTTGCATTCTTAATCTATTCGCTTGTCTTCATCTACAGTCGCTCTCGAACGTAATTGGGACAGGCCAATACGACTATTTTCATTCTCCGTCGCGCACTGGTTATAAGTACAGTTGACTGACTGCGAATACCTGTGTTATCTTTAGGCATTGTATTGCAATGGACACTGTAAAATGACACGGAATTGTTTTCACAATCACTTGTACACGAATCAAATCTGTCGAAATTACCTTGTTATTCTTCACTGAGAACTTTACAATATTGAAATCCTCGTCATAACTAATCGAGCCTCGCTAAAAAATATTAGAATTTGAATTTCTGATTGTCTAAACCGGCAAAGCCAATTTACCTTAATATAATAGCTGATCAAAATGAAACGAAAAAACAAAATTTCACCAATTCTCGGTGTGAATAATCGAATCAGAAATATGCATTGTATGGCGTAGCTGTTACACGATCGGCCCGCCACCAACGCCATCTTTTGAAAGTAATCCGAAGTTACTATATAAATGAATGCTCATTGTCGAATTGCAATTCTCATACAAAATTTCCATGCAAAATTCCTATAAAAAACGCCAATTCCGTTTTTTCCGAGTTTCCGTTTTTTTTCGATTTCCGGTTTTCCCTTTGGGGCTTTCCAAATTTGATTTTTTCCTAAACTACCCTAGTATTGAGACGAACAAAATAAAAATAGAATCAATTAAATCACTCAAGCCGTTCTCGTGTTTTTGTGAGACTAACGTACGGCAATTGATTTATTAGGGGAATGAATGGTGATCCTATTTTTTAATCTACCACGATAGCCCAACGACACCAACAAAAAAATTGCGTCATTCTTATCATTTTGAAAAGCACAATGATGTTTGTTGTTCGTTAATATGGAAAATGTTATCCTTTGTGATAGATATCGTTGCCTATAAAAACTGTTAACGGTTCGCGTTCATGTGGCAGCGCCATTCAATCGATCATACATTCTATCGAAAGATTGAAATATATTCTCGTGGGCATGTGTAGTCATTTCGAATTATGTTGTGGTTGGAGCCAGCTTGCGCGTTTAAATTATACTTACAAAAGAGATGGGTGTTTACGTGTCATTTACTAATTTCTACGTGATCGCGTAAACAACTCGTCGACAACGTCAGGAACTGGTCGAATACGTCGACTACTCGTAGACAAAATAGACTACTCGTAGATAACGTCGACAACGTCGATTTACATATTTTGAACTTTTCCTGACATTCTACTTAATGCAAATTATTATTACTTCACCGACAAAATGGCACACTGGTTCAAGCTTTGGCGTTTGGATCGGAAGGAACCGGGTTCGAATCCCAATGAGGGCAGGATGCAAAAGGAAATTTTCATCAACTACGATCTGTGATAATAAGGAAAACAACTACGAAACCCTATCGGCGTGCAAGACTCATGGGTCGACCCATCATTCATGTCCAGTACTATAGACTGGCATGGAGCTATGCAATGCACAGATGCTAGCGTATATCGGGGCGTACGTCTTCGAATTGGCATAACTGCGTAAAGTAGGACGGAAAAAATAAACCGTGAAAGATTTGGGAGTGCTTCGGGCCCAGAACAGGTTACAGGGATTAGAAAAAAAAATATTATTACTTCTAAATTTATTTCTATGTTATTGTATTTTGCGTCATCTATGAACAACTGTTACAAACTAACATCACATTAGTTTAGTCAGTATTTAACTCGAAAAAACTGGTATCGATTTGGTAAGTTGTTAAAGGTTAATTTCCGACTAATACAAATTTTCTCTAAGCATAGACGCATAACATACAAATAAATGTTCGTTTAAGATAAAAATGTATTTTGCTGGAATCTAATGACATTTAATCAATATACGAAAATACAAAATTGAACTGAACTGTAAATATTTTGCTCACTGAACTGACAAGTAATTCTTTCATGCATAAGTTAATTTAGCAGTGTAGTGTAACGATCGGTGTTCCATCGTTCCTGGGTATTAAACTCCTGATAAGCACCCGCACACTACTTTATAAAATAACGTGAAACTCTATACAACATAACAAAACCAAACCAAAAATAATAATATTTATAACTTTGATTATATGTGAAAAAATATACTGGTCAAATTTTATGGTGGGATAACCCGTTCATCTTGGGATATAAATGAAAAATTTTTGAATGCAGATGGATCAAAAACAATAAAATTTTTAAGTATCGTGTAAGCTACGCAAGTCGTAACCAATTTTTTTAGTTGAAAAGTTATTTTGAACTTTTTTTTTGGGTTTTTTTTTCTTGTGCTGAAGTAGCAGAATAAGTGTGATATTACATACTTAAAAATTAGTGTGAATATCTTGTGAAGAAAAAAAAAATATAAAATATAACATAGTTTACTTAGTTGAATCGAGTTGGAAAAAAAAATAAACTTCAATTTATAAAGTAACTCAAAGTAGTGTATGTGAATACTTAGAGAAATTGGAACAAAGTTTGTATTAGGCTATAAGTGGATTTAGTAGTATGTTTTAGTTTTTAAATAAAAAGTGATAAATTGTAAGAGAAAATATGGCCTCGAACATTTGCCACCCTTAAACAATAAATTTCTCAATAATAGTACTAGCGTAGTGTGGTGATATAAACCAAACAGACTGGGTGACATAAATCATAAGTGAAATGTACGTATTTCGATGAGTGCCGTTTTAAATGTGACCAATCTGTAAAACAGAATCTAGCCATTAAAATAGTGTATACGTACCGTAACCACACACGAGTATTTGTAGAAATGATCAATAGTGTAGTGAATATTTTTTTTGTTTCGATGGGACAAAATATAATAATGAATGTGAGCATGCAGTTATAAAAAAAAAAAAAAAACTCTAATAAAATTGAAACTGTGATATATAATTACATAGTGATCCCATATAGTCATACCATTGTAAATACTAATCTGTAAATATGCTAAAGCAAACTAAAATAATAACTTAATTCTACTTATCAAATAATATTTATAAAAATTGAAAAAAAAATCTTACTAACTAAAGCCATAATATAAAAACATCAACCTAATCGCTACAATAATATTTCCGCCAATGGATATAAAATTTCATAAGGTGCACACAACGAGGGACATCGGCAGCCATATACATCGCATCGTTCAGGTTTTTTTATATATATCGTATTATAATATAAATCATTTCATTTAAATTTATCTTAAATTTCATAATTTTCTTTTATATAATTAACTAAATTATTTTAATAATATATTATGGTGTCGGGCATTAGTAAGTCGTTTATCTAAACCTTAGGAGTAATTTTGATTAAACTGTTATATTTTTTTTTTTTTAATTTAGTATGACGTCATTAGGTTAAAATATTATATTGTTTCGATTTCTATAGTAATTATTCATATTTAAATTTCGGTTTAAATGTTACATTCAATCTTAATAAATTTAGTGTTTACTTTAAAAATTGAATTTTTCAAACTTTTTAAGTTTTCATTTTTCTTGGTCTTCAGATGAATTTCATATCTACTTGTTTCGTATTATTTTCACTTCGTTTGTTTTCAGCATGAGAAAATAAAAGGTTATAAAATATGAGGATGAAGGGGGTAAGTTAGATCATCATCTGAGATGGTAAGTGATCCGTATCTCGTGTCTTTTCATTAATTATCTTTTTTTTTAATTCTTTATTCTCCCTGTGGTCTATCGAGCAATTATTCAACTTTGAAAACCCCACCCCAATCCCTGAGCCTTTAGCCGGCGAAATCAGACCACTTGCAAAGCTCTGAATAATTGAAAGTTATGTTTCGGTAACGATTGCTATTTATTTGGACGGAGTTTTCTTCAGATCCCACTCATAGCACTACAAAATCGTTACAGTAGTTAAAGGTCAAAACATTTTGTCGCATTGATTCTATAGCAGCTGATGTGAAATATTTCTTTTTAAAATATGGCGAGGTAATTAAATATGAACCAGGTCCGTAATGTACGAATGAGGCAGAATTGGAGGATGAAAATGATCATAGTTTAAATTGGACTTATAGGCCAGCTGGAAATAATATGCATTAATTTTCATCGCAAGGCTGTGGTTTGTTTTATTTGTAGTGGAATTATGTTCAGCATACTCACCCTGCACGTTGAGGATGCTATCGAGGTGAGCATTTATTTGCTATAATGTCCCGTTTATCGAGGTTTGTTCTAAAATCGGGTATTGCTGAACCTAATGAAAATATAATTTAGTGGCCGGAAAATTTGAGGATCGCAGATTTTGCGTAGGTCCATTATCTTCCCATGACCCGATGCGGTTTACCGCTTACTGCCAGAGTTCTAAACCAATCCGAACAATTGTTTCAACTTACAGCAGTAAACACAGTATGACCCAACTCTCGGTAAAATTATAATGGTGTAACATTCTTTTGTGGAGCGCGTGTGTTCCTAGTCGAGATCTCCACTATAACATCGAATTGATATTGTTTCAAAGCCGTTGGTGAACAGTCGATAATAATTGGCAAGTCAAACGTACGCACAAACAATCAATTTTTGAACGGAACAATGAAAAGCATTTTTATATGCTAATAATGTGAGTGGCAGTGACCAATTTTGTTCCTTGTCCGTTTGTATTTCTATGGTACCTGATGTATTTCTTCTTATAGAATTGTAAGCTAATTAAACTTGATAAAACTAAAAAAAACTGATCAAAAATTTATACGAAAATCGGTGAGACAGAAAACTGGTAGTATCACCACCACCCAAGAGGAAAGTGAACTTACCGACAGAGACGAACTTTAGATAATTCGTGATATCTATAAACTCAGTTGTAATTTGAAATTCAATGTGACAGTTGACAGATGTATGAAATAAACAAAATGAAAATATTAAAATGCAAAACGGTTATGGTCGCTAGACATCTTCCATCGTGATAAAGAAATGATAAAAGATCTAGTTGATAAGAGATGGCGCGCAAAGCAAATGATCTATTAAAATATCATTTGTTATTAGTAGCTATTCTATATTTTTAGATAGATGTTTTCAGTTAATTAGAGATTTTAAATTAATTTAAAAATTTTAATTTTAATTTATTTTATAAAAGTTAGAAATAGTTAATGCAATTTACACGTATTTCAATAGTGTGCAACTAACTTTAAAATTTTGTATAGAATTGAGTGAAGAACATCTCCAGTGGTAAATTTAGTATAGGTCAAAGTTGAGTGAAGAACATCTCCAGTGGTACATTTAGTATAGATCAAAGTAGAAGTCAGTCCATATATCGATGAATAATTTATGTGGTTTAGTATTAAGCTAAACAGCAACATTATCAGACCACCATACGTAAAATAAACAGAAAACATGTGGAATTTTGTGTGTCACGCCAGAAATCCCACACAATCATGAAACTTGATCAGTATGTTCAGTACAGGCAATTTAAGTAATTACATTTATAAAACGTGCGATTTTCAAAAATCATTCATTAAGTGTATTTCAAACATTAAGTTTTAAAGTTTTAAATTTGGGTTGAATTAAGGGTTTTCTATTCCCAATTCTGGCTGATATGGAGTATGCCACCAGTGAATCCTGGTCTTATCAGGTTATATACTTCTAGTCTAAATATTGTGGCTAGAAAACTACCACTTTTTCTTCCATAGTTGATCTACTTTAACAGATTTTGTGCATAACGCATGTAAATGGGCAGATAAAGCCGTTCTAGGAGAAATGCTGACCAATTCTGGAGGAGAACTTAATTGATTTTGGCATGCACAGTTTTGCATAAATAAACTAAAGCAAAACATATGCTCAAATGATTAACGGACCTAAGGGCTGTCTGGTGTGATAATCACGTTCGAAATCCCACATTAACTCCCAAAATACATTATGAACAAATTTTACCGTTAGACGCACAAAATGGTACAATCAAACACTACTCGGTAAAATAAGAAAACCTTGAGATTTCCAAAATGGGATTTCTGGCGTTACTGACACGAAATTTGGGATTTTAATTTGATTTCGTTGGGGGTTCGACGTTGTCTACATTGTCGACATCAGGGACTCAACAAATCGTTATGCAATCTACGTAATAAATTATAGTGTCGACAACCACATAGATTACATTGTGTAATCTACCTCGCTAATTCTGGTGGCTATTCTTAAATATAGCTAGAAACTGCTAAACTTAAATAATTTGTATACTAAAATCCATATAAAACTCTCGAGCAACTTTAAAAATGTATTCGAGTATGCGAAGTGGATTTTAAGGTGAACATAATATCCTTTATTGGAGATGGGGAAAAATTTATATTTTTCTACCATTTATTTGTTTGCGTTAAACCGTTTAGATTCTTATTTTCATAGCGTTTGGAAGCTCGCACCGCATCAAGTATATGAGATTATCGTTCATATGTGCTATTATCTCGCATACATGTATAACAAAAAAAACTGTTCAAACTTTTTTTTGCCGTATCAGACTTTATACGAGTACCTAATGTTTATCTTTGCAAGATATTATTTTCCTCATATATCCATCCATCCATAAATAAAATATCCATATTAAGCATGTTTAGCTAGTAGCTCTCTGCGTGCTGGCGAAAAGTTATGTACCGAACGGAAAGATAATGTACAAGTATAACAATCACAATTATATCCGTCGTTGGTGAAATAAAAATTATTATTATCCAAATTTTTGTTTACTTAAAAATTGTATAATTTACCGTAATTTTCCAAAAGTTTTTCAACAGTTTTTTTTGTACTTGCTTTCTTTTTTGTGTAGAAAATATGTTGGAAAAACATAAATGTAATTGTTATCGTAAATTGTAGCGAATAATAATATGCGAGGGTGAATATTCATTTTAACGAGAAAATTATTTTTCTAGAATTTATTGTTTCAAATTTAAGAAGCGTTTACGAAAGATTATTAATTACATTCCAAGGATTCATAAACACCGTCGTGTTGTTTTCAACACGACATTATTTCTTAGTATATTACATGAGAATTTTCTGTATTTATTAAAGTACGTAGAATGACTCAACCGTTGATTTGATAGATTTTCTTAGAAACGTGAATACCTCAAATAATATTGTGATGTCTTGCTCAACCCTACTAACATATATAATTTGAAATTATGCGAATGGTATTTTTGCTGGAGCTCAGATGAAGATTGTTTAGAGCGTATTTCAATTATTTTTGCCATTGAAGAGAAATGGTGGAATATGTCCTCATGAAGAAGAACTAGCATTCCTATGTTAATATTTGCAGACTCTGTGTTCCACATAATTCTCTGCTGGAGTTCATGAAAGATATTCAACTGACCATCAATTCCAAAATCGCTGAATTATTTGATATGGATAATTATTTAGCGATGCAACCATTTCGACTTTATTACAAGGAACGATGGTTCTGACAACGATGGTAGTAGAGCGCCAATCAAAAAATGATCTGGGGACAATGCCGTATAATCTGGATGGATAGGGATTGTCGTAATGGGTTCACCTACGTAGCTTTATTGGAGTGGGTAAGAGACAAGAGTACGAATCACCACCAGATTCGTACTATTTATGAAGTTATCAAAATCCATTAGTAAGTTATATAATATTCACTGAAAATGACATTTGGGGGAGTTTACCAAAGATATTTTAATATTACGACTAAGCTTTGGGAATACTGGCAGTCATTTCCAAGTCTCCTGAGCTTGTTTTTCTTGGGATCGGACATTATTGGACAATGGATCGTATTTTAATTTTTTTACTCATCAGATATGTAAGGTAAAAAGAATGTATAAAACATCCGATATCGAAACAGGTAGAAGGGATTAGCAGTGAAATCACTGCAATACACCATAGGTTCTTCTTTACGGTTGGCTTACGTACTTCAGAATTTGTAACTATAACTGAATGTTTTGTATTCCCCAAAATTACTCGATAATTGCCATTGAAGCAGACTGATTTCAATCTCGATTTACTACCATCATATGTGAAATTAGACGATCCTCATTTTCATAAGCCTCGTGCAATTGATATTTTGATTGGTGTTGAACTGTATCAAGATCTATTTAGTGGAAAATCAGTAACAATATCCTATGAATTCCCAATTTTTTATAAAAGTGCGGTTATCTCTAATTACGGGAGTTAGATACGATTAAGTTTGGGAATACGTTTTCTCTTGAAGGAAAATTATGTGAGGAGAATTAAAACAAAACGGTTGATTGATGGAACATATGCGGTTTCGTTGCCAGTAAATGGAAATATTAATGAATTGGGCGAATCAAGTTAAAATGCTCGTAATTATTCTCTATGACTTGGAAAACGTTTCAGTCGTAGGTTTGAAATTTACAAACAATACATTGAATTCATGAATGAACATTTGATACTAGAACACATGTCAATAACAAAGGATCCTAGTCAATGTACTTGCCAATATAATAAAACTTATTATATTCCTCATCATTTTGCATTGAAGAAAAATATCGAACCAACTAAAACTGCGAGTGGTGTTTACGCGCCGGCCAAATCTTCGTCGTAAACTTCGTTAAATGACTGGTTGTTAGTTGGCCCTACCGTACAGTAAGCCTCAATTGTTCTTCGATTAAGGAAACAAGAATATGCGCATATGCATGCATTTTTTGCTGATATTGCCAAAATATATAGGCAAATAAAACTTAGCCCTCAGTATAAATATTTCCAGTGCATTTGGTGACGTGTTAGTCCTTTAGCACCGCTTAAGTGCTTCAAATTACACTCGGTTATACTTACGGTTTAGCAAGTGTACCTTATCTAGATACAAAAACCTTGCAACAACTTGCAAGAGACGAAAATGAATCTTTCTTAGATTCTGGTAGAATTTTGGCTAAAGAGTTTTACGTGCACGATATTTTATCAGGTGGGTATGATCAAATTTGACTTAAAAAGTTTTGTTCTCATCATATTGATCTATCGCAAAAGCAATCACCATCGGAAAGTGCACTAATGGTTTATTAATGTGGAATACCACAATTTTAATACAAAAATACAAAACGTGTGGTATTATCAGAAATTTTCCAGCACCTCGTAAGTTACTAGAAAAGTTGTTCAAATTTAAAATTGGTTTATTTATTTAAACAAAACTTAGATTCCTCGATTTGTTTTGATACCAAGTTACAAATTAGTTGAGCTTCACGGGTTCGGTGATGCTAGCGATAAGGGATATTGGTGTATTTTTTGTATTCGAAGTGTAAATCGCACCAGAAAATGCAATGTAGCACGAATGTTCTAATCCTAACAATTAATTATGGATATTCAGTTTAATTCAACTCATCTGTTGTCTAGTTTTGAGATTACGCTATTTGGAATTCATTCCGTTACCAAAAGGTTTCAACCTTCGTGAGTACCGAAATCTTTCATATTCAAGATGACTCAACGAAACTGGATTGTCCTATATACCGATCAAATAAAGTCAAGCCAAGTCATAGATAATTGGTACAGCGGTCTCTCGTTTTTATGCCATAATCAAAAGAAATGAGCTGCACATCGTGTTTTTAATTTGGAACCTAGCTTGATCAATTTAGAAGCTTGTCAACCTAACGGACAAATAAATATAGGTGTAGAACACAGCGAGATATTTTACAATTTCTAAAATTTTCAGAAATTGATTAATGTTAGTGATGGATACACCGATTTATTGCTAATTGTTAAAAGAAACAAGTTTATTCAACCTCGTAAGAAAGAGCGTTTAACACCAATGGAGTTAAGTGAACATTTAAAATGGTTTTGTATTTTACAAATTCAAGAATTCTGACGAAATACGCCCTACTCCCGTCCTACGAAATAAGAGTATTTTAAGAATTTTATCCCCGTTCATAAATACTGATATTATTCTTCGAGTAGGTAGTAGGATTGACAAAGTAGGTCTCCCATACAGTCAAAGGCATCCGATATCGTTGCCTCAACATCATGATTTATATCGATTGGTAGTAGAAATTTGTGTCGTGAAATATACCATGAGTGCATTTGATGTTTGAGTCCGCCAAAAAATGATCCAACAAATAATGAGTAATTTACCATATAGTAGACTCGAGTAACCTCACAGAATATTTAGATGTAGGAATGAAACTTTAAACCAACGATTCGTTCTAAAATCATATTAAAGGTCTATATTTGTTTCTTTGTTATGTTTTGCCATCAAAGCAGCATATGTATTTGGAAATTGTTCATGATCTGTCCTCTAATGCTTTTATAGCATGGCGCAAAAGTTTCATTGCACCGTCGTGAATTTGTTCAAGATTCGAGAGCGAAGTTAAGGTAAATGAAAGATTTGTTTCTATCACAAAATTTTCAAATTCGTTATTCAAACTGAATCTTTCATGAATTATCACCCAGGTGTTTTTATCGTCAATTTAAAATGTAAGAAGAGACTTAAGGCTTGTCATATATTAGTGGACTTCGTCTCCCCAATTATAATTTTGTTCTCTTCTAGATTATCAATTAAAAGTGTTGTATGATCCCTACAAATAAAGGTAATTTACCTTAAACGTTTCCTGGAAAATTTCAAAATTTCATATATGGTTCCCTCCATGAGAGCGAACAATTAAATTGAATAATACAAAATCCCCACCACGTGAAAGATTCTGTATGTAAAACTCACTTGTTTAAATTGACATTAAAATGCGCTTCTTGTAACTTCTTCTGTAACTTTAAATTCTTGTAACTCAAATGTTTCCAAGAAAATTTTAATCTTTCGTACATTACTTTAGGAAGATGGGACAATTAATCAACACGTTCAAATTAACAGTTTCAAGTGCATTACAAACATTTTTTCTATTTAACTCAAAAGGTTCGTTTAATTTTAATGTTCCTTACAAGTTATATGAACGGAAACCGTTAGCAATATTTTTAGGCAACGATATCTATCACAAACTATAACATTTTTCATAATAACGAACAACAAATATCATTGTGTCTTATCAAAATTACAAGAATGGCACAATTTTGTTTGTTGCTGTCGTAGTTAATCGTTGAGATAAAAAAAAACGCGCCAGTCTAGAAGGTCAATATACCGGTATGCCAATCAACCAACATCTAGCAAGTGATGTTCTCTCCACTGCTTTAATAAGCTGCCTTAAAGCAATGAGATCAACTGCTCAATTGGCTAATCCACTAGCTAACGAGGTCGGCTTAATGGATTCTGGAGTGCAGTAAATTACGATGTCCATGCATACGAAGTTTAAAGGCATCTACATCACGACCTAAAGAAACACACTTCGCGACTCAACAGAAAAATGAATATACTGAACCATGCAGAAGACTTAATGCAATAGAAATAATGGCATCACAACTTAGCAATGAAATCGCGATGAAAACAACACATTTTCATTAAATTAGCGATTTCTTTGCTAGGTTGTGACGCCAAGGAGCTGAAAATGACCAGACTGATAGAAGTTTTGGAAACTCCTCTTACTAGTTATAATAAAGACGGCACAATATCATTTACTAAAGCTGAAAGAAGTTTGGAAGCTTTCACAAACAAAAGTTATTGAAACTACCGAACCATTGCATGTACGTCAACAACACCAACAATAACAACAATGCAAATTTGCAATGAAAACAAAGGTGCGACGATAGAGTGGTGACACTAAAGACTTAAGTTTAGATACAAAGGATCCCAATGCTTATTAAATAGAGATTTAATAATAAGATACAGTGTTGAACACTTATGAGGATAAATATAACGGAGAGATTAAGGTTATTACCGGTGGTCTTTAACCCACTTGCAATACAGAGGATATAATAGAAGACTTCAAGATGAAAGAATTGGAAATTGAAGACGCACTAAACGTATCATTAAAAGTGGGCTCTCGCTACTCATGTTCACATTCAACGAAAAAGAACTCGAGATTAAAACGTTCTTGCAAGAAATGCCAAGGCTTTAACCACATCCGAAATTGTTATTTGGTTTTTTCATGAAAAAAATTTGGAAATTGAAACGAGAAACCACTTTGGAGGCCATTACTGAACTAAAATGTCTTCAATAAGGACGCTCAATTTTTAAATGTTAATAAAGTAAGTTGTATACGAGGTATCAGCTCAATTTTTATTTAAAATAATATTTTATGGCATTACCCAATAAACATTTCGTACGTTAATCTGTATGAAAACCAGTACGAACAGCTCACACGGAACGTGGAATCCAAGTTGATATTCATACGGAAAGCTGTGCGAATTGCCCAAGAGAATGGACAATTTTTTCCAATAGTTTTGATTGTATTAGTAATCGAATACATGGAATTTTACTGTTGGTTTCCGCATAAATTTTGTATTCCTTTCCGTAAAAAAACTTTACATTTCTGTTATGAAAGTCGTACTTCTTTCTGTAAGAAAACACATCTCTTTTTGTTACGATAATCCTACTATTTTCTGTGGGTTAATCAATTTTCATTCTGTAAGCTTGTCTCATTCCTTTCTGTACGGAAACCAGCTTTCTTCCTGTTAGAAAAGCGTACAGTTTTCTGTATGAAAATTGGGTTATTTTTGATAGTATGTATAATTTACAAATAAAATGAAATATTTTGTTTTACATTTCATTCATTGAATTAATTTTGTTTGTGATAAATACATCAAAATAAATATAAGTTCAACTTTGTTGCGTTTAAGGTACATTGTAATTACATACAGCCAATTTATTTAGTACTAGGTCCTGGTTTTTGTCTCTTTCGTTGGCGGTCTTTGGCTAGTTGAAACCATTTCTTTATGTAGTTAACGACTTCGTCTCGTGAAGCATTAGGGAATTTATTTTGTGTCGCATCTGTATGAAAAATAATTTTTTTTATTTAGTTTAGATTTCGAATATGGCTATTGTATTGCTTGAACCTATTAGAAGTTTCAATATTAAAAAATCTTTTACAGGAATATTCCCTTGCTGTCCAAAGCAAGAAAAGTTTGTTCCGACTTCGTCAATTAATAGATGTTGAAGATTTATGTTCAAATATTTGGTCATGTCGTTGCTTTTTTGCATGTTAAATATGTTAATCTGTAATTAACAATACGTATTATATATAATATTTCATCATTAATTAAGTTTAAAATTTATTCTCACCAATTGTTTTTCTATGTCTTCATTTACCTTGCAATTTGATTCTAACTTTTGAAATTCGTCCACGGTTCTGCATGGAATGTCAATAGGGGAATTTTTAATTTCTTTTGTTTTATTTGTCGAATTTCTATGTTTCCACAACACCAGCTCCCTCAGTATAGCACGTTGTGTAATTTTAATTTCATTACAAGCTTTTTGATTTCCTTGACATCGTTTTCAATTTTTTCAATGCGTTGTTCTGTATTTATCGTTGCTGAAAAAGAAATCTCATAATAATGCCAGATATAGGTTTAAAATTAAATTACATTTCGGGCATATATTCTCAATGTTCATCATTTCATCAGAATTTTCGTATTCATGCGGTTTTTCTGTGGACACTGTCGGTGCAATTTTTTTGATTTTTAAAAAGTTGACGTACCCCAGCTCTTCATCGGACCAGCAAAATGAATCAGTTGACACGTTAGGTTGACAATCTACTGTATAAAGAAAATAGTTGAAAACTTTTTTCTACTTATTTCATTGTTATTTTCAAATTTTACCAATATTATTTGGAACTTCCAGTTCCAATCTATTATTATCGTTGGTTCCACTTTTTTCTGGAATAATTAAATTGTTTAAAAAAATTTACGATTTTAATTATACAATCCTTTGTGTTCTTTATACCTGCCCTTTTAAAATTGAAAATTGTCTGGGACTCCATACTTTATTCTAATTGAAATATAAAACAAAATTAATGCAATAATGGTATGTATATAGTATTAAAACTATTATGGAGGGCAAACATTTTTTGTTGAATTGAATTTAGTTCAAACTCTTCTATACTTTCTTTAAAACTAAATGAATGAATAAAATAAAATGAATAAATTAACTGCGTTTGCTAAAAAGTGCCCAGATATCAGTATAACACATTTTTTCTTTTTATGATATCAATTTGAAATATTTGGTTATTAATACAACACAAGTTGTTTGGTGGCAGAATAGAAAATGTATAGTTTTTATACAATATTTCGCGGTATAAGCATTTCCCATTCAGCTCATATTGTAAAGTCGCGAAAGGTTCAATTTCAAAATTATTAGATACATGTGCTTCAAATATGCGATTTTTAAGTTGTTGTAATTATTAATCTCAGTATCTCAAAGTTTGTCGCATTACTCCAAGTACAACACAGTGCATATAATCTACCGGGAATTGCGACACACATCCAACATTAATTTTTTCCAATTAATTTTTTTATTTAAAATCGACACGAATTTTATCTAAATTCAAAATATTAAAATGATCAAAATGATTGGACTCACTGTTTTGGTAGAAATTACAAAGATGGCTGATACTTTTGACTTTTTTTGCGCGGACTACTTCTTTACTAAATATATACATACAAACAACATATAAGAAGAACCAAAATAACGGGTGTTTTTTAGAGGTTCACATTTTTAAGTTGACAACTCTGTTTTGTTTGACAACCGATTTGACAGCTGACATTTGCTTTATCATTATTTTGATTTGCCATTTCACAATGAATAAACTCACGCACTCTCAACTTTTCGCACCACGTATACTCTAAATAACAATACGCATCCAGTCAGATGTCCAACAGTGCCTACCGCACAAGCGATAGACGCTGTACAGCGTAGCATTGAGAACGACCCAAATCAATCAATTTTACGTCGTTCTCAGCAACTGGAAATGTGTTCATCCACTTTATGGAAGATTTTATTTAAGGATCGTGGTTTACGTGCTTACAAAATCCAACTTGTGCAGAAATTTAAGCCCACGACCATCGCACACGCTGCCAATTCGGCCAATGGGATGAAGCACAAATTGATGTTGACTTTGATTTTCCAAACAAAATTTTGTTCAGCTTGATCTCACTTTTGGTTGAATAAACAGTTAATTTATTTGGTTAATAAACAGAATTATCGGATTTGGAGTGAAGATAATCCAGATTCCCGAAACACGATGATGGGGGGAATGTTATAGTTAGCGATATATATGTCACAGTTAGCGGTATAACGGTAAATAAACATGATTTCTAACTTTTTGTACCCTAATTGGCTGGCATAAATCTTGCTGATGAGTGGTTCCAACAGGACGGTGCTACATGCCACACTGCGCAAGATATGACTAATTTACTGAAAGAAACATTTGATGAAAGACTAATTTCACGTAATGGTCCTGTTAATTGGCCACCGAGATCGTGTGATATAACTCGAAATAACTTATCTACGCCGATAAACCAGAGACGATTGAACACTTGGAACACAACATTCGGCGAGTTATTAGCGAGATATGGCCGTTATTGCGGCGAAGAGTGATCGAAAATTGGACCTCCAGATTATGCGTACGCGCCAGCCACATGGCCGAAATCATATTCAAGCATTAATGGCATAAAATTATCTATCCAGTAAAGCTAGTTTTATTGATATTCCAAATATTTTTCTTTATTCTATTTTAATTTAAAATTGTGAACTCTAAATACACCCTCTCAATGTGCCATCTATCAAAAACGATAATGGATCCTGAAGTAAATGTAACAAGAAGAAATAACGATACAAGGCCCCAGTACGCTACGAAAAATATGGTTCTTAAAGCGTTGCACCACTTAGGGGTAGTTTTATAGGGATTAAACTAGGCCGCCAATAAGTTGTATTTAATTTGCAAAAAAATTCCAGTACCACTCCCATTGTCAAAAATAATGAATCGTATTTTGAACTGAAATTCAAATCTATATTCGCAATCTAAAGGATAAAATTAAAGGAATTTTTGGAGGAACAATTTTAAACCAAACGCGAAAACGATTAATGAGTTACCCAGCCTGGATGAGATTTAAAGACCAGATTTTTGTGATCCACGGATCAAAACCATTTATTTATTTATTTGTTTTATTTTGTATTTCTAAGTTAATAATTTTTCAGGTCAAATTTGTAGACTTATTCCAATATAAATAAATAAATAAATTAATTAATTGAACAGTGAATTATATACAATTTTAGGTACATCGCTATATTTTGAATAATTATTGTATATTTTGAATAATTATTAATCCGCATCAGCAACATACAGTATAAGTAAATCGACATGTCATGCATTAACAACCTCATAGTACACCAATGAAATGGCACAACAAATGATATGACAAAATAAAACGATCAGTTTTCTGTTTTCTCTATTGTCTGTTAGATGCCAGTCGAAAAATTATTTATGTAACGCCCGAATGTATACATTTAAAAATTACATAGTGTATTACAGTTTTGAATTTTTTATATTGAGGCATACTGGATTTCATTAACAAATATTCTAAACACATAAAATATTTACTTACTTTGACGTCACGATAGGTAAAGATCAATTAATAAAATATTTATTGTACCAAAATAGAATATTGTGTTTACATGATTTATGATTTATTACTAAATGTTTTCATTATGAATGTTAACTAATAAATTGATTAACGTTCAACATTTTTTCGCATGTAAACAATTTTTATTTAAAATGTAATTCATAAAATATGTTTGAATCTGCATGATTTCAAAGAAATTTCTTTTCGGTGTTATGGGTGTCACGTATGAAGTAATAAAAATGTGCGGGAGTTAACACTTCTTTTCATCGGGCGTGTTTTATGATGTTTATGTCATATTTCGCTGGAATTTTATTCTAATCATTTCTATATTGCCTATATACGAGTACATGTACACAACAAACAGACGTACATAATAATGAAATTCCATTACATTTTGTAAACACTATAAAATTTTATGTATTCTTAATATTTCATTAAAGTACATATACATAGTTAACTAGTTTTACGACTCAATTACACGATTAACTTAATATAACTAAAAAAATTAATGAAAATTATAAATAGAATGAAAAACTTGTTCATGTTGTCAGCAATGTAGTAGACTATTTTAAAGGTCATGTAACATTGATTAAAATATAAATTATTAATAAAATTTTACACAATATTAATGATGTCGACGAAATAAGTTGGTGTTTTACACCAACACGAAATTTTTTGTGTTCGTTTGCTACATTGGTATTCCCGGTTACATACTTGGTATTTTCTTTTCTAAATGTAATTAGAAGTAATTCAGCCAAATTGACTTGTTCAGTTAATTTATGAAAATTATTATAGGTTGAAGATCACCACATTTATGTAGGTAGGAAAATGGTCGTTAAATTTGGTGGATTGCACTTAAATGTCTAAAATACAAGGTGATTTATTTGTGGAATTTGCAAACATTTCATGCATAAAAATTAATTGATGGCGATATGATGAAAAAAACTATTTCTGTTTGATTTAGTTTGCCCGATTGACGTACATTTCACCATCTGATCTATTTTTCTTGATTTAGTAAATAAACTTTAATTTATCAAGGAATTTTTAAACTCGTTAAATTAAATTAATTTTTTTACAATAATCAATTTACGAACTTGATTTTCGGGTAACATAAAAAATATAGATAACATACACTTGATAATTTTAATAAAGAGTTTTCCGCACAACTAAGTTGTTTTCATTTGAAACTTTCATTTCAAAATTATTTATTAGATCAATTCGAAAGGGAAGGAAGATAAAATTTTAAGAGAAAGTTGCTTCCTTTTTCTTTGCTGATACGTCGTATCGTGAAGGTGTTTAGCCACCTCTACAATAATCTTCCATGCGAACTCGGCCCTTATTCAAAGGTGTCCATTCATCAAACAGATTTCAGAGATGCCAACTCTAAAGCTTGCCTAATACTACGTTTTTGGGAACGAGATAAATATCGTACGCTTGAAAGTTTGAGTTCCGTTGTTAAAAAATAAAAATTATTAATTTTTATATTTTTATGTATAGCAAATAATATTAAAATTAATCTTGTGAATTTTATAAATTTGGAAAACAATCACAAAATTTGTTACTACCAAGTCTCAGTTAACGAACAAAACTTGTACACTTTATGTTTTGTATTGCGCATATATTGCAAAACTTAAAAATTTGAATGCTTCGTTGAACTCTCGCTAAGCTGGCCACGATCCGTGATGCTTTATATACATAGGCAAAGTTTTACGTTTTTATCATAGAATCTTCCCAATACCTGCGATAACCATGTAATTGGTTTTTTCCAAATCAAAACATAGTTTCATTTAGACACACGGTGCTACGACCTGCGTAAGGTGATTCGTCTTCGTAAGGTAATACTTGAATTCATTTGAGTATTTGAATAATTTGAGCTATTAGGTCTCCTTGCCACACTCCTGATGTTATTTCGAGTTTCTCTGGTATTTGCTAATAAATATCACCTACACGAATATGAAGTTATCCCAGAAAACAAACATAATTCATCAGGGAACACTAGTCAAATTAAAATTTCAGTTTCTCGAGTGTGAAGTTAACACAGTCCGGAGTTTATTAGAAATGAGAAATGCTGTGTACTTTTGAAAATATTTACAAAATACTTAATTATTTACAAAATATTTGTTAAAAACGGTTTTTTGTCAAAAATCGTCATTTCCGCTAAAATTTTGAAAAATTGATCTGGACATGAATTCCGGTTCAATGTCAGTGATTTAGTTTGGTTTTTTAAAATATTTATATTTCCGGTTCTTTAAGGTAGCTTCAATAGCCTGGTTAAAGAAGCAAAACCGATAATTATTTTAAATTACCAATAAATAATTAAATTATTACTCATTGTCATTTATCATTAAACCGCAATTTGCGCCCTGGACTGATATTGTTGTAAAATTTATTTAGAATCATTTAGTTTATAATAGTTTTTCTTGTAAATAATACACTTTTCAAGATATTTGCAAATTACAAAAAAGCTCCTACAGGGGCTGCAACTTCCGGTAGACCGATGTCAGCCAAAAAATCATTCGAATTTCGCTTTATTTTTCATCCCGGTCAGCCAATCCGTCTGGGCTGTAGAGAAGTGATATATATATTTAGTCGACACGGAGCCATACACGCACACAGAGATTTTTTTAAAAAAAATATTTTTTTACTTCGGCGATATAATTTTTTCATCATTACTAATCTTTAATTTACTACGTAACAGACAAATTATCGACGAACCGATTAAAACGAAACCTTTTCCAAACAGAACACTTTAAACGTTAAGATTGTAAAATTTTTTGAAATTGCACGTGTATTTCAATCCCCCAATTTTATTTTCCTAAGCATTTTCCAGATATAACAACCATCGCCGAATTGATTCAAAGAGGACCTTTTTAAGACATAACACTTTAAACATTAACATGAAAATTAACCAGCAACGAATCAATTCTAATGCGATCTTTCCCAGACATGACATTTCAAACGTGTAAACCAATTTTTCAAGATTGCACGTGTAATTCACTCCTCCAAATTTTCTGGAACTCCCAACATGATAATTGGCCTGAAATTTTTTTCAGTAAGAACCGCCAACAAACCGATTCAACCGATTGAAACTTTTTTAGTAATATCAGTAACAAAATTTCGGGGTTTTACACATAGATGGTGCTAGCGTCGCATCTAGTTGTCATTTATTTCAAAAGTTGTGTTTTGTTCGTAGCTTAGACAGTTGTTAACGATAACCAGTTGAAATACCAGCACAGATTGCAAGTAAAAAATATTTTTTCTAAGAACGAAAATGTCGAGTTTTGTGCCAAACAAACAGCATTTGCAAGCTTTGCTTTTCTGCTTTAACTTGAAACAAAAATGCAGCTGAAGCACGTCAGTTGCTTGAAAAGGCCTAAGACGAACATACACCATCGAAAACTACCGGTGAAAATTGGTTTAAACGCTTCAGAAGTGGCGGAAGACTAATAACATTTGAAGATACCGAGTTGATAGCGTTATCGGATGAAGATGATACGCAAACTCAAGATTAACTTGCGGAGACACTAAACCCGACTCGCCTAGGTATTTCCAAATGTTTACATGCTATGGGAAACATTCAAAAGGAAATAAAAAGCCACTTGCGAAATTTTGCTTTCACGGCATGAAAGAAAGAGCTTCCTGCATCGAATTGTTACGGAAGATGAGAAATGGATCTTGTTTAATAATCCCAAACGCAAAAAGTCGTGGCTTTCACCTGGCGAAGCGTCAACATCGACATGCTCTGCGTTTTGTGAGACCAGAAAGGAATTGTGTACTATGGAGCTGCTGAAACAGGGCAAAACTGTCAATGGCCAATGCTACCGACAACAACTCACCACGAGTGATACGAACGAGTGATATTGCAGCACGACAAAGCTCCATGCCATCGCACTCCCATTATCTTGGGCACCATCAAAACGCTGACATGTGATCTACTACCGCACCCGCATTATTCGCCAGACCTGGCCAGTTTCGAAGAAGTACACAATTGATTGGATGAATGGTTTCGGTTCAAAGACGGGTCGTTTTATCTTCGAGGTAATCATGTATTGCAATAGAGAGATGGCAAAAGCGTGTAGATATCGAAAGACAATTTCTTGAATAAGCCATTTTTTATATTTCTATTTTAAAAACTCGGAAATTTAGTTGCGCACCTAATAATTACCAGCCAACCGATCCAAATGAGACCTTTTTCAGACACTTAAAGTGTCACAAGGTTTTACAAATTTTTCATGTTTGCACGAGTATTTCTTTTTCCCCTGATTTTGCCGAACTCCCAGCAAGACACTTGACCTCGAAAATTGTCCACCAATAACTATCGCCGAACTGATTCAAATAAGATATTTTTCAGACATAACACTTTAAAAGTTAAGTTTTTACCAATTTTTCAAGTTTGCACTTCAATTTCACTTCACTTAAATTTTCCCAAACTCCCAACATAGAACTGGACCTAACAAACTTCTACGCGGTAGTCATCGACAAACCGATTCCAGATATAAGACCTATTCCAGATATAACATTTGACAGAAACGTTTAGTTTTTACAAATTGTTTTAAGTTTGCACGTGTATAGCACTACCCCAAATTTGTCCAAACTCCCAACTTGAAACTTGACCTGGATAATTAGCCAGCGATAACCATCGACGAACCGATTCATATGAGATCTATTACAGACAAAACATTTTAAACTTGAAGTTTGTACAATTTTTGAAGTTTGCAAGCTTATCATTTCCCCCAATTGTCTCGAACTTCCAACATGAAACTCGATATGGAAAATTTTCCAGCGATAACCACCGACGAACCGGTTTAAATGAGCCCTATTCCAGATATAACACTTTAAACGTTAAGTTTTTTCAAATTTTTATAAAACTAACAATTTATTTCGGTATTTTAATTTTCTCTTTGTTGTTTGCTCAACATCAGCAAATGTTTTCGGCTGATATTGTAGGTTAGTTAATTTCGGCCGGGAGTTTTCAATTTAATATACATATAATTTTTATAACTTTCGGCTGAAGTAGCCGAGACACTTTCTGCATTATCGATGTTTTCACTTTCAGCTTCTTTAACAGGCTCAAACACAGTTTTTCTAGAAGAAAAAGGTTAGAAATATTTGATCTCTCTAGTGGCACTATTCTGGCTTTCCCTGAGTATAGGCAATTGGGAAAATATTTTCATAGCATTTTTATCTGAATTGTATTTTGATGGTCTACTGAGAGAATTTATTTCATGTAAATATTTTGGAAACAAAGTTGAATGGGAAACTTTTGTTTCAAATTTTTTGTATCCCATTTAACTTTATTTCGAAATATTTTACACTAAACGAATCAGTAGGCCAAAAACACAATTCAAGCAAAAATGCTATGAAAATATATTCCTCAATTCCCTATTCCCAGGAAGCCAGAATAGTGCCACACGAGACGGATGAACTACATACTTAAGCTTTTTCTATAAATTCAAAAAAAAATACATTTTTTTTTATTGGAAGTGGTAGTTTCTATGGAAATGTTTCTCAAGCCTAGTTTTCCCAAAATTAGCCTAAGCTTTATTTCCCAATTTAAAAGTCAAATCTGGTGTATTTGAGAGATATGAACATTCGTGGTAAATGAGCACAACATTACTCGTTCACCTCTTCATTTTAATGGTGTTTATTTTTTTCTATAATATCCCATCCTCTTGTGATTGATATTTCGATCTCGTATACAGGACAATAGGTGACTAGATATCCAGCGCTTGAGATTTACTGAGTCTAATAGTAACGAATTATTTTTAGAATATGGGTTAGCGTGAATTTTTAGAATTTTTAGGCAAAATCAAACGCTTGCGATGCTTCGGTTGGACCATATACAAAGCTCCAATCTTCAAAGTGGAGCTTTTTATTTATTTGAGTGTTGTATATTCAGGTTATTTCAACTTTTCTTTTGTTCTTAGCATGGATAGGTAGGCCAAAGAAATGGGTTTCAACAAGACAATGATCTGGAATACCCATACCTGCGATATCTCTGATCGCGTTTATACAAAATATTATAGAAGCATGTTACCTGACCGTAGGAAAAATACATTGTCTATGTTATGTTTCTTCCGCTTATATAAGCACACTGTATTCACAAATTTGGATCACATCAAAAATGTTATTCCAACCACACTAAAGGTTTTATAGGATAATTGAGATTAAAATTCTCTCAAATCATTCCTGTCATGAATTGCAACACCACCGAATTTGTAGTAGTCTTCGCATTTGGTGAATAAGTTATATTCATTTAAACTATAGTCTTCGATTTAAATCTTATAAATCTAGAATTCGGATAGACCAATCAACAATGCTCTCGCGTTTGCAGAAACAATGTGATCACATATCCTACCTGAATTAATAATTTTATAAATTAGAATAAAAACTTTTATCTAGGTATTCATTGATCAGTACTACGACAATACTCGAATAATTTATAACATCTTTAAGAATAAAATAGCAAGGCCAAATGTTAATTTTGTAAATGTTATTGTTTTATTAAGTATTTTATACTCAAACGTGCAATAGTGTTAATTATGTAACTCTACTATTAAATATATAACGCGAATAGAACTCACCCATTCAAATTGTGTGAATGAGTGGTCTCAACAATATTGATCGCTCAATATTTAATTGAAATTAAATTGGTTGTGAATTTGCCATGTCTAATTCGGTTCGTATCACTGATTGTGATTACAACTATTGATTTCCGGAATGCTAAATTATTTTAAAATAATCACTAAATAGCTACTTAATACGTTGTTTGTTAAATAACGTAATAATCATTCAATGGATTCAATATCCGTTTGTCAATCAATACTCTCCTTTTCATTCCCACACACACCCCTCACACAACTACAGCATACCACTATCATATTGCAAGCTCCATGTCAACCTGTCCATGAATTCCGACAAAGATACATGCATTAAGTGCTGAAGCTTTAAGCACTGCATCTCGATTGGTAAACACTTAAAGCATAACAACTATAATTTTGCAAATTATTTATAAATTCAATTAAAAAAAACACAATTTTTTTAAATCACACAATTAATTTGACTAAAATTAGATTTTCCTGAACTTATATAGAGGAAAATGCTGTCGATTCATCCAGAATGCTTCTGACAAATGTTATTTCAACATTGACACCCAAAATCATAATAATATGAAATATCAAAACTTTACACTTAAACAAGTGGAATTATAATTTTATGCATCAATTAAAAAGAGATAAATTCCAGTAGAGCTGGTTATTATGAATTATAATTGACACAACATTATACTGATTATAGCTGTTTCCTAAAATGTATATGGTACTTTCCGCTTCAAAATGTGGCGCGTTTAACCTTATTTTAATTACTCTCACGTATAACTGATATAAATCAACTACAAACTCTACTTGCATTCATAATTCCATTATTTATCGTTTAAATGCTTTCTTCTTTTTCCATCAGCACCGTCCATATTCAAATTCATTAAAACACAAATTTGCAATTCACAAAAAAAGCGCAACGAGTTGTTAAAATGAAATTTAAAATGAAAAACGTGCAACAAATCACATAGAAGCATAGAAATGTACTTAAACGATTTTTTATGTTTTTGTTGTTATACATACATATTTATGATACAGCTGTTTTTCATTTATCTATTCGTTTTTTAACTAAAATTGCCATTTGAACTCTACAATGAATTGCCAATATAAAATCTATTTAGATTTAGAACGTTGGTTACGTTTTCAAAGACCACCCATTGGATGAATGTGTGTATTGTAACAGCTAGATCAAAACAAAAAAGTATCCCGAGTATTCGCACATACTGATTATGTTGGCTTTGTGTATGGGGACTGGCCACATGCACACCAAAATAATATTAAAGTTTTATGGTATAAAACAATAATCAGACGGGCAATTAGAATGTTTGGTTAAAAATTCACACAAAATTTATTTAAATTTCTTCCAATGATTTGATTAATGAGTGCTGTCTATCACTGTAGTCTACAAAATCAATTAGTACTTTAAATATTAATTCAATTTAGTAAATCAATTAGAGTTTGATACATTCTTGTGTGTATGATGCTATATATATATATACGAGTACGCTCTATACAATAAATCAATCTAAATAAATAAATAAAAATTAAATTTGCGCGATCATCACGACGTATAGCATGCGGATAATTTCTATTAGCTCGTTTGTATTTATTTGGCCAAAATATTTTCAATTTCTTGTTTATATTATTTTAAAAATATATAATTTAAACAAATTGGATGCAAACGAAATAAATAGATAGATAGATATCATGGAGCTAAATAATTCGCTTCAAGGTGACGCAGACGATTGGAATCAATTATAAATAAATTTGGATTATAAAATGTTGGCTTTCTGACTAACAAATATAGGTGGGTTACGAGTATGATCTAAATTTTTATATTCTTTTATTTGATTTGTTTAGCATTCGTTTGTGTATATGGCTAAGATCGCACTTTTACATTTATGGTGTGCTAATTATTGAGGCGAGTGACACAATAGTCTGGCTAAAATTAGAAATATTTTTATGTTACGTTTGAGAATAAGAAGCGATTTTTTGAGTCCCGAGTCAACAGCACGAGGATGATCAATTACTGACTCAGGCAATTATTTGTTTCGTTAAATACTATTAAGAACGTCGTTTCCTATTTTAATGTAACTTTTAAGATAACGGGATTGGGTTTTACTAGCTATTTTGGATAACAATAAGTCACTGTTCCAAGTAGCTGGGAAATTACATCAGTGGGACTTTCGTTGGTTATGAATTCACTGGCATTTACAATTAAAATACTGTCTGTTGTAATGCCTGTAAACGCGCAACAGAAAATGTAAGTAATGACGAAAAATGCTAGTTTTATTTTGAGGCAGTTGTGTTTCTAATGTACTCGTAAGCAATCTTATGTGTTTCTAATATTGCTCTCGTGAACATCATAGCTATCCAGTTATACTCACCATGTACATTAATTATACTTTGTTTATATTTATTTATATTATATAATTCTCCTATTCGACTTTCTTTTTTTCTACTCTATTTTTCTATTTTTCCTCTTTTCTACATTTCTCCTTTCTTTTCTACTTTTCTACATAGTTATTAATTTTTCTACTTTAATATTTTTTCGTTTTTCTATGTTTTTAATTTACTAAAATTTTATTTTAATTTACCCATTTTTCAATTTTTCTATCTTTTTAATTTTTCTAATTTCTGTCCGGAATTGCGTTCTATTTAACTATTTCTGTTTCTCTCATTGTGGATTATTAACGTAACGTTTCCTGACTCCTTTTATATACCTATTTTTGTAATTTATATTTTTATATTTTCATATTTTTATGTTTTACATTTTATATATTTTTATATTTTCATAATTTTATATTTTTATATTTTTATATTTGTATAATTTTAATATTTTTATTATTATTAATTTTATTATTAATTATTTTTATTTTTATATTATATTCGTTTAATATTACTATTTTTGTAATTTATATTTTTATATTGTTAATATGGAAATTTAATATTTTTAAATTTTCATATTTTTATATTTTTGTATTTTTATATTTGTATAATTTTTATTTTTATTATTAAATATTTTTATTATTATATTATAATTTTTCTATTGATTGTGTATTATTAACGTAACGTCGTCTGACATCTTTTAATATTACTATTTTTGTAGTTTATATTTCTATATTTTTATATATTTATATTTTTATATTTATATTTCCATATTTTTATATTTTATATATTTTTATATTTTCATAATCTTATATTTTATATATTTTTATATTCCCATATTTTTATATTCGCATATTTTTAGATTTCCATATTTTTATACTTTTATACGTTTATATTTTTACACTTTTAAATTTTTATATTTTTATCTTTTGATCTTTTCATATTTTTTTATTTTTATATTTTTATATTTTAATATTTTTATATTTTTATATTTTTATATATTTATATTTTTATACTTTTATATTTTTATATTTTAATATTTTAATATTTTTATATTTTTATATTTTTATATTTTAATATTTTTATATTTTTATATTTTTATATTTTTATATTTGTATATTTGTATATTTTTATATTTTTATATTTTTATATTTTTATATTTTTATATTTTTATATTTTTATATTTTTATATTTTTATATTTTTATATTTTTATATTTTTATATTTTTATATTTTTATATTTTTATATTTTTATATTTTTATATTTTTATATTTTTATATTTTTATATTTTTATATTTTTATATTTTTATATTTTTATATTTTTATATTTTTATATTTTTATATTTTTATATTTTTATATTTTTATATTTTTATATTTTTATATTTTTATATTTTTATATTTTTATATTTTTATATTTTTATATTTTTATATTTTTATATTTTTATATTTTTATATTTTTATATTTTTATATTTTTATATTTTTATATTTTTATATTTTTATATTTTTATATTTTTATATTTTTATATTTTTATATTTTTATATTTTTATATTTTTATATTTTTATATTTTTATATTTTTATATTTTTATATTTTTATATTTTTATATTTTTATATTTTTATATATTTATATTTGTATATTTATATATTTTTTAATTTTTATTTTTTTTTATTTTTATATTTTTTTTTATTTTTATATTTTATTATTTTTATAAATTTATATTTTGGTATTCTTATATTTTTAAATTTTGATATTTTTCTATTTTTATAGTTTGATATTTTTATGTTTGATATTTTTATATTTTTATATTCTCATATTTTTATATTTTAAAATTTTTATATTCGTATATTTGTATAATTTTTATGTTTTTATTATAATTATTTTTATTATTAATTGTTTTTATTATTATATTATAATTTTTTTATTGGTTGTGTATTATTAACTTAACGTTTTCTGACATCTTTTAATATTACTATTTTTGTAATTTATATTTCAATATTTTTATATATTTATATTTTTATATTTATATTTCCATATTTTTATTTTTCCATATTCTTGTAATTTTATAGTTTTATAGTTTTATATTTTCATGTTTTTATAGTTTTATATTTTTGTATTTTTATATTTTTATATTCTTATATTTTTATATTTGTATAAGTTTTATATTATTATTATTATTATTTTTATTATTAAATATTTTTATTATTATATTATAATTTGTTTATTGATTGTGCTTTACGTTTTCTTACTTGTTTTAATATTACTATTTTTGTAATTTATATTTTTATATTTTCATACTTTTATGTTTTATATTTTATATATTTTTATATTTTCATAATTTTATATTTTATATATTTTTATATGCCCATATTTTTATATTTCCATATTTTTATACTTTTATACGTTTTTATTTTTAAATTTTTATCTTTTTAACATTTTATCTTTTTATCTTTTGATATTTTTATATTTGTATATTTATATATTTTTATAATGTTATATTTTTATATTTGTATATTTTTATATTTGTATATTTGTATATTTTTTAATTTTTTGTTTTTATATTTTTTTTTATTCTTATTTTTTATTATGTTTAGTTTTATATTTGTATATCTATATATTTTGATATTTATATATTTATATTTTTATATTTTTATACTTTTATATTTTTATATGTTTATATTTTGGTATTTTATTTTTGTATTGTTGTATTTTTATATTCCCATATTTTTATATTTTTATATTCTTATATTTTTATAGTTTTATATTCTTATATTTTTATATTTTTATATTTATATATTTTGATATTTGATATTTTTTATTTTTATATTTTTTTATTTTTATATTTTTAAATTTTTATATTCGTATATTTGTATAATTTTAATTTTATTATTATTATTATTTTTAATATTAATTGATTTTATTATTATATTATAATTTTTTTAGTGATTGTGTATTATTAACGTAACGTCGTCTGACATCTTTTAATATTACTATTTTAGTAATTTATTTTTTTATATTTATATTTCCATATTTTTATATTTTTATTTTTCCATATTCTTGTAATTTTATATTTTTATAGTTTTATATTTTCATGTTTTTATAGTTTTATAATTTTGTATTTTTATATTCTTATATTTTTATAATTTTATAATTTTTATATTTTTATTATTAAATATTTTTATTATTATATTATAATTTGTTTATTGATTGTGCTTTCCGTTTTCTGACTTGTTTTAATATTACTATTTTTGTAATTTATATTTTTATATTTTCATACTTTTAGGTTTTATATTTTATATATTTTTATATTTTCAAAATATTTTATTTTATATATTTTTATATTTTCCTAATTTTATATTTTATATTTTTATATTCCCATATTTTTAGATTTCCATATTTTTATACATACTTTTATACTTTTATATTTTTACACTTCTAAATTTTTATATTTTTATCTTTTCATATTTTCATATTTTCATATTTTTATATTTTTTTATTTTTATAATTTTATATTTTTATATTTTTATATTTTTATATTTTTAAATTTTTATATTTTTATATTTTTATATTTTTATATTTTTATATTTTTATATTTTTATATTTTTATATTTTTATATTTTTATATTTTTATATTTTTATATTTTTTATATTTTTTTAATTTTTTGTTTTTATATTTTTTTTTATTCTTATTTTTTATTATGTTCAGTTTTATATTTTAGTATTTTTATATTTTTAAAATTTTTATATTTTCCTATTTTTATATTTTTATAGTTTTATATTTGTATATCTATATATTTTGATATTTATATATTTATATTTTTATACTATTATATTTTTAGATTTTTATATGTTTATATTTTGGTATTTTTATATTTTGATATTTTTATATGTTTATATTTTGGTATTTTTATATTTTTATATATGTATATTTATATATTTCTATATTTTATATTTTTTTTTTAATATTTTTTTTATTTTTTTACTTTTAAATTTTGATATTTTGATATTTTTCTATTTTTATTGTTTTATATTTGTATATTTATATATTTTGATATTTTTATATTTGATATTTTTATATTTTCGTATTTTTATATTAATAATTTATTAATTAATTATTAATAATTATAATTATTAATTAATTTTTTATTATTATTATTTTTATGTTTAATTGTTTTTATTATTATATTATAATTGTTTTATTGTTTGTGTATTATTAACGTAACGTTTTCTGACATCTTTTAATATTACTATTTTTGTAATTTATATTTCAATATTTTTATATATTTATATTTTTTTATTTATATTTCCATATTTTTATTTTTCTATATTCTTGTAATTTTATATTTTTATAGTTAGTCCCATATTTTTAGATTTCCACATTTTTATACTTTTATATTTTGATATTTTTTTTTTATTTTTATATTTTATCATTTTTATAGTTTTATATTTTGGTATTTTTATATTTGTATATTTTGATATTTTGATATTTGATATTTTTATATTTTTAATTTTTATATTCCTATATTTGTATAATTTTTATTTTATTATTATTATTATTTTTAATTGTTTTTATTATTATATTATAATTGTTTTATTGATTGTGTATTATTAACGTAACGTTTTCTGACATCTTTTAATATTACTATTTTTGTAATTTATATTTCAATATTTTTTTATATTTATATTTTTTTATTTGCGAGTATATTTCCATATTTTCATATTTTTATTTTTCCATATTCTTGTAATTTTATATTTTTATAGTTGTATATTTTCATGTTTTTATAGTTTTATAGTTTGTATTTTTATATTTTTATATTCTTATATTTTTATAATTTTATAATTTTTATATTTTTATTATTAAGTATTTTTATTATTATATTATAATTTGGTTATTGATTGTGCTTCACGTTTTTGACTTGTTTTAATATTACTATTTTTGTAATTTAAATTTTTACATTTTCATAGTTTTATATTTTATATATTTTAATATGCCCATATTTTTATATTTCCATATTTTTATACTTTTATACGTTTTTATTTTTATATTTGTATCGTTTTATCTTTTTATCTTTTTATATTTTGATATATTTATATTTTTATATTTGTATATTTTTATATTTATATATTTTTATATTTTTATATTTGTATATTTTTATATTTTTATATTGTTTTATTTTTATATTTTTTTTATTCTTATATTTTATTATTTTTATAGTTTTATATTTTAGTATTTTTGTATTTTTATTTTTTTATATTTTCCTATTTCTATATTTTTATAGTTTTTTATTTGTATATTTATATATTTTGATATTTTTATATTTTATATTTTTATATTTTGATTCTTTTATATTTTTAATTTTTATATTTTTATATATTTTTTCTGTTTTTCTATTTTATTTTCTTCTATTGTTGTATTTTTTTATATTCTATTTTTATATTTTTAATTTTTAAAATTTTGATCATGTTATTTTAAATTAGTAATGTGATTTAGTCATTATAAAGGGTGATTTTTTTGTGGTTAGGATTTTCATGCATTAGTATTTGACAGATCACGCGGGATTTCAGACAAGGTGTCAAAGAGAAAGATGCTCAGTATGCTTTGACATTGCAAGAACTGAAGCCGAACGATCTGCCACAACGTCGAATTTTCAGTGAATGGGCCCTAGAAAAGTTGGCAGAAAATCCGCTTTTTTATCGACAAATTTTGTTCAGCGATGAGGCTCATTTCTGGTTGAATGGCTACGTAAATAAGCAAAATTGCCGCATTTGGAGTGAAGAGCAACCAGAAGCATCGTTCGAGAGCATCGTTCGATGCTAACAAACTTTTTGTTGCCAAAAATGGAAGAACTGAACTTAGTTGACATGTGGTTTCAACAAGATGGCGCTACATGCCACACAGCTCGCGATTCTATGGCCATTTTGAGGGAAAACTTCGGAGAACAATTCATCTCAAGAAATGGCCCGGTAAGTTGGGCACCAAGATCATGCGATTTGACGCCTTTAGACTATTTTTTGTGGGGCTACGTCAAGTCTAAAGTCTACAGAAATAAGCCAGCAACTATTCCAGTTTTGGAAGACAACATTTCCGAAGAAATTCGGGCTATTCCGGCCGAAATGCTCGAAAAAGTTGCCCAAAATTGGACTTTCCGAATGGACCACCTAAGACGCAGCCGCGGTCAACATTTAAATGAAATTATCTTCAAAAAGTAAATGTCATGGACCAATCTAACGTTTCAAATAAAGAACCGATGAGATTTTGCAAATTTTATGCGTTTTTTTTAAAAAAAAGTTCTCAAGCTCTTAAAAAATCACCCGTTACATAAACATAAAAGTCTAATTCGGAATAAGAAAAATTGATAAGTGCTCGTTTTATAATTCATTAGCTTCTTTTTAATGTGGTATGGAACCCTTTTTTGGGGTTTGGTTGAAGGTCCTTGGCCCTGGAATGAGATTTATGCATGAGGGATAGCAGGGATCTATCTGCAGGTAACATTTACTAAGTAAATGATGTGTTGGAAAATTTTATGTTTTTTATACTAAGAATAAACTTCGATTTCAGTAATTTAATAATTTTTGTTTCATTTTAGTAGGTTATGGCAATATAATTTTTGTATAATTTTTATACAAAATATTCCATTTATTTATTGTGTCTGTTATGCGGTATTGCAATTTTAAATCTCTTGCATGTAGTTGTATTCGCAGTCATGCCACGCCATCAAATGCCCCTGTTTTGATTATAACCGCCGTTGTTAATTCTAGTATTCCATGATGACTTCCATGATGCCTTATTGACGCCGTTTACAATTGATTTCCTTATTTCCATGTCCTCCTAAACATGGAAGGCTATTCAAAAATCCAATTCTCAATCAGTATTGATTGAATACTTGATCCGATAACATCGTTGCCTAATTTGAACAATTATCGCTTGATGAGGGATTCCAACTGGGCCCGAACCGGTGACTTTTGGGATGATAATACTTTAGCGATATATACGTTAACCACTATACCACCAAGAGTTATACGTATGTGGAGTTGAATTTCTAACAATAAAGATCAATATCTTAAATATAAAATTAAACTTAAAATATATATACTTAATTTGGTTTGTTTCATGTGCTGCAAACTTCATCAGCACACCATGTGCTGATACACCCATACATACAAAACACCATATCACTAATTTGATAAAACCGATACTCGAGCGAGAACACACGAAAATTTTAAAACCAAAAATATAGTTTTAAAATACAGTATTTAAACTGTATGTACTGAAATCAACTTATTTTTGTTTAAAATTTAGCTTAAACAGCAATTTTTAATTTAGAATTTAGATTATTTTATCCTATCATTTTAAGTATGTTTGAGTTTATTTATTCCACTAGGGTTAGGCTAAGGTGAATATGCTTAAGACGTGATCTACCTGAGAATCAAAAGGTAAGTTTTTGTTGTCATCCAGAGGATTTTGTTGTCATCCAGTGCGAAAAATTAATAGACGGCTTAAGCAGGTTTGTGCTGGAGCCATAGTAGAGTAGAGGTCAATAGAGGCCAACGAAAGGGAGTGAGGTTGTTCCTTGTAGACCCATGACACGGACTTTGTGTCTAGAGAAACCCAGCAATCCTAGAATAATACTACAAATCTGTAAATATGACATAAAACTTGAAAACTGGAGGACTGCTAAGTTATATAAACTAAAGATTGATCATCTAGCTGAGTTTACCCAATCAACCCTGTAAAGGACCAATACGTTAAAATTCACAAATCGATGGGTCCACTTTCAGGAGAAGTGAATTTCAATTCGGATCGGTGGCCACTCAAAAATGAAGTAAAGTTGGTTAATGGCGAAGAACTGGCGATACTATTGCCCATTACTTGACTCCAGGAGGATTGAAAGTAAGTCCGAGAGTCTGATGCTTTTGTGGTGGAAATCGACGAGCAAGTGAAAGTGCTCAGAACTTTGTAAATCAACCTTCGTCGCTGTTTCTCTAAACAAAATCTTTTAAGATAAAAACGAAAATCACTACTTTTTGTGTACTTACTTCACTTAATTGAACTGTTAATAATATTTTAATTTAAACATACAATCTTTAATTACACAAAAATAAAACAACAATCTCAAATACTTATTAAGTTTTGCAAATCATAAACGTCATTAAAGTGAAAAAATTATATATATGAAGAAGTTATAAAATCGGTTTCTTCAGTCAAGCTGCCAACTTCAGTAAGCATACTTCAATACTTCAGTAAGCATACTTCAATAAGCATACTTCAATAAGAAAAATTCTTTTTCAGAATATACAAAGAACGGAAAAACAGTCTAGTCAAGCCACAAAATAAAACCGTACAAACTTTAACTGAAAATGGCAGCTTGACTATCGAAATCGATTTTGTAGTTTTTTGATAAATGTAATTTTTTCACTAGAAGGACGTATAAGTTTTATACGGACAATAATGTTCAACTTCACCAAGCAGTAGATTATGCGATAAAATAAATTTTTCTTGTGCAGAAAACATTCAAAAATGTGCTCTCATCTTTTAGTAAGATGGCGGACAGTTTCATAACCACTTGAGCGGAAAATGCACTTTACATGAAAACTAATGCTCTAGAAGAAAGTCGTGCCATTAACTAAATATCGATTAAGCCAAAAGTTGATCTGGATAGATCCAGAAGGAAGATATTACCAGTGGATGCCGGTCTTATTATAACGCAATATCTCATTGGTAAACACGCGAATAGACTTGATGTGTCTTCGCGTGATTATTATCTTATAAGTAAATAAAGAGACTAAACCACTTGCTTTATAAAGTAATCCCGCTCGAGTTATCTCGAATTATCTTCTAAACTGATTAAAATTGATATATTTAATGATAAAATGTTTTCGATTTTAAAATTTTACCAGTTTTTCATTGTGCCTTCTCCAATTAGCGTATAACTAGACATACCATAATTTCATTGGTTGAGGGAAGATATTTCTAATTTAAAGCTAAAATAGTTCCATTTTCAACAATATGCCAGTTAGTTTAATCTACAAATGTTCAAAGGGTGTAATTTCGAATAAAGTAGAAGAGCCGAAAACCACTAAACAGCTACTACAAATTTAGGTAAACGCAAGGGATCAAACATGAGAATGTTCAAAAATGGATCGAATATTTGTTTTAAATATTTTAGGACTTATAACTATTTTCAGAAAAATGATAGCAACAATAAATAATTTAAATTAGTTGCAAAGTATCTAAAAACTTCTTGCTTTCTAAGCAATCCATCGTCTTTATGAATAGATTGGTTAAATAACGATCGGAAAATTAATTATAATAATATTATATAATATACTGTCTGCGGTCAAAACTTAAATAAATAAGGAAAAAGTGTGTTTTGACCGCAAAAGGCCAAAAAACTATCTGACATTTTCTAGTAAACCACAAAAATTAATATTGTCATTTTTATACTACAGCAACAAAAGCTAAAACCACAAGTCTACCTACTAAAATATTATATCACATATGTAACAACGAACATTGCGTAATAAGTATTTAAATGCACAAAGAAATTATTCGAAACTAGCGGATTTAAATCACAAAATTTTAATTTAGTTTACCCAAAACAACTTAGTACTCGTACACTGAGTTCTTTTGAGATAATAAGTCATTAAAATATGTTTATTATCGAACCGATATTTATATCGCATTTAACGATATTATTGAAAATGTGTGTTCGTGTGTGTATGTATTAAATCCTATCCGAGTCCCACAAAACATCGACCATAAAAGTAAAAAAAAATTATCTAATATCGAGTTTTATATGAAAATTAAATTTTTTGCATGGTTGTTTGAGCCCGCGAATTTTTTATTTTTTTTTTGCAATATGCCGGCAATATTAGTATACGTATATATAGAGCTATATGTAATATACACAAATCGCATATACATGAACTATTTCGTTCTGTTGACGGTAGAAAAGTCATACTGTCAGTATTTTGTTTGACTCCAAACCTTACACATCGACTTAAATAATAAAATTTTATTGCTTAAGACATTTTTGTTGTTTTGTTATCAAATTCGGTGGTTTTTGTTGCTGGTATTTACAATAATACAATATCAAGTGTCTTACATTTTTTGTTTATAATCAGTTTTATGCTGTGATTTCATAATTCTTTAGTGTCATCATTTTTTATGTTGGTTTTGTAGTGTGGAATACATAAAGCATTAAAATTAAAGAGTTAACACAAAATATTGATCCGATCTGGTTATTTTCTTAAAATTTTCTTGTGTGTACACCTCAAAGTTATACATACGAGTATTATGGATATATTGCATTGTTTATAAAAATATATATTTTAATATTTTAGTTTGGTTAAAAAATTATTCAGTTTTGTAAAATAATATGAAAACCGGTATTAATTTATGCGGTTTTCGCGCGGTACGCCAAATTACAAACAAAAAAAAAATATTAGAATGATTTTTATGAATAAAAAATAAAAACAAAATATAAAAATCGCGAATTAATTTTAATTTATTATTTGATTTCATTTCCATAAGTATACCGTATCGAAATATATCGCGAGTTAAGAACTGTTTTAATCGAAACGAGTTGGAAAAAATGTGTATTGATTGATTTTGGGCGAAATCTATTAATAAACTATATGGATCATGTCTTTGCCAAATAAATAATTTTTTTCGTTAACACAAAATGCTTGTTGTTTTTACGTGATCAGCTGAATGAAATTATACTGAGACGCTTTGCTGTTTTTACAGCACCCACATTATGATCATTGATTACATATCAAAGAGTTTCGATCTTTGATAAAAAAATATGCCTTAGTTTGATGGGATGACCTTGAAAAATATTCCAAAGGTTATGATAAAAATGTAAACCAGAACAATGTAGATTGTTTTGCAGTTTTAATTTTAGGATAACCAATAATTTTGTTTACGCTCGCTTTAGCCTTCTGAGTATCTATCAGTGATCATTTAGTTTATTAGAACTTGTCTTAAGATACTCTTTGTAGCACTTAAATTTGATCTGCTTAGTTTTCGGGTCTAAATACAATATACTTGTTCCAGTTTAACAGAAACATGAAATGTGTGACGTATATAAAGTTATTCGAGTTTTCATCCTATGAAACTAACAACGCCAACACTAAACTATTGCGATAGACAGTTTTATCATCCCAGGATATCACTGTCAGCCAAGGATTTATTTTGCTTCATCATTTAACATCACAGGAAAAACTATAACGATACTAAAATATCTTACCGTAAAATAATTTTAGCCCAACTATCGCTATAGCGATAGTTAACTATCCTATCAATGTCAGAATTTCAAGTATAGATATTAACATAAAATGACAAAATATTTTGTAGATGTTGAAAAGCGCTGTCTTCGTATTTAGATTAAGATTTACTACCCCCGCTTGTTTCGCCAGTTTTTTTAACCCGTATCCTACCCGAATCCCAAAATTCAAATATTTTGTGATAAACGTCGATTCAGTATCCGCGCTCGATGTACCAGCTCTTTTAAAACTACATGTCTGTGAAGGCGTTTTTGGATAAAACACGTATCATCATTACGAGTTGATTTCAAGTAACTTCTTTGCGTACGAGCGGTGCAATGGATTTTAGATTCACAAAATTCGAATATTTTGTCATAAACCACGATTCCACTATCCACGCTCGTTGTACCAGTTTTTTAAAACGACATTTTAGTGAGAGTGTTTTATAAATAAAGTACCTCAATATCATAACTAAGGATGGATTTAAAGTAACTCCTATATGCGTACGAGTGGCACAATCCCTGGGATTGGGATTTCAGAATCCCAAAGTTAGAATATTTTGTGATAAATCACGATTCAGTATCTGCGCCCGTTGTGTCAATTGTTTATAGCGACATATTTGTCAGGTTCGTTTTTAGGATGCCAAACCCACATCAGTTATTAAGGGTCGATTTTAAGTAAATTTTGTGTGTACGGGCAGCACTATGCATTTTTTAATTCCAAAATTCGTATATTTTTTTATAATCAACGATTTACTCCCCACACGGGGATTATTCAGGTCTACGACTATGTGGTATTTCTTCAAAACATCCAGTTCGATTATACATTCATCATTTATTCTAGCTACGATAAACCGATGTTTGAACCGCATTCCTCTTAACGATACTGGAAGGGTACACTCTCATTTGACTATCGCAGAGTCCCCTGTCACTGTTAGCAAGTTGTAACGGACATACATAGTTGAGTGTTTATTAAAAGTGATCAAGGCTAAACGCCACTCCGTGATATAAAACTATGTTCGCGTTTATCCTTCTGTTTATTTTGGTACTTTTTCCAGTGAAATAAGAAGGTTTTCCAACAATTCCTTGAGTACGCGTATATGTTAGTCGTTTAGCATGCAACCCGCGCATCATATACGTTGCCGCCCCTAATCACTAGGAGGTCTGTACTGTCTAGACAACCTCTTATTTGTCTAGTCTACTACCTTGGCCTTTTCATTTCATTGACGTGGTATTTCCTCTTTTATCTCCGTGCAGTAGTATATTAAATAATCCAGTGTATCTGCGCCAAGTTTGCATTGGCATACCTCGTTCTTAAGGTAACTATTGATGTCACTATGACCGGAGATTAATTGCGTCAGGCTTCCACTTAAGATTATTTCTGCACTCAGAAAAAATATTACTACAAAATGCTTAGTAAAACTAATTTGGTTGTTTTAACACAAAATTCTGAGCTAGAGATAAACCAAATCTCTTGTTTAATTTAGAAATTTGGTATTTTCTTACTTGGCTACTACAAAAAGTGGATGAAATTTGAGTTACCAGGATGTAGTTTTGCTTAATTTAACCAAAAAATATTTTGTTAGGTGAACAATATTATTGTTATAACTAACAATGTATTTTGGTTTATCTTAAATGTATTAAGATACATAGTGTACACAATTTACATAGTGATTATTTCCAGAAGTTTCTGATTTGGTGATATAATTCGCCAAATCGATAAGTTCTTGTTTTCTATTATCGGTTCAAAGCAAGAGATGAATTTTTGCAGTTTGGTCGTTGCAACCTGATGAGTATACCAACTTTTTATTAGTAAGAAACCAAGCTGCCTGGGAGTAAATGTCCTCTTTGTTTCTCTATGATTAGAAAAGTCGTAAACGTTGTATGTGTGCCATTAAAAATAATATTCTGTCCGAAAAGCCGAACAAATCTTAAATAAATGAACCGCCAAGTTTGTAACATTTACTAAGAAAACCTGGTAGAATTGACAAGTCATTAGTAAAATAATTTTGCCCTTGGTTGATTTTAAAAAATAGCTGGGCACTGTTACCAATTTTTTCCACTCAATCCAATAAAATAACCATATGTTTTTGGCTATATTAACTAAGTTAAAAATTAAAAAGCAACGATTTGGTTATTTAAAATTAAAATTTTATTCAACCAAGATCTTTTTAGTTTTTTCAATTAGGAGATTTGGTTGATTGAAAAACACCAAGATTTTGGCAAAATAGACTCAGATTTTTGTTGCTTTTGACCCAAGTTTTTCTCTGAGTGTGGACTCTTCTTTATTTTGACATCAAGTAGGTATTGATTTAGTAGTCCTCTTTTTGGATTCGTCCCAGTTTCTCTGCCGTATTACGATATTCTCACTTTTGACCCTCTTTATCGTACTATTCCGTTTTTATTCAACCAGGACGCCGACTTTGACTGCTCAAAAATTTACTTCACGACTCATTGTTTGATAAAAATGTTAATTGGCAAGAGCCCAGCAAGTACTCATAATACTTTTTTGGATGTTGTGCGGTAGCCACCTGTTATTATTCTTAGATAACGTGCGTGTGAGATCCGCGCCACTGTGTGGAATTCCAATTATTGAGCCCTGGAGCACCCTTTCATGAAGGTTTTATCTATTATACCGTAATTATCAGGGCCGTTCTGTTTCTAAAGTAGTCGGGGATAGTTTTATATAAATTTCGTGCTTCATTACTTTTCTTGAGATGTTTAATGAGGCTCCTGCTATAGCAAGAAATAAGCCGATTACATACTTTGTCTGTGTGTTTTTAACTTTGTCCATTTTCTCATGTCCATAGGCATATTTGCATCTATATACCGATTATGTATCTGTTTAAGGATAATGACTCCGAGGCTGTGTTAGGACGCTTTACTATATGCCAAGCGACCTTAAGTAATGCTCACTATGCCCAAAATATTATAAGTAAACTGAAAAATTATGACTCCTATTTTGCACTAAACCATACGGTTTTTGTAGATTTACCATTCGCTATATTGTCGAAGTAAAAAAAATCTGAATATGAAGTCCGTGCAAATGTTGTTGTTTCTCAACAGCGCAGATGGATTGTCTGGTCGAAGTAAAACTTCAGTCTTAAGCGTTTTCATAATTGGGAGATTTCAGTGATTTTTGGCCGAAATCGGTCCACCGGAAGATGCAGCTTTCGGAGAAGCTTTTTCAATTTATTGCAAAAATTTTAAAAAGTACGACATTTACGAGAAAACGATTATAGACTAAATTTCTAAATTACGTCTAAATTACCGTTACGTGGCAACAATGCCGGTCTGGATCATTTTTCCAAAATTTGAAGTGACAGCTTCTATAGGAACTTTTTCGGCTTTTACAAATATTTTTAAAAGTATATCATTTACGAGAAATTTGATTATGAACTAAAGATTCCAAATTATATTTGAAACAATGCCGCCTAGTTCGCTTTTTCGAAATTAAAGCGGAATTGACGATTTTTGACAAACAACTTGTTTTACATTATTTTATGTATAGTAAAATAAAGTACAGTGTTGTTCCGCATATATAAAACGCCTTCGGATTTACCAAAATTCGCCTTACACGTTAAAAATTGTATATACAGATTGTTTTTCACAAGTTTATTATACGACTAAAAATATGAAATGACCGATTCTTGTTAAAGAATCATGGTTTGTAGTGTGAAACTTGACAACAGCGAATTGTTCTGGTTTGGAAGCATGATGGAGTAATGTTAGCGGTCGATAATTTAGACTTTTAACCGAAGTGCACCTGTATTTGGATGACATAGTAGGTAACATTCTAAAAATTAAAATCCAAATAAAGCTGATGCTGAGAATCATTACAGTGAAGTTTTAACCTTCCTTAATCGCCAAAATATTTGATGCACAGAAATTGATATATTTATTCAATTTTAGCATTTGGTGGAAAGGACAAAGAAAGGTAAAGAAACAGTTTTGATTGGTTTTTGTTAAACACAGCTTTAAACTCTTTGATAATATACTCGTACTTCTAATAAGTGAATTAAGAGCATGAGATAAAATTGACTCGTTTTTTTATTTCAAATTGGATATTACGACATTCTAACGACGAACTTCCAGTGAATCCTCAATGTCGTTATAAGCGAAATACACACATAAGGAAAAGTTTTGCCCTCGGGATATCGCCGAAGTAAAAAAAGAGTTTTTAAAAAATCTGTGTGGTTGGTTCTCTACAACCCACATGGACTGATTGATCAGGGTGAAACTTCAGTCTTAAGCTTTCTCATAAATTGGGAAATTTCAGTGTTCTTCTTCAGTTCAGCTATTCTTTGATTTATGTAAATACTTTAAAAGTATATCATTTAGACCAGTTTTTCAAAATTTAACCGGTAATGGCGATGTTGGCCATATAACAAACGAATGATTCTAGGCATGTTAAATAAACGTAAAATAAAGGATTTCTTTTTTTATGAAAAGCATATCATTTACGAGAAAAGTTCGATTCCAAATCAGCTTCCAAAATTAATGTGGAAATGACTTTTGTTTTGTATCTTGTAATCTTGAAAAGTTATGACCTCGTGCGTGTAGAGTGCCGTGCAAACTAAATGTTGTTAGTTCCCTTTAGATTAGAATAGTCGAATGATAGGAATGAAACTTCATACTTAAGCTATTTCCACAATTTGGGATATTCCAGTGATTTGGAGCTAGAATCGGTATACCGGAAAGTGGCAGCTTTTGAAAAGTAAATAGCATTTACGAAAAAGGGATATAACAAAAAAAATTTAGATTAAGAGTCACACAAAATTTGTTCAGATTTTTTTTTGTAAATTTTACCGGAAATGACGAGTTTTGATAAAAAAAATTGTATTTCACCAAAATTTGGCTTTTCTACTTTCGAGCTTTTTATATTTTTTCAGTGAAGATTTCATTTTCATCCAGGGTTACCTTGTTGTTTTTCTGAAATTTTGGCCGGTTCAATTTTTCGATTTAGAAATTAGGTGTGTTGTATTCACGTATGTGAAGTTATCCCCGGATTTTATCCCCGAAATTAAAAAAAATTAATCAGGCAACACTAACATAATTATATCCCTCTAACGCTTGTGTGAAGTTATCCCCGCCCCGTTTTATATTACATTTTATTCCAAATACACTTCATATGTGAAGTTAGCCCCGAATTTTATTTTCATATGATAAAATGTATAATAAAATTATTTTAATTTGCAAATAACACAAAATAAATGTAATAATTTAATAAAATAAAATAAAATAGTTTTTAAATTGGCATGATTATGATAAATCAGTTATCGGACGAAAAAACATATATCCCACATTTAGCAAAACACTAAAAAAATCTTACCGTTGCAACTTAGCGAAATTAGGCTCAGACCAAAATATGTCCATGTAATACATTTTTGACCAAAAATAACATTTTAATTTGACATAAAAAAAGTATTAATTTGTCGGGTCATAACTATATGGTTTTGAGATGGCCAGACCTATACCTCACTTTTTGCGAAGTATGAACAGAATCGTACCGTTGCAACCTAGCGAAATTAGGCTCCGACAAAATATTTCCATGTAATATATTTTTGACCAAAATTTACAGTTTAATTTGACATGTAAAAAGTATGATTTGTTTATATTTTGCGAAAAGGTAAGTAGAAGTCTGGCCATCTCAAAACCATATAGTTCTAATCCGACAAATCAATACTTTTTTCATGTCAAATTAAAATGTTTTTTTTGGTCAAAAATGTATTACATGGAAATATTTTGGTCGGAGCCTAATTTCGCTAGGTTGTAACGGTACGATTTTGTTCATAATTTCATCTCAAAACAATATAGTTCTAATCCGACAAATTAATACTTTTTTCATGTCAAATTAAAATGTTATTTTTGGTGAAAAGTGTATTACATGGAAATATTTTGTTCGGCGCCTAATTTCGCTAGTTTGCAACGTTACGATTTTGTTCATACTTTGCAAAAAGTAACGTAAAGATCTGACCATCCCAAAACCATATAGTCTAATCCGACAAATTAATACTTTTTACATGTCAAATTAAAATGTTATTTTTGGTCAACATTGTATTACTTGGAAATATTTTGGTCGGAGCCTAATTTCGCTAGGTTGCAACGGTAAGATTTTTCTAGTGTTTTCCTAAATGTGTGATATGTATTTTTTCGTCCTATAACTAATTTAACATAATCATGCCAATTTAAAAATTATTTTACTTTATTTTATTAAATTATTACATATATTTTGTGTGATTTGCAAATTAAAATAATTTTAATATACATTTTGATTTTTCATATAATAAAATTGGGGGCAAACTTCACATATGAAGTGTATTTGGAATAAAATGTAATATAAAACGGGGCGGGGATAACTTCACACAAGAGTTAAAGTGATATAATTATGTTAGTGTTGCCTGATTATTTTTTTTTAATTTCGGGGATAAAATCCGGGGATAACTTCACATTCATGTTGTATTCGAGATCTACGTAGATTTATCGTAAAAGTTCAATCTTCCGCCTCAATCCTTCTTTTTATATTGCTTCCTTTAAACTTGAAAAGTTTAAATCTTTCTTTTTATGACTTCGCAGATCACACTTTGCCATTTTAATTAAATTCATATGCAGAGTGCTCCAATAATACTCTGGACCCCTTTTATTGTATCATAACTTCAACTCCAAAATGATAGTTAGTTGTACTTATTTTAATTTAATTTCCCCGGCGAGTAAAATCACCTAGTTCGGGCTTAGTAAGCGCCATACCGAGTTTTAAAACTACGGCGGACTCTTTATATATTTAGCAAACTATACCAACCTGTTTTGTATAACAATGTTTTGAAGAAAACTCAACAGATTTGAACTACACACGTAACATATACATACGATACCGTATATTTATGATAATTAATGTATCAAAAACTTTTCTATACTAAATCAGTTTTCACACCCATTAAAACAAATTACCCAACATATAAAATAGTATGTTAAGTACGTGTAATATATATATTGTAATTAAACACATTCCTGGCCCAACAACACACATATTTGTAAAATTTTACTAAACTACTAGTTGATTATAATTCACATAGGTGTTAAATATACGTTGAATACCATGCATATCGTATACATGTTACACGTATATACACCTCACAATTGGTGTTGAAAATACGATCTAATTTCCATAAATTCCACCTCAAAAATTTTGCAACAACAAAATAGAAAATCGTTTCAGATGCATAAATCAAATAAAAATTAAAATTTTCTAATATTTTTTTCAGTTATTTTATAAATTTAAAAAAAAAAAAAATTCTAATAATAAACTTGAAGTGGTGAATTTAAAGTGTAGTGGTGGTTAGTTATAATAGAAAATTGTTTATTATAAAATATTTTTTTAAGTTTATTAAAAAAAATACATTTTATCAACCAAATTCTGCTGAGACCGATCGCATTTTTCTGCACAACCAGAACAAAATACGAAATTATTTTTGAGACAACCATACAGCAGAAAACCGATTAATGTGAGTAATTTTTCTACTTTAATTTTCTTAAGATGTATATGATTTTTGTTTATGATGGCATCATCATCATCATCATCAGCATCTTATGTTTAGTTTTTGTTTTATAGCCAAATAAAATTCTAATTTTTTATTATAAATTATATACGGAGTGGAGTAAACACGAATGATAAAATTCGGCTTGATTAATTAAATACAATTGATTTTTATTATAAATTTTGTTTAGTCTTTATGGTTTGTTTGTACTAATTTATATATTATAATATGTATGTAAGGTGGCCTTCAGATAGCAAAGTGTCAAGGTTAAATTTGTTGTGCTCACTTAGGGTGTTTTATAGAAAAAAATTACTGATACAATTTGTGGGAGGAGAATATTTCTCGGCAGGTTTATGTAATTCGCATATTAACGTTTTCACAGAGCAGGCATAACGATAATTCACAGTGCTCGTTATACAATGGAAGCACATTAAGGAATTTAAAAAATATCGATCTGAAATGCAAGATAAGACAATAATTCTTACCTTTGTGGAGATAGCTCAAATTTCTATCCCCGAAAATCGAAAAGTTGCTTATGGAAATACTATACAAGTTCCCGTATACTATTGCGACATTTAATTTAAAACTATAGCAATAAATCTAAATTTGAGTATAAAAATTTCCGAATAATAACTAAATAATAAATAAAAATATTATGAGTTTAACAAAATCAATAAAAAGTTGTGATAAAACGTGTAATTTTTTTTCCTTATTAATCACAACTGAGACTGTGCTCATCTAGCAATTTATCTTTCAAATTTACTACTTTCACATTTATTAAACAATTCTCATTAGTTGGGGTTAAACCCAATGGTTAGTCCCAAAATTAATTAAACCTATTTAAAATATAATTTTAATTTGGTATGTTTACTAGATCAAGGGGCCTCGTTCTTCTTTCAACGACAGGGTTATCTATCATATGGTGAATATATAGGGGTTTCCATGTTCTTGGAGCCTTATTTTGTGTTTGGCGGCATGCTTTTTTATTTCATCTTTGATTTATTCCATCTGTAAGTCCCTGTGAAGGTCTTCATTTGTTGTGTACCACGGAGCATTTACGATGCTACGGAGAACCTTATTATGAAACGTCTGAATACCGTAGGGCCATATCGGCTTCAGTATGTACCGATATAGCAGCAGCTTGTATAGATGGGAAGCCTTTTTATAAGTAAAGTTAATATGCGTGGATTTAGGCTCATTAAGCTTGATTCTCCAGCGCTTAGTCCAGTTACAAACCGTATTGGTAATCGTCTGGAGTTTGCTCGTTGCATCAGCGACATTACTTCCAATCGCCATGATTGCTGTATCATCTGCAAAGGTGGCTATGGTTGCTTCATCTGTTGTTGGAATATCTCTTGTATATAATTAATACAGGATTGATCCTATAATATTTTGGTAGACCCATATGTGCACCATACTTGTGCCAAGCCGATTAAAATTCTAATGGAGCTCACATACCTAAAATGACATTCTCGTGAAGAACGGAACTTCTTAGAAATGTTGATTCTAAGAAAATTAATATTTCAAAATTTTCACCGATCGGCAAACTTGCCACTATAATATTTTGGTAGACCCATATGTGCCCTCTACTTGTGCCAACCCGATTAAAATTCGAATGGAGCTCGCATACCTAAAATGGCATTCTTGTGAAGAAGGGAATTTCTTAGAAATTTTGATTCTAAGAAAATTCATATCTCAAAACTTTCACCGATCGGCAAACTGGCCACTATAATATTTTGGTAGATCCATATGTGCCCTCTACTTGTGCCAACCCGGTTAAAATTCTAATGGAGCTCGCATACCTAAAATGACATTCTTGTGAAGAACGGAATTTCTTAGAAATTTTGATTCTAAGAAAATTAGTATTCGAGGTTGATAAAGTAGAAATCAGTATACCGACATCTGTCAAAGATAAACGTCAAGTACGCTGTCATTTATTTAGTTGACATTCTGCCATTTAAGAATATGGAGCATTTAACAATCGACCAACGCGTTAAAATTGGGTGTTGGAAAAACAGACCGTCGATGCTGATTTTTCGAACAAAATTTTCTTCAGTGATGAAGCTCATTTTTCGCTTGGTGGATACGTTGATCCTGTGATTTAACGCCTTTGGATTTCTTTTTGTGGGGCTACGCGAAAGATCGTGTTTACGCAAACAATCCTCAAACTCTTGACGAATTGAAAACTAATATTCGTAAGGTAATGGCCGAGATACCGCCCGAAATGTGCCGAAAAGTCATTGAAAATTACCGCAAAAGAATCAAGGCCTGTAAGAAGTTCCGTGGAGGACATTTGAATGATATCTTGTTTAACTAAAAATGGCAAGGATCAATCTGTAAAATGAAATAAAAATTACAATACATTCCGAATATTTTGTGTGTTTTTTTTAAGTTTACTTTATCAACCTTGAATTGGATAACCCTATATTTCAAAGTTTTTACCGATCGGTAAGCTTGCCACTATAATATTTTGATAGACACATGTGCACTCTACTTGGTACTCTCTACTAGGTATGCGAACTCCGTTAGAATTTTAATCGGATTGGCATAAGTAGAGTGCACATATGAGTCTAACAAAATCTTATAGTTGTTGTATTGTTAAGTTTTTATGGATTTTAGACTTTCATAAACATTCCTAGTTATATGAAAATGATAATTTTTTATATTAAAACTCTTAATTAAATAAATAAATAAATATTTATATAATTATTTTAATAGAAATATTTACTGTGTTTTGACTTCGCCTAAATGACTGCTAAAACCAACACACTCTCATTTATTTTTATTTTTGTTGGTTTAGGATTAATTTAGGATAAACTTCAATTGGGTGAGATTTGAGACTGTTACCTAAATTGTTAAGAATTGTTTTGTTCTCCGGTGTTCTATTTGCCAGATTTTACGTGCCCGTCGTTTTTCTCTTACCAATTCTCTAACTTCCATTGGGTAGGATATGTTTAGCTTCTTCTTATTTTGTATAATGGGAGTTCTTGCCAAAGCAGCATAGTGAATTGCTTCATTGAGTTGTTCTAATTCATCTTCTGAATTCCGAACTGGTGGAAATTTCTTATCGGTCCCTGAAGATTGATTTTTTCCTCCAATACTTCACGAAAGAGATCCCAGTTTGTTATTTATTAATCTGGGTTCACTCTCCCTTTGAATTACCATTTCACTGACTGGCATGATAACCGGGGAATGATCCGATACTAGAGAATTACTGTCTTCAATGTGAATGTAGTTCTGGAATATACCTCTTGCTACCTAAAAGTCTATTAGGTCAGGTATCTTCATTCCGTCACTGGGCCAGTATATTGGGGAACCACAAGAGTAAAATTCACATTTTGATGTCTGTTCTGCTTGAAGCAATTCTTTACCTTTTGACGTGGTAAGTCTAGATCCCAAATAGGTGTTATTCGCATTAAAGCCACCTCCAATAATAAAATCACGTCCAAGCGATTTAAATAGTTTAAGGTAGTCCTCCCTTTTGAAGTTATGCCGGGGAGGATAATATATTGCAGAGACACTAAGCCGTCTGTGTTGGATTGGATCCTTACAGTAGTGGCTTGCATTGTTTCTTCTTCGATATTTGATTCAAAATGGTGTTTTATATTTTATTTTATTAGTAATGCCGAACCATTTCTTGCTCTTTGCGCTGCATGAGTGGAGTGATATAAGTTATAACCCCGTATTTTAACAAACGAAGATTTAACTAGATGGCTTTTAGATATTAAGAAAATGTCGATTTTTTTCTGAATTTAAAAATACTTCTATCTTAATGCGCCGACGGGACGCATTGGAATCGTTGACGGTTTATGTAGACGAACATTTTCCACTAAATACAACACGTCAAAAAACGTTTAGTTTCGAATAGCCTGAGCTGCGGTGTATGTTACGATGCAGAACACCTGACTTACCAGTATCCAAAATTGAATTGTATGGAACTAGAAGAGAGAAGAAAATGGGCAAAGGATTGCAATCGCTGTCTGAATTATTTAAGTGGTCATCACGGAGTTTTCCGATGCAGATCAAAGCGAAGAAGCAGTCTATGCAACAAAATACACAACATTCTGCGTCCAGAACAACTGACACCAATTAACCCGGGAAATCACTCAACCGTAAATAATGAAGAAGTCCAAACCAGTGAGTGATTCAGGTACTTTACACTGTGGACATACCACAAACCGTATCTTACTGCGCGGATCTCCATGTCAAGATTGGGAAACTCAGTAGCGTAAACTACCAGGGGGATAGCGAATATACAATTACACACAAGAAATTCTGTACAACCGCATATTAATCTGAAGGTACTGGTTCTGTCAAGGCTAACGGAAAATCTACCTAATTGACTTAACTGCCAAACAAAATCGATATACTCATTGGGGCCGAAATTTTTACACGAAGCTGCAGACATCATTGAAAACACATTACGAAGATATTGGGAGGTTGAGGAATTTGAGTCGAAGGGAAATTTATCGAACGAAGAAAAATTTTGTGAGATTCACTTTAAGGAAACCACAAAGTACGCAGAATATTAAAAGCGAGTTAGGAGATTGAAAAGCAGTCATTTACTACGAGCTTCTGGAACCTAGTGAAACTAGTACAGCTGAACGTTACTAGGACCAATTGATCAAATTAAATGATGATCTGAAGGAAAAATACCATTTACGGGCCAAGAAAGGCGAAAGGTGATATTGGTGCATGACAACGCTCGTCCACAAACAGCAAAAGTTTTACAGCGTGTGGCGTATTCTCCAGACTTGGCTCCCTGTAATTGCCACTTATTCAGATCGATGTCATCATGTTTGAAAGACCGGTGGTTCTCGAAAGTTGAAGATGTGCAAAAATGGCTTGATGTCTATTTTGCTTCGAAACAGGGCATTCATCATCTACTTGATACATGGCAAAATACCATAGGTAGTAACGACGAATATTTCGATAATTAATCTGTATGACAATTATATTAACCAAAAAAAGCCGAGTTTTTAGTTGCACACCTAATAAATGATAGAATTAACAGTAAATTAGCTATGAAAACTTCAGCCGAAAAAATCGCGATTATCGACATATTTTGAATTAGGTTTTAGTACAAAATTCTGATGAGGTTAGCGGAAAATTACATGTTATTGAAGTTAGCAGAAAATGTTCGCTTCGTAGTTAAAAAATTAATAGCTGGACGCATGTTTATACTATGGACTGGGTGAATTTAGACCAATTTGTAAATTGCTAGATCCCAAGTTTATAAATAATTTGCTGTGTTAGGTCAAATCACATATTTATATTTTGTCATTTGGCTGGATCCCATATTTATAATTTGTCGTGTTAGTGGGTAATGAATTTTCCATACTTCAGGCCACACTTCAGAACTTAGTCCAAAAATCATTTTATAATATCATTTTCATCCGGCTGAGTTTCATCCCAGGTGTCCATATTCCAAAACTTCTTCCAAAAAAGATTCCATAATCATATTTTCATTCAACATTTGTTACGTGTCTCCTTATGCTCGGCCAACACAATTTAATAGGATAAACCTCAGTGGATATTGGGAGGGTTTATTGCTGATATAATGTTATGACCCTGAGACACTACAAACCTTTTGTGTTGAGAACTCCCAAAGAAAAGAAGAAATCACTGGCATCACTTCACTGATGTAGCCACACCAGAACACCATTGATTTATTTAATTATAAAAAAAAATTACTTAAGCATGTACTAATTAAGCATGACTTAAATTCTAGAACTATTTATTTATCTAAAAAAAGTGGAATGTATGGAAAATAATAATCCTATACTAAAAAAACTGCTTTCAAAACTAAAAAAAATTGCCACTCGTTTACACCAACAAAAAATATATCTAATAAATTTTCAAAATGAAAAAAAAATAATGCTTAAAACAGAAACTTAAATAAAAACTCACCCAGCATTCCGCAGAGTACTCCCCGGTTAATCAATGGTGGCTGTGAAAAAAACTAAAAATGTTTCACATACACTTTTTTCACTTTGTGAATCGAAAAAAAACTGAGAACTGAATTGGGCGTAGTTGATAAATGATTAGAAATTTTCTTTAAATTTTTTTTTTTTCACTTAAACTTTTTTTTTCAATAATTTATCTCCATTTTGAACCAACAAATTTCTGAACGCCCATTGGCTAAAGTACAGCAGCACTGTCCCGACATTTTGTTTTATACAGATATAGGGTGGGCCAAATAAATGTTTTGTTTTAAATTCAATAAAACAAAAAGTTCTCAATATTTTTTCAAATTTATTTTTTCATTGTAAAGAACAATCTTTCCGATTAATTATGGAATACTATTTCATTCATATGACTGCCCCGGCTGGCCTTGACGTACCCCATACGGTCGGTCCAATTGTTGAGCCCATTTTCAATGGCATGCAGCATTATGTCTTCAATGGCAATGCGAATATTGTTCTTGAGAGCGTCAACCGTTGCTGGTTTATCGGCGTAACACTTATCTTTGACGGCACCCCAATGATAATAGTCCAACGGCGTCAAATCACATCTCCGAGGCGGCCAAATCACATCAGCATTTTGGCTGATAATTCGATCTTCGAAGATAGAGAGCGAATGATCAATTGAAACGTGTGCTGTGTGGCACGGAGCGCCGTCTTGTTGAAACCAAATGTTGCCTATGTCCTCCTCTTCAAGTGCCGGGAACAAACAATCGTTTATCATGGCGCGGTAGCGCTCACCATTGACAGTAACGGCGGCTCCGCCCAAAATCCGCACCAAACAATCACTCACATTGAGGATGAATCGATTTCTCTACGATCACGTGCGGGTTCTCCGTGCCCCAAATGCGACAATTCTGCTTATTTACATAGCCGCCAAGATGGAAATGCACCTCGTCCGAAAAGATGATTTTTTTGCCAAAATCGGTATCTTCTTCAAGTCGATCGCAAACCCACTCAGCGAACCGAAAACGCAATGGGTCATCTCTTTGCTTCAATTTCTGAACCAATTGAACTTTATACGGTGTCAAACCTAGGTCTTTATGCAGAATTCGTCGCAATGTTGTGCGTGAAATGTCCAATTCTTGAGCACGATGACGAGTTGATGTTCCCGGCGACTCACGCACATTTTCGGCTACAACATCAACATTTTCGGGTGTACGCTTGGTTAGCTGTTTGGTTCGTGTTGGTTTATTAATTAGCAATCCTGTTTCTTTAACTTAATTCACAAAATAACGCACATATGGAGCTCCCGGCGCTCCGTTTCTTCCGAAAACCGCACGCAATTTTCGCACACATTCTGCAACATTACCATGATTTTCGAAGTAATGTTTCAATATTTCCCAGCGTTGTTCAAGCGAATACACAACCATTTTCGTTCAGCGGCCCACCCTGTATACCATAAACTATACTCAAAAATTAATGGCAGTATAATTATTTTGTGTTTGCTTAAACTCCCCGTGATGAAAAATAATTGGGAGATTTTCTATCGGAATGTTTCCACTGTGGGACCCCGTGCGGCAGCCGCCCCCACTTCGATTAGGAAATCTTCACGTTAACTAATTAGCCGAGAGTTGGCACAATTTAATAATCTGCTGCCTTAATATGTAGTGAGTAATACACACCCATTAGGATGTAATGAAAACGTTGCAATATCCGAATACATCAAATCGTGTGTGTTCAAATAAATAGTATGAAAGTCTCTATTTATGTATTCCTGCCTATGTACGTACATCATACCTACATACTTAATATCGATCAGCGTCTATTAACAATATTTATGTAGACCGATTTTTACAATAGCCAATATGAGACAAAAAAAGTTTATTGACTCAACTTTATAAGTCCAGATCATAAAATTTAAAAATTAAAATAATATGATAAGCCATTTATTCATACCGCCAGTACAAAAAATATATTGTGCAATCGATAGTCGTAACATATTCTCAATTCCATCATAATCGGTTAAGATATGAATGATTTCCGTCCCAGGTGGCCGTATTCCAGAACTTCTTCCAAAAATAATTATAGAGCTGAGTTTCAATCCAGATGACCATGTTCCAGAACTTCCTTCAAAAATCAATTTATGATCACATTTCTTCCCAAGAAACCCAATCCTATCATAATCGTTCCATTCTATGTGGCCATATTAAAGAACTTCTTCCAGAAATCATTTTAAAACCCCATTTTCAACCAACGTGCCCAATTTATTCATGATTGGCTAAGGCATGATACATTTAATATCAACATTACGGGGATTCTATAAGATTTTACAGGATTTAAAAATAAGGGATTTCGAAATACGGTATTTTGAGCCACTCTCGAAGCAATTAATGCAAGTACTATAATATCCAGCCATCTAAGTGCATGTTGAAATTGCGAGTACATAAGAAAGTCTGTATAGATAAATATAAATAAATGAGAACAGCAAATCGCTTAAAACTATCAAAAGGTTTTGAAATTTAATACTTTTTTACATGAATGACTTTGGTCCAATTTAATTTTTTCATTATCAGCACGTATAAGATCAGTTTGTACTTCATAATGAACGTAAAGAATTTTTTGTGATTTGCTCTTCATTCCATCCAAACAGTATGCAATATAATTTATTTTGCATCATTGAGTTCGAACCGAAACTAAAATAAAATTTCGAAATTTGGTCATAAAACATTTTATGGCCCCCTCGTTCCAGTATTGTTATGTACGAATCACAAGTAACAATAGCATTACAATAGCAATTATTGTTCTTTGGTTCGATATAAGAGAAAAAATAATTTTTTGCACACCAAATTCAAAAAGAGTAATCTCACTAAGAATTTGGTCAAGTCATTTGGAAGCGATGAAATAATTTTGTGGAATTTTGCAAATATTTGCATTTTAGATATGCTAATTAAAGTGTTTGTGATATTGTTCGTCGGTACCAAGCAAACTCAATGAAAACATGAAGTACCAAAATCTAATCAAAACGCTGTATACAGACAAAAGAATATTATTCAGTTCAAAACATGTGCATTCAAGAAAACCGGCTTCTTATTTATTTGTTCATTTTTTGCATGAAACTGGTATTATTTATGGCATCTGGTTTAATATAGAACCAAATTGTCTGGGATTTTTTGTTTTATTTTAATTTAGCAAGTTGTTAATTTGGGGGTTGAATATAGGATAACCAATTATAGTCTCACACTTTCCGAAACTATTTATTAACAACTAACTTTATATAAAAATGCATATATTTGTCAAAAAGCTGTTTTATTTATAGTTTTGAATTGCTAATTTTTTATTGAGTTTAATGAACCGTATTCATACTGCATAGCGTATATGATGAGGTAATTTTATATAATCGCGCTAAGCGATTAACCCAGGAAAGGAGAGGCGCACAGTCAACCGCTTATTAAAATTGAATTTTGATTTTTATAGCGCATGGTTTGAAGATTAAATTTTATTTTTAAACCGCTAGAAATACTATATACAATTATTAGATACGCGGCATCTGTTCTAAATTCGAATGCCGCAAATATTTTAAAATTTATGAAAATTCGTAATTACATGTAATCAAGTCAAATTCAGTAAACCTCAAGCGATAAAATTACTAATCGGAACTTGAAACTATAAATTATGGTTTCATATCAATTCACCATTGTGTGTTAATTAATTTAAATATTTATTCAACTTCATTTGAAGTACTTCCTAACTTTTATTACATTTTATTTGCATTATCAACGTTTGAGTAAAGTGTTTTAAGTGTTTGTTCACCACTATTGCATTTTACAATTTGTTTGCACAACTATTTTGCCTGAAGTGTCGATGGCAGAACTACTTTAAATAACTTCTGACTTTAGTAAGGTAATATAATTAATTTATGACTTCATACACAGAATACCTTTGTTGTTTAGAAACGGTTCGTTGATTTACCAGAATCAAGTTTGTTTCAGTTCATTTAGAATGATAAAGTCGTCATGATAGGAATATAAAAGTTCGTAATTTCAATCAGATAAAACCAACAAAACTCATTGAACCCCAATTAGGATTCAATTTTGCTAGAAATCGCGATAAAATATCTGACATTATTATCACAACAAAATTCTTGTCGTATTGTTGCTTGTATTAAATTTTCAATTAGTGTTTCAAAAACAACAGGTTGCTACATAAATTGTTTTTCAAGTGTAGAACACAGGTGATGCATACATGGAAAAAATCGCATTTTAAAAAATTAACACTTGACAAGTTGTAATATTGAATTCATATCCATTGAAATTTTATTGGAATGCCGAGCAACACCGTACACCAGTTTTACATTTTTCAAAACCAAAGAATTGGTAATTAAACGTTATACCTGACCAGGAAACTGATCAACCAACGCGAATGATTTTTGAAAGTTGACCATTTCAACTTCGAACAGCATATAAGAAGTCCTGGAACCAAATATGGTTATTAGTAATGAAATTAAGAATCTATTACGATATCGTATATTACGAACACGTTTTAAGAATTCTAAAATCCACATTAAATTAAGGTTTTCTGTAATTCTTTTAATAATCTTAACCAATTTTTATAAATAACTCGCTGTTGCCCGCACTTCGTTTGCGTGGTTTTGAATATAATGCGAATATTTAGTCTAGCACCCGTCATGCGTTGCAATGCCACTCAAAGAAAGGAAGTGCTTTTGGATACAAAATATTTCGTATCACGTTAACCTGCGAAAACTACCACGATACTGGATGTCATATCTACAATCTGACAACTCTAGCAATTAGATTTTTTTAATTTATTTAAAGAAATCTATTCTGTGAATTTCAGATCAGTTTCTGCAAATTTTCAGATAAAACACAAGAATATAAATCAAATTTTGATTTAACAATTAAAAATTTAAAAAATAATTCTTTAGGATATTTTTGAAGTTGTCCTTTGATAAATTAAAGACAAATAGGTCATCGATGACGTTGAATGATTTAAACAACATATTAATGGGGTTATTTTCTCCATAGTTTGCGGAGTGGTATTCTAGTGCTAAAGCCTCATGGTTTCAATATGTTCCGCAATGTACGTGAATTGACATATTTTCCAAAATGTAAACTGAAGCCGCGCCCAAGAGAAGTCGTCTATTTTCAAGCGTGCGTCTATTGCAACCGAGGCACTCGGTCATAATCCCAGTCAGTTTTCTTTAACAAGGAAATCAGAAACTTCTTTTGAATGGTTTCAATTCTTTTAATTTGTACAGCATAGTATAGATTACAGACCGATACAGCGTATTCAAGTTGAGATCGAACGTATGTGAAATAAAGTGAACATAAGGTTTGAATATCTTTAAATTCACCTGTCCATCTTTTAACAAATCCAAACATGGCATTCGCTTTCGAAATACAATTGCCTATTGAAACTGGCATTTGTGACAAATGTAACACCTAAATTTATGATCTCATTGACTCTTTGCAATAATACTTCGATGTTGTTTGTGTATGAAGTAATTAACGGATTTCTTTTACGATGGAAAGACATGATTTTGCATTTCTTAATATTTAAGTTCGAGTTTCGATCACACCGCTCACGTAATCTATCGATATCTTCTTCAAGTTTCTTCGTATCTAGCATTCCGTTACAGTTCGAAAAATTTTCACGTCATCAGAAAATATGAGCACGTTTGAGTTTTTGATTATCTCGGTTATTTGATCTATGAAAACAATAAATATCCACGGCCCGATGTGAGATCCTTTAGGAACACCAGACGTACAAATTGTCGCCGGTTTGATAGATAAGAATTGAACCAATTTATGTAATCGAGTGAAAACCCATATGCTAATGAACCCTGGAGTGCTTTTTGATGGCAGATGAAATCAAATGCGTTACTGAAATCCAGTAGGCCATAAGTCACTGAACATTGTATTTCTGATATAATTTTTTTATTTTTTATTGAAAATGAATAATTTTGATTACAAAAGATAGTTTTAATCATGAAGAGTTTAAAAAAAAATAAATCTTAACAATAATATATGTTAGATGCCTGCTATCAGCCTCTTCGCAAGTAGCTGCTCGTTGCTGTCCCTAGTCCATAACTGAAGCCAAAACCGGTTCATCAATCGCAATACTTTCAGTTATTATGTTGTCTTGTAGTTGTTGCAGCCCTTGCGGTTTATTTGCGTATACACGATCTTTCAAAAATCCCTACAAAAAGAAATTTGGTGGTGTTAAATCGGGTGATCGTGATGGCAAATTAACATTTCCAAATCGTGAAACGATGCGGTTACCAAAAACCGTTCGCAGCAAATTCATTGTTTCCCTTGCAGTATGGAACGTAGCTCCGTCTTGTTGAAACCACATTTCTTGAGTATTGTCAAGTTCAGGAAACAAGAAATTTTCTACGCTCATCATTTACAGTCAATGCATTGCCTTATTCTTCTTGGAAGAAGTACGGGCCGTAGATCTTGTCTGCTAATATTCCGCCAAAACTGCGACTCTTAGTGAATGCAACGGACGCTGTTGAATCATTCTTGGGTTTTCAGTGCCCCAGATTCTAAAATTTTGCTTATTAACATAACCACTTAAATGGAAATGCGCTTCAACGGCTATTATAATTTTTTCCATAAAATCGGAATCATCCGTTACTAATTCCGTCAATTTTACGCAAAACCTGTAGCGGGTTGCATAGTCCCGCGGCAACATTTCATGTACCATTTGTATCTTGTACGGAAACAGCAATAATTTTTTCCATTATTCTGCGCAGTGAAGTTCTGGACATTTGAAGCTGCGTTCGATATTATCTTGGCTTCGTGCTTCAAGCAATCTTCCACTCCGAGATAAGTCACTAACAGATCCTGATGACTGAAAACGAGCGACTAGATTGCGTACTTGGTTTTGTGATGGTTGTGTGATCTAAAAAATAAAAATAAAATACAAAATAAAAAAATTATATCAAAAGTACCATGTTCAGTGGCGTATGGCCCACCCTGTATATCATTGATTATTTTACTGGTGAATTCAATCAGATTAGTTGATGTGGATCGGCTAGGTATAAACCCGTGCTGGTTTATTGATATATGACGTGCAATTGTGGATTTAAAGTTGTTGCATAATACTAATTCAAACAATTTTGGAATTGATGATGTAGTTGAAATTCCTCTGTAGCATGTAACGTCATCTCCGTTGCCCGATATAAAAATTGGTGTAATTTTTGAAATTTTAAATTTTTCGTGAAACACGCCGGTGCTTGAGGAGTGGTTGAATAGGTAACATAATGGAATTGCTGAAATGTCAGCGTAGTCCTTCAGAGGAACCGTCTCCAAATACCTTTAGGGCCGATAAGATGTTATCCTCATATATAACAGGAGGAGTTATTGATACGTTGTTATTGCTGGGTTGTTCGTACCATCAACTAGTAACGCTTAGTTTATAGACTGATCGGAAAACTTCGCGAGCTTGAGGAGTTGGTACTGTTATAGGTCATATTTATAGGGTATCAGTCAATTTCGCGTTTATTCCTAAAGTATTTCCAAAACTGTTTTGGATTTACTTTGATTTTTCCTTGAATTTGATCGAGATACGTACGAGTATGTTGTAGAAACATTGTTTTGTCGGCTTCTAACCCGCTTTTCAATATTTTAGCATACGCTTTCGACTTCCGATTTTTTAAGTTAACTAGTCTGTCATGTAACCACTGAGGGTGAGCATTTTGTGGTTTACAGTACATATTTACATAAAGTTCGAAGCCTTGCTGCAGAATGTCATTAAATTTATCAACATTTTTGTTTATATCATTGGAATTGAGAGGTCAACAATCTAATGGCAGATTGATTCTAGGTAACTTTGTAGCCCCGCACGGTTTTTTTTGAAGTTGTATTTGATTGGTTGTAGATGTTCCGAACTCGCCATTAAATTAGTTGAGTCACATACAATGTCTATAGATTTGTGATTGATATCATTTATGACAAAAGATAACACGGATTCTGAAATTTTAAAAGTGTCAATGTCGTTGCTGAAGACAAGGTCCAGTAATCTATCACGATTATTAGAAATGGTATTTATTTGGTTCATATTCGCCTAGCTTAGTATTACCGAGTTCATCTTTAAAATACGATGAAAAAGTTTAACACATGAGAATTCGTTAGTTCTCGTTCGATTCGTAGTTCATTTATTTCGAGACTTGGTATAATGTTGAAGATCTCCCAAAAGTCGTTTCTTACCAACCGGTAACCAAACGTATTATTTTATATTATTTCCCGACTCGGGTACCATCTGCTGTTTTAATACATGAATTTAGATTTTTATATTTAATATTCAGATGGGCAAGAAACTGAAAGAATCCTTTCTAATTTCCTTTTAATTTAATTCATATGAGGTATGGGATCGACATTATGATAACTTTGATACTCGTTCATTCGTGGTCTGCGTTTGATATTACATATAGTCTCTGACCGGTCTAGGGTCATAACCAGTCTGCTTCCACAACCTGCATACACAACGTACGTAACTATTCTATTAATCTAACTGAGCTTTAATATGGAGGTACGATACGTTTTCAGTGCAGGATTCATATTTTTGAGCATTTCTCCAATATAATTTGTTTTAATTTCAAACTGGTAGTCGCCCAAGATGCGCTCGCTATGTATCGAAAAATTGTCTACCATTACGTTGGTCAAAACTTTATAGCCAGTGTTTAGCAAAGCTATTCTGCGGTAATTATTGCAATTTAAACGAACTCCCTTTTTATGTACTTGGCTAATCAAAGCCTTCTTTCACTCTTCTGTGATTTCCTCAGACGGCTGTATAGTTAATACGGTTCAATTTTTGACCGCCACCGTTTGTAGCGTAAAATTCCATCTTCAGCAGGAGCCTAGTTGCTGTTCATTTTTGACATCACGTTACATACTTCATATTACGATGATGGAGCTGGTGGAATCGTTTAAGTGTTGTTATCGGACTTTTGTGAAAGAGATAATATTTCGCCAGCAGATTAAGCTATTGGGATTTAACAGACACAACATAATTTCGCCTCAAGGACGTTGTTTGGCACGCGTTGGTTCTGCCATTCTCGTTTTTATCCGTCTGCAAATCCGAATGGAGAATTTCGTTGCGGTCGAGGAATTGTTTTGAAACAATTTTCGCCCAGCCAATTATTTTTAGTCCACTCTGGACTTTAACCAATTGTTGTTAAAGATGATTTTGTAACCACAGTTTTTATGATATTCCGTTAATCCTCCGCGGAATCGTGGCTGGATTTCAAGAAATTCTGATAGAGTATTATCATAATTAGTACTGGTAACACGGTTGTTAAAAGCATCATTGTTCCAATGTGGGGTTTCGTTGGAAGCAACGGTTGTATGGGGCTTAGTCTATGTTTGGCTTTATTAAACGGTGGTATGGAAATATTGAAGGTAGTGAGACAATAAAGATATTGTTATTCTCATATGTGAGATCCCAGCTTGAGTATGCTGTAAATAACGGGTTTTCCAATAGGATCACAATGTAAAATGGTTATAATGGCAACACTGCATATTATTTTTTGACATTTCTTATGTCATTTGTGTTCAGTAGGTTATGCCATTTAATCATGGAAAGATACATGCTTCAACAACGATTAAAAATTGTTAAGTTTTTTTTTTATAAACATCAGTGTTCATTTGTGAATACTGAGAGAAATTTAAGAAGAATTCATGGACGATATTATTCAGTTAATCGGTTTACTATTCGTCGTATTGTAAACAAATTTGAAAATGAATTTTCTTTACACGATACAAGAGTACCAGTACGACAAAGAAATGCCCGCACACAAGAGGATATTGTTTTGGTAGCAACAAGTGTAAGAGAAAATCCAAATTTATCGGTTCAACGTCGAACTCAACAATTAAATCTTTCTCAAACCACAACATGGAGAATTTTAAGAAAAGATTTGGGTCTACATCCTTACAAAATTTAACTAGTTCAAGAACTGAAGCCATTAGACATTAGATATGCAGCTCATTTTTGGTTAAATGGTTATGTAAACAAATAGAATTACAGAATTTGGAGTGATAAAAATCCACACGAAACTGTTCAGATACCATTACATCCAGATAAAGTCACTGTGTGGTGTGCAATTCATGCTGGTGGAGTGATTGGTTCATATTTCTTTGAATAAAATGGTCGAAGAGTAACAGTCAATGGAGAACGATACAGAACAATGTTAAATGATTTTTTTCTGCTGTTGTTGAGAATAATCTGGAAGATATGTGGTTTCAACAAAACGATGGCACCTGTCACATAGCCCCCTTAATAATCGAAAACAAAATTTGGTGATGAAATTATCTGAAAATTTGGTCCAGTTAATTATCTCCCAGGTCGAGTGATTTAACACCTTGTGATTTCATTCTTTGGGGATATGTTAAGTCACAAGTTTATGCTGATAATCCAACAACAATTGAGTAATTAAAAATCAACATTGAACGTACTATTAATGAAATACAGCCAAATTTATGTGAAAAAGTGATGATAAATTGGGCTGGGAGAATACAGTACGTACGGAGAAGTCATAGAAGAACACAGTACGTACGGAGTGGTGGTCATTTGAATGATGTTATTTTCCATACATCACGGCATAATGTAACCTTTTAAATAAATAAAAATTTTGGCCTCACTGAATAATTTATGTGTTTTTTTTTTAATTTTTTACATTGTATCATTCCTATTGGGAAACCATTTATCTTTCTACAATGAACGTATTTGTAACATAGAGAGTCTCCAAAAGAAGTTTGTACGTTACTCATCTTGGTAAGGTGGCGGGAAATACAATACAGACTTACCGTATCACGTTAACCTGCAAAAACTACCATCATACTGGATGTCATACCTACAATCTGACAACCCTGGAAATTATCATTGAGCTTTAGAAGTGTTTATTTAAACATCTTACTTGATGAAATTGATTCACCGACGTTACTTGAGTCTATTGGATTAAAAGCATACCAAGTAGAACCTTAGGAAATTCTGAGTTTCTTCAAGCAAATAAACATAGAACAAATTATGGTTACCACGGACAGGTGAACATGATGTGCACGAGCTTTAACAAAATAGACCATCTTTTTGACTTTTGCCTTTTTGCCCCAAAGACGGGTTTGGAATATATTTTCTCTGTATTTAATTTTTTGTATGTTCTCAAGTCAAATTTGTAGAATTTTTTTCTAAAATAAATAAATGAATGTGTTGTTGGTTTTGAGAATTAATTTGAGAATTAAAGTTACCCAAAATGATTTTGACAAGATGTTGTGGTATTTTGCTAAAAACTTAAATAAACAGATCGGATAATTAACAGGTATGAAATCAGTAACGAACTGACGATATCGGTTGTTTATTAGAAAACCACTCAAAATTCGTGTTTCACAGTATTGTTGCTTTGGCAAAGCGTGTATCTATGAATAACTGTAATGACCAATGTTATTGCCGATTAAACGCGGTTCCCATATTGCATTACCTATTCAAAGAACTGATGGATATTCTCTTTGCGAGTTTTAAACTGTAGTCCTCAATTCGTGTTCCTGGTCGTTGTTGGAATTACGTTTCGTAACAATTCGTTTTACAGGGTGGGTTGTTAGTTCAACGCCAACGTCTAAAAGGAATTCTCGCATTATAAAACGAGGTCTTAATGATTGCATCATTTTTTCAACATAAGACCCATTTGTATGTACCTAAATATACGCAAATTCTAACTGCTTAGGTTTACATTCAAATGGGTCTTATGGGTAAAAATGTAGTACTAAACTATTTTTAACGAATTAATCATAAATAAATATAAAATTACAAATAGCAGATAAAAAAATTAATGATCTGCATTTTGAATTCCAATCCCCATGCCTGATATAAAATGCTAACCTACATTTTTTTTCATTTCAATCGAATAATCAATTTCTTATCTAAAATATTTTTATTCTAACTTTTTTTTTGATAATAGAATAATTTATAAATGATTATCAATTTGTCATAGGTCATTGTACCATCCGAAAAATCAATCAATCATGTAATTTTTATTGACGTATATACGAAAAATTTTATGTAACGTAATTGATAAATAATTGAAAATTTGTAATGGAATGTGGTGTACAATATGTAAAATACTTACTTTATAGAAAATGTCATAATTGAATTGAAAAAACAATTATTGATTAAAATTTATTACACCTTTATTGAAATATGTAAATTAATTAATAGAGCAAAGACAAATTATTGCAATTGGCTTTTTAATATTCGTGTACTTACGTTCTAATGCCCTTCAATAAAGAACGTCAGTAATTTTGTCCACCTACAATACGAGATAAATGTATATATGTGTGTTGCCTCGTGTGACATCACGCAATAATTGCAAATAGATCATTGCATTTAAATTACGTCATCTTGGCCTACATAATCATATAGCCCGAGCACGATCTTGTTTAATAAAATCATTTAATTGGGTGTAACGAAATGCACTTCAATAAAATAAAATAAAAATTATGCGCATTCTATCTTCAAAATGTTAACTTTAGCACTTAGCAGTCATGCCGGCGACAGCGATATTTCATTTTGCATTAATTTTATTTGCATTTTGTTTATAATTTTATGCAAAATTTATTCGTAATTAAGAAAATTTATTTGCACGAGTTTTATTTAACAATTTAAAAATGGAATGCGCATTGAAGTGTAAACATTTTGCCTATTAGTTTATGGAATGTGTGAAATATTTAAGTATCTGCAGACCATAAATTATTTTAAAAGATAAATATTCGATTGATATTAGACGTATTTTAACACCTTTAATTCTTAAAGAAGATATACCGGTACGCTGAACACGATGAATTATAGTCAGGATGTTCTAGTCAAAAATCTGTTTCGGTTCTACGCTTTATTGAATCAATCTTTTTGTTATGTTCCCAAAAATTTAGTGCAATGTGGCGCGAAATTAGCCTGCCTTAATGAAACCCATACCATGATTTGTTATACATTTATTACAATTTATTACAACAAATCCCGACTTTATTACAATTAAAGTTTTCGAAAAACGAAAGCTTATGCAATTAAGCCTGCACCGCCAAAATTGTAACTTTTGATGAACTTCGGGATGGTCCTTGGACCCGAATTTATTACAATTTAATTATTGGGAGTACAAAACAAAATTAGTTAAAATGTTAGTTAAAATGTTGTCCATTGCTGCTTATGACTTTTCCCAATTCGAATCCCATCTCGGAAAAACGTTTCGTCTTTTGAGGCGAACCAAGTTTGAAGCCAATTTTCAATTCTTCGAAAGAACTGACCCGATGACCTAACAAATCGTGTTTCATCCGTCGGAAAAACCAGTAGTTAGAAGGGGCAATGTCCGGAGAATACGGTGGGTGCAATAAAATATCCCGTTTGAGCGTGTCCAAATCCGTTCCGATCATTTTTATCGTGATGAACGGCTCAAACGAATTAATTGGAGTCTGTAACACTCGCCCGTAATGGAATCGCCAGATGGTAGCAACACGTAGTACACAACGCCTCTTTGGTCCCACCAAATACACCACCATATACACAGCATAACCTTCGGACCATGAATGTTCTTCTTTGGTATTGATGTTGAGGTTAATGGCAACGATTGGTCGGGTAAAGCGTAGTATTTATTCCTCTTGGGGTTATCGTAGAAGATCCACCCCTTTCTGGTTTGCTTGAAGCAACTGCTCGCAAGAAACAAATCGCCTTTCCACGTCTTTAGGTTTCAATACATAAGGGACCCAACTGCCTTGCTTTCAAATCATGCCCATATATTTCAATCGTACGGACGCTGTTTGTTGGGTACATGCAAGTTCCTCTTGCGTTTGAGTCGGATTTTCATCGAGCAGTACCTCTAATTCATCGTCGACGGATTGTTTTGACTGTCTCAAGCGAGGCTTAACTTCATCCCTGAAATCATAATTTTTGAAGCGTCGAAACCATTATCTACATGATTTATCGGTTGGAGCATTGTCACCGTAAACTTCCACAAGCATTCGATGTGCTTCGGCTGCACTTTTCTCCAATTAAAACAAAAAAATTAATACCTTCTACGAATGCTGTTTAGTTATCACAAAATCTGACACCGTAAAAAACATGTTTTGTATGAAACACAAAACAATACAAACTGAATGTTAACGGAAGATGTCTAATCTGTTTGAAACAACGGAAATCAGCTGTCACTATAAAAATTTTATTATAGTCAGAGCAACTTTTTCAAAACGGACCGAATCAATTTGTATTTTTCTTAAGGGTAAGCTTGGGGTGAAACCGTTATTTACAACGAAAACGTCAATTTAACCAACTTAAATAATTTTAATTACACAAGACTGCCACTAGATTTTGGACCAAATGTTGCACTAGAGGTCTTGTCGAGGGTAAGTCAACCTTATCCATGTGCGTAATAAATTATTTATGTGTCAGGTTAGACGGAATTGGCTCCAAACGGCAAAGGCAGACCACCACCACGTTACTCTACAGCCCTTGTGAAGGGTATTGCAAGGCTTATCAGGTGAGTCAAAAACCATATTTGAGTCAGGGAAGGCGGAATTAGCTTTAAACGTCAAAGGCCTCAAATGTGTTACGATACAATTCCGTGTAACCTGACACAAAAATAATTTTTTCACACCTGAATTAGGTTGACCTGCTCTCTACGAGGTTTGTTTAGTGACATTTGACCTTGCGGCGGTCTGGTGTAGTAAATTATTAGGGGTGGTATAAATCGACTTTTAAAATATATATAAGGCCTCAAGCCTTTACCGATTGGAACAAATTCCGTGTAACCTGACATAAAAGTTTGCTTATTACACACCTGGACCAGGTTGATTTGGCCTGCACAAGGTTCGTAAAGTATAATATTTAACTCAATATCTGGTGGCGGTCTGGTGCAATAAATTATTAAATTTGGTAAAATCGATATTTAAATTAAATATTTGAATCCTTTAATGTTTGAAGAAATACAATCTAACCTGTCACGAAAATAATTTATTACACCATTAGATAAGGTTGAGTTGCTCTTTTCAAGTTTGGTGGAGTAAAATTTGACCCAAAATCGACTTTTAAATTACAATTTTGAAGCCTTTAAAGTTTGAAGCCAATTTCGTCTGACACAAAAATAATTTATTATACACCTGAATAAGGTTGATCTTTCTTTCTTCATTAGGCTCACGAAATAACATTTGGTCCAATATCTGGTGGCGGTCTGGTATGATAAACTTTTAACGGCGGTAAAACCGACCTTTATATCGCAATTTGAAACCTGCATCTTCTGAAGTCAATTCCATCTAATATAGCATAAACATTACTCACCTGGGTAAGGTTGACGTACCCGCGACAAGATTTCTATAGCAACATTCGGCCCAAAATCTGGTGGCAGTCTGGTGTAATAAATTATTTAAATTGGTTAAACTGATGTTATTGTTATAAATAACGGTTTGGGGTGAAATTTACCCGTACGCAAGTTGTAGGGAGGGTCTTGAACTTACTTTGTCAATGAAATTACATTGTAATAAATTCTGGTCCAAGTACCATCCCGATATCATAGCTAGCTTTAAATTATATATTTTACGCCTTTATAAATTCGGCCCAATTCCATGTAACCTGACACAAAAATAATTTTTACACAAGTGAATAAGGTTGACCTGCCCTATACGAGGTAATTGTAGTGACTTTTGACTCAATATCTTGTGGCGGTATGTAAAATCGACCTTTTAATTACACATTTGAAGCCTGTTTACCGTTTGAAGCAAATTTCTTCTTCCCTGACTCAAAAATAATCTATTACACACCGGAACGAAGTTGACCTGCCCTTCACAAGGACCATGGAGTATTATTAGAAATAATGTCTGGTGGCAGTCTGGTGTGATAAATTATTAGAGGTGGTATAACTTCTCTTAGGCTTTTATTGGTAACGTTTTGCTCGGTCACATTGATTCAGTTTACTTTTTGGAAAACATATCAATTCATGTGTCTTGCAGAACATTTCGAAACGACGACCTATTTAACTTTAATTTAACAAAGGACAACTTCAAAAATATCCTTAAGAAATATTTTTAAAATTTTTAATTGTTAAATCAAGATTTGATTTATATTTTTGTGTTTTAAAGTCCTTTATTTTAATTTCAATTTTTTAATATTTTTGTTTTAAACTAAATTATCTGACATCAATCTCAGAATAGATTTCTATAAATAAATAAAAAAGTGACTTTTAAAATATATATTTACCGACAAAATGGCACAGTTCTTAAAGCTTTGGCGTTTGGATCGGGAGGTACCGGGTTCGAATCTCGATAGAGGCAGAATGCAAAAGGGAATTTTTAACAACAGATTACGATCTGTGATGAAATGGAACACATCTATGACCCCCTGTCGGAGTGCAAAACTTATGGGCCGACCCATCTTCAATGCCCGTATATGGTGGCATGGAATTTTGCAATGTCCAGATGGTGATAAAATCGGACCAATAACCGTACGTCCTGGAATTGGCCAGAACTGGCGTAAAAGTAAGGACAGAAAAAGCAAACCTAGACGGAGTTGGGAGAGCCTTGAATCTCTACCGTTTGGAGCAAATTCCGTGTAATCTAACATAAAAATTTGCTTATTACACACCTGGTCCAGGTTGATTTGCTCTCCACAAGGTCCATAAAGTAACATTTGACTCAATATCTGACGGCGGTCTGGTTCAATAAATTATTAAATGTGGTAAAATCGACCTTTAAAGTACACACTTGAAGCCTTAACCGATTGGGGCCAATTCCGTTTAACCTGACACAAAAACAGTTTATTACACATCTAGAAAAGGTTGACCTGTCCTTCACAAGATCCATGGAGTACCATTTGACCTAATATCTTGTAGCGGTCTTGTGTAATAAATTATTAAATGTGGTAAAATCGACCAACTAATTATACGTTTGAAGCCTTTATCGCTTGAAGCAAATTCTGTCTTTTCTGACTTCTGAACCAAAAATAATTTATTAAATAATAAAGTGGACCTGATTTTCACAAGGACCACGAAGTATTATTAGACACAATATCTGGGGGATGTCAACCTTTATATTACATACTTGAAGCGTTTCAGTTTGGAACCAATTCCGTGTAACCTGCCACGAATAATTTATAATAATTTATTACACATCTGGATAAGGTTGACCTGCATACCACATGGTCCATGGAGATGGATACTACAAATGAGTTCCATCGCTGAAGATTATGTTTCGATGAAATTCAGGATTTTGTTGAAGTTTTGATGTTTTAAACGACCAAGAGGCTTTAGTTGTTGAGCTAATTTGTTCTTGTAAGGGTGTAAGCCAATATCATTATCCAAAATTCGCTGCAATGTGATTTGAAAGATTCCCAATTCCTTAAGTGCATCGTCTCACTGGTACAGGAACATTCAATAGTGAATATTTTGATTCAAATTTATCCACTATAGCAAACACAGCAACTCTGGTGGGATGATTATTACGACCGAAAATTGGAGTCAGCGCTTCTAAAGTTGTGACCACCGACTCAGAATTGCGCTAGTAATTTTTAATAATTTCCAAGCGATGCTCGTTCGTGAACTTCACCATGATAAAAATGTTAATCTTGACTGACGTTTTGACGTTGGCAGATCAATAAAAAATTTTAAGGGCGCGTTCGTATTAAAACAGAAAATTGTTCTGTCCGTATTGGAAGTCCCTATATATAGTAAAAGAAAGTATAGTAATCATGAAAAAGTTTGAACTAAAATAAAACTTGATTATGCAGATTTACCATACCGCCGAAATTAAAAAAATATCAAATTTTAAAAAATATGGTTTGACTGATCAGGATGAGTCTGCATACATAAGATTTTATCATAAACTGGGAGATCTCAGTGATTTTTAGGTGAAATCATTTTTAAAATTTCAAAACTCGGCATCTCTACAGCCCACGCGGTAAAGGAAGGTTTGGTGTTGGTCACAGCATTTTCACCCCTCCATTTTTATGATCCATTTTTAAAACTGAATTTTGTTTATAAATGCAGATGTTGTTTTTTCAAAAATTTATTTATCAGCTAAATAAAAATTCACAAATTGTTCTATTCAATTTTGGGATTTCCAAGGAGCTACAATTATTGTTTTAATTATTTTTAAAATTCGTTTTTGGGATTCGGGAAGATACACGTTACCTTTTTGGTTATTACGTATAAAATAACGGGTGTTTTTTTAGGAGGTTTGTTTTTCCGATAGATGTCGTTTTATTTTATGACAGTTGTTTTGACAGCTCAAAGTGGCATTTCTACTCAGTATTGTTTGGCAAATCATTATGAATAGGTTAACTCCAGAACAACGTTTTCAAATCGTGGAAATTTATTTTCAAAATCAGTGTTCAATTAAAAATGTTTATAGAGCACTTCGTGAATTTTATGGTGCACATAATCGTCCGTCAGAGACCACCATAAAGAACGTAATTACCAAATTTCGGTCTACATTCACTCTTTTGGATGCCAAGCCACCGACAAGAATGAGAAGAGTTCGTACAGAAGAAAATATTGCTGTCGTTGAGGCCAGTGTCGAAGAAAACGACAATTTATCGATTCGTCGTCGTGCTCAGCAAATTGGACTTTGTCCATCGACTTTATGGAAAATTTTACGTAAAGATTTGGGTTTGGTGCCATACAAAATTCAATTGGTGCAAGAATTAAAGCCACACGACCATCGTTTGCGCCGTGAATTCAGTGATTGGTCGTTAAATCAATTGAACGAAGATCCATTTTTTTACCGTAAAATTCTCTTCAGTGGTGAGGCGCATTTTTGGTTAAATGGATACGTCAACAAACAAAATTGTCGCATTTGGAGCAAAGATAATCCACACGCCGTTCTAGAATTACCAATGCATCCTGATAAATGTACTGTTTGGTGCGGTCTATGGGCTGATGGGATCATCGGTCCATATTTCTTTAAAAATGAGGAAGGACGACGCGTTACCGTGAATGGAAATCGATACAGAACCATGTTAAATGAGTTTTTGTTGTCAAATCTTGAAGATATGGATATGAATGAAATGTGGTTTCAACAAGATGGTGCCACTTGCCATACAGCACGTGAAACAATCGACTTATTGAAAGAAACTTTCAACGACAACATTATTTCGAGAAATGGTCCGGTGAATTGGCCTCCGCGTTCGTGCGATTTGACGCCACTCGATTACTTTTTGTGGGGATACGTGAAGTCATTGGTTTATGTGGATAAACCTCAATCGATTGACGCTTTGGAAACCAATATTCAACGTGTCATTGCTGACATACGCCCTCAAATGCTTGAAAAAGTGCTGGAAAATTGGACCTCCAGAATGACATTTGTGAAAAATAGTCGTGGTAGCCATATGCCAGAAATTGTGTTTAAATGTTAAATGCCAAAAAATTATCTACCAAATAAAAAAAAATTTTGGTCATTTCATAATTTTATATGTGTTTTATTCAAAAAAAAAATCGGCAACCTCTTAAAAAAACACCCTTTATAACCGTTCGTACGTGTGAACAATGCTTTGTTGGAAAAGTTCTCCTTCATTTGTGAGCGTAATATTGATTTTAGGTTATAGCAGTTCACGTATTCGTTGCAACATGTTGATCGTGCAGCATACTTATAGCCGAACTTGATTCTCCAACAGAAGAACAAACACCATGGGGTTACCTGACGCAACAATTTATTTTTTCTTCGATAAGTTTGTTCATGTTTTGGATATTCTGCAATATCAATATTACTTGGAATCTGCCTGAAGGAGCATTGTTCAAGCAGCCCGGTTCTTCTTCAGCAACAACTTTATTTAAATGTTTGTATTGACAGGTGTATGGATTGCCGAATCTACAACTCTGATACAATTCTTATTAGCTGCATGTTCCATGCGAGTTCCGACTGCTTTATCGAAATCGAAAATATTCAACTGTGCGTAAGCAGGATTTGATTGTGGTCTTTAGTTGTTAATAACGTGGTAGCTTGCTGGTATATTTAATCTGACATTTTAAGACAACAGCGGCCATATCCGTATAGTTATCCGTATTTAAAACTACATTTCTGGGTCCGCGATAATCATCCTATAATTGGTGACGATTAGTTATGCGCCTATTATTTGTTTCTGCACGATAATTAGTTCTTCGTGTACGTGCATGTATTGCATCCATATTAGATATCTGTCTATTATTTACTGCAGTACAATGGTCATCTGTGTGACCGGCTTATTATTGAGCTTTAATCACCTTCTAATTTGTCAGGGTTGGTAAAATTGTTGCAGTTTATAGTCGTTTTCCTAGTTTTTCAGTATAACATTTAATACTTTTCTCTGCTGAATGCAGAAAATTCCAGTATTAAATGTTATATGTCCTCCACAACTAAAAATCTTTCACATAATTCACTCTCAATCAAATTACGTTTCTGCAAACATTGTTTCAAATTTTCATGATTCAGTATATCAACTCGTTAATTACCTTGCATTACCCAGAAGATGTACGTTCGCACTGCCGTTCTCAGAAATGGAAAGTGGAACCAAAGGCATATCTTGTGAATCAGGAAAGGATCATTTGGCTCCAATTCAAAAAACCCCAAAGCTACTTGACGCACTGTTGAATGGAGGCCTACGAAAACCCAAGTATTTTATAACAAATCCACCAGCCTACAATAGCGTTTTTAAATGAGTTCGTTTATAGTGAATAAAGTTGAGAACAATAATTTTAAATTTATTGTTAACGATGACAAAAGAGCGACTGTAGCTCATCCAGGACGGTACAATGCACCAACCACCAACGAAGTAGCCCTGATTCTGATCGAGCGAGAACGTGATAAACGGGATATTTATTGCAGGCATGATGATCGTCATCCACCGATAAACGAGACACATGCATCTTACACATGGGTCTTATTGCAATACACACTCATATTTAGTCGTTGAAAGGATCGATATAATTTCGTAGGGTACATTGTTGATATTGCTACAAATGTTCCAAATCATAATAAGATAATATCTGTTATGCAGTTTTAGAGTTGAATGACTCAGCTTAGTTTAATGAAAATCCTGCAATTTGCATCGGTACCGTCCACTTTTAGTGGATCAATTTACTAAATTTGAAACAGGGGGGTTGATATTTATTTGGAACTGGTTCCATCAAAAACAGTTACGAGTGGAAAACTATGTTGAATTAAAGAACGCTACATTCAGCACTAACACTTAGACATAAAAAATTTAGGCAGAATGATAAATTTTTCTTCTACGTTCACAGGAGGTCCGCGATAGATGCATGCATGCACACAAGATGCCTTTTTCTATGTGCCAACATATAGCCGATCAATGTGTTGCTATCACCTTATATACTTGCGAGTTTCTTGATGGTTAGAAAACGCACGACAGATATGACTAGATCTATGAGAGGTACCATTTAGAGTTGAAATGACTCATAAACACTAGTGGCAGTCCGTTGCTACTTGTATTCAATCGAATGGCAAAAACGTGATTTGCCGAATACACCTATCATTTTTTGGTTGAAAGAAAAGATCAAATTCAACGAGATCAATAAAGTCATCAGCGCTGAGTTATCAGACCCTGAATTCGACTCTGCTCTTCCTCAAATTTGTCAAGCGTCACGTGATTCATGTTCCCTGTGGTTTATTAAATACAAACTCACCTTGAATGAAAGGGGGCTCCTTTATTCAACATTACTTTCATAAATATTCTAAACCCATGTCAATATAGACTCCTGTACCAGCGTCAAGTTACATTTGCAATATCCCGCGTTGACCAAGGCGAAGCGACCGAATGTAAATCTAGTCGCTAGATATGTACGTCAGAAGAAATTTGTCTGATTCTGTCCATAGCTATACATAATCAGTATCCAACGGTCATGCATTTGGACGTTCCTTTGAATCATGGCCAACGGATCTACTTTAATACCTATATCGTAAGACAACATGTTGATAACTCTTGACATTTTTTAAATTACGTGGAGAAAAGCAATTTACAAACACTCTGAGGTATCATGAAGTACAACTCTACTGCACATAAGTTAAGCACGTACGTTAAGGCTTCACCACCCATTCACACAATTACAGTATTACACCTGCACATTGCAAGCTCCATGTCAACCTGTACACTAACATAGACGGTAGGCAAGCGCTGAATACTTCTCTTAAACAGAGGTCTTAGTTGTGTTTATTAACATTAATCGATTATTAACATCGGTTATTAACATCAATCGATGATGAAAATTCGCTTTACATCCAGCCTCTGGTAGGATTCGAACCCAGTACCTTGCGGTCCAGGCGCCAAAGCTTTAACCACTGCACCACATGTCTGGCTGCGTTTTCGTTTTTAAAAACATCTAGGAAGTAAAGTTTCACATAGACTGCAGGGCACATCATCTACTAGACTGTCTTTAACGCTGGAATAAAACTATCGAAGAGGCCAACGTCAGCATCAGTTGCATGTGCATGAGACATTTGGACGCTATCATGTTGGTGTTCTGCGGTCTTTCAAATCTGCATCATTTGTCAAAATTTTTTTTACAGCTTCTTGATTTAATTCAGAAAGTGCTATTGCGGAAACTGACGAGCGCAATATATAGCTGTCCCACAACAACTGTTTTATAAAACTTACGTGAATCGTGAGTATACGAATACGGCTGAACCGAGTCCAATTCAGATCTATGATACCATCTTCTAAAGTGTGAATCAAAATACAGGAAACATATTTTTTCTTGGTACTCCTGGTGGCCCCACTTACCTTGCCTTACCCTAATTAAAGATGGTTTAAGCTGCCCAATTGTATGGAATAAATCTTCGATGGCCAACAGGAAAGCCGTGAAAACTGTAGACCGAACCATGTAGGTCACTCGCAGAAATAACCAGGTTAAGGTTAAGATTACAGTCCACTTTTGTTGCGAGCTCCGACAAACACTCATTTTAGCACCTAAGGTACCAGTGCTGATTAAATAAATGCTGGTATATGTGAACGTCTCATAACGATCAAGAGGTTCGTTAATAAAAACCGTAGTCGACGTAAATAATGCTACTGTAGTCATCCGATAGAACTTTTAAATTCCTCTGACTGCAACAGGTCTTTCTGAACATCGAATCACGCTAAAAGTCGGTGACTCGAATATGCTTCTCTAAAACATAAAAATCTATTAAACCACGTGCATATTTGCTATGTCAATTAACAATTCGAAGGTAAAAATGCTACAACAACGCCGCTAGTATCGATCTAAGGACTAGCTGTTTCTCGAACGGTCAACTGTATGTTGCTCGCTTGCATAACATTAACCCTGAAGAAAAATATCAAACATGGCTTACAGAGAAGTTTTGTAAACAGTATTTTTTACTTCCAATTTTTAGTTTAAGGTTTTCCTTCTTACCATTTTCTCTTTTTCCAACGAAGGAATAACAATTCATACACTCACTCGATTCTCATTTACATTCATATGTGCAAAATAATTCAATTGCACTTTACAAAACTCACTTTTAACCGATAACTCATTCATCAACATCATCTAACAAAATTACATCACCAAACTTCAAAGGCACAATTCCATTGCTCGGGGAGTTTCGGATTTACGAAGGATGAATATAAGGTATGTTTTATATAAAAAAATAACATTAAAGTTTTCAATATCAATCCATGAGTATGAATTTTAAAATTCTAACGCATGGATTGACACTTCCAGGTTCACAAATACTTAGTCAGATTTACACACTCAACCATTTGATTCGTTCGAAAATTTTAACTTCAACATTCATAAGCAGAGTTAACAATCAAATACTATCCAAACGGTACAGTGGTTGAAGCTTTGGGGTTTGTATGATGAAAATGAACACAACTATGACTCCCTGTCGGAGTGCAGAGGACATGAGCCAACAAAACTTCCATGCCAGTACTACAGGCTGACATGGAGCTATGCAATGTGCAGGTACGAAAAATGGCGTAAGATAGGACATGAAAAGTGAATTGCGAAATAACTGGGAATACTTCGGCTCCAGAATGGAATGCTAATATAATTTTAAAAAAATTTAAATAAAAGCAGAAAGATTGTTAATTATGTTCCTAACAAAATGTCTTCATAAAATGGTTTTAAAATTTATCTCAAATTACGAATTTGATAAAAAAACTTTATTTCATACTTAACCTTTTTCTACTAATTCGAAGATCATTTCGAAATTTGGTGAAAATCTGTGTACTGGAAGTGAAACCTTCCATGGAAGTTTCTCAAAATATTTGCAATGATGATCAAAAGTTAAGCATTTACAAAAAACGAAAAAATTAAAAAATTTAAAAACATTTGAAGATTAAATGTTCAACAATTTCGACCTTGTTGGTTTTCTCAAATTGAACCAGGAACGATGATTTTTGATTATGCCAACTATTTTACCAAAAAGGTTGGCCACAACATATTCACCCCTCCATTTTTTAAATTATTTTGTCTAATTATTGTTTTTATTAAAACTACTTGCACACTACTTAATATAATTAATTTCTTTCATAACGCTGTCAAAATGGTTCCTTGCAATAAGAAATCGCAATTCGGAATGACCGAAACACTCAGTTCTGTATACTTTACTTGGTGGGTATTTGAAATCAAATATATTTATTTTACGTTGGAGAATTCTTTAACAATAACCTTAACAAATGGTACAGTCGTAACAACGAATTCGTTTGGCTTTTGAAATACTTGGTTCAAACTCCAAAATTTTGGTTTCAAAATGGCGTTTCGTAAGCTAATTACGATCATGGGTCGACTGATATTCCATGTTACTAATATAAGCTGGCATGAAGCAACGTTGATATGTGGTATGTTTCTTTGCAAAATTACACTGTGCTAGTTGAAAAAAGTGGCAAGCTGAGCACCCAGGGGGTAAACCTAATCGCTTTCGACATGTTTTGGCTCTGAGTCAAAAATTTGTCAAAATATACACTCATTTTTATGTTGAAAGCTCTTGAGCCATTAAGATTTTCGTCTTGCTTTTTTCAGCGAAGTTGTTCTTATTATTCCGGCCAAATAATTGCAACCAGTGGGTTTTTTATACAAAATGTCATAAAGATCAATAGTAATTGAATTATTAAGATTTTCGTTATGCTTTCTTCAGCAAAAATTGTTGCGTAAGTCAAGACAAACAACTTTGCCGAACATATCAAGACCGAAAAACCACACCCACCATATATTTGTGTTTTACTTAGGCCAAGGTTAGGTATTCGAGTGGCTGCTTCCGCACGCTTAGACCAGTAGTGGTCCGTTGTGATACCACAGGGTCCTATTTCCCTTTTACTCCTGCTCAAAACCATTCGGAGCTACGTACCACAGTCCTCGAGATCTGAAAGGCTGGCCATACTGTACATGCCCAAATAGCTATGCCTTCTGTATGATAGTGCCGGACACGAGCATAGGTAGTTATCTAAAGTCTCTCCCTCCTCTTCGTTCTTGCAACTTCTACAAAATCATTCGTCTGTAGACCCAGCCTTCTCGTATGTTCCCCAAAAAGACAAGGTTTGTCAGTTTTGGCAAAAGCTTCTCACAGGAGACTTCGGCTCCTACCTTGCCGTCTAGAGAAACATGGGTCCACCTGTGCAGAGATCCGTATACACAGATAAGGCTAAATACAACTGTAGGTCGGCATACTTATACCAAATAGGACGCTCAGTTCAAATAAGATACAAAGAACACATCAATGACATAACTAAATTTTAAAAAAAGTACATAAAATCAAGTTTCGCACAACACAAAAAAACTGAGAATCATAGGTACACTAAATTCAATAAAAGCTTACCAATTTTTTACAGAATCAAAAAAGAACCGAAATTAGGCAGGTTAGAAAATCTTGGTATACATTTTGGGTACAGTTTGACTCATGAGTCATGAGACATTTGTATACTGTACGTATACAAATTTCTCATGAGTCATGAGTCAAATTGCGGCCAAAATTCACACCATATAACAACAGCATATAAACAGCTTCAAAATAAATTATGTAATAGTAGTAAAAAATGAGCCGAAGAAGAGAGATCTCGAAATCGATATTTCTAAAAACGTTAAAAAATTGGCACAATAAGTAAGAACTAAAAACTGCAATGATATCTGGTGACATAAATAATATGGATAGGTGTTTTAAACTCAAGTGCTTTTGTTATGTATAACGCCGCAAAATAAGTGATGGCCCCGCTGATTTATACCGACTATACTTTTCACAAAATGTTATTAGTGGTGTAAATTGGACGATGTCTTTTGTTTGTGCGGCATGCATTTTACATAGATGGCAAAATACTGGAGCCACAATGTCATTTGGTGTGACGATGATATGGATAAATTCACAAGAACATGATCCTGTTCAATGTTATGGGTGCATGAATTATATTCTCGGTATAAACAGAAAAAAATTGGTTCTTTGACATAAACTGCAACGAAAAAACTCAACTACCGCTGCCGCATTCAGATGGAATCCCTGTTCCGGACAGATTAAACCCAACTGAAGAATATTTTCCACCAACATTTGAATCTGATGAAACCGGAGAAACATCTGCATGAACATTTTGGCTCCAAATGTATGGAGCAGTAAATCGTCATCGTCATTTTACTAATTTTTTCAAATCACTTGAGAATAATTCACATTTCTGCACTGATATCCGTGGTGTGGTATCCACAATGCCCAATGCATATAATCCATTTGCGATTGTTTATCGATTCCTCCAAAAGCAGTTTGAAGGCAGTTTTCCTTCACGTTACCAACTCAAAAAATTCTATTCCAATTGTACTCACTTTTTAATTTAGATTTCGCGCGGAAAACCATTCGTCGAAATATTTGTTTTTCTATGTTGGTATGACTGTCAGTGACATCTGTGCCAAATGTCACATCAAAATAATCATTAGTGTTTAGTATACGCTTGTCTTTCTGAAGTACAAAAAGTGCATTCGGCGATTTTTACAATGAGTGAAATTATTCAACAAAGAAGTTCCATTAAATTTTGTGTGCGGAATCAATTTTGTGGTGCCGAAACGTTCAGAATGATACAAAAGGCCTTCGGTGATAATTATATGTCGCGAGCAAGTGTTTTTGATTGGTACAAATTGTTCAAAGAGGGTCGGGAACGTGTTGACGACGAACCACGTCTAGGACGGCCATCAACATCAACTGATGATCAACACGTTAATAAAATCAAGGAATTGGTGCTCGAGAATCGACGATTAACAGTCAGAGACCTTACTGACATCGTTGAAACATCGGAAAGATCAGTGAAAACCATTTTGAAAGATCATTTGGGCCTAAGAAAAGTAAAAACACGATTGGTTCCAAAATCACTCAATTGTTTGTAAAAACAGCGTCGCGTTGACGTCTGTGAATCAATGCTTTCCGACTACCAGCATGTCATGAAACGTATTATAACTGGCGATGAGTCTTGGATCTATGCTTACGACCCGGAAACAGACGATCAATCGGCCGAATATCGTGCCAAAGATGAGCCGAAGCCGAAGAAACCACGTCAAAGCAAATCAAAAATCAAGGTGATGTTGACAGTCTTCTTCGATTATCGAGATGTGGTGCACTCCAGCTATTCGTAAAAAGAGGTCGGAATTATGATAGCTCCGTGTCACTTCTCGCTGTTCAGCAAACTCAAACGACCGCTCCGGGGAAACCGTTTTGAGTCAATTGAAGACATTAAACGTGAATCGCTACGCGCATTGGAGGATATTCCGGAAATTGACTTTAACAACTGTTTCGAGGATTGAAAAAAAAAACGTTGGCACAAGTGTATTGAAGTCGGGGGGGGATTACTTTAAGTGGGACGAAATAGATTTGGAGAAATACATAAATAAATAATTTTAAAATTATGAACAAAGCCTTACTCTTTTTTGCCCACAGTATTATTTATCAATGAAAAAAGTCATTGATTTGATTAAATACAATGACCATCAATGGAAAGTTTGTGCAGATGTAAAACTGATAGCTCTTTTAAGAGGCATTCATTTGGGTTACATTAAAAACATGTGTTTTATGTACTTACGGAACACACGTTTTAAAGGCGACCAATACAACGAACAGAACTGGGCTTTACGTGAGAACATTAGATTGTGATACGACAACATCGTTGAGGATCCACTTGCGCCAAATGAAAAAATATTGCTACCACCACTTCAAGTTTGAAGTAGTGAACAAAATGCATTCATCGAATTACGTTGCATTGTTCCACGGTTAAGTGGAATGAAAATAAAAGAAGGTTGGTGTTTGAATCTATTGTAAATGAATTTTCATTTCGCACCTTTTTTTTTTTACAAGAATACTTTATGGACCAAATATTCGACGTTTGATGACCAATGATGCATTTGAATATGCTCTCAGTGAACGAGAGCTTGTGGCATGAAAATGTGTAAAAGAAGTTACTAAGAATGTTCTCAGAATTAATCGATCCGATGATTGGCGCAAATATATTGAAAATATGCTGATCGCTTTTCATAATATAAACGTTCGAATGTCATTCAAAATACAATTTTTGCATTGTCATGTGGAAATATTCGCCGAACAATCACCAGCCGAATCCGATGAACACGGCGGGCGTTTCACCAAGTGACGGCAAGGCTCGAACATTCGTGTAGCGGCAAAAAGCTACCTGCACTCTTGGGTGACATTTGTTGGAATTTGCAAGAGGAAGATGATTCCGAAGACGACACGAACGAATCAGAAAATTAAAATTAAAAAAGTTAAGAAAAACCACCATAAAATCAACTGAATCGATTTAATTTTCTTTTAAATAGTTTCTATATTTGTCGATGCGATGTTTATTCGATCGAGTTAAATTCAATAAATGGACAAAAAAATGATAAAAAAGTGTTTTTCAACGAAATGAAAAAAAAAAGAAAAATAACACAAAAATGTGAATGTAGATGTGGTTTTTCGGTCATGATATGTTCGGCAAAGTTGTTTGTCTTAGCTTGCGCAACAACTTTGCTGAAGAAAGCATAACGAAAATTTGAATGGCTCAAGAGCTATCAACGTGAAAATGAGTGTATATTTTGACAAATTTTTGACTCAGAGCCAAAACATGTCGAAAACGATATCTGAAAAATGGGAACTTACTTTGAAATGGGACTAGCACTATTGAATTCAGCATACTTGAACTAGGTTTATCTCCTGGGTGTCTAGCTTGTCACAAAAAAAAGTTTGCGATTCAGGCACAGTGTTATTAACCATTTTTGGAAAAACAAATCTTTCACCAGACACCTTGTACTCGCAGATTGTGGAATATAATCATATGGTTGCAGATTATTTTACACGTGCAGGACCACCACTAATACTACAATGTCTTTTATACACCAAATCATAATGTGTTGATTGTTATACGTGTTTCGTATGTTCTACTTTAAAAGTAGTTCCGGGTTAAAATGAATTCATAAGCAAAGTGTTCCTAGGTTAAATGTAGTAATCTCTCCAAAGAGCATTCATATAATGATAACGTAATTAAGTCACATTCTGTACAAATAATATACAGATAACTCAGTTAATCGTAATTGGTTTTAAAATGCATGTTACTGATCACATTATCTGCTAACAATTGTTGCCCTCTGACTTTAAACTGTTCATATCGAATTCATTTTAACCACTATAATACTAAACTAAAATATAAACAAACCAATATGCTAATTATGATAATTGATAATAATTATAATTTTTTGTTTTGTTTGCATTAAACATTAAATTCGATTTTTTCGATTATTTGGTAAAAAAAAAAATACAAATCTGAATATCTGCCGATTAAATTGTTGGCTTAGATTAACATTAATTCATATAATCAATTATGTACGTGATTTGATTCAATTTTGTTTACAATTAGAGATAATGGCAGAATGCCTATGTATAGTTTACCACGGCCTAGAAATATTTTCATTGTGTTTTTATCGATCGATGTTCCTTACTTGACACACCGTACAATATTGTACGAGTGTTTATCGTCGAGTATTTTTTTGGTGTTTGGTAAGCTAATATGTTTGTTTTGTGGTTTTGTACAAATTTATTATCAGTTTAACATTATTTTGATAACACACAGTCATTATACAAACGTTATGAGATAAAAAAGGTGTTAAAAATGTGCCTGCTGTATTATACAAGGTGCGCGTATTTCTAAAAAATTTGCGATATTTACTTAATCTGGTTTTGGTAAAGTTTATTATTTATCCAACTTTTATGTTAGATTATTGCGCAATATAAAACGTGATAGTGACACTAGCAAATGAAATTCATATTAAGCAGTTTCTATGTTGTCCGACCTTAACCCTAATTTAGGGTACGGGTAATTTTTCTCACTACAAAGGATGCGATGAATCTGTCGCACTCATATACAGTATTTTACATAAATTTGGCAAAAATAAAAAGAACACGGCAACTTTTTAAAACAATTCAGTATTTATTTGAGCAATGCTACCCAAATAGGGTTTTCCAATAGGAATGATATGATTTTTAAGTGACGTTTCGGCCATTTGTAATATGTCATGATCTGTCATTTTTTGTTTCATTGTATTCAGTAATGTTTACAATTTCATCATGGTGAGATATACGCAAGAACAACATTTACAAATTGCAATTACAAACGATAACGATTTTTTTAAGAAAATCATCTTCTCCGATGAGGCTCACTTTCATCTGAGTGGTGCGGTAAATAAACAAAACTGTCGATTCTGGTGCGAAGAAAATCCACAAATTATTCATGAAAAACCCTTACATTCACCTAAATTGACAGTTTGGTGTGGTTTTTGGTCTGGTGGAGTCATCGGTCCGTATTTTTTTTCGAAATTAAGCTGGTAACACCGTTACTATCAATGGAGATCGGTATAGATCGATGATAACCAACTTTTTATGGCCGAAATTGGAAGAAGTTGATTTTGACAATATTTGGTTCCAACAAGACGGGGCTACGTGCCACACAGCAAGTGAAACAATTGAATTATTGCGAGAAAAGTTTGGATCATATCACTCTTATTGGAAAACCCTATACATTCATTTAACTTACAAAATAACAACAATAATTACTAATTGATGCAATTATTGCAGATAATGACTTTATCTGAGTGGTCAGTACAGACATTTTTCGAGTAGCTGCTGCATATTTATTTATTCAAAAGTCGAATTTCAGGAGGACAAATATAGCATCTACTTTTTTTTTAAATGTCACATTTAGTTTTATGTGAAATTTCAATATTTTGATCCGCACTGGTGCCAGGTAATACATACTAATAGCTTGCGACGGTTATTTTGTTCCGTGGCGTTTCATTCAGGATACAAAGTTATCCGAATCACCTTTGATGCTATTCCTGCTACATCCAACATATTAAGAAATTGAACAATGCCAGGCCAACGGTTTGTTTTCCTTTTCACAGAAAAAGAATGACACATCTGGTCCAGAGTGTCGACTACTTCTTTTGTACTATTGTAGTACAGATTAATCTCAGATTTGTTTCTATTATTTTCACTACGGTCCTCCATCCGTCTCGATCCATCGCTGTCGCTCTCCACTCTCGAGATGCGATATGCGTAGGTCCGAAACAGGTCAACTCGGCGAAACCAACTCGGCGACGGACAACTCGGCGACGGACAACTCGGCGACGGACAACTCGTCGACGGACAACTCGACGATGGTCAACTCGGCGACAGACAACTCGGCGGCGGACAACTCGGCGACGGTCAACTCGGCGACGGTCAACTCGGCGATGGACAACTTGGCGACGGGAAAAAATTTAAAACAATCAAAAATGGAGATAAAAATGAACTAATTGCGGGATGCAAATAATTTACGTCATGAATGTCCACTTAAACGATGAAGGAGCGGATTACAGAATCTAGAGCAAAGTTATCAACTATGATTGTCGGAGCATAATCGAATACCTTCGCGGAATATGGTACAACTATAACATGGAGTGAAATTTAGCTATATCAATGGCAATTCAGAAAAATAATTTATCTTACTACCTAAGATAAATGCTTTTTCTAAATTGCCACAGACACATATACATACATACATTTCATTCATACATATGTAAAATCTAGCATCTGCGCCCTATCATCAGCCCAATATCGATAATGGATGACATCGTATTATGTCATATTACTGCAACGTTGAATAAGAAGGGCTCGTCACAATTGTGCATGTCCGCTATATTTGTTCATGTTTCTCGCACTTCTGGCGGTAATACTTCTATCCTTCATATCTCAGCTTATGATTACACTGAGTTACAATTGGCGCCGTGTATTGGTGCGATTGTGGGCCCGTTAAATTCATTTGCACTAGCTAGTCACCTATATATCTGAAATATTGAATCCATTAGCTAAATCGCAAAAATTGTTGACCATCGCCGAGTTGGTCGTCGCCGAGCTGACCGTCGCCGAGTTGGTCGTTGCCGAGTTTACATCGCCGAGTTGACCATCGCCGAGTTGTCCATCGCCGAGTTGTCCATCGCCGAGTTGGTTTCGCCGAGTTGTCGCGTACCGCGTAGGTCTTGTTCGACATCGTCTCGTCAGCGCAATCGGATTATTTCTCTATGACGCACTCCGGCTGGTTGTTGATGGTACACTTTATTGATCAGCCGTTGTTGTGGAGAGGTTGAAACATGGCCGAGCCAACTAACTCGGTTAGATTTAATGATCCGATGATATTGCTACCTCAAAGAAGTTGCTTTATTTTGTGGTTCATACGAATCCGATAGTCGTTGTTCGCAACTTTAATTGGAGCAAAGATTGAACAAATGGCCTTCCTTTCGAAGGCAGATAACAGTCTACAATCGTTAGAGGTCATGGTTCAGCTCTCGCTTTATGCGAACTCGCACGCTTGCGATAGATGTTTTGATCTCAATGATTTTGATTGGGCGTATAAAACTCGTTGTCCATTCATCGATGCATAACTGACCCAAGATATTTAAGGTTTTCGACGCTATTAAAATTATGGTTGCCAATTCCGAGATTTGCGATAGGTTCCTGGTTCCTGGGTGTTGCTAAAAATTTGGTTTTACTACTACTGTTCATCTCCAAACCAAGTCTTCTTGCGCAGCGATCGAGCGGTATGAAACTGTCCGTGATATCGTTAGGTCTTCGGCCAAGAAGCACGATATCATCTGCATATCCAATAATTTGGCCTGATTTATTAAATACACAGTAAAAAATTTTGTTGGAATTTTACTGCAATAAACGTTGGCACAACATTTGCCAACGTTTAATGTTGTACAAAAAAGCCGAAGAGTAATTTTACACTTCTATTAGTAATTATGCTTGATCGGCAAGGAAAATTACACAAATGTTTAAACACACTAATGGTAAAATAAAAAGCTAATTAAAGAATTTACGTTTCGATTTTACTATTTGCCCGAATAATAAATTCGCACAATGCAAAATTACTATGCTAGTATGAGTAATATTAATATGCGGAAGTAATAGCTAGTAAAATTACATGGTTTTGTAGGTATTACTATTTTATTTTTAATATTTGTGTATTTTTGCAAAGAAATAATTTCCTTACAACATAAATGTTGTAAAAAAAATATGTAAAATTACACATTTTTTTTACTGTGTATACAGCGCGAAGTTTCAATGTTGCTTTTTCAACAACTCATGCGCCAAATTAAACAGCAAAGGCACCAGTGCATTTCCCTGTCGAACATTAGATGTTATTTCCAAAGAGTCTGATACCGTTACTTCAATTAAGATTCAGACCCAGACATTGTTAATTTATAATCTACACAGAGAAACGAGTTTCTATGGAATTTCTAGGCATATGAGCGCGGCCCATAGGTTCTTGCGGTTTGTACTGTCATATGCCTGTTGGAAGTTTACATATAGTAGTTTATATGTAGTACTACCAACATTTTGCCAAAATCATCCTCATGATAAAACACCGGTCAGTGGCCGATCGGTTGGGACGAAAACCACATTGATAGACGTCAATGACGTTTTCGGCGAAAGGGATCAGTCTGGCAACTACAACATTAGCCAACATTTTCTAAGCGCAGATATGATGAGATCGTATAGATTTATTTGTTGCAAGAGTAGTGCCTCCGAGCTTTATCAATTCTGCGGGGATTCCATCGAGGCCGGGTGCCTTTCCATTTTTCAATCTACTAATAGCTGCATCTATTTGCTTAACTGTGGGATATTCGTCAAAAACCTCTTCACCTGAAGGAGCTATTGCTATAATGAGGGTCACTTCGTCATTCCGATTTAGCAGATTTTGAAAGTAGGTTTGCCATACTGTAAGAACCGCGGCCACATTTATTCTCAGCTCTCCATTTCCGTCTTTGATGCCGGTACTACTTGGGTAGAAGTCTTTAGTTAAATTCTTGGCGTTAGCAAAACATTCCCTTGAATTTCCTAGTTCCGATTGTAAATTGGTTTTTTCAATGATCGCTTCTAGTGTTGTGAGCCAAACATTTTTACGAAGCTCGTTTATTTTCGTCGACCCACATTTATCATCGAACCAATAATTGCGGGACCTCGGAGGTCTTCTTCCGATAATATTTTGCGCTGCGCTGGTTATGGCTGATAGTATAGCGTGCCACTACTGATCCTGACAGCTGATTAGTAACTCTGCAGTGAAGCTTGGTCTTTTAAAGAATCGATATTCCATCAAACGGTCTTGTGTGCTTGTCTATTGAACGTAGATGACAGTTTGCACTTATATTTGTATATGACAAGCACATGAACTCCGTCCATGTCTCTACCTCTGTAAGATCTAACGTCGGATATGCTGGTGGAGTGACTCCTCGATACCATGATGTAATCGATTTTGTTTTCCGTTCTTCCATTAATCGGTATCCACAACTTTGTGGATTCTCTTATGAAAGAAAAACGTACTTGACACAACTAAGTGTAATGTAATATGTAGAAAAAATAATATGTGGGATGCCTGAACCAAGAATGTCCATTCATGTTGTATAGAACGGTGTTGTCCCCAAGTAATAAACCAAGGAAAACAGAACTTCATATGATTGGAAGGAAACTTCTTGTTTTACAGAAGGGCTCGGAAGTCAATTTATGCGAAAATACCTGAAGGTAGAAAGGTAATAATTGGAGACAACCTTGCATTCCATTTCACAATCATGGCACTACACCTTTGTGAAGAGCACAACATTGCGATTGTATGTATACCACCAAACTCTAAGCAAATAAGCCAACTGTTAGATGTTGCCTTCTTTAGATCGTTTAAAAATTCATGGTGAACAGTATTGGTTGGATAAAAATGAATAACAATGGAAGATCAACAACACTCCAAAAAGATGTTTCCTTATCTATTGAGTAAGATATTGAAGATAATGAATAATATAGAAATGATTTACAATGAAAAAAGTTCCGGGGTCTATAAATTTGAAAAGCGGATTTAGTGCCACTGGGGTCCTTTTAATACCCAAAAAGTATTTGATACAATTCTAAGTAGTTTGTTCGTGTGCTTTCTAAAAACACAACGGTTTGCATCAAACCCCGCATTGCAATCAAAAAAAGAAAAATGATGTTGTTCCAGGTAAAAATGTTATCAGTTTAACCAGTACCAGAAAGTAGCGATTATTAAGATCAACAGGTTTCTGACCTAGATATGGACGTGTCAAAAGAAGTAGAACCTCAAATAGATCCAGAATATATTGAAGCGGTACCTCAAAATGTTTATGATTGGTACTTTTGTTTTGGCCAAGTTCATTTCAGGAATACGAAAATCAGTTCGGTGTCATTTTCATGAATTTTATCGAAATTTCTGTATTTTACTTCCGTAAAATGGGCGATCAAAGACACCTTCACAAGAAGAATATGGAATATCTTAGAAGTCTGTTGCCGATTTCAAAATCGGTCCAACATTGATATAGCTTATAACGCAAAGAACATTTGTATCAAAGATGTCCCAAATATTGTTTTAATTTGGTCACCTTCAGGCACGTTAAAATCCTCGAAAATCAAGTGCATTTTAATATTTTTTCTATAAATTTCACCCCATTATACGGTACTGCCCGGCATATCGAAAACATGGAAAGCTGCTGCTCAACTCAAGAGGCTCAAATCTAGATAAAATCACTCTATTGTTGAACGAGCTCACAGAATAACAAATGTCATTGAGCATGTACTTGAGAACAAGAGAATATGCTATTCTCCTAGATCTAGCTTAAGCTTTCGACAAAGAATGGCACAAAGGGCTTGAATTTAAACTGCATCTAGACCTGTCTAAGATCAATGTACAAATGAAACAATGCTTTCAACATGAAGTACTTCAAGGGATTGTGAATGCTCATTGGTACATTAGGAACGACAACATTCATAGGGACCTTACAATGGAATATGTCACCGAGGAAATGAAGGAACAAGCAAGAACACACGTACAGCGATTATCTCGCAATGATGTGGCACGATGGCTATCGTTTTGTTACCCTATCTTGCTGCAATTATTACACGCGTGTAAGAAATTCAGATTGCGATAACAGTAAATTGGTAGTCATTAAATTTAATAATTGCAAAAAAAAATTAATTTTCCTTATTATTTTATCATTGGCAAGAATCAAATGTAAAAATAAGTATACGAGTATTTGACCATTATCAATGCAATAATTCGTGGAAGTTTATCTTCTTCTTGAAGCGTCACAAAAATTAATTCCAATATAAATATTTACATTATATAATCTAATAAAAATTATTAGTACGAGCGTGCGTTTTCTTGAGATCGAGTTGAAGATAATATGAGTATTTATGGCACCGCACATTTTTCTAAATTATAATACGATCATGTATAACGTTATATCATGTACTTGAAAATGTAAACAAATTTGTTAAAAATAGCCAATTTGTTGTCCATGGTCTTACATAATTAACTTATTGTTATAATAAAAATAAATTGGTCGCCTCTTTCATATATAGTGCCCTCCGCGAAAGATAAAAATCTTTTTAATTAACAAGAAAAAAAATTTGCTTAATTCGTACATCATACGCACATTGGATTGGAACATAATCTCGATGAATCATACATAAACATAAATATTTGTAATGAATTAGTAATTCGTAGATAAGAACTTCTTCTTACCGAATCCAAAATTGATGATAAAGTTTAATTAATTTTTATTTTAGAACGTGAGCATAGTTATGGTAAATAAAAACAATTTTTTTAAAATTCGTCTCGCGTGAAGTGATTTTTAAGAATGATGTATGATCTGGCCAAACGTTGACAAAATTTGTACCGGGAAGCAGTTTTTTGATTATTATAAATAATTAGAGTTGTTAAGAAACTGTAGAACAGTGGCTCACAATTGTTGGTTCAATTCATAATAATAACCCAATTTGTTTACAAAAATTTAAAGGCTCTAATGACGTTTGGTTTAAATCTTTTAATTGGAAGATGCATTTCCGCAAGTATTTTGCAATCCATTTTTTCCAACAGTGGCACCGAGTATAAGAGGGTGAATTAAGTCTATATGTTTCTTCTCTGGATTGTTTGAACTAGGCCTACTAGTGCATACTCCCATTTTTGTTAATCTATTGGTCATCGCTGTTTTGTTCGCTATCTTAATATGCAGACGATTATTCGAATAATGGTTTGAAGTTATGAGTGTTTGTTGATTGACCGATAAACTGGTAACTCATTCCGCACAATGATTTTTGCTTCTAAAGACTCTGCTCGTTCCACCATCTGTTCAATGACCCTAATAGTGTATGTTACTGATAGTTTCTACCTTCCAACTGTATGGTGGGTTTTAAATCTATGTCAGTATTATCATGGAGTAGTCCCTAAAGTTATTTGGATAATGTTCATTTATAGTACTTTAGTTACTTGTTGCACTATTCGACTTAGCAAAAGTGTTTCGTATAGTTTTTTAACGAGAGATGGGTAGTTTGAACTGTTTTAGAGCTTGTAGCCACCGCAAAATTTGTGTAGCCCTTTGATAAAGTTACTATTAACAGAATATTTAAGATATTGAGGTTTCTAAATGGATTGGCTATCGTTCAAGTCCTTCTTCAGTTGATCCCATTTCTAGGTGAAATCGGCATGTATGAGGTGATCCTAACATCGTCTCTACCCTCATAAGGTTTAATACATACATTATTTTACAATAAATGGTTGACGATGCTCACTATTTTCTTCAGTGCATGTAAGATCTCCACGGTTATTTTTTTAACTCGCCAGAAACAGATCAATCGGAGCTGGACCCTCAAATTCTGATTCTACCCAGACCAAATTACTCATTACTTCATACTTGTCAGCACCTCTTTTACTCCTTATTCCTCACCATCCTCCTTCCTCCCTTACTCCTTACTTGTCACCAAAATTTCGTGCAATAGGTAGCTCGAATACATTCCTTGTCATCCGTGGTAACAAGTAAATATTTGTTATTAATTTATATGGTGAACAAAAATAGAGTTTAATGCAAATATTTACATAGTTTGCCGAATTTTTATAGGTGGCAGCTATTCCCGAAATCTGTAGTGTTGTGTGTTATAATGCCAGGCCGGGACATTCAATTGCTGCTTCCGGAGCTTTGATATGTAAAGACTCATACGTAGGTCTGAATTCAACTGTAGGAGCAGATCTTTACAATGGCGGTTGTCAGTAATGTAGTTTGACTGTGTGACTGACCCAAAACTTTAGTGTTATGCAAAATAAAATAGGTGCAGATCCTATAATCCATCCCACATTTTTGTTTTGTGTTCGATTCGGGCTTCGAATGGGATGTTAACTGGGAAATGTTGATTTTATACATCAACTCACCATATCTACTCACCTCTACTACATCAACCACCATATCATGGAGACATTTAATACTAGGAGCTAATGCCTGTTGGGATTGCAAGGTTGTTAATTCAAGGTAAAATCAATTATCTTAGACATATTGCATTGCAAAAAAAGTATAAGTGCTGGAATGTGCAGGGTATAGACAAAAATATTTGAAGTTCATTTTGTAATGTAATCGTATTTTTTAACAAACAAATACAATTTTATCTGTTTTCATCGCACAAACCGAATTCCATTATAATAGCTTGAGGGACTTAGTTTCGTATATTCAATACATAAATAATATACAGATCGCCCTTTTTTTAGTTCCATTTAAATAGTAATTGTCCACAGTCTCATGAAGTTAAATAGTGCAACATAGCGCTACTTGCTGGCACTGGAAGACGATTCTTGTCAATTCATTGGTCGAGCCGAAAAAATAACGTTGTCCTTATAGAAGGACCTCTAAGCAAATGTTATTTGATTGTACTGGAAAACCCCCTCATACATTTTTAATACAATAAATCCCCTTAAATAAATTTTCTAGGAGTAGGAACTCATCGTAAATTTTTTTCTTCATAATTTTGTAAGTTAAAAAATAATTAGAAATGAGATCTGGGTCCCACAGGAGGACCTTTTGAAAAACTTCTCTCGAAATCAAGACTATTACTTTCACTCAAACACTCTCATTTGCCAATGCTTATCAATATCTTTCATGCCGAAAAAATATTCGAAAAATCATCTATTTTTTCTGATATTATCACGCATCCCCATCACTTACCAGTACTTGAAAAATTTCCATCCTTACCCATTAATATTAAAATTATTATATGCGAGCTAATTTAGAAAAATAAACCCGGACCTCAGAGATCAGCCATTTACGCAAGATGTGAAACTCCTTTCAGCGAGCCCTTCCTGGCAATTCATGGCCTGTTAGAATGGCCAACTGTATCCAACATATCGAAAAGCTAATTGGTGGCTATATGGTATCTGACTACATTGGCTAACATAACGAAAACATTGATCGTGCGATATAAGTGAGAAATAATTGATTTCACGACAATAGGCATTATAATTAGTTTTTCAATTTCAAAAATGTTATTGTTGTTTATTTTAATTCAGTTTTAGGCGGGGTTGTTAAACTACACTTCGGTATTTGTAAGTACATTGTAAAAAAGCAGCAAAAGTGTGGATCATAGATTCCAATTAAGCAGCAAATGTATTTTTTTTTAAATTAGTACTAAAAACAAACAATGACGTAAAATATAGTAGTGAGTCCTAAAATAGAATTGGGACATAATTAAAAAAAATGATTTATAATGCATTTATGATGCGGCAAAACTATAAAAATAGTTTATACGACTGCAAATGAGCTTTTACATTTGTTTTTTTAGACTGTACGATCCCTGATCACTTCTCAATGGTTTGAGTCATCGAAACAATAAACTTCGAAATTAACATATTCGTTTTTAATTCGTTGAATATTCGTTTCTCGCAAATGCAAAAGTGAACTCACATACCAAAAAACCACGAAAGAATAGGAATTTGGTTTTAAATCGCGTATTGGTATTTATTACTCCAGGAATATGTTGAATATGAAGAAATTTGGTTTTTGTGCCTTCTGTTCATGATGGTGACAGGGGTCGTAAACATACAGACAGCTGATTTTTATAAGGCTTATGAATCTAGAGGTCTAAAGGAAGTTATGCATATTTTCAAGTAAAGCACGACTGCAGAAATGCACCTTCCTATATTTTTAATATCGAATAGCTCAACTTTGGCATTTAGAAAGTGTTTGATATGCTAACATTAATTTTTGTAATTTGCCACATTAACATAAAATTTGTGAACTTCATTCATCAAATTTTGGGAATGTTGAATGCAACTCGGATGTTTGTTGCCTGATTCTGATCAAATTTCGAAGTAAAGGTAACACGGCTTCTATCAGCACATCCAAGTTTAAACAGAATCAGCCAAGAAATACCTGAGTTCCCTTCACTATTGCCAAAGTTTTTTGAAAAAGTTCCCAAAGTACAAATTCATGTGGTTAAATGTCGCCAATTTGATAATTTGGTAATTTTTGAAATTTTGAAAAGTTGCATTTATTCGTTTTATCTTCCGGTGACTCTAATTATTGTTTAACGTACACTTGAAATTTGATCATGTTGCATGAAAACGAGTACATTTTAGCCTCCTACTAAATTCTAACTTAACGCACTCTCGTTCTTTGTTAGCATTTTGTATAATTGTGCTCATTTTTATAATGCTAGTCATTTGCTGTTCGAATGGTAGGATGAGCGCTTCATCCTCCGGAGTTCCTTTAAATGTTGAAACTGCCTATCCATCAGTTGTTGTTCCTATATCCGTCATAATCTCTGAGGTAATAAAATATGATACTAGTTTTGTTCGAGCCAAAGGATACATTTCAGCTACTTCCTCGCAGTAAAATCCTGGTTAATGATTGAGCTATTTAAGGCTGTGTTCTGTTATATTTACCCAATCCGCCATAGTTGCATTTATAATAAGCTCATCAGACAGACGGACTACAAAACAAGGCTTGACATCAATTTTCTTGACTGGTTTCTGGTTTTTCTGTGTCTTGTTTCGCGAATCTTCCGGAGTCGTAGTTGCTGTCGTAGTGATTTATAGATTGTTTGAACTGAGAACTATTCGGAAGTGCATCATTACCAATTTTAACGAAGTTTATAGATAATGTACTGATCATTTAAAGAACTTAGTTTTGGGTTTTCAAAGTAACGAATCTAGATGGTTCGTCTTGCTTGGAATTGGTTTCTATTACTCTCGAAATATACATTTGTTTGGTGATATATCCTCCCTTATAAGAACTAATAGTTTTTTTTATTTTATCATGTTTTTTTGTTCTGCACAATAGTTAGTTTTAGCTAAACATTTCCTAAAAATCCCTATGCTTCTTGATGGTTAGTTGCCATCATGATAAAAGTTTGGATGAAATGCCATTGTATACCGGGATTTTACAATTTAATTGCACTTTCAATAAAATGGTTATAGGTGGTCTACATATATTTGTTAGCAGCAACAAAAATTGTGGCGTTATCGGCATATGAATTTGTAGGATTACATCGTCGTCCGCTGCCTTTGGGCATTCTAAATCTTATGGGTCAAACAGAATATATTCCAGTGTTTGTGAATGGTTACCCTTGGTGATGGCAGACTGCCCATTAAATGAGTCGCACTACTTATATAAATTCGGAATCACTTCAGGTATTGACGATTATGTTGTATAGTAGCTCATATCCAATATTGCTTTCTTGCAAAGGCAAGTATTAGGTTCGTGCCTCCATGAAGTGTACTTTTGTGTGCCCAATTGAAGATGAGGCTCGTAAAACGACATTTAAAGGTGCGATACTTAAAGGTAGTATTTCCAAGCGTTTATATCGATTCAACTTCGTTATTAAAGACGTACGTTTATTCTTCAGCGATTACCTCTAATAGGAAGTTGTTATTCAATATACCCATTTTCTCAGCTCAAAACTGCGGAAGTCAAGCAGTTTAAGTTTTCAAAGTTGTTGCTGGCATTGTATTACATCTTCTATCCTAAAGGGAATATCATTAACATAAGATGAAAAATTCGTGAAATCACAAATTTTTGTAAGTCATGTTTTAATTTTATGATTTTTATGTTTTGAATGTGTAGCCTTGATTGAAAAAAAAAATTAGAAATACTTTAATATTTTTTGTTGTTGTTGTGTTAAAGATACAGGGTGTCAAAATTTGAGAAAAATGATAATCATGGTATTGTATTTATCGCAATAAAACGAAAAATAATTGTCCGATAATTATGATTTTGGGCTCATGTTAAAGGTAAGTTAATAAGGATTTCTAAAAAAATATAAAAATAGTATATTGTTTAAACCCTTCTTCTCTAAATTTCCCGCCAAAATGTTCTTTTTGAATTTTCTCAAAAAACTATTTTTTTTTTTTTTTTTTTTTTTTCTAGAATTCGATAAATAATATTTTACAACATATCAAAAAACTAGAATACCGTTATTTTTTGTTTTCTTGCAAAAATCGTTTTAGTAAGAGAAGCATTTCATTTTTATATGGAAAAACTGTATTTCAGTGGATATTTCTCAATGTTTTGAAATTGTTTACAAAAAGGATAGTTCAGTTAAATTATTAACACTAGGTATACCGACAATTTGACCATACCTATTTCTACCGACACCAGTCAAATGACTGGTTTTAGAAAAAATGGTTAGTAGGGTTTCCGGTCTTAATGTATTTTAAAAAAATGATAAATTACTTCAATTAAGTTAATTGTAATATATTAGATTAATTATAACTATATTTATTAGTTAATTGAACATAATAAGTAGTAAAAAAAATAAGGTGAAGTAGTAAATTGAAAATATAAATTTTAAAACCAGTCATTTTGACTGGTGTGGTAAATCTAGTGTTAATATTTATTATTCAAATTTAATTACATATATTTAAAATTTCAAACCCAAATTCTTTGATTCATCATCCTGATACATCGTCTTATATCCTTCGTAGCACTCTTTCAATGTACACATCATTAGCCGCTTTTGAACTTTAACTTTATCGACTGTTAAACAATCGTTTTTGCCTGGCATTATCCGACTAACATCATCATCAGTATAATAAGATAATACTGCTTGCTTCAGCTCATCACTTATTCGCTTTCCTACTTTAGCTGCTGGACGACTTAGTGGACCATTCTTGTCTCGTAGATCTTTAGCGGTTCGCACCATATGTTGCGTTGCCTTGAACTCATTCTGGATTTTTTGAATGGTTAATGATTTTGGCAATATAGTAAGTAGCTGAATCTTATCACTGGTTTTCTCCAGTTCTTCGAATTTAGCTTTTAGATCACCAATCAATTCATCATATAATGCAATCTTCCTTTGATCTTCGGTACTGATTCGAAAGCGGCACGATTGCCGGAACCAAAGATGTTGATGGTGTTATTGAAGCTAAATCTATTACTTCTTGCTGCTGATGTTTGGCCTGGCTTCTAACGTACTCGGATATATAGGAGACTTTCCAAGAAAGGGTAACACTTCATTCATTTTTTCCAAAACGGACACATTTTTAAATAACACTTTTCACTATCACTGCTATTATCGTTATCGGCTATTTGCGGTGTTAGAGGTGATGTTGTTGATGGTCCCGCAACTGGTGACAACTGTGATTCTATTTTTCGTCGTTTGCAGGTAATATTTATATAGCACGTTGAACAGAGATACAAATTATCTTGATTCTCAACTGATTGTGGCATAAATTGCTTAACATAATCCGTAACTCGTTTTAGTTTACTCGAACACTTTGAATCGTGATATGGTTTACAACACTTTCGAAATGTATCCATTATCAAATTTAGCGCACTATAGTACTTATTTATCCACTTAAACTTACACTCAGTTTAACACACTGTTACTTTTTCAAATTTTCAAAAATCTTACTCCTTATTTAAAATGTTGTCTACAATTCACAATGTCAACTAATCAAAAATTTTAATTTTTACTCCTATTTATATCAACACGTCAAGTAAAAATAATCCACCCTCAATAAAAAAGGGGGAAACAACATTTTATTTAGTCTTTTATAAAATAACCCAAAAAAAAGAAAAGGAATTTATGGTACTACGACTAACCAAACGATATAAACCAGGGGGTGGCACCTCATAATTCTGTGACTCATACTTAAATATGACGCAAAATTGTACAAAAAATAAAATACAAAACACACAAATTAAGTGAACTACCACTTTTGTAAACAATTTCAAAACACTGAGAAATATCTATATAGCTTTCCATATAAAAATGAAATACTTCTCTTACTAAAACGATTTTTGCAAGAAAACAAAAAATAACGGTATTCTAGTTTTTTGATATGTTGTAAAATATTAATTATCGAATTCTAGAAAAAAAAAAAAAAAAAAAAAAATAGTTTTTTGAGAAAATTCAAAAAGAACATTTTGGCGGGAAATTTAGAGAAGAAGGATTTAAACAATATTCTATTTTTATATTTTTTTTGAAATCCTTATTAACTTACCTTTAACATGAGCCCACAATCATAATTATCGGACAATTATTTTTCTTTTTATTGCGATAAATACAATACCCTTGACACCCTGTATCTTTAACAACAACAAGAACCAAAAAAAATTAAGTGTCTCAAAATGTTTGTTTTAATCAAGGCTACATATTCAAAACATAAAAATCATAAAATTAAAACATGACTTATGGCTCCATAGAGTGAATTTGTGATTTCACGAATTTTTCATCATAAGAATCCATCAATAAAATCTGTGAAGCAATTGAAAAAGATTTTTGCTCATTTGTAAAGCGAGTTGTTTCATGGTTCTTATGGCCTGATAAGCAGAAGAAGATGTAGCATAAGTAATTGTCCGTAGCTTGCACTTTTAGATTTGTGCTTGTGGACCACTTCTCCACACTAGGAGGTTTTGTTATATTTTGTTAACCAGGATTTACCTTTTTCATTTGTATCTCGCGTTGTTTCTGCGTATTCTTCAGATTTGGTACCGTTTTCCTGCAAGTTTGATCATAAGCGACCAATGCATACTATAAATCTATTAAAACGGGTTCGTCGCATGGTTAGGAATGTCAATTTAAAATCCAATTGGAGAAATTGCTAAAATCTTGTGGAAGGAAATAATAATCTTGTTTTCAAAATCACGAAACTTCAAAATTTCAAAAACCATTGTTAGACTCATTACAATTGACTCATTTTCGCCTCATAGACAGAAAATACTATAAGCTGTCGCAAAATGTAGACGAGATTCCGTGGACATCTCTGGCAATGGCAGTACAAGCGATCGGCGGTATAAAAATCATAAGTTTTTTGTCCAGGACTTGTAAATATATTTCGGTCTTTTTTATTAGACTTGAAATAGTTATCAAAATTGTGAAGTTTCTAATATCTTTAAAACATAGTAAAACCCATCATAATTTTATCCTATTCACTATAGACCCAGTAGATTGGATGATCTATTTGAAAATGTTAGTGAAACCCCGTGGACATCTCCAAAATTGGCTGGAATATTATTTGAAACCCGTCAAAAATGCTCAATTTCTAAATATAATTTTCAATAGAACGAAACTCAAAAATATACTTTACTTAAAGATCTTCTAGATTCAACGGCACAACATTTAGAATTAGTTCAATTTTATAATTTTATTTTGAAAATAAATTCCAATAGCAAAAATAATAAATTTAAAAGTGTAATTTTTTATTAATTTTTTTAGCACAAACTTCACTATCATTTTTGATTGTCCAGTTATTTTGCTAACACTAAAATTTAACTAAAATTGAGAAACTATGGAACTGGTTTTTATTCTAGTCAAACTAGACCGAGACCTTTTTCTTCTTGTTCGCTGGAGCAACATTCCGTGAAGTTATTTGACTTCCATAACAATTAGGCTCTTCCAGATAACTCTGTATGTAATGGAAGAGTTGCAGACACGATAACCAAGAGCTTGAAGGTCGGCCTATTTCAGTGCTCATGGTCATGGTCTTCATTATCGGTCCTGTTAATCACAGCACGGACCAGATGTCACCTGTATCGTCTTCGTTCTTCGTTCAAGCTGATGCCTAAATAACGTCTTATTGACTTACATTGACTCAAATCGTGTAAATATTTAAATTGGCATTAACACCCTCTAATCATGTCAAGATAAATTTGTCATCAAGCCAATTATTATGCGCCCGCTAATAATTCATTCAAATAAACTAAATTGCCTGTATAATATCATAATACAATCGACGATGCAATATTCATTATGGTTTAGAATGATATCATAGATACATGTGAATACGTAATAAAATTCGAATCTTAAAATTTGACACCACCAAGTGTGATCAAGATACACGAGTATGGCATTTCAGTAATATAATTTAAAATAAATTATTTTAAATTTGCATAAATCAATATTCGCAAGAAATACGCGTACAAAATCAATTAAATGCAATTCTCAACAAAATCAAAATTGCAAAATAAATAATAAAAAATACAATTTATTATTATTGATATTTTAGATGTCATTTTAATTGAAAATCATCCTCAAAGCACCAACAAAAACCATTTATATTTTCACTGTCTGTTATCTGTTTGAATTATTACTGGTAAATACAAAAAATTTACCAGACCATCTGGAAATGTTTCATAGTGCCACAAATCGGTTAAATTCCATTCCGCGTCTCCATACAATATTTTTAGGGGTGAGAATAGTGACTGCTTTTTCCAAATTATTTAAAACAATTTGTATTGTTAAAAATAATTTTTATTGTTACACTTCATTGAATATGTTAAAAAATAAAATTGGATGTACATCATCGATTAAAATAAAATAATATAATAACGATTTACAACAACAAAATGCCAAATTGATATGATTTATTATCTAACCATTTAACATTTAAAAAAAAATCTGTATACTCGTTAACAGAGTTTTGGACATGAACGGACATAACACACAACAATCATTAGACGAGGGATGAAGCGTAAACAGATTATGTGTTTCTCGATCAAAACCAGATAAATTATTTTGTAAAATACATCATCACGTCATTATAAATAATATTTTTACTTCTAATATCATCAGGTCTACGTCACACAAGTAATTTTATTGCAGGCGGTGGGGGAATCGATTTCATCGAATCAAAATTAAATTTTGCCCCTCACACTTTTTGCCCCTCGTAATGTGAAATCCATATTTAAATTAAGTTTTTCAAAATTATAGATTTTACTTAAACAAAAATTCTAGCAAATGATTTTTGGCATGTTGATTTGAACCTAGGGTTATCTGATTTGTAGTATTTGATGTCCTGCATGGAACTATCGAAGTAATCGAGATGATAGAATTTAACAAATTTTAAACAATTAAACAAGATAATGCTGTATAAAATTATGATTATATTTTAACGTAAATTAGCTAAGTAGTTTGACAAAAATAGCAGCTGATGCAGCCCGCTTCATATAAATTAAAATATGATTCTTTAGCAAATAAAAATCTATACACAAATAAAATGTCTTTGTCTGTGATTTAGAAATAAAAATGGAAGGGTGCAATTGTTGTGGCCAACAATCGACTTTCTTTCAAAAATTCATTATTCCTGCTTAAAATTGAGAAAACCAACAAGGTTAAAACTTGTTAAAAATTTATTTTTTATTGCAAAAATTGAAAAAAAAAACTCTTACAGAAGGTGCCACTTCTGGTACACAGATGTCCACCAGATTTCGCAAGGAACTCCCAATTTATGAAAAAAAACTTTAGTATGAAGTTTTTTCGAATAGTCAATCCGTCTGGTCTGTAGAGACGCCGAATTTTGGTGAAATAAAGTTTTTCACGTCAAAACTCGGCGTTTATGGAATAATTTAAAATATGATCTGAACTAATTTTGTTTGAAATTTAATTTATAATCTTTATGAGTTTAGGAATGTGTAGTGTGAGAGTGATGTGCTATTTTTTGAGTGAGTTTTGTTCTTTAGAAGTTCACCTGTTAATACAGATGAATTGAGACAGTTATTATGAAAATTACGTTCAACACATATACAATCAGAGAAGTATCTTTTTATTCTAATTTTCATTCTAATTATATAAAACTTAATTATTTATTATTGTTATTGTTATTATAACTATTTACATATATGTGAACGGTAACTTATAATCGTATACATAGAAACTGACATTTCAAGGGAATTCCCTTTGTATGTACTTAAGTACATAAAATATTGGTACCCGAGAAACCAAAATTTGAAATTACAACAGATCGAATTGTAACTTACCCAATAAGCGAAAATTTGTATACTCAAAATGGGTTGCCACCGTATTGTGACAAAAATGACTTTTTGTGGAATAATATAAATTGATAAATATATAAAATGTTAATGAAAGGAGGAAACAGTTTTCTGCCACGGGAAATTTATCATTTGAGCTGAAATATGTTGGATTGTGTTATCCATTTGGGTTTTTATTAAAATTTAATTACATTTTCATAACTTATTTTAATAATTTTCACTTACTTTAAACAATTCTATAAATTGAAATTTTGTCGAAAGTCCTGATTTAAAACAATAAAGTTGTCGGCAAATATAATTCAATTTATTTTTATTGTTATTTAAAATTTATTATTTATTTATTTAATTTTTTTTACATACCGGAAGGTCAGGGAAGATTGTGATTGCAACATTCTTGATCAGGGGGTCTATTTAATTACTTACGCTTTGAGCATAAACTCAATACAACCAAATATGTTAACGATCCAAAGACTTTTTGCTATGGAATGTTGTTTTTCGACGATCTTTCTGGTTGAATTTAGGTTATGTTTTAGTGAAGTTGTGTGAATGTTAGATATAAATTAACCCTGCTTTTAGTTGGATGAATTTAAATACAGGTAGCTGAATGACAATACCGAACTTAATTTTTTTTTTTATTTATTTATTTATTTTTTTTATTTTTTTATTTTTTTATTTTTTTATTTTGACATTATTGACGGAATATTTAGGTCATCATATGTATGATAATACTGCCGTGTCATTACGAACGTGAAGTAATTCGGTTAGATGGTGTTGGATGGGAAGATAGGGCAAAATAAGGTTACAAGCAGTATGTGATGAAATGACCCATAGATGTGAATTAAATAACCTAACCAGTCTAGTAGGACTGATGCCGAATACATATGATGAATATTAGTATCCTTTACCTTAAACACAACTAACTTACATTAATTAACTAACAAACTCTAATATAGAGTGTGAATTTAATTGAGACTAACATTCTAATATATTTAAGTAGTTAGAAAATGACTTTGCTGCGGTTCGCCCTAGTCGTTTCTGTGACTAACATCCTTTCCTAACTAACCTTATCTGTTAAGGATGCAGGCAGGGCCTGGGCCCGCATGATGCTGAAATATTATCCGCATTCAGATATAATTTGTTATTTGATTGTTGATATTTCAGGATTATGATAACGTACCTAGGATCGCCGTTATGGCTGGCCTGTACGCCTCTATCATATCATAAATTTAATTTATAATCGCTTTATTTTAATCGTAAATGCCAAATCTCTCTGAAATCACCCAACTTATGAAAAAATTTTAACTAACGGGTGTTTTTTTAGGAGGTTTGTTTTTCCGATAGATGTCGTTTTATTTTATGACAGTTGTTTTGACAGCTCAAAGTGGCATTTCTACTCAGTATTGTTTGGCAAATCATTATGAATAGGTTAACTCCAGAACAACGTTTTCAAATCGTGGAAATTTATTTTCAAAATCAGTGTTCAATTAAAAATGTTTATAGAGCACTTCGTGAATTTTATGGTGCACATAATCGTCCGTCAGAGACCACCATAAAGAACGTAATTACCAAATTTCGGTCTACATTCACTCTTTTGGATGCCAAGCCACCGACAAGAATGAGAAGAGTTCGTACAGAAGAAAATATTGCTGTCGTTGAGGCCAGTGTCGAAGAAAACGACAATTTATCGATTCGTCGTCGTGCTCAGCAAATTGGACTTTGTCCATCGACTTTATGGAAAATTTTACGTAAAGATTTGGGTTTGGTGCCATACAAAATTCAATTGGTGCAAGAATTAAAGCCACACGACCATCGTTTGCGCCGTGAATTCAGTGATTGGTCGTTAAATCAATTGAACGAAGATCCATTTTTTTACCGTAAAATTCTCTTCAGTGATGAGGCGCATTTTTGGTTAAATGGATACGTCAACAAACAAAATTGTCGCATTTGGAGCAAAGATAATCCACACGCCGTTCTAGAATTACCAATGCATCCTGATAAATGTACTGTTTGGTGCGGTCTATGGGCTGGTGGGATCATCGGTCCATATTTCTTTAAAAATGAGGAAGGACGACGCGTTACCGTGAATGGAAATCGATACAGAACCATGTTAAATGAGTTTTTGTTGTCAAATCTTGAAGATATGGATATGAATGAAATGTGGTTTCAACAAGATGGTGCCACTTGCCATACAGCACGTGAAACAATCGACTTATTGAAAGAAACTTTCAACGACAACATTATTTCGAGAAATGGTCCGGTGAATTGGCCTCCGCGTTCGTGCGATTTGACGCCACTCGATTACTTTTTGTGGGGATACGTGAAGTCATTGGTTTATGTGGATAAACCTCAATCGATTGACGCTTTGGAAACCAATATTCAACGTGTCATTGCTGACATACGCCCTCAAATGCTTGAGAAAGTGCTGGAAAATTGGACCTCCAGAATGACATTTGTGAAAAATAGTCGTGGTAGCCATATGCCAGAAATTGTGTTTAAATGTTAAATGCCAAAAAATTATCTACCAAATAAAAAAAAATTTTGGTCATTTCATAATTTTATATGTGTTTTATTCAAAAAAAAAATCGGCAACCTCTTAAAAAAACACCCTTTATAAAGTTTTATCCCGAATAATGAATCAAAAAACAGATTTTTTTCACAAAATTCATTTCCGCTTAAATTTTTTGAAACGTATCTGGAATCTGCTAGTGCATAACCGTTTTTATAATAAATGAAATACTTTTCAAAATACATGCAAAAAACGAAAAAGCTCCTACTGGAGCTATCACTTTTGGTAGACCGATCTCGGCCGAAATTCACTAGGATCTCGTAAATTTTGGAAAAAGCTATAGATATGAAGTTTCATCCCGATCAATCCTTCTATCTGGACTGTACAAGGACCAAATTTTTATTGCAAAACGTTTTTATATGTCAAAAACCGTAATTTCCGCTTAAATTCGGGAAAATAATCTAGAATTATATCTTTCTATGGAAGTCTAAACCTACTGGGATCTCCTTATTTCTGAAAAAATTTAAGTATGGCATTACCGATCAAACGGCGCAGTGGTGATGCCGCAATCGGGTGGTACCGGGTTCGGATCCCGACAGAGGCAAGATGTAATAGAGAATTTTCATCATCTGACTACGATTGGTGATGGAAATGAACACAACCCTCGGAGTGCAGAATTCATGGGCTGACTCATCTTGCATGCCAGTACTATAGGCTGGCATGGAGCTGTGCAACGTGAATATGGTTCTACGTAAATCGGTTCTATGGCCGCACGTCCTCGATTTGGCAGACAATTCGTAGAACGTGAAAATCGAACCACGGAGGAGTTTGGATTGCTTCGGCCCCAGAATAAATTGCAAAGATTAAATCATAAAAAAATATGTAGTTTCATCCCGGCCATTCAATCCATCTGGGCTGTACAGGTCGAAATTTTTGTTGGAAAACATTATTTTGGCTATTTTCGCTTAAATTTTAGAAAAGTGATCTGTGGCCCTATTCTTGTTTTCCCCGGGAATAGGAAAATATGAATTCGGGGTGTTTTACCAGCATTTGGTAATTTTTTATTTCCCAAAGTGTATTCTGGTGTTTGGGACTTTTTTCTTGGGAAAAATAATTCTATTTTATTGCAGTTAATGTTAATTTTACCCTATTATTTTTATGTGGAATTGTGATTTGTACATTTTGGAATTTTTAAATATTATATTTCCTACCTAATAAATGTATATTTACAAATAAATTAAACTTGGAATAAGGTCGCAATACGTGTTTGGTATAACGTATGAGAACTTAGTCAGAAATTTTTTCAGCCCGAAAAGGCTTTTGGAATTCATATTTACGCATTTAAAAATAAAATTATTTTACAAGGAAGAATTGTTTTAATGCCTCAATCATACATTTTAAAAAATTCTTCTGCCGATCCCATAAATGTATGTGCGAAATAATTCTAACCATCCAACAATCAATCAAATATCAAGGGGAATATTGGTAGAAATGATTTTTTTATTATTCTATCAAAGGTAGATTAAGCCAAACTTCAGTTAATTTGAAATATAGTAGCACAGGTCTCAGAACAGCCTCGGCCAAACGGGCATTAAATTTCGGTTTCTTAATCATTAGAAAATTAAATAGCGAGATCTCATCACGATATCACGGCGACCACTGGTAGAAATAATTTATTGAATCATTCTACAACTCGCGTATTATGAATTATTACGCATTTCTGTAATTTTGGAATTTTTCAGCACCGATCTCAGAGATGTCTAGACCAAATGGGGAGTAGTAGATTAAGGGATCTAAATCATTAGAAAATAAGACAGCAAAATCTCATTACGAGATCATGGGAAATACTGGTAGAAATAGTTTATTGAATCATTCTACCACTTGCGTATTATGAATTCTAGAGTTTAATTAAATTTGAAATTTTGCAGCACCGATCTCAGAAATGTTTGAACCGAATGGGTAGTGGTTCCAGGCCTCTGAATCATTAGATAACAAGACAACAAAATCTACTTCTTCTCTATACTGACAGAAATAATTTATTGAATCATGATCTATTGAATCATTCTACCACTTGCATCATGTTATGCAGAATGCACTCCAGATCGTTTCGAAATAGGCCAGCAAATGTGGAATACGTGTCAAACCTGCCAAGATGGAGCTGGTACTATTTACTAAGAAATACAAAATTCCGGTAGTTAGCCCTCCTACGATGAATGGCATTAGACTGGCTTTTGCTGACAGAACGAGATTTTTGGGCATACTCTTGGACAGTAAGCTCAGCTGGAAGCCTAACATTATGGAAAGAGTGAATAAGGCGAATGTCGCCATTTACTCATATAGGAACGCCATAGGTAAGAGATGGGGTTTGAAACCAGGGCTAGTACACTGGCTCTATGCCGCAGTGGTAAAACCTGTGCTGATGTACGGGGTGGGCTGTTCGTCTCCCTAACTAACGCAGCGTGTACCAGGCTGAAGTGGTGGTGATCAGTTATCGCAATTTATGTGGACAGTCAGGTGGTGGTCAGGTCACTAGAGGCGGTTTGTCTGAAGTGACGGGTGGCGCTGGAATGTCAATCATCTCTTAATGAGATGAGCGAGTAGTTCAGAATCCAGATATGCTGGGTCCCTGGTCACTCGGACGTCACGGGAAACTGCAGGGCAAACGAACTAGCTAGGTATGGCACGATTCTCCAGATGCAGTCGCAAAGGGCAGGTCTGGGGAGACTTATAGCAGCGCTCAAATTGGCGCTCATTAAAAAGGCAATCACCTCGACAAATGAGAGGTTTACCAATACTCTCAAGTGCAGGGTAGCAAAACAGGTTTGGTCAAAACTGCGGGCACCAGTACTAGTACCCCAAGGTACTAGTATCCCTGGGAAAACGAGAAATACCATTGGTCGTAGGGATACTGACAGGACATTGCCTTTTTAGGGAACATGCGAGAAGACGAATGACTTTTGTAGAATTTGTATGGACGAAGAGGAGGAAGGGACTTTAGATCACTTCATATGCTCGTGTCCGGCACTATCAGACGGAAGGCATAAGTACGTAGGGGAGTAAACGGGAGTAAAGGGTATATGATCCTGTGGTATCATAATGGGCCACTATTGGCCTAAGTGTGCGATAGAAGCCACTCTAACCTAACCTTCTTCCACTTGCGTATTATGAATTATTATGAATTTCTGTTAATTTTTGAATTTTTGCAGCACCAATCTCAGATATGTCTGAACCAAATGGGTAGTGGTTTCAGGCTTCTTCATTTCCGGTTTAATTTTGGTAAAATGGTCTGGGCCGATATTGTTCCAAATTTAATTTAGAATCTTCCCGAAATATAATTTTCAAAATATTTACAAAAACCGAAAAAGCTCCAATCGAAGGTGCCACTTCCATTGGACCGATTTCGGTTAAAAATCACTGGGATCTCCTAATTTGTGATAAAAGGTTATATATAAAGTTTGACTTCCATCTGGACTGTACAGGGGACGCAGAAATTTAATCTGAACGCATACACACTCGCACTAACACAAACACACTCATAGATTTTCTTAAAAGTACTTTTTTTGACTTCAGCGATACGATTATAGAGAATGGTAAATCTACAAAAACCTGAAGGTCGTGAATTGTTCATGAATTCTATACTTTATTTTATTATATGTTAAAGAGGTTCCAGTAATGTTTGAAAATCTTCTATCGGAGCTTTACCGTTTTTTGGAAATATTTTGACTGAGTGTTTTAGTGGCAATGAAATGGTGTTTGTCTGTTAATTTTAATCCATGATAAATAATTTGTTAAGACACTTCAAGTTTTTGTATATTTAACTACAAAGTTTTTAATAAAAAGGGTGTTTTTAGAGGTTGGCAATACTGTTTCTTTCGACAACCGATTTGACAACTGACATTTGCTTTGTAGTTAATTTGATTTGCTAAATTCACGCCAGAGCAACGCTTGCAAATTGTTGAAATTTTTTAGCAAAATAATGGTCCTCTTCGCCAAACTCATCGTGCAACACGTCCATTTTGCGGTCGTCATAATCGTCCATCAGAGCGAGTAATTCGGTTAACTATGGATCGTTTTCGCACCACGTATACTCTAACTGATAATACCCATCGCGTCAAACAGTGCGCACCGAACAAGCGATAGACGCCGTATAGAGTAGCATTGAGGAAGACACAAATCAATCAATTCGACGTCGTTCTCAGCAACTGGAGATGTGCACATATGCATCCATTTTATGGAAGATTTTATCTAAGGATCTTGGCTTACGTGCTTACAAAATTAAATTATTGCAGTAATTAAAGACATCCGACCATCACACCGCTCCCAATTCGAAATACATTTTGCTATTATATTTTTAAATTGTAAACCTCTAAAATACACCCTTTATCTCATGTGCATATGAAGTGTTTGTCGTGTTCTTCAGATTAGGCGATTAGTCTCTATAACATATCTCACAACTGGTCGAGTATCACAAGCAGAGATACTGTCACTTATGGTTTTATAGAAATCGGTTAGCCAAATGCCCGGATAAGCCTGTGAACTTTATTTGACAAATGTGTTAGGTTGTATACTACTGCACGGGCTTAATACAATTCCGAGAAATCAACGATGAGTTTAGGGAATGCACTAATTTTAAAATCATCAGTGATCGTGGATAGTGAATAGCGTTCTTAAGAAATTGTCCCGATTGGCGCAAATGGATTTCGATTGATAATTTTAGTCACGGCATCGGTTTCGGCTTGTTTCGGGTGCACAATCAATAGACGATAACCAAAACTAATTTAGTTTAATTTCAATTACTAGAGGCAAGTGGAGCTATTTTTAATTAAATAATTTTTTATCTACGGGCATTTTTTTCTGGTAGCAGTTGATACTTTGCCAATATCAAAATTAACCTTTTTAAGAGTTTCGATTAGCTCGAATATTTTTTAAAAATTATTATAATTTTGGTCAGAAATGAAGAATTGATATATCTATGGTAAAATAATTTATTTCCCTGGCAAGAGGGAAAATTATTAATTTCTCCTAAATGCTATGTAATATATAGAATGACTGACACAGATGACAATGCGAAGAAAAAGATTGAAAATATTTGACTGCATTTGTAATATATTGAATAATATTACACGTACTAATCTCACCCATTTGTTTTGTAAAAATTCACAATAATATTTTACCTTCCAACATTTTAGAAAAAGGCCATTTGAACTGGAAAACTATAAAATGGAAAACCTCTTACTGAAAAAACTATGGGGAAAACTAGAATAAATAATATTCTACATTTTCTGCGAATTGTCTACGTGCTCTACCAATTATTGACATTGTCTACGCAAAAATAAATTGTCTACACTATTTTTGACAGTAACATGCAGATAATTACGAAATACACGTAGACGCACAACACTGGAGAGAGGCTTTGGAAATTACCCATAAAACATCTCGAAATTAAATGTGGATTTCGAATGTTTAGGTGAACGTAGTAGTATTACAATGGGGTAGGTTCAAGTTTCCCGTGGAAACCACCACACTTTTTAATAAGTAAAGTTATTCAAATTTATTGTAAGTGTTGAAGTATGGCTGTAATAATATTTTTTCTGCCAATTTCACACCAAACGAAATCTAATTTAAACAGGCAATAATTGTAGATTTAACAGAATAGATTGACATTTGATATCATGTTTTATGATGATCATCTGCACAACATGACATTGCCCATAGATGACTTTTATAATCGATTCACAACAAGAAAATCAAATAAAGTTGGAATGTTTATATTTTTTGCTGTGCTCAAGTATTATAGTCAAGATTGCAATTTAATCTTCTAATGTTGACATTAATTAGATATTTAGTTTGTTTTATAAAAAAATGATGACACACCAACATTCTAACTTTAAAAGAACATTTATTATTTTATGTGTAGTGTGTGGTGCAATGCCATATTTATATGCCATCAGCATAATATATGTTTTGTACAACAGCCGCAGGATTGGGTGGGTTTTTGGTCGGAAACCAACTAAAATATAATTTTATCAGTACATTGTGCCAATTCACCGGTTTTAATTTTTAATCATAAACCAATTTATTAAGTTTTTATTGATTTCGTGAATATCTTTACAGGGTGTTCCATTTTAAAGGAACACATTTTATTACTTTCGACTTAAGCCAAACTATACCAACTCAGGACCAAGTTTAATTTTGTCTGAGTAAGTGTTGCGCCGGTTGATCTACACCCCGTAGTTAATGAATATTTTACATGTGTAGCCAGTGTATGTATACAAAAAAAATATCGTCGGCAATGTAAATAAATTGGACAATTCGTTGACAATATTGAAAATTATTGTTTCTGTTTGCAATTAGCAAAATTATATTATTACTTTGTTAACGGAGCATTTACATGCACGTAATATGATAAGATATTTCTTGTCTGATAGAGCTAAATTTTATTCAAAGTTAAAATTTGAAACCATACACAGTTAATGTACTACAATGATCAACAAAATCACCACTTAATAAAATGCTAAAACGCGAACACGGGAACATACATGGGAACTTTTAAAGATCATTGTTTCAATATCTTTATAAAAATGAAAAAAAAAAACGAGACTTTCAGGAAGTATAATTCCAGCAAAAGAAGAAACAGGAGAAGTAATCGCGATGCGAGAATAATATTACTGACTTAAAAAACTTTGAACCTGGGGGTCGAGTCTTGTTTCGTGAAAAAATGAAAACAAAAAATTTTCATATTCATTTCCATAGATCATTTTCATTTTTTCATTTCACAGAACAAAATTATGCAATTCTTATTGTCTCATTGAAAACATTTGTTCAGCACAATATTCGTTCTTGCTGAATAATTTTTTTTATATTATAGATATGTCAAGTGTTTAATTCAAATATTTACTATCTAGTGAACATAAAAAATCCATAAAATATGTGTTTGTCAGTTCGACTCATTATAAAGAGGCGCAGAAGAAATCATAAAAGGTAATTGCACCAAAAATGTGATTAAAGACGGGCAAAATATTTCTAAATATAAACTCTTCATGGCAACAGTGTCCCAAACTACGGTCAGTCGAATAATTACAGAAGCAGCAGAAGTTCTCAATTCTGAGGTCCCTGAGTATGTGATGTTTCCGACGGATCATTCAATCGAAACAAGAATTTTACAACACTTCACATTTTCCTGTGTACGGATTTTGGTCGAAAATTGAGAATAGTAGTTAAGAACTTAATTTTTGTTTTATGTACGCTCTAGATGTACGACATTAAACCGTAATATTTGTTTGATACAAGGAGTAGACAATTTTAATATTGACATCTAGTACGTATGTAAAACAAAGGTAAAACTCCTCAATTTTTGTCCTAATTTTCGACTAAAATTGGGTCCGTGGAGTTATTGGTCTAATTGATGACACGTATAAACGGATTTGTGTACTCGAAAGTAGTATCGAACACGTGCACTACTGTAGAAATGATGGACACTCAAAGAATGTGCAAATTGTTTGTAATCCGGACAATTTCGTGTCGCTTTATTTTAATGTTAAAATGTTGGAAAGAAAATATACACATGGAGAGCGAAACTTTTGGTTATTGGGGGATAGAGAATAACCCCTTACAGCCATGGTTGGTGGCCCTGTGTAGAATAACCTTTCTGATGGTGGGAAAAATATATAACATATTACAAAAAAAATCCACGCAATTTAGTTGAGCGTTGCTTAAGAATATTAAAATCAAAATTCCTTGCTTCATACTATTTTATTAAAAGCTTATGACCGTTTGCCAGATCTCCGTTTGCTTTTTCATAGAACTGTAATAAAAGTTAATACATTGATAAGGATTAAGAACTTAAAGAACAGTCAAATATTGTAGAGTTAATTCAAATTATACTTTCTAGTAGAATAGTAAAAGACTCTATATTTTGGCTGAAAATATGCACCCACATCCATTTTTCAGTAAAAGGCATCAAATTACCCAATACCAGGCCCACTCTGGTTGTACTAAATTTGTCTCAAAGTACATACTTATAGGGCTCGTATCTACTTAGTTAGTCTCACAAGCCTTGAAAATGTTTTAGCACAAATTTGTTAATGTAATCTGTTTAATGCATTTATTGTAAAAGCCACGAGTACAGCTGAAACACTCCAATCATATCCATCATTTTTTATGGGATTAGCACATTTAAAGCAAGTCCATTGTCTACCTTTGTATTCAGCATTGTCGGAATATTGTTGAGTTCATTTGTGTATAGTATTTGATAATTATTTATAATCGACGCCATCAATAAAATTTTTAGACAGGTATTTGTTAAGGCATTTTTTGTAGTAGTGGTTTCGTTTAACAATTCTTTCTTAGCCCGGCAACTACCACCACGGTTTGGTAATTTGGTTTCAATGAATGTTTTTTTTATTTTCCTTTGCAATTGACCAATTTTTCGTTTTCTCCGCCTTTTCAAATCTTTCCATATTTTGCTTCTTCTTGTTTTCATTTTCTTGCTTTTTTAACATAGTCAAGAAGGAATCGTGAGAAGGTCTATTATAAAGTTTTTTGCTATTTTATTCTGATCAAAAAATTGTTAGCTCGGGTGTTTCCTTATAGCTTTGTCGGATAATACTTTAAAAAACATGCAAATCTTCAATTCGGCAATTAACTTGATTATCATTATCAAGTAAATCTAAATTGAATTCGGGAAGGGGAGAGGGGTCTCCACGAATTAACCATCTTGATAGTTTCCGGAAGAATTGGCCAATTTACTATACATTTGGTATAGTAACAGAAAATTTTCTGAATTTTCCTAAGCATCGTGAAAAATCGAAGGCTTGTTTGTTGAAGAGATACAAACCACGAGCTTTTAATAGTTTTTTTGTAAAATTGGAGCTGCGTCAGCTTTTGTGACAACCGTTTCTAAATTTGCAGTCCTAAATCCCAAAATAGCTTTTCGTTATCCTGTTTTACCGGTTTAAGCAAAATTCTTGTTGCGTTGGATAAAAACAAACTAAAATGATTTTTAAATTTTGGTAAAGTTCCGATGCACCAAACGTTAAACAAGATCTATGCCTATCCAAATTCCTATATTTGGAAATTCCACATACATTTTTTTATATAATTTATAAATATGTCAGACTTCGTTCTACCCCATTCCGAAAACGCGAATCCCCAATCTGGCGAATTACATTTCACGATATTAGCTAGAATGAAAATATGAGAGGGATCACATTTACGACTCCTTATTTTCCGGATACAATTATTTATATAATATCGGTTATTTTCACTCTGGCAACACTAATGTCATTCTTTATTTGACAGAAACTCAGTATATTATTTCTAGTTGACGAAATGAGTCGCTTAACACTTCAACAAAAGTGGGAAATGTTGGAAATTTACTTCCACAACAAAAACAATTGGTTCGAAATCGCAAGAAAATGCCGTACAAAATTTGGACAAAACACAGGACTTTTAAAAATTAGGATTCTTTCGAACTTTAAATTTGGACTTGCTTCGGAAAGCGCTATTAGTTCTCAATCGTGTGTCTGTGCTTCCGCAAAGGCTACATAGTCAATTGATGTTCCTATATCTATTTGTTGGATCCGCGATAAGGAATTGGCCAGAACGTTGGAACTACCTGTCGGATGTGAATTGTCCAATAAAGTCCAAAGCCCAGCCTGGGTAAAGCTTTATCTGAATTTTGGTATAATGAAAAAGTTAGAGGTTTGTAATCGGTATATAAAAATAATTTTCTTTCTTCGATAAAATTTTTACAGTGTTTAATCGCTGAATATTCTGCTAAAAGCTCTCTATCGTAAAGGCTGTAGCGAGTCTCTGCATCATGTAGTTTTCGTGAAAATAATAACAAAGGCTGCCATTCTTTATATGTTAGTTGTTGTAAAACAGCCCCAACTCGAAAAATTGCGAACTTGGTATTCGGAATAGAAAACGCTAATTGCGTACAATTTGCTAATTTTGTTTTGCACAACTCAACCTTTTGAATTGATTCGTCCGTTCAATTAATAACTGATTTGTCTTTTATTTTTAACACTTTTAAAACTATGCGCCGTAGTACTTGGCGAATGGTGATTTGTCTTTCTTTTTTTCTTGTTCCCTTTGAAAAACTCATATAGAGGAGTTTGATTATTAGTTGAATTAGTGTCTACTAATTCCAGTTAGATTTCTGGGCATAGCAGACTATACTGTCTTTGGTTGTGGATAATTTAAAATTGCTTCAGCCTTTTGCTTGTCCGGACATGTACGCCATGTTTTGAGATTTTGAAACCTAACAAACTAGCTCATCAACTGCAAATTTGTGAATTTGCAGTTGATGAGTTAGTTTTTTAGGTTATGTAGGTTAATCACTAAATCTGCTTTGCCTAAACGTTGTAACACAATGCGTAAATGTTTAAAATGATCTTCCAAACTTTTTTAAGCGATGAGAATATCATCAATATATGGAAAACGAAAGAAAGTCCCCGAAACAGGGAATGTACCATCCTTTGGAAAGTTTGGGCGGCATTTCTTATCCCAATCGTCATTCACGGAAACGAATAATCCAAAAGGAGTGATTATGATAGTATCTTCATTGTCCCTTGTCTCAACAGGAACCTGATGATAAGCTCTTACCAAATCTATTTTTGAATACTTGGTACATGAGTGCAATTGATGAGTAAAATCGGTTACAAAAAGTATTGGGCAACGATCTGATTTGGTCAATGTGTTTTGTGACCTATAATCACCACACAATCACCAAAATCCATCTGTTTTGGAGTCATATGAAGTGAAGTGGTCCAGTTGGTTTAATATTTTCACTGAGCAAGCCACATTTCGATTTCGATTTTTTGCTATTGGCATATTTTCCGTACTTAACCGTCGTGCTTTCGCATAACATGACTGACCTACTATCTCGATGCAATGCGTTACCTTATGTTTTGCGATATTTAGCTGCAAAGGTTCTCGTGTCACCCTAACAAAATAGCTCTTGAAATAGCTTTAAGATTTCAGGTTTATACGTATTTGCCTTAATGGTCGTAATACCATAAGACTGAATTTGAATGGGACTTCCCGATGATTTGCAGTTGGCATTTGTGTCGATTAGTTTTTTTTTGTTTTACATCGACCATTAAACCATAATGTGTCAAAAAATCCGCACACAAAATGCATCTATCAATCTTTGAGATAACTAATTTCTAATAGAATGCTGAAAGGCAAGAATGCGAATGAGACTTTTAACCCCATAAGTGTCAATCTCTGAAGCATTTGCAGCAAATAATTTAAAATCTGAAAGTTTAGCCATTTGTAAATTTGTAGGTGGAACTACTGAAATTTGGCTCCCTTCTCGACTAGAAATTGTAATTTATTTTGGGTATCTAAAATTGTAAAACGACTGTTAAATATTAGGCTACTGATACCCGCCGCATAAAGCGCGGCACCTAATGGTTTTCCGTTTTGTTAACGGTTAAATTGCAATTGTCATAATTACATGGTGCTTGCTCATGTACATGGTGCTTGCTTTGCGATGATCCAGAGTTTACTAAATTAAATTTAGTAAACAATTCCTCAACCCTTTTGGTAAATGCGCTTATTTGAAAAGATAAATTGTCTTCTTGTTGATTAGAATGGCTCGTATTTACACCGTACATTCCAACTGGTTTTTGCAGCTTCTACAATCTAGTCCGCCGCCTTCGCCAACTGCCTCAAGTTAGTGTCTCGTCCATGCATGATAAAATCTCCTGAGTGTGGGTTGGTAGTTATTGCATCCACAAGTTTCGTAACATAGGTTCCGCAACTTGATCTGTGGAAAGCGTTTCCATTTCGCGTAACAACTGTGACGGTTTCTTGTCACCCAATTGTAATCCCGAGAATAGTCGATCTAATTTAATTTTTGCTGATTCACTTAATCATTCGATAATTAATTAATGTTTTAAATGATCCAACTATTTGAAAATTTGATTGCTACCCAGATGTCGAACTGCTGCAACTGTTGGCTCCCTGGTAAAATTTCGGTAATGGTAATTACCGATGGTATTCTAATGATGGATGAGTTAACTTTAACTGCTTTGGATGCTAATTTAAATCGATATGCACTAAAACTCGTTATCAGTGCTAAGGTCAGGAAATTGCTGGATTATTCCGTTTATGGCGCCTCGGTAAATCGCAATTCCTAGGTGGAAATTCCAGATATTGAACCATAATTGTCCACAGGATATCTTGGGTGCGTTTTGAATAGCAACCTATAATTTGCGGCCGCTATTGACTCCTGTTAATTTAACTTTACATGAACACCAATCACGCCGGGATCACCAAATATGGGAGACTATAGCCCCTCTAAGCTTTATGAGAGGGATCTCATTTACTTCTTCTTATGTTCCGGATACAATTATTTATATTTTTATCCTTTTAATAATTTTTGATAACACATATTTTATTTCATACGTTTTCAAAAATGTGTGTATACGATGTTATGAAATTCAAGAATAACCTCAAATTATTTGACATAATTTTTTTTTGTTTTCAATGCTACTCAATCAATTTTAATAATAGTTATTAAATTACGTAAGAGTTAGCGCACTTGTCATGAAAAAGTCAATTTTTATTCATTTTTTACTTGACACACTGTAAAAAATTAGTTTATTTAATGTACTTGTAAAAACTGTACATTGTACATTTAACAATTAGAAAGACCATCACGACTATAATAATCGATGCATTTTTTTCATTTGGAAAGATTGTGACGTAAAATTTTTCATATTCATGAATCAGAAAAGTTAAGTTTTCACTGAAAACAATTTTCATTGTACATTTCACGGTTTAAGAAGGATCGACCTCCTGTATTCCTATTCAAGGATTCATCACAGCTACAGGACCTTTCGGTGTACGTTAATTTACCAACTGATATGCAAATAACGCGAGGTGTTGATTTTACCAGTTTACTCTCTCCAAGTGAAATACGAAACCAATTCCAACGAGAATTGGGAACCAATTCCACCGAGTGTGTGAAATTTATATAGGGTTTTCCAATAGGAATGATATGATTTTTAAGTGACGTTTCGGCCATTTGTAATATGTCATGATCTGTTATTTTTTGTTTCATTGTATTCAGTAATGTTTACAATTTCATCATGGTGAGATATACGCAAGAACAACGTTTACAAATTATTCAGTTTTATTATCAATAATCGTCCAAGTGTGTTCGCTATTTGTCGAATTGTTGAAAATTGTGAGCGTACATTTTCTTTACATAATGTTGAAGTGCCAATAAGACAAAGATTCGCTCGAAGTAATGCAAATATTGCTGCCGTTCAGGCAAGTGTTGCTGAAGACCGCAATTTGTCGATTCCTAGACGTTCTCAAGAATTGGGACTGTCTCAAACCACAACCTGGCGGATTTTGAGAAAGGATTTAGGTTTGCATCCGTATAAAATTGTTCTCAATCAAGAACTGAAGCCATTGGACCATCGTAAACGTCGTGAATTTGCTGATTTTGCCTTGGAACAACTTGAAAACGATAACGATTTTTTTAAGAAAATCATCTTCTCCGATGAGGCTCACTTCATTTGAGTGGTGCGGTAAATAAACAAAACTGTCGATTCTGGTGTGAAGAAAATCCACAAATTATTCATGAAAAACCATTACATTCACCTAAATTGACAGTTTTGTGTGGTTTTCGCTCTGGTGGAATCATCGGCCCGTATTTTTTCGAAATGAAGCTGGTAACACCGTTAATGTCAATGGAGATCAGTATAGATCGATGATAACCAACTTTTTATGGCCGAAATTGGAAGAAGTTGATCTCGACAACATTTGGTTCCAATAAGACGGGGCTACGTGCCACACAGCAAGTGCAACATTTGAATTATTGCGAGAAAAGTTTGGAGATTCGATTATTTCAGGAAATTGTGATATTGATTTAACACCATTATACTATTTCTTGTGTAGTTATTTGAAGTTTTTGGTCTTTCGCAATAAACCAAACTCTCTTCAAGCTTTACAAGTCAATATTGAACGTGCTATTCATGATATACGACTTAGTTTAGTTTTGATTTAGTGGAAAAAGTGCTCGAAAATTGGGTTCATCGAATTCGTTCCGAATGACGAAATTCCGTTCGAATTTGAATGACGTTTTTTTCAGAACTTAATTTTATCGATTGTACTTCACATTAAATAAAAATCATTTCAATTTCCTTAACAATTAGTATGTTTTTTTAAAGAAATCATATCACTCTTATTGGAAACACCTATATTAGCCCAAATACTGCCGAAATATAAATAACATTAGGTTTTTTTATGTTAATAATAACCGGATCAATAACGGGATATCGATCGATAACATTTTAATTACAGCTCAGCTTGCTATAGGTGCACACAATCAAAAGTTGTGCCACTATCGAAAGCACCGGTTAACCAACAACAAAAATAGATGATATCACGAATAAAAGATTTGGAATTTCCTGAATTATTTTAAACACAGTAATCTCACAATTTGGTTTGTAAAATTCGAATTTCACTTCTAAAATATTGGAAATTCCAATTTGAATTGAAAAATTAAAGAACAGTGACCTCGTACTGAAAAAATAAATGATAACAAACATACTACACGAACATTTGACATGTTTATTCCACAGCTAAATTAGCAATACTAAACGCAAAATGACAAATGTAGAGCTCAGCGAAGTACAATTTCAATTTTATATGAAAATTACATTGCATTGCCAATTTAACTGCGGAATAAACGCAACAATTGTTTACGAAAAAATTAATTGTCTACGCTACTTTCTATACCAACGACTAACAATGTAGATAATACCGAAATACGCCTAAAGGCACAACCAGGGATGGGTGAAGTAGACAACGCAATGTAATCTACGCAGTTGTAGACATTTAATTTATTAAGTCGATTACATAACGGTTTTTTGCGTCCCTGATGTCGATAATGTAGGCAACGCCGACCACCTAGGAAATGACATTATAAACTCAATTTTCTCATTATTTACAAAGTGGCTGAGACCAAATGTTACTGACTTCACTCTGCTGTCATTTGTGTAGTTGTCATTTTCGCGCGTCAATTTTTTGACAGATTGAAGTTTGGTTAGTTGTTTACATGTGGTCAACAAATAATTGTTCTAAATTAATATCTTCATAAAAAAATCGTAATGGAAATCTAACGTAATAGTGTAATTGCACTGTATTTGGGTGGAAATTCACAAACAGCAATAGTTTGTCAGCTCCAGCATTTGAATGTGAATAAAATGTTTGTGTATCGAACCATAACTCGATACAACGAAACTGGTAGCATCGCTAAACGCAAAAGAGGCGGTCCTAAAAGACAGCAACATCAAAAGAAATGATACGAAATGTGAAGAAACGAATCCAACGAAATCCTCGTCAAAGTGCCGATCAATTAGCCGCACGTCTACATGTTTCACGATACAGCATTCAAACCATATTGAAAAATGAACTACACTTGAAGCCCTACAAGATACAAAAAGTTCAAGATCTTACGGAGGCACAAAAAAAAGTTAGGCTTGAAAGAACACGAGCATTGAAGGCCTTGGCCTAACGTGATGAGATTCCAAAAATTGTCTTTTCTGATGAAAAAATTTTCACCATTCAACAGTATGTGAATAAACAAAATGATCGTGTTTGGTTAGAGCACAAGTCCAACGATAATTTGGACACAAGAGTTGCCATGCGCAAGCAATCACCAGCTTATGTTATGGTTTGGACTGCAGTGACTGCAGATGGACGCACTCCTCTGGTTTTCATCGAACATGGAGTCAAGGTAAACCAAGAGGTGTACCGCCAAAAGATCCTAAACGATGCTTTGCTACCTTGGGCACGTAAACACTTTGGTACGAACCGTTGGACATTCCAACAAGACTCGGCACCGTCACACAAAGCTCGAGCGACACAGCAATTTTTACAAAATTGCGTTCCGCAGCTGATTTCGTCGAAAGAATGGCCACCATATTCACCAGACTTGAATCCCATGGATTTCTCCATATGGTCCATTTTGGAGAGTAAGGTGTCCACTAAAAAATACGAAAGTATTGATGCATTGAAGTCAGCTCTTGTTCGAGAATGGAATAAAATTCCTTAAGCTCACGTTCGGTCAGCATGCAATGCTTTCTATGGAAGACTGAATCAAATAATCAGAGCCAAAGGAGGTCATATCGAGCAGTAACATGTTTTTCATAAAATGTAATATGTTTTCAACATATTCCACGAAATTTCAATAAAAAATAATCAAAATTAAAAAATTACAGCGTTTTCATTTGGTAACACTTGGTCTCAGCCACCCTGTATTTATTATTTTACGTCAGCCGGATTGATGAAGCTGCTTAGGTAATAGTTATTAAATGACATAAATTATTCGTAAGCCGCGCCATATACCTCGACTAATATGCTGGCCTAAACTGTGGAGTCATAATAAAGTACTGAAAGGTCGTCATTAACTTGAGACATCTACATAAAAAATTGATTAGTTACTAACAATAAATATAATTTAAAAGATTATTTGCTTTGCACGTCATCTCTTATCAAACAAACTCATTTATCGCTATAGAACATTCTTGTCGACCATGACAGTGTACAATTTGAATATTTTCTTTTTTATTTTCATACATCTATCAAAGGTCACACACAATTTCCAATTACAATGTTTAAGAAATCTTGCCAATGGAAGTTTAAATATCGTAAATATCGTGCTAAAAATGTACGAACGTACGATGTGTTTTAATCTCAAGATATGAAATGTGTGAGTTTGATGAAACATGTTTATATATTAAAATTGCATCACGAGTGTAGAACGAATCCATTTGTACTAAAAACAATTTCCACATCACATCATATCACCCAATCACTTTAGTGCAAATAAACTTGTACAGCTGGTGGTCTGGATTACAAGGCTTACGCACATCCATTTGCGGAAACGAGTATACATCACCCAAACGTGGTGCTAAATGGGGTGACTAGCGGGCTTTAAAATTCATTTGTAAGATGGACGAGTAAGATGCTTAAGTTGAAACAATAATGAACGTGCGCAAAAACGGCGTTCATGAATTGCTTCGAGCATCAAATTAAATTCGCATTGCTTATAAAGGAACGCAATTTAAAAAAAAATCTCGTTAAACGTGCCATAATATAGTGAGTATATGCACAACCTAGACCACGTCCAATTCCTTCACTGTTAGATTTAATAAAATCACCGTTAAACTTGTCATTATAGCGATTAATTGTTCTACCTGAACAATATTCTCATAGTGCACGGTTAACAAATGAACACACTTAAAATTTCACTACGATTAAAAACCAATCACAGCTTTAAGCTGCAACGAGGATGTAATGAATAAAGTTCAACTTCATTTTTTTTAGTTTGACTAAATTTCACAAGATGTCAGAAAAATATATATGGTTCGAATTTTTGGTACCATTTTTACTGTGAATCCTTAATTATGGTTTTGAAGCAAGCAATTTTTTTGTTATGTGACTTCTGACTCAGATTTGCTCGTCTGAATTTTCGACTAACTAAATTTGTGTACAGGTTCATAGATGATACATTTTGACTGATATATAATTAAAAATTGGTTTATTTCTAATCAACGATTGCTAAATTTGATCTATGATCAGAACTAATACATGAACTAATAACCCTCAACGCCTCACGCCGACATACTTGTTTACATTTCCGGCAAACTAAATTAAATGTTACTACATACCAGATAACCCTAATACTATTAAATTGATCATTCATTGTTATTTAATTGATCATTGATTAAATATTAAACGCGGTGTATTTTGTGCCATCTATGAACGACTGGCATGAACTAATCATCAATTTAGACAAAACAATTAACGTCAGCCACTCGGTATAAAAACTCTAATACTGTGTGATTGATGACAATTTTTTCGACTAAACTAATTTAAACTGAGTTTTATTATAATTCGCAAATTTAATTTGAGGTTTAGTTAAATTGTCAAAATGTTTATTATCGATGGTAGTGAATTAAGAATTTAGTACGCAACTTAGGATTAAATAATAGACACCGTACGTTTTATAGATACAGTGAAAACTATCAACTCACTTGTACAAACCAACAACAGTTTAGTTTAGTCAGTAATTTAATCGAGACAATCGGTATGAGGTATACAGTATAAGTTACTTCGAAATATGTTTTAAGGATGAAACACACCAAGAGCTGCGCTGCGTGTTCCAAACGATCCACACTATCAGCTCTGTATGGGCATGTAGACCAAGCAGCGCAGCAGTTTGTTTTGTTTTAGTAGTAAAATCGTATTGCGCCGAGCAGTAAATCGATGCTACTAGGTGTGGAACCTATTGATGCCGCAGCAGATGCAACTTCATTCAATATAATTTTACTAAATTTCAATTTTTCTATTAAAATTACAAAGCGTTTGATTTGTTTTATTAAATTTTTTTATATTTATACTCAACTTACGATTTTGCGTCATTATATACAAGCGAATAAACTAATATTTAAATTTGCTGCCCGCTGCTGCTGCTTAACTAAATTAGATGCTCCGGAAACTGAAGTTCAAAATATGTGGAACATAAAATCACTACTGGCGTGGATTACAAGTATAGATGACGATGTTTTCTACGAGTAGCCTATGTTGTCTACGAGTATCCGCTGTTGTCTACAAGTAGCCGACATTGTTTACGAGTAGTCGACGAGTTGTTGACATGATCACGTAAATAATAGTGGATGACGCGTAAATCTGGCCACACCAATTGTCCAACACTAGATTCAGTGCTTTATTTAACCTCTATTAAAATGTACCCTGTATAAATATTTGCAATAATGAAAATAAATAATCAAAGTATTAAATTATATGTTAATTAATAAATAATTAAATTTATTGGTTTTTTATTATGTTGAAGCTGAATTTAATTAATTAATAGAATTGGTGTGAGGGAGTTTTAATATTTTTTAACAACACAGAGCGAATGAATGCATTAATAATGCGAATTTTAAATTAAGGTTAAGATTAAATCCATTTCTAAAAAACAGCTATCCATAGTGTAATAAACTATTTGGAATAATTGTTATTGCAAAAATTAATTTAATCACATATAGTCGTACAAATACGTATTACGTCAAACAATAAATTAATAGAATTTTTGGCACATATCGATTTGTTTATTTATATTAAAACACCAAACAAAAGAAAATCTCGAAAAAATTATGAGTGAAGGTTGCTTTTGATCAAAATGTAAGTTTTAAAATATTAGATCAATATGTTCGCATAGTGTGTACGCTACACAAATTACATTAACTTGGTTGTTTATTAATTATTTAATTAATTAACAGGTTTGTCATAAATATTTCAAAGAATATGGTTCATTAAATTTATAATATGATTAATTTGGAAAAATATTGTGAGCTAACAAACATCAATTAACTGATTAATTTATCTCGTAAATTTGGTTATTAAAAATTAATTTGTTTTGGTAATTAAAATAAATATTCTATAAAGTGTTTATGTAATTATTTTAAACAATGTAATTAGGCTTTAAAATTGGCTCAATTTTAGGTACAAGTACCAATTTTCTAGGATATTTAAATTAAATTAATTTTAATTTTTTTCCATATTATGTTCTCAATTTAAATAAAATAAGAATTTTTTGTTTACTGTATTTACGTATTCGAGTTAATCTTTATTCGGTAAATTACATTTAATTTACACATATTTCATTTATTTTGCTGGCGTTATATATTATTTTCGGATTAATGTATGAATGGTTCACTGAATCCTTGCGATGTTCTTAGCGCTGCTGGCCTGCTGCTGCAAGAGGCATACTAGCAAGTCGCGGGAAGCATGACCTCGTTTCCTTCAATTTTTATAATTTCTTGTATGCTTCTTCGCATGCGGTCACCAAAATTTGTACTAACGGAAGCAATGATATATTTTATACCACTTAAAAAATACTGTTGTTGTCAGGTAAATTTTGTGGAATAAAAAATAAAAATGGTAAACTATGCGTAATTTTTCAAGTTTATCCTTTACCAAAAAAACATCTAGTGTGCAAAAAATACCGGAACTGCCAATAGCTCACGGAATTGAATACAACAAAGAAGAAGAGTAATAAATCATTGTTCAATTTGAAGACAGTTTAAAGTTCTCCCAGAGAGTATATATAATGAAATTTTTGAGTAAAACATATGGAGAAACCCAGACTGCGGAAGTCAGCCTTCCGAAAGTAGTGGCGTGAAAGATGTCCAATTTGTGATTTAGCGCCGCCAATTGTGGCTAACTTGATATCAGTATATATTATAGGAGCATTTAAAAAATCGCTCGCTCAGTTCGAAGAGGTTCATTTGGCATGGTTCTTGCTCCTGGTACTCGGCATCAATACATTACCAAAAAAAAATTTAGTGAATCATAATTTAAGAATCAAACAACAAAAAACGAAGGAAAAAAAATTAATTATTTAAAATAAACCAAAAAAAATTAGCACAAATTATGAATCTGCTTCACAGTCAGTTACAGCTACAAAAGAAAAATCAACTGAGATATATAGGATGTCTCAACAAGAGCGCCGGAATTAAATTTGCCGCCATTTTGTTAATACGAGTTGTACGGTGATTTTTTTGACAGTTGTCACGTACAGACCACGCGATTTAAGAATATGGAGAAGTGTTTAACCAACAACGTTTAATTATTGAAAAACACATTACGAAAATGGCGAGTTTTTCGCATAAACGTGGTATTTCACCAATAACGCGCCGTATTACTTCCTTAAGATGTCCAACTGTTTCAGGCTTATTCGCATACACCTTTTCCTTCACATAGCCCCAAAGTCCATCGGTGTTAGATCGCACGATCTTGGTGGCCTGGATACTTATTCTGCAGTAACACCATTTGGCAGGTCGCACCGTCTTGTTTGAAAAACATATCCTCCACAACATTTACATCCAATTCGGGCCACAAAAACTCCGTTAACAATTCGCGATACTGCACTCTCAAGTTCCTGGATTATCGGCCACAGATACCCTTACTGTGGCTATATATTCGAGGGACCGACAAGGACGACGACGAACAATTATCTTCTGATCCATCATCGTAAATTTGGTCTAAAATTTTGTAATTAAACGCCTCACTGTCGATTCATTTGGCGCACCGATAACTTGACGTAATTGGCGAACTGTTTTTGCAAATCTTTCACCATTTTTGTAATGTGTTTTACAATAATTAAACGTTTTTTGGTTTGAATACTTCTCCGTATTCTTAAATCGCGAGGTCTGCATGTGACAACTGTAGAAAAAATCACCGTACAACTCGTATTAACAAAATGGCGGCAAATTTAAATCCGGCGCTCTTGCGCTTATATATATATATATATATATATATATATATATATATATATATATATATATATATATATATATATATATATATATATATATAATTAATAATAAAATAATAATATAATTACAATCGAAATTCCTTTTTGTTTAAATTCAATATAAAGTTATACCGTGGCCAACACGGCCATTTTCCATTATGCAGCATCAGCTCCAGCTTTATTAATGTTAGTCCATGTTGTAACGAATATGGTTGATCAAGATACCGATGTTCGATTGATTATTAGCCTCGACAATCCAGACAGGGTATTCTCTCAATATTCCAAATTCATTAATAAATACACTTTAGTAGAAGCCGATCACCAACGGTTTACTATTGAGCTTAGCACTGTACAATTTTTTATATCTGATCATGATACAATTATTTTAAATCTGAAAAAAGCCAACAAACCGAAGAATAATCGTAAATACAAACAATTATGTCAAACGAAAATAAATTTTACAGAGTTAGCAAGATCCTCAAGTACATATGATTGGTGCACAGTCTGGAATTCGGATGATCCTTATTTTAGCATATTCAAATTTTGTCGAAATATTCATTTCTAATCTAAATAAACATAAATCGGTACTAAAATTAAACGTGTAGTAACTGGAAACTTAAGCCTTGGATATCCGACGCCTTATTAAATTTGATTAATCTTCGGAACAGGTTATCTAAGAAGGTAATCAATCATCGTAATAACAGCTCTTTAAAGAAAAAAGTGGACGCGCTAAACTCCAGAATTAAAACCTTGATACCTAAAACTAAAGAAACATATTTTAAAAATAAGATGTCTTCAGCGTCAGATATAAGTTCAAAATGGAAAATTGTAAATAGTGTATTGAACAACGTTCCCGTTTCAGATACTATTACTTCTTTAGAAATTGGTGAAAATAACTTCAGTTCGGATCTTAATGAAATTGCTATTGTGGTAAAGGATCTTTTTATTAATATACCAAGCGTCATTCTAAATGAAACACAAGAAAATATGACCGTAGAAAATACTGTTCGAAATAATATGGTTTTGACTCGGTTTAATGGCTCGAATTATTTTTTTTTTCCAGTTAGTGACTTGGAAATTGTCTCAGCCGTCTGTGAACTGAAAAATACTAAATCTTTCGGTATTGATGGAATTTCAAATGTAGTGGTGAAAAATGTGATCTTTAGTATCGCACCTGCCTTAGCGTTTGTTTTTAATTTATCCTTACTAAAGGGTTGCTTCCTGATAAGTTAAAAGTAGGTATCGTGAAACCACTTTTTAGGAAGAGTTCACGTGCTGACCCAAACAATTATCGTTCAATCGCCCTATTATTGAACACTTTTTCTAAGATTTTTGAAAAAATTATTAAATCTAGTTTATTGAATTTTCTAGGTAAAATTAATTTTGTCGATAAATGGCTATCTGGTTTTATTAAAAATTCTTCAACCGAACTGGCTCTTCTTTCATTTTTAATGCCTGTTCATAACAATTTGAATAACCTTAAGGTATCCGCTCTTTTTATAGACGTTACTAAAGCATTCGATAACGTTAATCACGAAGTGTTACTGGAAAAGTTATCGCATATTTGTATTAGATTATTATTTATATGTTGAGTTCAGAGTGTATGTATTAATCATGTCCGAAGTAATGAAAAATGGTTAATGATGGAGTTCCTCAAGGATCTGTGTTGGAACCCCTACTTTTTTGATTTATTGTAATTCGATTGTTGATCTTGATTTGATGATGTTGCGTTGCAGTATTCAAATTTGAATATGGATTCGTTGAAATATGACGTTAAGTGTGACCTAAAATTACTAAGGAAATGGTTCTATGTTCATTTCATGGTTCTTAGCTGCAAATCTAAAATAATGTACTTCAATCTGAGTAGTCCTGTAATTAATTATGACTCACAAACCTATCACTCATTGGCGTGTAATGACTCTAATTGCAGCAATCTCTGCGTACCCATTGAAACCGTTACTTCGTTCAAATACTTAGGTTTAAATCTTGATTCACAGCTTAACTTTAAAAATCACGTGATTAATCCTGCATGTGACCTCTTTTTGACCCATAATCCATTTAAGGCTGGCATGATCGGTTACAATGGTGAACGAATAACCCTCAATATATGCTCGGAACTTCTTCACGCTCAACAGAGCGGCAAAACATTCTATAGTTCTGTGATTGAATAATTACGCTGCGCGGCGTTAAGTTTCTGGGACATATATGCTATTGGCTGATCCTCACCATCATCTCCTTCCTGAAGCAATACGTTTCCGATTCCAGTACCACTAGCGTCGCAATGGATCACAAAAGGTTTATTAAAATTAGGATGTACGAGCACTGGAGAATCTGTGAGTGCCGATTTCACTTTTTCAAATGCATCCTGACCTCTTGTTGTCCAAATAAATTTGTTATGTTTTTTTTGTTAAATCCGTAAGTGGGGCTACCAGAGTTGCATATCATGATATAAATCGACGATACCAGCCAGGCATTCCTAAAAACCGACGAAGTTTCTTAAGAGTAGTAGGAACTGGGCAATCATGTATAGCTTTTACCTTTCCTGGATTAGTGGAAAAGATGCCACCTTTTACGTAACCCAAATATTTTAGTCGCTTAAGACTGACCTGGAGGAAGTACATGACATTTATCAGCATTAGGATTAGTTTTATTTAGTTCAGAAATTGTTTTAGGGACTATATTAAACAGTTTCCAAAAGTCAATACCTAAATACAAAGTCTGTTTTAACCCAGGCACTAGATAAATGCGCATTGATTTTTAAGTCCCATTGAACTTAATTTTGGCCCACATATAACCAAAAATACACTCCGAATGACCACCAGCAGTTTTAACATTAGATGAAATACTGTAAACTTTAATATAAGAATCATTAAGGAATGTTTCACAAGCTTCCGTCAGCCCTGTAGAAAGAATGCCATTAATACTAACTTCTGCGAATGGTCTTTCATCCGTTTCATCATGCAAAACGGTATCCGATATATCTAATTTAAAAATGTTCCGTGTATTCCAAAAATTTTTTGTGCGAAGACGTGCTGAATACGTTTCGCTGATAAACAGATGGAAGAGCATTAGCATCGCGTGCTGAATTTATTATTGATTGCTTTTGGAATTTTGGGTTGGATAATCAGAATTTCGAGTCATAATTGTGGTCTCCTTCTGCTGATACGGTTGCTGCTCTTGACTCCGGGGAATTTTGTCCGCAGCTGATACTTTCCCCGGGTTGTAGTTTCCCGACATACATTTAACACATTGTGGTTTCGAAACATCATCGGCACCGCACCCGAAACAAAAAACTCGAAGCGGCTTGTTACATTGATAAAATTTGTTAAGTCATAACAATTCCAACATGTGATATTGCACTATATCAACTTTAGATTTGAGATTTTGATTAGAATTATACGCATTAATTTGAGAAGTTAAATTCTAATAATTTGAAACAGCACCGAAATTTGATAAATTTTGATTTTGTTGTAAAAAACCCGTTTTCAGGTTTACTTTTATTAGGCCCATTCTGGAAGTTAGAATTGGGATGATTATAATTTGAAAAAGAATTTAACTGAGTTTCAATTTCATTAACACGTTTAGGATAATTATGTCTAGATGTTGCATCAAATATTTTATTATTCCGCGTCCATGTATCTTCTAGTGGTGACTAAGGTACCAATACTATCGCATCCTGATCAAGTAAATGGTTTTGAAGATCAGGACGCATATTATAATGCAGTATACGTAGAATATATCGGATATTGGAGAACGAAATTGTAAACTTAACGCTAGAATTTCATTATAAAATTCGACAAATGTTTCGTTTAATTTCTTTCCGACGATCTTGAAATCTTTCAATCAAAGCGTTTTTAAGTTGAAACCAAGTTGAAGAAGGATTCCGCAATATTTATATTGTAACAAGCTCTGCTACAAATTCGGTAAAGAGGATCCCATTTTAAAGATTTGGGCTAATAACGCAAAATGTACATTTTACCATGTATGTGTTGCTATTAAATTGCTATAGTGTTTCGGGGAGCCCTGCTAGTTGTCCGAAAATAATGAAATTATTTGAACAAAACCTATACCATTCTGTGAGAGCAGCAAACGGACATAAATGGAAATAGCTGCGTTGTAGATTAATTCCGTATGTAATAATGCAAATTTGTATACTTCATTGTAAAAGTGAGCCTCCAGAACTCAACAAGATCCAGGTATAACGACAATCATGTAATACTTTGGGGTAACCTTAAAGGGCGGCAATATCGAAGTTGGAAACAAATAGGAATCAGACCCAGTTAATATCCCAAATATCACACAGACGACGGCAGTCCATGCTAAATCTGAAGTTTCTTGACCTACCGAACTCAACTCATGAACGATGAAAAATGCAGACTTTGATGATTCTTTTTAAAGGGCTTGTCATATCGTTCGACATACTTGCTAGACATAACTGATTTGTGGTTTATCATGCGTGTATCTCGGAGAACCAGTAGAAGATGAATGCAAGGCGGCATGTCGGCGCAGCCTTTATATATATTACAATCTTGATTAAAAGCATTTCTTAAGTAGATATAATCGTGAGCTCTCACTTTTTGTTGGTTTTGACATATGTAATTTACATCATACTACTTGAACAAATCTCTGTAATAATGTAAAGCTTTAATACAGTTAGCTATCGTCATTTTATTTCTTGCAGAATCTTCTTGAGGAATAGTCAGATAATAACCACTTCTCCTGTTACAAACATCAAGGACTATTATTATTGTTCATAAGCTGAACGCAATTTAGGAAATCATTTTAGCTGGCCTCCTCTACTATGCAGTACAATATCACGGCAATCTCGTACTTACCATGATACTGGTTTTGTAATGTGCGATCGGCATAGATATTTAATTTGAGGTTTTCTGATCGAGGATTATAAATTATATTTCGAAACTGCGAATGTATAGCTGTTTAATACAGTCTGTAACTCATTCATAAAATCTATTTTTAAGGTAAGAGGAATATTTGATTGTAATGATAGCTAGTTGATCTGCATCTCAGATGAAGTAAATTTGCAAAAATTCCGGGATTTGGCCTGTTGGCGGTAGAAGGCTGCCAAAGAGATGGTAAATTTGGCTTGTCGTACGTGTTTCGCGTAAGAAACAATCAATTTTTTCATGTAAGGAGACATGTTTATGACATGTCTCACAATTGCCGTCGAACGTGGACAGCAATTGGGCAACTCATTTGAGAAACTAATATGACTTGTCAATAATTAATCATTTAGTCAACATACCATCAAAAATCGAGCAAAAGTATTTTTTGTCTTTTTTATACGCATTTAGAAAAAAGGTAAGAATATATGTTGACAAATTTCCAACTGGGATACTACGATTTTACTCGTATAAAATGAACCTTAAACACCGCACCCCCAGAGTAACCCCCTAAGTACGAAAGGCGATCATAAAAAATATTAATTTTTAGGAACCATAAACCAATATTTTTCTTTGCTGCTAACGATGAAAATTCCTTCATTCAATCTGTTTATATAACCAATAGTAAATAAGAGAATGGTCACGCTGGTTATGTACTAGACTAAATGCTATGTCGAATGCTATTATTCTATAACACCTAAAACCAAATTTCGTCGTAGTATATTAAGAATGCGCAGTGCCATATCACTGAATCACTTCAATATATGACTTGGTACTCGTTAAGTTTTTGGTTTAATATGTGTGCCTATATACAATTTCCTTTGTGTATTTCCAAAGCCATCTTTGCTACTGGCCAGTGACAACATTCATTTTTTTGCTAATGACGTAACTTTAGATCCACGACTTCTCTTTTACTGTTGTGTTTAATACAACAACGCAAATAACTACTTCGTTGAAAATTCAGCACATTAAAACAGAAGAGAAAAATATAATCCACGTCTAATCTGCTTTGACCCATTGAGAGACTGACAACCATCGGCAGTAGTAAAGATGGCATTAGTATTTCAATTAATTCATTAATAGGCTTTGTTTAGATATCAGCACTTATATACCAATTGAATTTCCGATATGTGCAAAAGTAGTTAGTTCAATACTTTTTTATATTTTATTTAAAAATTTGTGATTCTATGAAATTTCTATAAAAGCAATTTAGAATTATTGTGTTGACTATATTTGTACCGAATTTAAATCGATTTGGCAATTAAAATGCATTGTAGGAAATGTTGAAATTAATAAAATTTATATTATTTTACTCGTAATGATATTTCTGTTGGTATACATAAATCTTGTGTACATGTAGGTACATTTATGTGACTTCAACAATACAATGCCTTTTAATTAAGAACAGAAATTAATTGAATAAATTTGGATATGTCTGAAGAGAAATTTTATTTAAATTTGAGTTAGTTCTATTCAAGCTACACAATTCATATCACCCTTTTAATTTGATAAAACAAGATACGAGTATTAGTTTTACGATTATTCCTTGGACAATTTTTGGCAACGTGGGGAAAATACCACAAATTTGTAATCCAATATTTTGTAATTTTTTCAACATTGTTGAACTCGGTCAAAATTATCGATCTATACTCAGTTCGAAATATAGGTTTTAAAAAATAAATATTAAAATATTGGCTCTTTTTTATGTTTGTTCTTCTTTAACCAAACATTTCTTGTATTGGCGGTTGATGTTTAAGTGTGCCTTTAAAATTAAGATTGGTACTAGAAAATATTCAGGATACATTCTGATTTCATAATTATGTGGAACTCGACGATTAACGATCAACTCTTAAATTTAAAAAATGTTAACATTTTTATTCACGTTTCCTCCTGAATTTAGTATCGATGTAAAATTTACAATAACCATGAATAGTCGCAAAATTATTAGATGTCTTCACGTATGTTGGAGAAAGACAAAGACAATGGTATTGTTTAATTGTATTACTATTGACACTTATTAAAATTCCATAATTAGACCCACATCTACTTAAATTCATTACAAATAAGTAATTAACAATAAAGATATTTTGCTATGGACTCATTGCATTCGAGATCAAATCTGCCTCGGGTAGTGATCAGAAAGCTTCTGCTGATAATTGCTTTCGTATTGCTTACAGAACAACAAATGGTTTAGTCGCCTAGAAAAGTATAAACCCGTTTTCTACACAAAATTATCAGATTAGTAGATTTCATACAGGCCTTCGATTTTGTCCAACGAGAGAATTTTCTGTAGTACCCATACTATATGGTTCTGAACTTTTGAAATCAAACAAAATGATTCATTCACAAAGTTTAGCACCAAGTTAGCTAAATCACCAAGTTAGCATTTTGTTCAATCCTTCAAGCGACAGATTCATCAAAGATCAACATTTCCAGACGATACAACTATCCTTAGCGGTTGGAAAAGATATATCGGAAGCAACAAGCAAACTTGAAAATGCAGTTAACAACAGTATAACACTCCGGTTATAACCCCTCTCCCTCGCAATTACCTCTGACAATTCCTGCTCCCCGGAAATTCCTCGCCTATATTAAGAGTCTGGTACCATTCCTCCGGGAAAAAATATTAAAGTAAATCTATTTCCGTGATTACGTGAGTTTTGGGTAGAAGCATTGAAGAAGATATACAACGATTCCGAAACCGGTCTTCCATTAAAAAATAAGATATATATATTCTGTCAAAAAAGGGATGATCATTTAGCACCAAAAGCCCGTTTAAGCCCGTTGGCACAACTGGTTTTGGTAGGGAAAGGTGGTCCTATGACATTTATATATGGATAACAATATCGTTCATATGCCTACCACGGATTCGTTGTTTTTAAGTTGTTGAATTGTGTGTGGGTGATTAGGTGGATAACATCTTTCCTTTCAAATAACCCCACAAAAAATAATCAAGTGGTGTTAAATCCGAGCTTCTTCATGGCCAAGGAACTTCACAATTTCTTGAAATTATGCGATCAGCAAATTTTGTTGACAATAAATGGATTGTTGCATGATTTGCGTTGCATGGCATAACACAGAGCGTTATTAAAACCAAATGTCGTTGACATGAATTGCGTGTCAATTGCGTCAATTTGGGCCACAAAAAACTGGTTAACATGTTGCGATAATGTTCCTCGTTCCACTGTAAGGACATTTTCCTATTCGTTTTCAAATAAAAATACTCCAATGATGGCACCAGCACACAAACCATGCCAAACAGTGACTCTTGTAGGACGGACTTCTGCTTCATGAATAACATGAGAATTCTCCGCTCCTCAAATTTGACAATTTTGCTTATGTACGTACTCATTAAGATGAAAATGAGCTTCATCGCTAAAGTTTATTTTTGATGAATAACCTTCATTTCGTTCAAGCATCCAATTATCAAACCGACGGCAATTTAAATGGTCTGGTGTTTTCAATTGTTGAGTTAGTTGAAATTTGAATGGATACAAATGAAGATCCATATGCAAAATGCATCGTAATGTGGTTAGCGAAATGTTTAGTTCTTTTCAACGATGCCTCGTTGATGTGCTTGGTTCAATACGAACACTTTCACTAATAGCTACTACTGCATCAGGAGTACGAACTGGATGAACAGGTTGATACGGTATACGACCTTCCACTGAACCGTTTCTTCAAAACGATCAACAATTTAGCCAATTACACGCTCAGTAGGACGTCCATGTCGACCAAAACTCTCGAGTTATTTACGAAATGTTGGTGATTTTGAACGAATACGAGGGCGGATTGAAAATGAAACTACCTGGCGCTAGATGGCAGCACAAACACAAAAATTTTTTGTTTTTTTGAAATTGCGATCTGTCAAACGTCAGCTGTTAAAATTTCTCCCAAATTCATAGATTAAATGGAAAAAAAACGAATTTCGTGCAGTGATTAAACACTATTATTTGAAAGGGAAAACGGCGAAAGAGACAAAAGAAAAGCTCGATAAACATTACGGTGAGTCTGCTCCGTCAGATTACATGGTAAAATATTGGATTGCTGAATTTAAACGCGGCCGAAGAAGCACTGCAACAATACCATCAGGAAGGCCAAAAGAGCTGGTTACTGAAGAAAATATCAAGAAAATCCTCGATATCGTTATGATTGATCGCCGAGTCAAGTTGCTTGAGATTGTTGAAATGGTAAACATATCATATGAACGTGTGTTCAACATTTTGCATGAACATTTGCATATGAAAAAGCTATCGGCAAGATGGGTGCCGCGTTTGCTCAGTGTCGAACAAAAACGAGTTCGACAGACCACTTCACACAGCATTAGATACGATGCTAAAATTACGTGAAATACACTTCGAATGATTTTGAGAGGTTCCCGAAATCGTATTATTCAGATGGTATAAAAAAGTTGGAATATCGTCTTACTAAGTGTGTCGAACTAAATGGAGACTATGTTGAGAAATAAATGGTTTTTGGCAAAAAAAAATTTTGTTTTCCTACTTAGGTAGCTTCATTTTCAATCCGCCCTCGTATTTTCATAATAAATTGGGACAATCAAAATACGTTGCTGTGTTGTTAGCGACTCCTTGATGATAAATTACCTATTTTTGACTTTTCATATGTCAAATAATTTTTTAGAACAGATAACAATAAGCATGATTCAAGTTTGGTTTCAACATTAAACCGCATTGTTCATTTGTGTAATGCGCCGCCACTTTTAATAGTCGGGATGTGTTCGTTTATAAAACCAAATGAAGTGCTTTTCACTAGTTGCAGTAAAATTAAAATCAAGCTTCTTTAAACTTATTATCAAAGAATCCTAAACTAATGATCTCTAGATGGAGGTGGTTAAATAGAGGAACAACAACAGGGCAAGGGAAGAATACGAAATCATATTATAAAGGTAAATATAATATGATTCAGTGAAAATTCAATAGATCCTGGAAATAACACCAACGGAAGTTGAACCTTACGGAAGAACTGCTACACGATAGGTGCATCACGTTGAATTCGGTGAAATCTAAACTCAATCAGTCATCGTACCTCTCTTGCCCTCGTAGCAACCATAAACATTTCGAGAAATATCGTTGAAGCGTCAAAAAAACGACGGAATTTTGGAAAAAGTTATTTAAACATTTAATACCGTTTTGAAAATTTCTTAAAATGTTTGCTTCAAAACATAAAACATGTTACATAAAGATTGCAACACATCTGTTTTATCCCACAACAGCAAGCTAAGAATGTCTAATTCGTTTATGAAATTCACCGTGTTACTGTACGACCACGAAACCTGGAAGCATACACAGAATATCAATAATAAGCTACAGGTGATTGTAAATAAATGTCGTAGGAGAATAGTGAATTGTTCCAGGTCCAAGTAATCATTGGAATTGAAATAATAAAGTCGAAGTAGAAATGGATTGGTCACATCCTGAGGAAGTCACCGAATGATGTATCAAAAAGATATCTGGAGTTGAACCCACAAGGGAAAATGAAAGCCGAACGACCAGCTGTAATGTGGAAACGAACGGTGCTAAAGTAAAAGCACCTTACAGAGTTAGATAGCGAAATTTTGAAGCAGCATGCATCGAAGCATTGCATAATTTTTTAATCTTGCGGTTAATATCTGATAATAAGCTGAATCTTATAGCATAAAGTCCAATTTAGCCATTTGCATCTAACCTCAATAAAAATTTTAGGAACTAAAAAATTGATTAGGAAATATAAAGTTACGCGATGATGAATAACGAAAGTATTTCCATTTGGAGTTTTAAAACATATTTGAAAATATTTGAACAAATGAAAAAATAATCCAAAATATTAGATTAAATAGAAGTAAGACTAAAAATAAACACAAACAGACCATTTTCAAACAAAATAAGCAAATTGTGATAATTTCGTCACATTGTAGGTAAATAAAAATGTCGGTATATAAACTCGCCAAAATTCATAAGTAAATTATTCAGTTCATATCAAGCTATAAGTTTGTAAGTGAAAAAAACCAAGTTACAATGAAATTTACCGTCTTAATAGTTCTCGTTGAACTTGTCGCTGTAAATATACCTTACACACTGCATACAAAACAACAAGATTTTCTAGAATATTGCACGTATTTTATGTCTACGATGCCCCCAGATATCCGGATTTCTTAATTTGAGTAATTGAATATAATCGAAATGCACCATTTGGACTACATGCACCTATTAATTCTTCTTCAAAAATATAACCTAATCGTATTTGAAATAATTATTTGTTTCATTTGTTTGAATAAAATTTAATAAATATCATTTTATATAAACTGTTGAACTATTGGGCTTCAAATTTGGATAATATCAAGCTCATCCATCCGAAATGGGAATCGTTTAATTAATTTTTTTTATTTAGAGCAAACAGTTACAGAAAAATCAAGTCAATTGGACAACTCAAACTAGGTAATAAATTACCGCGAATATTGTTATTTGATGACAACGGTTAACAATTACCCACAATCAGAAACTTTATTTGAGAAATGTTCAATTCAACATCATAATCACTAACAAGCTGTCTAAAAATGAGTTTGGAAAAGATTACATGAGCACTATCTTTATAAATGATTCTGGGAAATTGTTGGCAGATTACATTTTGCAAATTATCCATCATGTGGGTTGTTCGGCATTCGGCGCGTCAAAGTGAGTTTTGAACATAAAAATCAAATTGAACCGTACCGCTGAAATCGTTCAATTTTAACCAATTTATTCTTGAATATCAATTAGATCACAAGGAATTAGTGGATAAGACAGAAAAGGAATATTTTTGTTTACCGCACCATTGCATCTTAAAACCTGTACGTTTTCTACAAAAATTTAGGTAGTCTTTAACGGACCTGCACAAACAACAGCAGGCTACTCCTTTAACGAAATTTTGATGTTATGAACTCGTTGCTTAAATTGCTCGCTCTTACCGGCAGTCTAATGATCAGAAGTTTTACTGTAGGGTTTTTCAATAGGAATGATATAATTAAAAATTTAAAAAAAAAACAGGTAAATTATTCAGGGAGACCAAAATTTTTTTTAAATGAAACGTTATTTTATACCATAACATAATGTATGGAAAAAAATCATTTAACATTATTCTGTATCGTTCTCGATTGACTGTTACTCTTCGACCATTTTATTCAAAGATTTATGGACCAATCACTCCACCAGCATGAATTGCACACCACACAGTGACTTGATCTGGATGTAATGGTATCTGAACAGTCTCGTGTGGATTTTCATCACTCCAAATTCTGTAATTCTGTTTGTTTACATAACCATTTAACCAAAAATGAGCTGCATATCTAATGTCTAATGGCTTCAGTTATTGGACCAGTTAAATTTTGTAAGGATATAAACCCAAATCTTTTTTTAAAATTCTTCATGTTGCTTTTTGAGAAAAATTGAATTGTTGAGAATGACGTGGAACCGATAAATTTGGATTTTCTCTTACACTTGCTACTACCACATCAATATTCCCTTGCGTGCGTGCATTTCTTAGTCGTACTGGTACTCTTGTATCGTGTAAAGAAAATTTACTTTCAAATTTGTCTACAATACGACGAATAGTGACTCGATTAACTGAATAATATCGACCATGAATTCTTCTTAAATTTCTCTCAGTATTCACAATTCCTAAACGTTGTTACTACTAACTCAAGAAATGTCAAAAAATAATACGCAGTGTTGCCATTATAACCAATTTAAATTGTATCACTCCTATTGGAAAAGCCTATAATATATTTGCGATATTACCCTACACAGTCGAATTGGGAACTTATAAATTAAGAAACGTTACGTACAGTGACACAGATTCACGAACCACTGGATAGTTCTACTGTTTAATTTGACATGCACGATAATGACCTTCATTCTGGATTTGATTATGCTGGTGAGGCATATCCTTCCAAAAATTTCATTTCTTCTATTTTGTTTATTTTTGGGATGATTCTAAAGAGTGTTCCAACTATCCCAGTTTATTATGAAACATACTAAAGTTTTTTTATCATTTGGCGGTGGTGCATCAAAAATAAACTTAAAACATATGTATGACAATTTCAAATTCAGATCCAAATACCTAATGGTTTGGTTACAATACAAACTTGTTTCTATTTTGATTTTAGTTCCTTTTCAGTTCTATGTAGTTCTCAAGTTTTCTGTAGCAGGCAAACAACTAACACGTATATAAGTTATCAAATGGCTTAGCATCTAGCTAAGCTTATCTAACTATAATTTCAATTAGCAATGAAAGAATTTCAACACGTAATTAAGACATTTTTCCACATACTCGCAACTGTTTTCTTTTAATTAATTTTATTTATTTTATAACTCAGAGATTACAACTATTTCATATTTAATTAATTCAAGTAGGTCGAAATGCAGGATTACCCGTGCATATTACATCGATAATAATTTTCGGTTGACAGTTCATTTGTTGATTATTCGTAGGAAGGTTTTCATGTTGAGTAAAATCTTGGCCACTATCAACATTTTGAGCTATATAATTTCATATCTAATAAGTGATTTTTTCAGAAATAATAATGCCAACAATTGTCGGTTCTGATATTTTACCACTGCATTAAAAATGTTTTGAATTTTATTTTATTCTGCGGTAATATTGGGTGTATAAATATGATTCCGCCCTTTCCCAATAGATGTCGTGACTAGTACTGCTTAAGTGTACTATAAATAGTACTTGATGTCTACAAGTGAGACTACTCTATAGTGTAGAGTATCTCAAAAGTAGATCTCAGTGTGCTGGATACACCCAATGTTTTCGATGATTTAAAAAATGATTTTGGCATTGAAGATCAAGAGCATAGAAAGAAAACTATCCAAACAAATGGAAGATACTGAATTGGAAACGTTATTAACTGAAATTGTTCTCAAGCACAATCGGAATTGGCTGTAGCATTAATTGCTGATCGATCAGCTATTGCAAAACACTGAAAAACAATCGAAATGGGTCAAAAAGCTAGCAAGTGGTTTCCTCATGTTTTATTTAGAAAGAGGTCTCGAACGTCGAAAAACGATTTGTGAAATACTGCTTCAAAGAAGTCAAAGAAAAGGTGTTTTGCATCGAATAATTACTGAATACGAAAACTGGATTATTTATTATGGTTATGCTCTGTATTTGGTTGGATCAGAAAGGTGTGGTATATTATGAACCACTGAAATCAGGTGAAACTATCAATGGCGATGTCTACCGATGACAACTAATACGTTTGAAGCGAGCTATAGAGGATCGACGACCAGACTGGATAAATAGACTTAATAAATTAATTTTTCGGCACGACAATGCAAAACCACATGTTGCAAAGGTTGTGAAAAATTATTTAAAAGGGCAGTACTACCCCACCCGCCGTATTACCAGACACAGCTCCTTTAGATTACTACTTATTCCGGTCGGTGCAGTTATCTTTCTGAACGGAAAGCGGTTCAGTTCTCGCGCAGAGATAGAAAATTATCTTATTGATTGGATCGTCTCCAAATGAAAGGTTTTATTCAGAGAGGAAATCTGGATGTTGCCGGAAATATGGGGAAAGTTGTATCTGCAGATGGAGCATACTTTCAATAAATAATTCATCATTTTCTAAGCAAGCAAGTGTGTTTTATTTTAATAAAAAAAAGCTCGGAGTCATTTTCACACACCCAATAGATTGCTTTCACAAATACGTAAAATTAAATATAGTAGTTCAATTTGTTCACTAAATACAAAACAGCTCAGTTTTAACTCGAAAAAATAAATGATAGTAATCTCACTACTATTTAAAAATCAAAGTTCATGCAATTTTGAGCAAAAAAAATTCATTAAGTTCATGTAAAAGGAATGGTCTAATCTTACAATATGAGTAATGATATTGGTTGTTAAACGACCTGCCACTGACAGGAAAGCTCAGTATCGAACATTCTATAAATCACAAGTACTTCCGCCTTCCAACACACTACAACATTTGTTTTAATCTTAAATATTCAATTACACCCGACGAAGCGACACGTCCACTTAAAGTGACAACAACATGATCTTCTTTTCTAAAAAATACTCTGTTAAAACGGCGCTTAGACTTATGAAGAAAAATAGAAGAAGATAATCGCGAATAAATTTTTAAATGGATCATTATCCAAAAATAGACGTAGTTTGTTGGCTTCATATAATAGGAATATTCCCATGCACATTAACATCACAAAAGGCGCGTAATGTGATCCAAAAATCTATAAAGCAAATTAATTTAATTTCATTTCTTATTATTTTTTTATGGTGTCGTAGAATTCTTCCACATAAAGATATAAACATATCAAAACAAACGAACAAATGTAACGCACAACATACATACTTTTTCGTATGTTTGCATACATTTATCAGCTTCATATATATGAGCATAATTTTTTCTTGAGTTCACCTTGAACATACACATATGGTTTTATTGATAAATATGTTGACGACAAAAAAAAACAAAACGAAGCCATCATCTCTCAGCACACCAAGAGTACCATACAATTTACAAAACAAATAAATTTAAATTAAAACATCTTGAAATCGTATATAAGTCATTTTGGTGTAACATTAATTAAAATGATAACTGTGTGGAACGGGTGTGTTGTACGCAAGCAAATCGTCTTCACACCAGTCTTAATGTAAACAAAAATTAGACGAAAAATATTCTGTTCCGGACCAATCACTATTTATTAATATTTTTTGAATCATGTTAATAAATAATATTACAAAAACATTTATAAATTATTTTTAATTTTAATTAAATATGTTTTTAATTAGATTTGCCATTGTAATATAACTGGGTCTAAAATATTTTCGCTTCATTGAAATTAAATTTATTTATCTTGTTGTGTCGTGTAAAGCAAACAAAAAATTGTTTATTTTTAACCCGGAAAATCCGGTTTAATAAAATTTAAACATTTTTCAATTGTGGAAATTGTGCTGAATTGATCAAAAGATAAATTTAATTATTCGTTGCACTATTTTAAAGGGACTGAGCCGGACAGCCTAAACCGAAGAGTTTCTTTTTATCACGATATTTTTCAGTTTTTGTCATAAAACGCACTCATTTATCACGAAAAATAAACCAAGAGTATTTTTGATTGTAGCAGTCAAAATTTGTGTACATTTTGTTTCCAACGTTTTTGTGTTATGATTTTACATGGATAGTTTGCTTAACTTTTATGTCGTATTTCCGTATAAAACAGCTATAAATTAGAAGCAAACTTACTTAGCAACTCAAAAGTTTACGTTTTTAGTATAAGTATAATTTATAATGACTTATTTTATAATTTTAACTTACTCGTATTTAGCATGAAGCCAATAATTCATGGGTGTTACAATATAAAAAAATGAGCTTATTTTAAGTATTTGTGTGCACACAGTGGAGCTCGGATGACAATTAAACTCTGCCTGGATTTACGTTACGTTAAGTGATTATGTTACAATTAATTTTTTTTTTAAATTGCCAATGGCGTTATTCTTGAATCTTTCTACATAAGAAACTAACAAGAAGTGTTCAAATCTTAAGCTAATTACATTTTTTAAGTTTTAACTAATGTTATTACTTAATGTTAGTGTTCACAATTTAATTTAGATCCTACTTATAAGCGTAATCTACACATTTAATGATTTTGCAGGTTCAATAGTCCGAGTAGATCTGCTCTTCTCAGTCGTTTAAATCGCGTCTGGTTTAGTATAATCCGGGCCAATTCGTTGGGATATCCCTGAAGTTTTGAGTAGTATTTTGAACTGAATTCCTTGATTGATTCTTTAACGGTTTTAATACCAAGGTCGTTGTGTATGTTAGTATTTCGGATATACCATGGAGGATTAGCGTGAGTTGAACATTAATGATAACTTGGATTTTCTTCCTATCAGCCAATACATTTTGGAAAATGTTATTTTTATTTGGTTGCGCTTTGCTTCATATGTTCTTTCCACGTTAGCCGTCTATCCGTGTGAAAGCCTAGGTATTTGACCTTGGTTTGTTGAGGAATATATACACCGTTTAATTGTACTAGTGAGCAGGAGCGTCTGGTCAGCGTGAATGTGACATGAATTAATTTTTTTTCGTTTACTATTATTCGCCAGATCTTGAGCCAATCCGCGATTTTGCTCAGATGAATTTGCACTTCTTTTGAGGCAGCTTGCGGGTTTTCGTGTGATACCAGGATGGATGTATCATCAGCAAATGATTGATATTATTACATTGTCGGTAACAGGTAAGTCTACCGTATACAACAAGTATAAATTAAGCCCCAGAACTCTTCCTTGTTGGACTCCTGCGCCTATATCATTTAGGGGAGTTCTTGCACCATTTTGTTGGATCATGTAATGTCATTGGAGGAGGTAGTTAGCCAGAACTGACTGAATATTCTTCGGCAGGAGCACTTTAAGTTTATATCTTAGTCCATTGTGCCAAACTTTGTCAAATGCTTGTGCTATATCCACGAAGACAGCAGAACGGTAGTGCTTTGCCTCAAAGGTCTGTCGGATTGCATTTACAATTCTATGCCCTTGCTCTATGGTACCATGTTGGTTTCGGAACCCAAATTGATGGTCTGGAATGATTTGCCTTTCTTCTAATACTGGTTTCAGTTTTGTTATTAACATGTTTTGAAACAGCTATGAGATTGTGGGAAGCATGCTTATTGGACGATAAAACGCCATTTTTGATCGTGTTTAATCGATACGTTTTAATTTTATCGGATGGATTATTTCTCCAACGAGACCACGAGCAGCTACCAATACATTTTTTCGACGTCTACAGAAAAAACTGTACGGTGTTGCAGGGAACGAGTCAAAATAGTGATAAGATCATCTTGTAACGGGGGTCCTGTAAGCAAAATATCATTAATTGGTACGAAGTAGTCTTACAGAATCCATCGAAGACACCTCAAAGTTTGGTTGTCGCAGATAAACAACGTCTTCATCTTTTCTGGTGATCCCGTTATTCGGTACTTCTGTCATATTATCCAATGTCTAATATTCTTTCACGAACCCTTTTTATCTCACGGCATGCTGACAAGTAAACGTTCACCGAAGTTTTATTTGCATATTTTATCATGTGGTTTAGGTTCCGATGCGAAGTGTTGAAGAATAAACTGGATTAAGAGTAAATAATCGTAGGATATACGCATTGAAATTCTGACTACTGAAAGGTAGACTTCTATTGATATATTAACTAGACCTTTGGTTGATCTTGCTTGAATACCGGTCAGGCCGCTTACAGTAAACCATAACGAGCATGAGCGTCCAAGTAAAGGCGCTGCACTAATTGTTCAGATACGAAGTACAGTGCAATGGTGTAACGTTTAATTCCAATAATGTCACGTATGTCAATAAGGGCGATCTGTAATCTCATCACGCTGCGTGATTTAATTGCTGCGAAAGATTCGACGATAAAAGAGCTTTGGTTTTAATGTGCGATGGATTCAGATTATTTGTTGAATCTCATCCGGTAGTTGGACAATTCAGTGAATTCTTATACTAAATGATTCAGATGCAGCTAATTCTAACAAGCTTAGTGAAACTGCGAAATTTCATGCAACGAAGAAGATGATGATTTGCGTTGCAACGCGGACACAAAGTCAGATTTAAGTGTAACTTCGTGGGTTTGAAATTGGGTTTATCCTTTAAAAATTTATTTAAATTTGAAAAATGTCGATTTCGTAAGTCCTGATTATCAAATTTTCCATCATCAAGTTCACACTTATTAGTCAAAATCTTGAAAAATTCTAAGAGAGTAAGAAAATCTCTGTCTATTGTTTTTATTGACTACAACTGCTTTGTCTCGCTGTCAATTCATCTTCAAATTCATTGAAGTCATTCACGTCGAGCTTAATAACATGAAATTCTTTTGCCTTAGATGTTGTAACTTCGATAATTTTGTTAGCCCACATTTGTATTTCTGCATGCAGGATGCAGTAATAGTACCTCATACCTCATGCTGTAATAATTGAGTCGGATATATTCATACGTTAAGGTTGTTAAGGTCATTAAAATGCAAATATTCATTGCAGAGGTACATTATACCTCAACCATTCAATGGGTTCCCTTATTACAATTAGTTCAGATTGAAAAACGCTGCTAAAAAGAGGTTTACATTTAATTATTCACAGAAAAAGAGGTTTACGTTTATTTATCCATCTCCAGGTGAGAGAATCCTTCTCTCATATCAGATCAAAGATGGTGACAGGATGGTATAGTCGGTAGTATTTGGAATGTTCCATTTTCTTATAATAAATGAGTGTGTATAGTTACAGCCCACCTTGAGATGGAGTTGAGGCTTATAGCTGAACTTGGGAGTATGAGATGAAAAAGAATCTCCTGTGCTTGATTGAATGTGTCCCTAAGAGCCCCACTAATGCACAAATCAGCTGTTTTCTGTCTTTCAACAAGGATTTTAAGCTGGTGTAAAGCGCTGTTGTAGCTTTCTTTACCTTTTCTAATACATTAGAGTTTGTTTGTCCTGGAGACGAGGACCAACTACTGAAAAAAGGAACAATTGGAGAATGCCAGGCGCACTTTTGTTCGTTCTTTTAAGGTGTATGGATATTTACCGAAAACATCATCTGCATAAGCAAATACCTTAAAAGCTCATCCTTCCAGGTTTACAGGTCATTTATGACCAAGTTCCAAAGAAGATGGGAGAATATTCCCTTTTGTGTCGATACTCTCAATCTGCTATTGGATGGCCGTTACTCAGCCCCTGAGTGACTCATCCACGCATAGAGTGGAGAGTGTTAGCGCGATCGCCTCCAGCCTGACGTTGTTAAACTCCTCTATATTCTATAAAATTCTCATGACGTATTCCTTATGTTCAAGGGATTTCTCAATAAAAGTAATAAGGGATCAAGAAGTAATTCCCCAAATTTCCGCTTGCAATATGCTCGTTGGGATTTCGATTGCCCATTTGACTGAATCGAACTTCTAATGTGGTATTCTATCCGTCTCTCCAAAATGTTTAATATAATAAGTGTTCAACTATAGGTCTAAGGTCTTTGGAACTGCAATATGAGATTTGTTCCGCCTTTATTAAAAATATTGCATTTAGTTCAATACATTTACTACGCACGTGACAGAGTTCTAGGCCGCACTTGAAAATAACTTCCAGCGTAAGATTAAGTCAGTTATTTCTAGGACATTCGCCGGTATAATGCCATCGTCTATACAATGCCTACGACTTGGTTCTCTCTATATGCCTTTGTTGTGCAGATTCGGAGGTACTTGGAAAGTGAGTTTCTAGTAGAATTTCTTGCTTGACTTCCTTGTTGAAGTCCTAGTCTTTAGTAGCTTCCAGTTTCAGGACTTCTAAAGAGCCACTGCAAGTGCACTACTGGTATTGGTAGTAAATTACTTAGAATAGTTCTAATAATATCCAAGTAGGTTTTTCTTCTGTTTCTATAGATAAATATCATGATGGGTTTTGTCTCTAATTCAAATTGGAGATAACATTCGTCAGAAAAGGAATGATCTTTCGATTACCATCTAATTCACTTAGCTATCCATAATGATATCTGAGACAAGTGTAATGTGTGGTACTTCTTGTTATTTCTAATTATAAATGCTGGTGCAGCCAATATTGCGTATACATAGATTAGTAGTAAGAATAAAATCAAGAAGTATCTCACCTAGTTCTTTCGTATCAGTGTTTCCCCAAATTGTGTGATGTGAATTTGCGTCACTTCCCAGCATGACTCCAGGGTTCTTGAACTAGGATAATGTCTATTTACATATTTTGCTTATAGTTTGAGTATGAGCACAGCCGAAGCTGCCTTGAAGTGATGAGGGTGAATCTGCAGGAATAATAATATGTTTTTTGCACTGCACTTTAAATCACGACACTAAGTATTTTGTAACTCGTGCGCTAATTCGTCGATACTCTTGGATCTCGTTTTTATTTGAACTTCATAAAGAAAGTTCAAGTGTAGCTAAGCAATGAAATGGGGATCAGATTGTATGCCAAATTTCAAAAATAAATTCAGCTAGAAATTTAATATTCAACAGCACTTTAAGAAAACATACGTTTATTGTTTAGTCTACGTTAAAAAATTATTTTAACTGATTTAGAAATACATACGCATGTATATTTTTTAAGCCGATCGATAATATTACCAAACATTTGGTTAGAAAATACAACATTCCTATAATAAAATCACTACGAATGGAATGCATTCACCACCACATCAATGCAAGTATATTTATACGATTTTTAGCAGAAGTAAAACGATATATTAACAGAATTCAACCCAATCCACATTTCAATGTAACCTGAAAACTGACCAATCATTTTGTTTTATATTCTATTGACAGATAAATGCAAATTTTGCACAATATTCAATGTAGTTAACGACGCATAATTTAGAAGTTTCAGATTACGTGCATCGATTCGCAATGCTATCAAAATACAAAATACCTTTGTACTCACTACGAGTACAAAAATCTTCTTACGTCATTAAAACTCCAACATGAGCGGTATGCTACTTGTAAATGTATAAATGTTCTTTGTTGAGATATTCTCGAAATGATTTTAATGTTTTGCCCTTGAATTCAAAAACGGTTTCCCATCAAACCATATTTTATGTACGTCTAAAGATATGTTAAGGGGTTAAGATAACACTTTTTTCATACCAAGAAATATATACGAGCACAAAAAATAAACTTTTCGGTTAACTTTGGCCAAACCGCAAATATATAACCTATAAAAAATAGAAAAGAGATTAGATTGTTTAGGAAGAAAAAGTTCAAATCTCCCAAGGAATAAAAAATCACATATACATAATATTATATGGACGCGTATTTTTCCTTAGATTATATAGGCAAGATACGAAGGTCATGTACAGACACATTCATCTTAACTTGAAGAAAATTGGATTAATTTGAAATGGACTTGGCTTTTTGATTTATTGATTCAGTTGTGAACGTGAATTGATTACGAAAACTTCATTGAATACGAATAATATGTTTAGGTATTCTGGATGCCGTCACCACCAGTATAAGTTTAACCCACATATCTTAATATTTTTTATGTTATAACAAGACAACCGACGATCTATTGTATCTTTTAGTCATTCATTTACAATTTGAATAAAAATTGCATTTGCATAATTTTCTATCTTACGAATTGAATTAATTTCAAATGGTAAAATATATTTTTTTGTTGCGGTTGAACGCAATGCGCATACAATAAAATGTAAGTCATATAAAAACGAAACCAACTTTTCTGTACAATCCATGATATGCATTTTAATAGAAATGTATAATGTACATAATATTTCGATGTTAACCGTCAAATATAAATTAAATACATATTGAGGTATGATTTATGCATAAGAACGTATCTACTTACATGTTGGTTTTTTAGTGTTTGTCTCATTTTTACAAAAACCCCTCATAAAATCACTTGAATTTCGTTCTGTTCAGTTTTAAGTTTTTCAGTGAAAGCCAAAAGGGTGGTTGTTGTGCTATAATCTCACAATAAATTAGACCAAGTCCAGAGATGTGATCGGAAACTGTTAATGTTATTATTCAGTGTCACTAAACACCATCAACCATCAACGACGAAGGTTTCCAATTCAGCAGTTGAAACTGTCTTAAAATGAAGCAACAAAGGATCTTACAAACAATTAGAGTTCCTTTCCATTAAATTCTCCTCTGATAAATTAAATGCTTTATGGTCGCTAGACAGCTTCTTACTAAATATATAATTTACTAGTAAAAACATTTGCCATTTCGTAAAAGGCCAAAGAATGTGAACACTTCAAACACTTTTTATTAAAAAATCAACTCATCGATCCATATTAAGGGTATCACAATAATTTATAAAAAAATTCATCTTTGTATGACCGGAAAACGTGCCGTATTATTTATGTAAAAGGTGCCGTAACTTTGTTTCCAGGTAACAATTTTTAATTTCAAACTTCAGACTCAATGCCTGTTTAATACCTCGACCTCACAACCGAAAACTTTCAAAAAAGTTTGCAAAACAAAACAAACACTTTCCATGGCTGTATTGGGGAACTGATTTTGATTGTGATCCCCGAAACTTTTGAGTTTTATGAAAGCGTATCGGCAACCTTCAGTACGCTTCTTCACTAAATATCCAAGCGTTTTTGATTTTTTCAGATAACTGATTAAAATGTTTAAAGAACTTCAATGCCAACAGTTAGATAAGTGTAAAATTCAGCAAGATATAAAGAAACCGATGGAAAATTCAATTGTTGAAAATGTCGAGTTTTGTGCCAAATGAACAGCATTTGCAAGCTTTGCTTTTTTCTGCTTTAACTTGAAAAAAAAATGCAGCTGAAGCATGTAATTTGTTTGAGGAGGCCTACAGCGAACATGCACCATCAAAAACTATCTGTGAAGATTGGTTTAAACGCTTCAGAAGTGGCGATTTCGACATTGAGGACAAGAGCGCTTCGGACGACAAAAATCATTTGAAGACACCGAGCTGCAAGCGTTGTTGGATGAATATGATACGCAAACTCAAGACCAACTTGCGGAGACATTAAACACGCCACTATCACCTGGCGAAGCATCAACATCGACGGCACGGCCAAATCGCTTCGGAAAGAGGACAATGCTCTACGTTTTTTGAGATCAGAAAGGAATGGTGTACTATGATGAAACAAGGCAAAACTGTCAATGGACAACGCTACCATAACTCATCAATCTGAACCATGCATTGCTCGAAAAACGGCCAGAATGAAGCACGAGACACGAACGAGTAATAATGCAACAGGACAACGCTCCATGCCATCGTACTCCCATCGTCCGAGACATCATCAACACGCTGATATGGGATCTGCTACCGCACCCGTCTTATTCGCCAAACCGGCTTATCACTTGTTCCGGTCGATGGCGCATGGCTTGGCAGGGCAACTGTTGGCCAGTTTCGAGAAAGTGCAAAATTGTTTGGTTGAATTGTTTCGGTCAAAAGACTCGTCATTTTCTTTATTTATAAATGGTGCCTACATTGACTACAATCGGCACAACAAAACAATTGGTAAAGAAAATTACGGCACATAAGCTCGACTACAAAAGATTATATTTATAAAGATTTCTTGAATGAATCTCTCGACAAGTGATAATCAAAAGCTCTGTAAATCTGGTTGAACACCCGCGAGACTCTCGGAATTGGATCAGAAAGACAGTAGATCGTTACCGCTCGGACGATAACTAAATCCCCATCGCGTTGTCGCATTCGACGTTCGGGAGCGTACAAGTTGATACGTGCTAGTAACTCGATACAATCGATACGGAAATTGATAACATCACGCCTAAACGGCGCGAAAGCTACATCTCGGCGATTATCTAGACGTTGCACTTTCAAAAGATTACATCGATTCTGGTAAGGCGGAAGAACGTAGTCCACACACAGCACGCATGGATGGTAAACGTCGTAGCGCGAACAAAATAAACTGTTTCTGGATACTCTCAAACCTTTCAGAACGACAGTGGTAGGAGGGTGACCAAACAGGAGCCACATACTCCAAAATAGACCGAACAAAGCATACATATAATGATGTCAAGGTTAACGGGTCACGGAAGTCCTTGCAGTTTCGTAGAGAACGGGAGAAAGAAATAGTTTTGCATTTACTCACGTTTAAAGCCAGTAACTTGTTAATTGACCAACTTCAAAACCGGTTTAAGTCATCTTGTAACATTTCGCAGTCTAACAAGCTAGAGACCCGGGCGAATATCTTCATGTCATCTGCGAAGAGGAGGCAGTTGGCAAACTTAAAACATTTTACAACGTCGTTAATAAATAATGAAAATAACAATGGGCCGATATGGCTACTTTAAGGCACGCCGGATGGCGCCCGAAATAATAGGGAGAAAGAATCCAGAATCCTAACAGATTGTCAACGACCTGAGAGATAAATGAAATGGGAATGAAATCATAGTCGAGATCAATAGCCAAATAGATGATCACAAAATGAGGACCAGTTAGACATGGTAGATCTACCGAGATACAATCCATGTTGAAAAGAAGAAATAAGTCTCTTGGTATGGAAGTGCAATACTCTGTGAACCATGGACTCAAACAGTTTGGGTAAGACAGAGAGAATGGCGATCCCACGATAATTACTTACCTCACTTCTATTACCCGCCTTGAAAACATGAGATTTTCCAGGGATCTGGAAAAATACCACGACGAAGGCTTTCGTTAAACAAGAAGGTAACTGTAGGGGCCAGACTTATGGCACAACGTTTGAATAGGATCGGTGGAAGACCGTCATAACCCGCACCCTTACTAAAGTTGAGAAGGAGCAGTTTATCCAGAACCTTCTGTTCGGTAAATTTGAAATGATCGAATATAATGGAGGTGGAAGTAGTAGGAGGCCCGGTGTCTGTTAACCGAAGTGGCTTGTAAACCGGTGCAAAGAATTTGGCAAACAAATTGTAAATGTCGGATGACTGACTGGCGGTCTGATTGGATGTCAAAACTTGCTCGAATTGCACTACTTAGTTATTGAAAAGCAACCAATTAAGTATCTTAAATTCATTGCGGACGTTAACAAAATCGTGTTAGTATTCTACGCCGTAAAGCCTGTAAAGTGAATGAAACTTGTTGCGACTTTTCAACTCGGTATTATACCATGACTTCCGAAAGCCGTATTAATTATTTATAACCCGCGGAACGTGTCTGTCGATACCACTCCCTAAAAGCTCATTGAATCTGTTTTGTAATTTCCCTCGACTGTTGCTGAAGTGGTTAAGCTGCGTTGTTGATATGGAAGCGAAATAATAGATGATCGTCAATGCGCTCTCGTCGGTTAAGGATGAAGAAAATACACCGTCGACATCGTTCTAAGATATATCGGGTACGTTAAAGTCACCCACAATGATAATTTGATCACAAGGGCGAACGGAAGGTACAACGGCTGTGTCGATGAAGTTGGTAAACGTGTTATAGACATCCCGGTCGGATCCGTAAGGAATATAAACGGTGACGGTGACAATTTAGGTATTGTAAGCTAGTCTGATGCGAACGGCAATGACATCAAGGCAGGGAAAGGAGGCAATCACTTCATTAGAGACTGAATTCTTTACAGCAATTAAAACCAGTCTGATAGAAAGTACTCTTCGGATAACATATTGATCGTAAGCCAGGTCTCCTGATTATTCTAACATCAAAATTATTGTCAAGTATGCCTAAGCGGAAGTCCCTGGTTTTACCTCGGATACTGGAGGCATTGTGATAGTAGATATAAGTGAAGGCTTTGATGGTATTAGATGAAGCGACGAATTGATAAATTAAACTGACTAGTCACGCAGTAGTTACTTCGGCTGTTGAAACGTGGCCACAGTCTGGTTTTTTGATATGCGTGAATAATTTGTAAATGGGCGGATTAAAACACCAGCAGGCCAAACGTCAGAATTGTTAAGCAGGCTAAAATCAGCCTCCTTCCAACCAATTTTAAATGAAACGAACATTAGTGAGCTGTCCAAAACGCGGTCTTTAGGTAATAATAGCCTACAATTTACGTCCCCTGGCAAACAATTTTGAAGTTTATCGCGGACATAGCTAACGATCTGATCGGTTGAGACGGATGGATCGATACGACTGATGTATAAATATTTTTTGCCAGGCACTGAGACAATTTTGATAGAGTTCATGGGAGGCCCCATTATTGTCGTGGCATTGATGTATTGCCAGAGAGATGGCAAAAAAATGTTTCAAAGACAATACTTTGAATAAACCATTTTTTATATTCCTATTGAAATTTTCCATGTTTAATTTTTCCAAAAAAAACCCGCAAATTTAGTTGCGCACCTAGTATACATTCTTTTTTTTAATAAAAAATCTAGTGCTTTGTTTTCTGCTAATGCCTAAATCCTGTTAGGCATACTTCTAACCAATAAATTGATGGTTTCAGGTAATATTTCCTACTAGGGATGAATGATGGCTAATTTTAAACCATTTACTTTGTCGATGTCTGTCCCTCTCGTAAATTTTTCCAACTAATAATCCCAACTATTTTCAATTGGATCTTGGTCCGGCGAAGAAGCGGACAAATCTAATAGTGGTATGTAATTTTCTGCAATCCATGATTTTGCACTTCGGCTCGTATGTACTGTATCTTGCTGGAAAATTCTACATTTTTTATTTATGTACAAAAAAAGGTAGGATGTGGTTTTCTAGAACGCCAATATACTCCTCGCAGTTCAGTTTAGTGGGTGAAAAGGCTAAGACGAGGGCACCCGTTGAAGAGAAAGCCACCCAGGCTCTTTTCTAAGAACCCTCCAATAATATTGAATACCATCAGGCCCATGTAAATTTAATGTTTTTTCGTCGCAAAAATCACGTATTATTAAATAATGGTGATAACTAACCAAGCAGAACAAGTTGTGTTCAAGTACCTTTAACCAGTTATGACTCATGTTCGCTTTAACAAAGTAAGGACGCGCGGTTTTGTGCCGCGGCATTAGCTTTGGTACTGAAACACCTTATATAGCATGGCTAGGTCCATTTAATTTAAACTCGCTTTTCAGGTGCTTAATACTTTTAAGCGAATTACTCGTGATTTCAATCAATCCGCGCGTTTCGGTCATAATTAATTGGGTCGTTTAAAAAATTAGCAACGGTAGCAGGATGGCGGATTAATCTTCTACTAATTGGTTAAAATGAAAGGCCCGAATTGAAAAGAGCTTCAATATTGCTCAAGTGGAAATGCTTTTCCTGAATCTATTGAGAAGATTAGCTTGACAAGTATTCAAAAGGCTACTGTCTGTATATAGTTAGTTATGAAATAAAGAAATTTTGAAAAATCCATTTTGATCGATAAATAATTGAAGTAAGTAAATGTTTTTGTTGCACAAATCAGTATGTCAGAACTTAGTTAATGTTTGACATTAAAATTTTCTAATCAGGCTTTTATAAAAATAAAAAAAACGATTGGATTTATAGTTATGAAACGTACTGTATTTGGAACGTTTTAGAAAATTGTATTGGTGTTAGTATAATTGTATTAAAACTCTTAGTTTTGGTTTTAGAAATATACATTTTATTTTGGAACGTCTCGGAAACGTGCATGAATGGGTTACGTGTAACGGTTAAGTGTTTTAGGAAAGTCTGGCAAATTTAAATTAAGTAGTCGAGGAACTAAACATTTTTAAAATGTTGCTTGAAAACTTTTTTTTTAAATACATTTCCTCAAAAAATTTAAACAAATGCTACTAAGTAGATATCTATTGGGGTTTCAATTCGTGGTGAAATCTAAGTAGCAAAAAAAGTCGAATGCTTTGTGCATATAAACAAAATAAACACACATTGAATTAGCGAATTATTTTATAAGTTTTTAATTTAAGGTTTAGTTTTAGTTTAAAGTAAGTTTCAGTTTTTAATTTAAAAATTAAGGTTCCAAAAATACCTATTCATATGTTTCATATGGGTTTGTACACGATTTAGCAAATAATACACTCAGCGATTTAAGTTACAAACTTTATTTTCAAACAATTTTAATTTCAGCAGGAACTCACAAATTTCACTCGTTCACTGCTCACTAAATCACTTTTACTGTTCACTTTGACTTAACTATTCACTACTTTTTGCACTGTTTACTTTTCTCTTTTTAACTTGCACTGTTCACTGGCTAAATTACAACTGTCTCCGCGTCCCACATTACTCCCGCTAATATAATTGTCGACTGCTTGTTCGAGATTATTCGCCGGGGTATTAACACGTCATCAATTCCCCTATCTTGATGATTAACGTCGATGTTAATTTCAGTATTTTAAACCATAATGATTGATATAAATATTCCTCTCCCCCTTGGAATGTCATTCTAAAATCCAATTGCCAATCAGTATTGGAGGAATATTTGATTCGACAACATAGTTCCGTGTTATGAAATTATGGGCTCTCTATAGAGGTTCGAACTCGAACCTCTCGAAATCGAAAACAGTATGGAACCGTTTTAAAAACACTAGGTTCATAAACTCTTAAATTGAACCTCGTCTTTACCGACCAAATGGCACACTGGTTAAAGTTTTGGCGTTTGGATCGGGAGGTACCGGATTCGAATTCCGATAGGGGCAGGATGTAAAGGTAATTTTCATCAATATATTACGTTCGGTGGCGAAATGGAATACATCTATGAGCCCCTGTCGGAGTGCAAAACTCATAACCGTACGTCCTCGATTTAGCCAACACTGGCGTAAAAGTAAGGACGGAAAAAGCAAACCGCGATCTTTCGCGGGAGAGCCTTGGCCCAGAACCAATTGCAGGAATAAAGAAACTCGTCTTTCTTTTTTTTTTGCACTATCCGTTTCATTTTGCTTTTTGGATCAATTGTTATGCGTTTTCCGTGGTCGTATGTCACAATTTGTTAATAAAATCACATTAATTTATTTCATTACACAATGTCGCTGTATACATTTTATTTATAAAAATTATCTGGTTTTTTATTAAATCGTAATTATTTATTAAATCGTAATAACCGTTTATTCTAAAATGAAATCAAATGAATGATTTCCAATTCATTATTTTTGAAATACCACCAATTTATCGTATTAAAGATTGAACCGCATAATTATTGCAACTGCAATGTACTCTACCTCCGTACTTGAAAGCACTAAGATGGCTTGTTTTTTAAACACCAACTTATGATGTCTCTACAAAAATAAATTATGTCTGTAGTAGTGCTTTTACTTGTATCCATGTCTCCAGCAAAATAAGTATCACAAAAACTGGTCAAGTTTAAATCACAATTGGACTCAATTTCATCACTAGTAGCACCATACAAATATTGAACATTCTGTTTGGTTTATCCAGATGCCCGCTGGTATATCCCACAGCAAACGATAGATCTAGCGTAGTTTTATAGTTTTATTTGACAAATAAAGTAGACTGTCTACTGCTTCTTGGTAAGAGTAGACTGCCTCAATCTCCTTTTATGGGGTTGGTTCTTTAATCGGCAGAAGTGGTGTTTCCACCGCTCGCCTCATTCATTTGAAATGTCACCAGAGTTTTTATTGCCCATTAGATGCTTTTTCGATTTCAATTCCAAGAAATATATCTGGATTCTGATTTATTGTTATTTCATATTCGTCTTTAACTCACTTTGTTGATACTTCCTTTCTTGCTGATTGCTTACAATAAATAATCCGTCATCAACATAAAGTAAAATGATTGATACAGGTTTTATTCTACAGATGTCTGATCTGACTTCACAGTTGTAGTCCTTGGATCATTAAAAGTTTGTAAATATCTTATTCCAATTTAAATGCGCTAGTTTCAGTTTATAAAGGACCATTAGTTATTTACAATTCTTGTTGCCTAAGTCATATCCTTTTGGTGGTTGTATGTAAATATCCTCATCTAGATGACCATAGAGAAACACTGGTTTAAGTTATTGATTTTATGTATTTTAACCGTTGTTTCGTAGCTATGATAAAACAAACAGTATTTTGAGAGAACTCGCGTTTACTACTGGACTAAAAGTGTTTTCAAAATTATACTTTTCCGTTCCCGCTTCTTCACGATTTACAAATGTCCAAGTTTTGTTGTCACTTTGGGCTTTCTTCATATCTTCGATAACTATTATCAGTCATTTCGGTCTGTTTAGAGCTTTCTGATACGATACGTAACTAATATGTACATAGTTCTTCAATTTTTCAGGCAAATTTTTTTCTTTGACTTCGACTAGATTCAGTCATTTCTTCTATCGCTACTTCTTGTTGGATTTGAGATTCAATTTGTTGACACTTACTTCACTTGTTTATCTTCTTTAAATGGATCTTCATTTGTTTCCACTCCATTGTGAATAACTTTTGGTTTTACTGGAATAGTATAATCGAATATCACATCTCTAGATTGAAATGTTCTTTCTTTTACTGGATCTCATAATCTAGTTATAAGAATTCGCTGCATAACCCACAAATATAGATTTTGGTTTTCGATCATCAAATTTTGTAAGATGTTTTTGAATTTTGCCGTACGCTGTAATTATAAAAATTGGAAGTCTGGAAAGATCTGCTTCTTTGTTGTACAGTTGTTAGATCAGCATGAATTAATTCTAGCCGCCTTGAGGCTCGAGTTCGTATACTTCGCTAAATTGTAATCTTATGTGTTTAGATTTTACACACACTACACAAACAGCATTTAAATAATTCTTATCATAACGAAATTTACTGATAAGCAGTACCTCATATAACCTGTTTACCTTAAATGCTACTTTGTCTTTTGTAAAACTAACTTCTCCACCATTTGATGTGATTGTATTCGCAAAAAGCAAATGTTACTCAGATCTGGAACATAAAGAAATTTATTTAATGCGTCTTTCTCCGTTTTAACTCGTCCAACTGCTTCGGCTTGTATAGACTTTGACTACTAGCTCTAAACTGAGCCAAAAAGTGTTGAGAGTTTTACTAATTCAAGTGTTAAGCTTTAATTTACTAATATACAGGAATGATAGTCCTGTTTTACTTTTTACTTCTCTAGGTTTTTATAAATTGAGTTATATTTATTTTTAAATAAAAATTATCTTTATGATTTGATTTATTATGTTATTACTAATACAACCTTCTAATCTCACGAGCAACAAATTTGACAAACTCAACAAATGAGTAATCCAATAAACCACTGCGGTCAGAATACATTACTAATTCATAGGTTACAACCAGATTGATAATCAGAAGAAATTTTAATATTTCATCAAAAACGATATGACTCATGATTATATCAGAATGAAGAAAATGAATCTGTTGTCAACGACACAATTTGTAGCCTGGAGTACTAAGGTGCTTCAGCTATATTTGTGATATTCCTCAAGACCTTTAAAATGATATGTCACACTTACTTATTCTATAATAAAACGATAAGTACCTAACAGCGCCAAAACGGTCAATTTATCAACTCGGACGCTGATAATAAATTTGTTGCTTTTTCCTGCTTGAAAACGTTATACCACAATGATATAAGACTCGTATATATTTGATGCTAATTAAAAAATGGTTACCGAAACTTATTAGAGAATGAGATTAATTTTAACTGCTGGAGCGCCATACTTGTATTTTTGGTAGTATAAGGTGATTCAGCAAACATTACGGTATTTAAGCCTTTTCAACGATATACGACAAGTACATATTGTATAATACAGGAATGATCAGCTACCAGCACCAAACCGGTACAGTTTAGAACTAAAATGGTATCGCCAGCATTGTTGTCTGATTCAAGACCTTTCAAACGATATACTTCACCAGTATTTTAGAATAATATAAGTACTATCGTGGTATTAGTTGTGTTTTGGGGTGATTTTTTATGGCAAGTACTCGACCCTCTTGAGGGAAAATCCTAGAAGCTTTTCAATTCACTGAAATAAAAATAAAAGAGGAGATTTACCAAAAAAAACTAAATATCGATGACGCCAAATAAAAATTACACAGCAGTCAATCAGCTTTTAAATTTTTTCACAAACCTAAGTCGGCAGAAAACATGGAACCGAGTAATAGGTATAGAATAAAACCAGACTAAAACTAATCCGATACGAAATTGGAATCAACTACCCGTTAATAACTCCTTGGCCTAAAGCTCCCTGCCTTAAAGCTCCGAAAATGACATCGGAGGGCCCTTAAACATCCGATTCCTCAATGCTCTGATGTATCCTTTAACACAAATTCCATTCATAGTCCAGGGGTCATACTCAAATTAATCCAATACAGATTAAAACCAATAACATATTTGCTTGAATTGTACTATTTAAGGGAGCTCTGAACATCTGGTTCCCAAATAAATAGTATTTTTGTCTAATGCTCTAATGTACCCTTTAATATAAATGCCCTTCAAAATCAGGGGACATACTCAAATTAATCGAACACCTGAACCTACGATTCCCCAACAAATGTTTGTGGTTTAATGCCGATCCGGATTTAGTAATATTTTTGCTTTTATGATCACGACATATTTATTTATGGGCTGACATTAAAACATGGCGGCTTTCTTTCTTTGACAGACTAGTTTTCGGGTTATTATATAGAGAATTGTCTATTATTAAAATTTTTTGCGCTGTGACTTGCATACGTTTAACGTTTGTATATTTTGGTATAGACATAGAATTTTTTTGTAGTTAGAATTTGGGTCCAACTTCATATATATGTTGCAAAGCTCATTTGTTTTAAAAACTTACCTAAATACCTCATCATATTGCTACAAAACATCAAACCTGATTTATCAAAAATTAAAATACGCGTTATAATTTTTAAAATAGTTTATGTATTTGGGTTGTACAATACTTATGTTGTACTTATGTTGTAATTAAATTAGGTAACATCTAACCAAACTAATTTTAGTAAAAAATTTCAATGAAAGGTACTGGCAGCATGCCCAGAGGTATTACGAAAGAGGCTTGTATTCAGGAGATCATATAGTGTCCGGTTTAAGAAAAAAGATGAAGCTGGTAAGTTGATACTGTCTGCTGTTAAATTGTCAAGTCAATATTGCTGTACAGTATGGATTAAGTTGAGTGAGAAGTTAAAACGGTTGGCTAAGTAATTCAGCGAAAAATGTGAGCCTTATGATTTGAACCTTCTAAAGTTGGCAAAATAAAGTTATGTATTCCTTTGTCAGATGCAAAGATACAATTATAATTTAAACTGCACTGGTTTAATGTGAAACATTATGTTTCGTAATTACATTTATTTTTACATCACTTAAGTGAAAATGACGAAACAAAATTAAACGTTGAGTGCAAATAATTCTAACAATTAACAAAACTTAATTTATAGTAGCATAAATCACATTGCTAGCAAACCGGAGCCATCAAATACTTTATTGAATAGAATCGTATCCTACATTTCCCAACACTATAAAAACAACAGTAACATAATATTTTCCACGAACAACAATTTAGCGTATTTTAAAACATATCTTTTAAGACGGAATATGGCTATGATGTACTTATAGATACAGAGATACATCAGAGTTGCTACATTAAAGAGCTTTTAAATACAAATTAGAACTTGTGTTTTCCAACCTATAAACCGGTATAAACCGTTGTTAAAAATTGAAACAAGCTCATAAATCCTTTTCCCCAATTCCAAAACATAAAAAATAACATGGGTTATAAAATTCCAAAATACATAAAATTGTTTATATACGAGTACATTTGTTGTTTTTGTTATCGTAACATAATCATAAAAAAACACAAAATGCAGAAGCCAAAAATTTTAATAGTAAACAAGTGGAACAAAATGATAACACTAAATTGTTATCTATTTAAGTCAACATTAAAATAATCAATAAAATAAAAGACGTTAGAAATCGGAATGATCGCGAAATACATAAATTATTATTACATAAAAAAGGGCCAAACATAAATATCAAATAATATGCACGGTAACCCCTAGAATCGTGAAAAATTTGAAAGGTAAGAAAAAACACAAACAACAAAATATTTTTATTTTACTTTTATATTGTGTATTTCCGTCAAAGATTTATGCATTTTAAGAATTACCATAATACAACAAAAACAATATTATGCTAAGAACAGATAAAAGTATACGTATTATGTATATTTCTTATGAATTTCTATTTATATACCACTGTACCAATTTCTTTTTCTTATAACTTTATCTTTTATTTAATCTTCAACCGATTTTTCGCGCCACCATATAAATTGGATTACACCGTATAAAAAATATAATAATTCATAATTTTTGACTTTTCGGTTTGGATTTTGGTTTATATGGCAGCATGATAGATGGCAGATTAAAATATGTTTAGTTACGCGATTTAAATCGGAAATTTGCAATGATGGAGCTAAGCTAATTTAAGCTACTAAATTACAAGGCATTAAATAGGAACAAAAATTTGTAAACTTTTTGTAAGTTGATGTTCAAACCCCTAACTATAAAATTCAAACCACCGGTGTGAAGTACTTAACGTTATTGAAAAGTGTAGCTACACATTTTAACGAAAATTGTAGACTCAAAAAGTGTAGATACACAAATTAGCAAAAAGTGTAGCAGCAAAAGAAAAAGTTTGAAATTCGAAATACGTGGTTTAATTAAAATTATTAAAAATAAACAAAAAATATTGAGAATCACAGTACTACCAAATAAGTTAATACCTTCTTTATAAAAAAAATAATTTTGAAGTTTTTTTAATACAGAAAATCTTCAGAATAATGAGTGCCGAATGTGGAATTTAGTATTCTCAACTTGGTTTGGTGTCCGAAATTTGTACAAATGATTTCAAAACAATTTGCACGTTGTGATTGACGATATGGACCTAGACTTGGAAGTGCCTTTAGGGCCAAATTCGCTTAATTCTGTAATAATTCAAAAAATCATCGGAACAATGAGTGCCGAGTGTGGAATTTAGTGTTCTCAGTTTGGCATGGTGTCTAAAATTTGAACAAAAAATGTCAACACAATTTGCATGTTGTGAGTGTATTAGCTCAACATGCGTGTAATTATTATAGATTATATTTCTTAGTTTATTAAATCTAGAGGATCTGTTCTGCGAAGCCGTTTGTAGGCAAACGAAAGCCTTAGTAGTTCTCTAGCTAATTCGTTGGTGTGTGGGGCATTAGTAATGCTACGAAGTATCTTTGCTTGCGTTCTTTGTACAATATCTATATTTGATGCACTAGTTGCGCACCATAGTTGGATACCATATATGTCGATATGGGGATTCGGATCGCTTTGTATAGTTGAACCTTGCAGTCTAGAGAAAGTTTCGATTTTCTTCCGATCCACCAGTACATTTTAGAAAATTTTATTTTTAATTGATTGCGTCTTGTTTCAATGTGCTTTTTCCATATCAGTCTTCTATCGAGATAAAGACCGAGATAGTTGACGTTTTGTTGATACTATTTAATTTTACCGTCGGACATGTACGTTTATTCAGTCTGAATGTTAGGTGTTTTGATTTTCATTCATTCATCCTTATCCGCCAAGCTTTTAACCAATCTTCTGTTTTATGCGGATGTTCTTGTAATTCTCTTGATGCTGTTTGAAGTGATTACTTTTCCAGTTATTGGTAAGTCAGCTTTGAATAACAAACATCTAACACTGCCTTTACCACGGTTATATCAGTATTGACCACCTGGAACATCCTTTGGGCTAAGTAGTTTTGAAGAATTGCATGCAATTGTCTAGGCAGAAGAGTTTTAGTTTTGTAATTTAATCATTCATGCCATACTTTGTCGAAAGCTTGCGCAATATGCAAGAAAACTGCCGAGCAATTACCTTTTCTTCTAAGGCAAGCTTAATTGTATTTACAATTCTGTGCATCTGTTCCACTGTGACGTGCTGTTCTTTAAGTCCAAATGGGTGATCTGGTATAATGCGACCTTCAGATAATATAGGTATTAGTTATTTTTGGCCAGTACAACGAGACGTGGGTTCCGTTTTTACCTGGCTTTGGAATCATGATAATTTGAGATATTTTCATTTTTGGGGAAAGTATCTACATCTCATAATCACGTTAAAAATATGTGTTATATATTTTATACATCTATCAGGTAATTATTTGATCAATTTTTCAGTAATTAGATCATTGCCTGGCTTATTTCTTATGATTTATACTGTTTCTGATAACCGTTTTGACGCATTCACATTTAAATTTTACTGGATTTGGGTTCGACTCGTCCTTCGTAAACTGTGATAGTACGCAGTCATTATTTTGTTCCTTTGATGTGAACACATTTTGTAGATAGTTAGAGAAAGCGATAGCCTTTTCTAAATCACTTCTGGCCCAGTGACCAACTGGTTTCCTTATCGGTGGGTTCGATACCTCTAGCCTTTTTAAATTTCTAGTTGCCTTCCACAATGAGTAATCTGTTTTTTCTGTTGCTGTATTCCTATATTTTGTTCTTCCCGTGCTCTCAGAGCTTTAACAGCTCTATTTAATTTCCGTTTATGCAGAGGAGATTGGTAAAGCTGAGTAGCTTTTCTGCTGTAATTTCCATTATTTATCTTAAGTTTTCTATCGCGGTATCAATGTTTTCTGGTGTGAACGTCCCACTGTGGGCCAATATGTGGGATGTCCAGATGATAAATAAGCTAGGGTTCTCTCTTTAGCGTTGTAATTACGGACGTGTTTCGGTGAACAGTAAACAGCCGATATTACAAATTTCTCAGACCATTCTTCCAAACAGATAGTTGTAGCTTGGATGGGATCTTTAGCATGTTTATGGAGCTCGTATATGCTTTAATTTTATTTTTATTAAGATTGCAGTGCCGCCGTGTGTTTTTCCATCCGGATGTTTGGTGTCATAAACGGAATAGCCGGTAATATTAAAAAAATTTTGTTTTGTGAAATGTGTTTCGGATATTTACATGATGTCTATAAATTGTTCGATAAGAAAGGTTTGTACCTCAGGTTTATGTTGCGAAAGTCCGTTCGCATTCCAAATACCTATTTTTAGAACTATAATTTTTCATTTTTGGCTATAATTTGCATAAGGCTATTCATATTTTGCATCATCATGCTCATTTGTCTTTCCACCATCATCACGAATTGGATGGTCTCGGTTAATTTATTTACCGTTTAGGTATTTAGGTAAAGGTATGCACCTGGCTGTGCAAAACTGCTGGTAAACGTTTCCAAGTTATCATTTTGTGTGTTTGCACTCGTTGGTTTAGTGAGTATGGTTGGTTAAGCATTCGTTGCTCAGCTCGTATTTTAGGGTTTATTTTTCGTTTTAAGTGCAGATACACTGCGCATCCCCTGTAATTTGCAGTATGATTTTGACCGCAGTTCCTACAACGTCTCACAGATGGGTCATTGCGAGATTTCTCACACTGTTTGGAGTCGTGAAGTTCACCACAAATAACACAAACTTCATTTAAGGTATGCAGTATGCTTTCGTGTGTCCGTATTCTTAACACTTTATGCATTGAACTGGTCCAGACCTCTTCTTAGATTCTTCAATTACTATATTGCGGTGTAGAAAATATTTTAGGTTGTAAATCCTAAGGAGTTGTGAACTCCTTTTGACTTTTCTTCCTCTGTCTCTAGTTCCAAACGAAACATTGGTTGGGATACCTTCTGATGGTTTGCTATATTACCAATAGATTAGAACTTCGTCAAAGTGTTTAACTAGAGCTCTCCTCTTTTGAGCGGGGCAATATAAAATTTAGAATCTGTTAATGTTGCGATTTTATTAACCATTTCATTATTAGATGCTTCCCTTAAATAAATTGGAGGCGGTTTCTCAGTTTTCAAGTAGAGAATCGGTTGTCAAAAGGTATTTGGTTAATACCTAGTTCAGTTCGTGTTACTTTGCTTTGTGATGTACCTACCCAATCCCGTTTGCACAGTTTATTTTCACACTGACCACGGCCACTAGAGTTCGTCGCACTGAGTTCATTACTATTGTTTTCGTTTAGCATTGATAAATTTGCTGATGAATTAATGTTTTCTTCGCTATTTTGATTTTTATTTTTAAACGGCGGTATAATTAATTCTGCCGAAGGAGATGTATATAAAGTTAGCCCAGGACGACAGTTTTTCATCCCAGGATATTACTATCAGCCCAGAAATTTTACCATCCCATAATATTTCATCCCAGGAAAACTATAATGAGAGGAAACTGTCGTCCCAGAAAATAAAGTTAGCCCAGCTATCACTATAGCGAAAGTTAACTATCCGACCACTATCAGCAAGAGAATTATATCCATTCCATAAAAACTATAGCAACTAAAGGGTGATTTTTTTGTGGTTAGGATTTTCATGCATTAGTATTTGACAGATCACGCGGGATTTCAGACAAGGTGTCAAAGAGAAAGATGCTCAGTATGCTTTGACATTTCATAATGAATAGACTTACTAACGAGCAACGCTTGCAAATAATTGAATTATATTACAAAAATCAGTGTTCGGTTCGAAAAGTGTTTCGCGATTTACGTCCGATTTATGGTCTACATAATCGACCAAGTGAGCAAACAATTAATGCGATTGTGACCAAGTTTCGCACTCAGTTTACTTTATTGGACATTAAACCAACCACACGAATGCGTACAGTGCGTACAGAAGAGAATATTGCGTCTGTTTCTGAGAGTGTTGCTGAAGACCGTGAAATGTCGATTCGTCGCCGTTCGCAGCAATTGGGTTTGTGTTATTCGACGACATGGAAGATTTTACGCAAAGATCTTGGTGTAAAACCGTATAAAATACAGCTCCTGCAAGAACTGAAGCCGAACGATCTGCCACAACGTCGAATTTTCAGTGAATGGGCCCTAGAAAAGTTGGCAGAAAATCCGCTTTTTTATCGACAAATTTTGTTCAGCGATGAGGCTCATTTCTGGTTGAATGGCTACGTAAATAAGCAAAATTGCCGCATTTGGAGTGAAGAGCAACCAGAAGCCGTTCAAGAACTGCCCATGCATCCCGAAAAATGCACTGTTTGGTGTGGTTTGTACGCTGGTGGAATCATTGGACCGTATTTTTTCAAAGATGCTGTTGGACGCAACGTTACGGTGAATGGCGATCGCTATCGTTCGATGCTAACAAACTTTTTGTTGCCAAAAATGGAAGAACTGAACTTAGTTGACATGTGGTTTCAACAAGATGGCGCTACATGCCACACAGCTCGCGATTCTATGGCCATTTTGAGGGAAAACTTCGGAGAACAATTCATCTCAAGAAATGGCCCGGTAAGTTGGGCACCAAGATCATGCGATTTGACGCCTTTAGACTATTTTTTGTGGGGCTACGTCAAGTCTAAAGTCTACAGAAATAAGCCAGCAACTATTCCAGTTTTGGAAGACAACATTTCCGAAGAAATTCGGGCTATTCCGGCCGAAATGCTCGAAAAAGTTGCCCAAAATTGGACTTTCCGAATGGACCACCTAAGACGCAGCCGCGGTCAACATTTAAATGAAATTATCTTCAAAAAGTAAATGTCATGGACCAATCTAACGTTTCAAATAAAGAACCGATGAGATTTTGCAAATTTTATGCGTTTTTTTTTAAAAAAAAGTTCTCAAGCTCTTAAAAAATCACCCGTTACATAACAACTAAAGAGAAATCATAGGATTTCTGTCGTTCCGTTAATAGCTATAATGTTAATATATTAATAATGTTAATATAATATTATAAAAATAATAAGCTTCGTAATAAACTAAAAAAAGTTATTCATTATGCAAACGTAATATAATTGGATTCTTACAAATACAAAATTTATCAAATTACACAAACTAATTATACCAATTCGCTTAAACATCTCATTCTATAAAAGTTACGAATTAGAACGAACGTTTTTTAGATGCGGCACACTAACATCTTCATACTAAACTTCTATGCGTTCAAGTGGCGCAATTGAATTTTAAATTCTTAAAATCATTAAATTACTCAATCATTTGATGCTCAATTAGTTCCACAGCACATTCTATAAAAGTGACGGATTAGGACGAATGTTTTTAGATGAGGCACACATCTATAATATTTATAACTTCTAATTTGTTGTAGATTGTGTTCGGCGTTCGATGTTCGAAGAAGTATTTTTTGGGGAAAAAAGGCTCCTCTAAACTTTCCTCTCTCTACTAAACTTGAGAACGACATAACAGTGAAATTAAACGCAAATACTAAATAACAAAATACTAACAAACTAATTGAGCATCACCGATGCATAGCAGGCATTACGGATATCGATAAATTCAAAGAAGGATCTTTAGACAGGATACAACTATAATTTCTCGCAGTTACGAAGTCGCAGTTACCAAAACACGTGCTTCGAGTTAAAAGAAACCATTGAAAATCTCCTTACACATATTGGTATCGTACTTGAAATGAATCTTGATTTGGATAAAACCGGAACTATATATTCTAATCGTTTCACCGGAAGACAAATATGTTACTTCGGAAGCAAAATATGAAATTTCTTCGCGGGGCTATCTGACGGTTATATTGTCTAATGTTTCCGTTACGGTAAAAAGCAAAGCCAAGGAGAAAATTATTTGTGATGATATCAAGTGATATCAAGCTATTAGTTCACTAGCAAAATTGAATTTATTTTACGATTGTTCAGCAGAATTATCAATCGAATTTTTTTATTTCGTCATCTGGCTACTGTTTATTGTATACACGATGAAAACCTTCGAATTGAATTGTGTTTATTATCGAAAGGTGTGGCCGTTAACTGGTATTGGCTGCATTTTAGATTACGTTCACAAATTGGCAATATGTGAAAAACTCGCCGATTAGCCGAAAGTTGTAAACAGCTACCAAAAGAAACTTTTGTTAGATTTTATATTGCTCTCCAATCTCTAAATTTGCAATATGCGACTCCACCTCCCGAATCATGGACGTTGTATATGTTAAAACGAAATACTAAACTAGACCATTAAAACGATTTAGATGCTCTATTAATTGAGCAAGAATATAGGATCAACAATATCGATGATCTTTTACAAAGTTGTTTAAGACTAGAAGATTCAAGGAAACAAACTTTAGCGATCTGGAGCCCTTGTGTAGTCGAAAATCCAATAACGAAATAGATTATTAAGAAGAAGACAGTGTCGATACAAATTTTGTGGGAGATACTAACGAACACTTGTAAAATATATCTGCGTTCGCAGTCGCTCCAAATCAAAAATTATCTGATTTCCAAATTTACTTGAAACCGCAATTTCAAGCAAATAACAATAATGCCGGCTTAATTAATTGCTGGAATTGCAGGGATATTGGGCATACTTTCGACGTTTGTACCACAGAACGAGCAAGATTCCGCTGTAGGTGTCTCGATAATTTTAAACCGAATTGTTTGAATTGTACTCAGGAATATACTTAACAACAATACCACCAATACCGCCCACATCTAAAATAGACTCCCAGCCAATTTTAGCACATCAAATTTTAACAACTCACGATCATAATTACCTTGGTAGTTCCATTAAACAATATTCCGATAAGGGTCCAGAGATATTGAAACGACAGAAGATTATGAACGTCCGAATGCCGATTTAAAAATACTAAGCACAGTCGACCTTATGAAAACAAACAACATTTTATGAAAGTGTTCATCATTCTCGGGTTAAAGCAGAAACTATACCTCTGTATAGACTTCTGGAAAGAATTTCAGAGAAAGCCGTCTGTTAGGGCTCCACGATCTACTCAAACTCAATTTATCACTACAACTCAACGTGCGTTATTAGACAGCACAATCAAGCAGCTAAGCTATCTCACTACATTATGATTTTAGATGGAGTATCCACCACCAAATATAGCTATTATCATGTTAGTCAATCAGTCAAGCAGATCTTTATAAATAAAACGATTGCATGTTGGTCCTGAGAGTGTTTGAGGATCCAGACATTTCTTGGAGCTCATCGGTTGTACTGGTTCGAAACCCCAACGGCTCAGTACGTTTGTAACTTGATGCACGATGACGGAATCCTAAGTCAAATACCAATTATTTGTATACTAGCTTACGAATCGATTCAGAAAAGGTTTTGGTTAGTTACTGATTTACCTCAACCAAACACAATGAGAAAAGTGCGATGGCTTCTGAGCTTACCAGATGATTTATTCCGTGGAACGCTACGATCGCATTTCCCTTGTCTGACCTTCTAAAGAAAAGCTAGACATTTTTATGGTCTGCAGTTGTTTGACTCATTAAGACGCGCTCTCTGCACCACCCCAAAAAAAATCAAAATTTTGTTTATCAAAATTTCAAAAGATTTGCATACAATGCGATGCAATTATAATTGTAGGTAATGTTCTGACCCAGATCAGAGTGATGGTGATGAAAAATAACCAATAGTTTACATATCCATAAAGTTATTTGCATTATATGCTATGTGCAGATGGTGGTAAAATCGGACCTATACTCGTACGTCCTCAAATTGGCTGACACTGGCGTAAAAATAAGGACGAAAAAAGCAAAACGCGAAAGAGTTGGGAGATTCTTAGCTTTAAGCTTTAAGCTCCGAATGATCGGTGATGAAAGTGTAGTGACTTCCATGACCAAGTGATAGTGAAGAAGTGCTGCATAGCACTCCGCTCTGTATTGAGTAGTTCTGCTGGACCCGATTTACCTTTTTTTATTATCCATGCAACCTGTTCCGGGGCCATTTAAATATGGATCATATTTCATAACTTTTTCCGTAAAATGGGAGATCTCAGTGAGTTTTAGTCGTAAGAACTTTCACAGAGCTCTTCGTTTTTCACAAATATTTTGAAAAAAATATCATTTCCAAGAAAAAGGATTATGAACTGAAAGATTTTAAATTGAATTTAATACAATTCTGGCCGAGATCAGTTTTCTAAAATTTAAGCGCAAATGACGTTCATTAACAAAAATTTGGTGTGTTCGGCCCAGATAGATTGATTAATCGTGATGAAACTTCATGCTTAAGATTTTTTCATTAATTGAGAGATTCTAGAGATTTTTGGTCAAAATCGGATTGCCGAAACTGACAGCTTTCATAGCAGTGGTTTAGCTCTTTTGAAATAGTTTGAAAATGATTTAAATATTCTAAATTAATTTTGCAACAATAACTGTTTTTCAATAAAATCTAGGCCCCTGTACGTACCGCGCTGTGGTTTTTGGCCGAAATCGGTTTATCCAAAGTGGCAGCATCTACGGAAACCTTTTCGAGTTTATGCAAATATTTTGAGAAGTATGTAGCATTTACGAAAAAATAATTAAAACAAAAAAAATATAGATTAGGTTTACAAATTATTTTTTTCAAATCATATTTTAAAATTTTCATCATTGCCGGACGAATTTTGCACGAACTTCAAACTAAAGTTTTTACCATAAATAGGGATATGTATGCGAAATGTGAGATGAGATTTTACAATTTTTGCAATGGATATTAATTTGTCATCAAGGGTTGATCGCGTTGGTTTTCTGAAATTTAAGCAAGAATAATAATTTTTCATTATACAACAACGAGTTTTTAGCACAAACCCGATAGGTCCAATTTTGGAGTTTTTGGTTATACATAGATTACTATTAAATCCAAGTTTTTTAATTTAAAAATAATTAAGTTTTTAATTTTAAATTCGATAAATTTGAAAAAAGCTATCGCGAACTCAACCCGATTGTTTTTCAGAAACACGCAGCTACTGTCATCGATGATTATTTTGTTTAATTTCTATACATAATATCAAAATATTTTGAAAGATTTCGACTTTAATTTTAATACGTAAGAAAAAAGTCGCAAAGGATTCGCAAAAACTGCCAATACGTAAATGCTGCTGATTTGAAAAATGAACTTGAGAAGTTTGTGTTAATCCATTTTGTCTGAAAACTTTTTGCATGACATGTTTCCAGTACAGAAGACGAATAGTTATTTTTATACAAAAATAATGTATCAAGCCGACACAACAGTGCGTGGAATGATCTAGGTTACAAAATGCTTTTATGTGATCTCACACAACATCATTATATCAGCAACAAAATATTAATCGCCAATATTTTAAACTTTAGCAATGCGCACCAATCCCATTTGAAAGATCATAAGGTAAATTGTTTATTTGCAATAAAACCATTTAATTAAGATATAAACAATCTAAGGATTACATCATTATATCTGTTGATCTTACAAACTAACCGTTGATGATTTTATGAATACACAACTGCTGTGCTAAAATTTGCCTACCACTTTACTAAAGAATAAATAAATAAATAAATAAATATTGCATTTAATTAGAAACACGATAAAATTCCATAGAATATGATATAAAAGGCAACAACAAATTTCCTTACAGATAACAACCAGTTATCTAGACAAAAATCGCGTCATTTATGAGCAAATTTATTTCCCCCTCAAGGTATTTCCGTATATCGTCTACACTCAGTTTCTACACTCGCTCCTCTATACATTGGATATATGTATCAATTGAAACATCTATAATTAAAAATACAACAGAATTCGTATATGGTATGATGGTACATATACACGAGAGGGAATAAAACTAATTTCGACACAATTCTATTTCTGATTACGTTATTAGATATCGTGTATACGTTACGTCGTCGTCAACATCGTTGCTAATGAACTTGACTTAAATTACTATGTATTTCTTGTTGTTTATTTTGTTCTATTCTCGTACAATGTGTGCTCTCGTATATAGAAAATATTAGATTGATATCAAAACTAAAATTCTAAATTAATTAATTATATTTGTTAAACATGATAAAAATAGTAAATTACAGTTTACATTATTACGCCAATTATGTATACGGCATTTAAGATCTTGCTATAATGAAGTATTTATCTTCTGTCAATTATCGCGGAAGTATAGATGAACTTTAAAGATTTCGTCGAATTCAAATTGCTAATTAAATCATTTTATTTTTATTAACTAAGCATTACATGAAATTAATTTGTTGTAACGATTTTTTTCTGTTTTATATTTTCAGAAATTTTACCCAAGTGAAATAATTACTATTTACAACTTTATAATAGCAGGTGAGAGAAATTAATTATATAATTGTATACAATTAATTCTAAAATTATTTTCTACAATTTGTAATGGTTTACGTTGGTAAATAATTAAATTTATCTGTTATGTGTGTGGTAATTGAGTGTGATACGTAATTTGTGTACTATGTTAAATTATCAAAGCATAATGTTGGTAGTTTACAAATTAGGTGAACTGCAGGATCATGCGTCCAAATATCCCCAATTTGAACGATTACTGGACTTGATACTTGGGGATCTTGTACTACGGTTGTATTCGATTCGATATAAAACTCCACACAAATGTGGATCTGTATATTTTCACCAAAATTTCCGTAGCCATTTTTGTGAGACACGTAAGAAGTTTGAATTCGTATAGATATTTTGATGATTCCCAGAAGCTTTATAACTTGCCTGCTTAAATGCCAAATTTAAGTGTCAAATTAGTTTTCCAAAAACGTAATTGTTATATGATAATAAAATTTGTGCTTAAGAATTTATTAAAAACTTTCACTGTTAAAATTGTTATTATTTAATTGAAAATAATTATAAATGTTGTGCCGTCGAATACGGATGTGAAGTTCTTAACAAAACCACAAAAATAACAAAAATCGTATTTGTTAAATTAACAAAAACAAACAGTCGGTAAAAGCAATGTTCACAATGAAAACCTGACAACAGCCGGATTTCTTTTAATTTTAACTATTTCCTTTAAATAATCAAAACTTAATTTTGATTGAAATAAAATAAAAAAAATTACAATTTAAAAATATTTACATAAGTAAGACAAAACATTTTATGTAATTTAATTACATTAATAAATTGTAGTATGCACTATTAAATATTCAGTTATATGTACATTGGCATAGCAATCAAAACCAGTTGCATAAACGTACATCGAATGATGGAATAAGAGGTGGTCTTTGATATAAAATTGGTCTCATCAAAAAACTACGAGATTTTCCCATTTGTTAATGCCTTGGAAAATCGGATCGCATAGAATATTTTGGCGAATTTTGGGTTACACTGTATCAATTATTGGCCAGATCACAGAAATTCTACCGAGTAGTGGCTGGTATCAAATGATGGCAAAAGAGGTGCTCTTTGATATAAAATTGGTCCCATCAAAAAACTACGAGATTTTCCCATTTGTTAAACCCGGGACCCACCAGACAACCCCTTACACGATTTTTCCCGAATTTAAGATCCATCACAACCGGTTCCACCCGTACTAAAAACATTTTGCAAGCAATTTTCATTTTAGTCGTTTGAGCTAAGAAAACCATTAAAAATTAATCTGGGCTCACCAGACAAGCTCTTATTCGATTTTTATCGAAATCGGTATCAATCGCAATCGGTTCCTGGTACTAGAAAACCTACTACAATCAATTTTCCATTAAATTGTTTGAGCTAAACAAATTTAAAATTAACCCAGGGTCCACCAGACAGGACCTTACACAATTTTTTCCCGAAATAAGGATCCATCGTAATCGGTTATTGGTACTCGAAAACCGTATTCACGCAATTTCCATTAAAATCGTTTGAGCTAAGAAAATTAATTAAAAATGAATCCGGGGTCGCACTCGAAAACGGGGCCCACCAGACAAGCCCTTATACGATTTTTCCTGAAATCAGGATACACCACAATCGGATACAGTGAAACCCAAAAATCGCCAAAATATTCTATGCGATCCGATTTTCCAACGCATTAACAAATGGGAAAATCTCGTAGTTTTTTGATGAAACCAATTTTATTTCAAAGAACACCTCTTATTCCATCATTTGATACTAGCCACTACTCGGTAGAATCTCTGTGATCTGGGCGATAATTAATACAGTGTAACCCAAAAATCGCCATAATATTCTATGCGATCCGATTTTCCTGCGCAACAAACGGGAAAATCTCGTAGTTTTTTGATGAGACCAATTTTATATCAAAGAGCACATCATATGCCATCATTCAATATACGTTTATGCAACTAGTTTTTATTGATATTCCAATATACATATAACTGAATATTTAATAGTGCATACTACAATTTATTAATATTATTAAATTACATAAAATGTTTTGTCTTACTTATGTAAATATTTTTAAATTGTAATTTTTTTTTATTTTATTTCAAGCAAAATTAAGTTTTGATTATTTAAAGGAAATAGTTAAAATTAAAAGAAATCCGGCTGTTGTCAGGTTTTCATTGTGAACATTGCTTTTACCGACTGTTTGTTTTTGTTAATTTAACAAATACGATTTTTGTTATTTTTGTGGTTTTGTTAAGAACTTCACATCCGTCGTCGAATTAAGTAATATTCACAGATTCTAGCTAACAGTTTTGGGAAGCTAAAGCATATACTTATTTTTGCGATATATAAGGTTTCAGGTTTTTTCAGGTTTCAGTGGTTGCTTACTGCACACTTAGGCCAATTTTTAGGCCCATTGTGATACCACTCATTCACTCCACATCATTAACCCACCCTACTTCACCTACTCACACAACTACAGTATACCACCTGCACATTGCAAGCTCCATGTCAACCTGTGCATTGACATGGAAGGTGGGTCGGCGCGTGACACGGAATTCTGCACTCCATCAGAGGGTCTTAGTTGTATTTATTAGCATCACCGATCGTAATCGATGATGAAAATTCCATTTGCATCTAGCCTCTGATGGGATTCGAACCCAGCACCTCCCGGTCCAAGTGCCGAAGCTTTAACCACTGCACCACTTGTCCGGTGTTTGCGATCTAGGAAAAGTATGTGTTCAGAATTCATTCAGTTAAAAATTAGTTTTAGAAATTGAGCATTTTTGATGTGTTTCAAACAATACTTCAGCTCATCAAAGATATATCCACTGTGTCTCAACAACATTTTCCAAAATCATCCAATCTACTGGGTCTATAGCCGATGAGATATAATAATTATGCTGGATTTTATAATGTTTTATAGATGTCAAAACTTCATAATTTTGATTAATATTACGGATCCCGGTCAATGTTTACAAATAGATCAGGCAAACTATTACCCTCGTGGTGGCCAATCCGGTATCCTAAACGCTTTTTATAATTTTAGACATATTTTAGCGGTTTAAATTTTTTGTTTATGATACAAAAGTTTGAAGCCGATCCTGGAAATCAGTTAGTTTAAAATAATTTCTAAAAGTGTATACTCTGGATTTGATTTCTATTGAGTTTGAAATTTGATTATTTCGAAGCTTTGTACCGTCAATTCTGGAGATGTTCACAATTTGGCCTTTAGTTTTCAATAGCTCGACCAGTACACTCAAATTATTGTAAACTTTACGCGATTCTGTTGAACCTTAATATGGTTATTCAAATTTAGAACTTTTAATAAATTTCTTTATTTTATAACACCGATCCTAGACATTTTGGCAGGTTCTCATGGACATTTTCGAATATATCACACAATCTTCTACTCTTATAGTGATTTGTATCCAATTCTTATGGACTTTGTGATTTCTATTAAGAATGTGAATATTACACGTTTGTACAGGGTGTCCGCCGGGAAGGTATACTACTTTGTTTGTTTATGATTTTTGATTAAATGAAAGATAATGGATCTTATATTGATAAATGTTTTATTTAATGTCGGCAATTATGTATGGAATACAATATCAGATAAATGTCCGCCTCTGTTAGCCTCACAAATGCGAGCCCTTTTGAGCACATTTTTCATTACATTCTCACACATTTCACGCGGTATTTCATTAATTTCATCACGAATATTTTGTTTGAGTTGTTCAAGCGTTTCTGGTTTGTTTGCATAAGCCTTGCTTTTTAGATATCCTCACAAAAAGAAGTCCGGAGCAGTCAAATCAGGCGACCGTGGAGGCCAAACAACATCACCATTTTTTGAAATAACTTGTTGTAGAAAGAGTTCTCGCAGTAATTCCATGTAATCCTGGCTGTATGCGATGTGGCACTGTCTTGTTGATACCACATGTTAATTAAGGCCAAAGTATGCAGTTGTGGCGTTAAAAAGTTTTCAATCATATCACGATATCGCTCCCCATTCACAGTTACCGTTACGCCGTTTTCATTTTCAAAGAAGTAAGGTTCAATGATTCCTCCTGACCAAATTGCACACCAGACTGTCACTTTTAATGGATGTAAAGGTGACTGATGAATAATGTGAGGGTTTTTCATTGCCCAGAACCGACTATTCTGTTTATTCACATATTCATTTAAACGAAAATGTGCCTCGTCACTCATTATGATTTTTTCATGAAAATCGGGGTTGTCATGGGCGAGCTGTAACATCCTATTGACACGATGGTTTATCGAATATTTTTCCATAATAAATTTGCCACGTGTCTACTTCACGACTGTCAAGTATGAACTGTCCTGTTTCTTTCTTTTACTAACCTATACTTTTAGACACCTGAGGCCGGTTATTAAAGTGTCATAACCGGCCTCACGGTCAATATTTATAAATTTTCAAAGTTTGTGTGTGTGATATATTTAATCGAGTTTGACTCCCAGACCACCCCCAGACTCCCCACATGAAAATTGGTCCGAAACTTTTTCCAGGTGCGAATATCATTAAGGTCTTTCTCATTTGAATCTATTTTTAGCCAGGACACTTTAAATGGTAATTTTTAGAAATTTTCAAATTTTGTATTCATGATAAATATTTATATGAAATTTCCCAATAGTAAAATTAATTTTTCCGATCAACTAGAAATGCTCATAAAAATATTGTTAATATTTTCTTTTTAACGATTTTACTTGAATTTTTTTTTTGTTAATATTTTTGGTATTTCGGCTGAAAAATATCGGCTGTCAAATGTCGGCTGAGAAATTCTTGCCGAGAAATATCGGCTGAAAAATATTGACTGAAGCACATCAATATTTGACATAATATTATATTTTCGGCTGAGACAGGAAATACACTATCTGCATTATCGATTTTTTTAAGTTGATGGAAACTATCGGCTAACCTTAATAGTATAATGATTATAGGATTTTTCGATTTTCAGTTATTTTCAAAATTTTGTACCGTTACTTCTGGACATGTCTTCGATATCTGACCTATGATTTCCGACAGCTCGAATATAGTCACTGGAATTGTGATGATATTGCCATAGTTAATAAAATTTTAAAACTTTTAAGGAATTTTTATTCTAGCCATGTTGTTGTCACGTTCTCACTCACATTTTCATTCTCACTCACATTGTCGGAGTAGAAATTAATAAATGGTGACATTAATACATTTTAAGCTCCACTGCATCTTAAATACGAACAACAAATTATAGTTGATCTTCTTTTGCATTCAAAATTGGGCTTCTTATCAAAACCAAAATATTATAGTGGGCTATTTAGTTAGTCTTTAATTATCTTTAGTACAGAAGGTTCAGAATTAAAATAACTTATCAACTAGTTGTTTAGAATTAGCGGACTAGCTCCGCCCCACATTAATCCCTAAACAAACTTTGGTCCTTCGACGCCAAGCAAAAACCGGCGACCTGATCAACGTTGAATTAACGCGTCAACGTTGAAATACATCAACCAGCTATACAATAGCTGTACAACATCCAGCAAAATTAAATTTATTAAGTAGGGTAAATTCATTGATGAATATATTGGATAATCTGATGCATGAAAGACAGGTTATAGCTCAAAAGTAGCACGCCTCTTCACCAACTACAAGAAAAACGGAAAGGATCGCAAAACAAACAAATACCCTCATTCAAAGATTGTTGAGTTGCAAGACCAATGCTACACTACAACACACACACACACTTAAAACTCAGAAATATAGACAGGATGATGATTCAAAACATGGAACTGTATGAAAAAATGTGCATCGAATCTTCAGAAGACGATGAGGCACAAAAAAAATATTGCATAGAATACTACTAGGATAACATAAAGTAGCAATACGACAGAATAACCATAACAATAACTACAGAACTAGAGGAAAAAACTTGCGACATAAAACCCATGGAAATTCGCCTACAAGCTGTTGAAATCCCAATATTCAATGGTGATTACATGAAATGGACCAGATTTTCTGATACTACTTCAAAAGTTTCACGAAAACACGCACCTAACACATACAAGATGAATGACCTGAAAAACCACATAGAGAACCCAGCAGAAAAATAGTTAAGCCACTTAGAAACCGCTGGAGGAAGTTACATCTTAGCCTGGGCAATCCTACAAAATAGATTTAACAACAAAATACTACTTGTGACAAACCTGCTAAATTGCTTACTAGGTCAACCAACATTTAACGTCGAATCTGCGGCAAACATTTACATGATACATCAACTGAATGTTTATACGCCATAAGAAACACATTTATCATTTTTACATTATCGAAAAAAACTAGGTAATGAATCAAGGCGCCTATACGAAAGCTCGCTGGAGAATCTAAAAAAATTTCAAACCACAATTTCTAAAACTTTTGGAGAAGCGATTTCAATCATTGGAAACAATTGGAGGTAACAGATTCACACCAGCTCATCGACCAAGGGTCCAATCACAAAGACAGGTATTCACATCTAAAACAAATCAGCAACAATCAACAACTATTTGCGTTTGCTGTTAAAAGAATTCCAAATTGGATACATGTCCACGATTCAAAGGATTAAGCTTTACTGAAAGAAATTAAATAGTTATGCTGCATAAACCGTGAAGGAGTCCGAGACCGTAGACCTTTAACGAAACCATCCAATCTTTAAATTGCAGAAAATATAAAAATGTTCCACCTGCAAGGGACGGCATCATTCTTTATTACATTCACCAGCGCCACACCCACAACAAACAACCAACAACAACTCCACAAAAGTAAACGATAGACCAACAACTATAACAACTCAGTAGAATGGAACCAATAGAATGGAAAGAGACAATGTGGGATATCCACCAATGCACAATCATACGTACAGCCCTATTAAAAATCCAAGGAGGGAAAAACGGACAAGAATATCTAAGAACAGAAAAAGAAGCATCAATTAGGTTAAAATTACAGTGGCAAAAACACGCATAGAAATATCCGGGATTGGAGAAACAAAGGCAGGAATATTAAACAAGTATATTAATTGCAAACTACAGCAAGATTTCCATCGAAATTTTTTATGGAGATAAAGGCATTAGTAATCGACAAATTAACTAAAATATTACGACATCAACACATAAATGCTTGACAGTGGGAACACCTAAACGACTTAGTATGGGCTGATCCAAACTACTCGTACAATCAACTAATCAATATCGACATACTATTAGGGGCTGATTATTATCCAATGATAATACTAAGTGAACTGTCAAAACGGCGTTATGGCGAACCAATAGCACAACGCACTGAACTAGGATGGATAATTTTTTGGAGCAACAAACTACGCGGTATCAGAAATCCAATCTTTAATGCCACTCACAGAAATCGTTGAAAATCTAAAAAAAAATAATCTGGGAACTAGAAGAACTGCAAGAACGAAGAACATTTAATAAGGTCCGCTTAGCCACAGTTCGATGGCCGGCTGTAGCTCTCTTTTAGATACCAATATCCAAATTATCTCGTTTGCCAATCCATACGGAAGCAAATGACGAAACTAAAATCATCCTCAACATTATCAATTAATCTTAATACGATTACACCTCCAACAAGAATTTTAGGAAGTGCAAAAACACCAACTCACGACTGGACAAGAGGGATGGTCAGTCCAGTAGTGACCCAAAAAGCTGAAGAATTCATCAAAAGACCAAAATTACACCCTGGATGAAAGCCATGACTACTATACTTTGTTGCTTTCCCTCAACATCAACTGCAGTGATTAAGGTCACTAATTTTCAATTTCAACCAAGAATCTTTTCTGACGAAATTGTAAGAACCAATATACTAAGAAGTGAATGAAAGCTAATCGTGTATTATGATTTAGCGAACTATTGGCTGAAGTTCAATGAATTACAAGAAGCAAAAAATCAAGTGTCTGCCAAGTGCAAACAAAATTCGACGTTCCTGAAAAACAACAAACTCTGTTTCATAATCTCTAACCAAATGAGCCATCTGTTAAGTGAAGTGGAAGATAGAAACCAAATATTGGACGCCAGAAAACCAACAATTAGACAAAAGTGGTATCCATTTAATATTATTGGCAATACCACAAACGAGCTGCTCGGTGTACTCGATCAAAGAGCCGCCGAAAAATATGATAAACAAATCAATTTGTTAATAAACGAGCAAATACATATAGCAGACATCATGAAACAACAAATGTCTTTCGCAAAAACAACCACGGTTATCAAGCGTAATAGAGAGTTGATCACTAATCATTATAAGGCTGTCCCAGATGATCTGGGAACAATCATGTTTCATGAAGAATTCATAGATGCCAAAATACGAATTATAGCAGTTGTATCATTTAAGGATATACAAGAAGCTTTAATCGATGTAATCTCAGATGTGCATCATGGACTGATCAACACCTTACTATTTACACCCAACCAGCTAAGTGAACAACTGCAGTATATCCAACATGCATTATCTGGTCATTTGGATCTACCAACGCGCGAAGTAATCCAACTATATGCAAGCTCTTAAACATCAAGGAAAGTATTCTGCAAGGAAAGGCCATTTTTGAAATAAAAATCCCATTTATCGATAGAGAGGAATTTGAAATTCTGCATGTAATATCGGTACCAACACTTCATAATGAACAATATATTTACATCAAACCTTCCGCAAAGTACATGCTACAGAACAGAATTTGACTTACAAACATGCTAAATTAATCAAAACGCTCACTTCTTGTGTGATTTAAATAAACCGTTACAAAATGATAAGTCTAAGTGCGGTCGCTGCGAAATGGGATTACTACAGTATGAACCTGTCACTCCAAAAAGCTGTGCCATTTATTCAACACCACCTTCATAAGTCGAACAGCTGGATAATTGTAGCAAACAGAGACTACATTTTCGACAGAATAAGTAACACCACCATCACTCCAATAACAATTTCAGGATCTGGGATACTTCAATTACCTATGCAATGCACACTCACGGGAGATTCTACCTCTCAGAATAAGGCATTTCTATGAACTTACAATTTAACAAGGCAAGTTAATCGGCTAAATTTGCCCATCATCATCGACGATACCGACATTAATAATTCTGAAAACTCAATAAGAGACTATAAAAGGAACGAAGGAACCTATAATGAGTTGAACAACCACAAAATTCATCACTACGCCAAGACATAATATTGTGGGCAAAAAACAGTAAGACTTTGTTCATAATTTTAAAATTCTTTATTTATTTATCGCGGTCGTTTGAGTTTGCTGAACAGCCAAAACTCACACGGAACTAAATCAGGCAAATACGGTGGTTGCGGAACGATAAGGGTGAAATTTTTGGGGAAAAAATCACGTAAAACCAATGCAGTATGAGAAGGTGCATTATCGTGGTGCAAAAACCAAGAGTTATTCGACACATAACTCCGGCCTCTTTTTACGAATAGCTTCGCGCAAATGACACATAACACTCAAATAGTATTCCTTGTTAACAGTTTGGCCGGTCGGAAGGAATTCGGAGTGCACCACACCTCGATAATCGAAGAAAACTGTCAACATCACCTTGATTTTTGACTTGCTTTGACGTGGTTTTTTCGGCTTCGGCTCACCTTTGGCACGATATTCGGCCGATTGTTCGTCTGTTTCCGGGTCGTAAGCATAGATCCAAGACTCATCGCCAGTTATAATACGTTTCATGACATCCTGGTAGTCGGAAAGCATTGTTTCACAGACGTCAACGAGACGTTGTTTTTCCAAAAAATTGAGTGATTTTGGAACCAATCGTGCTTTCACTTTTCTTAGGCACAAATAATCTTTCAAAATGGTTTTCACTGATCCTTCCGATATTTCAACGATGCCAGTAAGGTCTCTGACTGTTAATCGTCGATTCTCGACCACCAATTCCTTGATTTTATTAACGTGTTGATCATCAGTTGATGTTGATGGCCGTCCTAGATGTGATTCGTCGTCAACACGTTCTCGGCCCTCTTTGAACAATTTGTACCAATCAAAAACACTTGCTCGCGACATACAATTATCACCGAAGTCCTTTTGCAACATTCTGAACGTTACGGCACCACAGTATTGATTCCGCACACAAAATGTAATGGAACTTCTTTGTTGAATAATTTCACTCATTGTAAAAATCGCGGAATGCACTTTTTGTACTTCAGAAAGGCAAGCGTATACTAAACACTAATGATTATTTTGATATGACATTTGGCACAGATGTCACTGACAGTCATACCAACATAGAAAAAAATATTTCGACGAATGGTTTTCCGCGCGAAATTTAAATTAGAAAATCTTACTTTTTTTTGCCCACAGTAGTATGTACTCGCCGCCATAATTGTAATAACTACCATCAGCTTAATCATATTGTATCGTCGCTCAACAGCAGTATCAACATTTTTGGATGTATAAATTGAGACCAATGATCGCGGTCGGGGAGAATGTTCAGACCATGAACATCACCACCAACCGGTTAAACCTTGAACATGACCACCAACCGGTTAAATATAATTTAGTAGTAATATGTTAAAATAATGTATTGAACGGAAATTTGCATACATTTGTGTAGAAACAAACTTGCTTTACTTTAGCACTTTATTTAAAATGGAAGAAGATATTTCCGTTATATTTACTTATTGTTGTAATCAATGTGATAATTTTCTATATAAACCATAATATTTTAAGTAAAGATTCAGATTTAAAATAACCTTTAACTTCTCAACTAGTTGTTTAGAATTAGTGCACTAGACAAACAGGCTAGAATATTTAATATTTAAAATGGTCTTAAAATATTTTCAATATGCAGTAGGTCAGAATTGAAATATCAATATCACCCTGTTTATCCGGTTCAAAAATAAATTTTGTATTCGAAAGAAAATAAATTCACACGAGTTTATTAAAAATGTCTAAGGAAATCAATGTTGAATAATTCGCAACTTCCTCCTTGTTATACCATCCGTTAAAATTTCCCGTTCGATTTGTATCTATTCATCGTAAATTCTGCAAAAAAACATTACTTCAAAATTAGAAAGCAAACTAATAAAATTAAAAATAAATTTCCTGATCTAAAAAATCTTCTATATTTGAATTTTGCATTTTGAGCGGTCATAATTCTCCGCACCATTATTTTTAAATTTCAATTTTTTATTATTCAACAAAAATAATGTTTTATCGATGTAATAAAATCGTTATTCGTAAAAATATCTAAATTAAATTTCTAGTTCTATTTTAGATGTATGAATGGAACGATAAAAAATCTGCCTGCGGAATATTATTATTAAACTCTTTGGGTCGAATAAAATACGCGAACTGTGCAACAATTTCGATAAAAATATTTACATACATGATCACATCGTTCATCTAGCTGGTAATTTCACTTTGGGCATATAAATGCCAAAAACAAAAAGATTGATCAGTACACGCGAGTACATAAATTTGCATTTTACATGAACAATTATTTAGTCGTGGTCGCTGCGCTATACTATGCTGCTAACACACAATGGGTATAAACATAAATTTTACAACAAACCGTTTTTTTAAACTTTGTCCAAGAGCTTAAAATGTGAACTGAACAGAAAAGAACAATGTCTTATCATTTTGCGATGATCGCTTGTTGCTGGTTTACTGTTTTGTTTTGGTTTGGTTCACAACATTATGTACCAAAAGAAAATAACTTCTTCTGTGTGTTCTTGAGATTTTCGTGAATGGTACAGAAAATGGTAATAAAAATATTGTGCAAGGTTATGGTTATGGTATTGTTATACTTAGTAAATAATTTATATTTAATTTTATATATTTAAATGGGGACACCTAAATAAAAATAAACAACAAAATTTATTTCTTCTTATTAATTTCACGAGTAAATGTAATTTTATTTATTAGTTTATACGAGTAGTATGTAAGTCATATGCAAAATACTGTTCCAGGTCAAATGAGATTGTGAATTTTGATTGCTTTTAATATTTTCTTACGTTTCGTTCTGCATCTCTCTATCTTCAGCTCTATAATACATCTATTGTGTATCTGTAGGTGGATGAATTTTATGTACACATAATACGAGTATCTAATATACATATTTTCTACATTTTAATAAACTCAATGACATTTTCTATTTTGTTTATGATCTAAATTATTTTTTTAACAACAGCAAAACTTTACGACTTCTATTAAAAATTATTTTAAAAGTAACCAACGAATATCTTTTGTTGTGCTGAATGTATTGCACACGATATGAAACAATTTCTAGTTCACCAAACTCGTCTCTATGTGCGATATTAAATTTACTTCTTTTGGGAGGGCAAACTACTATAAAAAGATACATCTTTTTGAATGGCCGATTTGCATATTTTTTTCGGAGATATTAAAAACGGTGCAATTTTATTTAATGCTTGTCTAGTCAGAAGTTTTTTGCCTTCTTAATATACCACTCATTTTATTATTAGAGCAGCTCAAAGCACAATCTGAATAACATAAAATATTAACGAGTTTTCGCCAACAAATAAAATAACTTCCTGTAAACGATTTAAATAAGGTAAATTAAATCATTGTTTAAACGGGCGTGAAGTTTTTAACAAATAACAAATATATCATTGTGTTAGTGTTGCATTGTTTATCTAATTTCCAACAAGAATTTTGAGTGGAAATAAATATGATTTTTTTTAAAGGATTGTTATAATAGGCCATCAAGTCAATAAAATAGTTTCAAGTGATAAAAGCTAATAGGCCCATATGACATATATACAACGCCCTCCAGATTTCTCAATTTTTAAATAATTATGTATGACATGAAGATTCCTACTGTTTGAGTAGCTTATATGTCGACTAATACCATAAGCGTCACAAGAATTATTCTAAGACGTCATCAAGAGATTAAGGCTACAATAGCCCCATGTAAAGTCAATGAAGTTAGCCCGAAACCGAAATTTTTGGTAGGTTTCTTCGCTAAAGTGTAGCCATCCCGAAAAAAATGTATATATTGAAAAAGTGTAGTCTCATCCCGAAAATATATAAAAAAAAGTGTAGGATTCACGAGAAAATGTAAATTTTGGAAAAGTGTAGTCCCATCCCGAAAAAATCAGCAAATTAAGAAAAAATATTTTGTGTAGCTCTGCATTATTTTGATAATGAATAATGTATTCATTATTCTTTAAAACACCAAACAAGAAAATATATATAAAAATTATATACCTATATAAATATTATATTTTCTCGAAAACTGAAACTTGAGATTTGGGAGTTTTGTTGCGTTTCACTTGCCTACTAGATGCATAAAATTAATATTATTGTTGATTGATGTAAATAATAATTAAATTTTATATTTACATCTAGTGTGCTGTTGAAACAACTGAAAAACCACAACAAATTCATATCCATATCATAGAGATAAAATATTTAAATTTGAATATGTAAATCCTATTTCGTCGGTGTGTGGATAGGGACACTTGAAATTCTCGGAAGCCAATCCTAGAGATATTCTACACCAGTGGCATATACCACCAGATAGGGCTTGGTTATGACTATCAACCTCAACAAACTCATATTCATATCATGGAGATAAAATATTTAAATTTGAATAAATATGTAAATCCCATTTCGTCGGTGTGTGGTATAGGGACACTTGAAATTTTCGGGAGCCAATCCTAGGGATATTCGACACCAGTGATGATACTGCTAACTACCAGTACCTTATTACAGTTGATAAATCCTATCTATTTGATATTCCGAGTTACAAAACTCAATTGATGTTACTGCTAACTAACAGATTGTGTCCAGCTGGACAATTGTCCCTATACCACACACCGATGAAATTGGATTTACTACTGTGGGCAAAAAGTAGTAAGACTTTTTGATTTAAATTTCGCGCGGAGAACCATTCGTCGAAATATTTTTTTTCCTATGTTGGTATGACTAAAAATGAAGTTGAAAAAGTGCATTCGGCGATTTTTACAATGAGTGAAATTATTCAACAAAGAAGTTCCATTAAATTTTGTGTGCGGAATCAATTTTGTGGTGCCGAAACGTTTAGATTGTTGCTAAAGGCCTTCGGTGATAATTGTATGTTGCGAGCAAGTGTTTTTGATTGGGACAAATTGTTTACAGAGGGTCGAGAACGTGTTGACAACGAATCACGTCTAGGACGGCCATCAACATCAACTGATGATCAACACGTTAATAAAATCAAGGAATTGGTACTCGAGAATCGACGATTAACAGTCAGAAACCCTACTGGCATCGTTGAAATATCCGAAGGATCAGTGAAAACGATTGGTTCCAAAATCACTAAATTTTCTGCAAAAACAGCGTTGCGTTGACGTCTGTGAAACAATGCTGTCGACTACCAGGATGTCATGAAACGTATTATAACTGGCGATGAGTCTTGGATCTATGCTTACGATCCGGAAACAGACGAACAATCGGCCGAATATCGTGCAACAGGTGAGTCGAAGCCGAAAAAACCACTTCAAAACAAATCAAAAATCAAGGTGATGTTGACAGTTTTCTTCGATTATCGAGGTGTGGTGCACTCCGTATTCCTTCCGACCGGCCAAACTATCAACAAGGAGTACTATTTGAGTGTTATGCGTCGTTTGCGCGAAGCTATTCGTGAAAAGAGGCCGGAATTGTGGGTCGACAACTCTTGGTTTTTACACCACGATAATGCACCTTCTAATACTGCATTGGTTTTACGTAATTTTTTCGCAAAAAATTCCACATATATCGTTCCGCAACCACCGTATTCGCCTGATTTAGCTCCGTGTGACCTCTGGCTGTTCAGCAAACTCAAACGACCGCTCGGGGAAACAGTTTTGAGTCAATTAAAGACATTAAACGTGAATCGCTACGCGCATAGGAGGCTATTCCGGAAATTGACTTTAACAATTGTTTCGAGCATTGGTAAAAACGTTGACACAAGTGTATTGAGGCCGGGGGGGGAATACTTTAAAAGGGGACGAAATAGATTTGGAGAAATAAATAAAGAATTTTAAAATTATTAGCAAAGTCTTACTATTTTTTAACCACAGTATTATATTTTTATTCAAATTTAAATATTTTATCTCCATGATATGAATATGAGTTTGTTGTGGTTAATAGTCATAACCAAGCCCTATCTGGTGGTATATGCCACTGGTGTCGAATATCCCTAGGATTGGCTCCCGAAAATTTCAAGTGTCCCTATACCACACACCGACGAAATAGGATTTACATATTTATTTAAATTTAAATATTTTATCTCCATGATATGAATATGAGTTTGTTGTGGTTAATAGTCATAACCAAGCCCTATCTGGTGGTATATGCCACTGGTGTCGAATATCCCTAGGATTGGCTCCCGAGAATTTCAAGTGTCCCTATCCACACACCAACGAAATAGGATTTACATATTCAGATTTAAATATTTTATCTCCATGATATGGATATGATTTTATTGTGGTTGAGAGTCATAACCAAGCCCTATCTGGTGGTATATGCCACTGGTGTCGAATATCCCTAGGATTGGCTTCCGAGAATTTCAAGTGTCCCTATCCACACACCGACGAAATAGGATTTACATATTTATTCAAATTTAAATATTTTATCTCCATGATATGAATATGAATTTGTTGTGGTTGATAGTCATAACGAAGCCCTATCTGGTGGTATATGCCACTGGTGTAGAATATCTCTAGGATTGGCTTCCGAGAATTTCAAGTGTCCCTATCCACACACCGACGAAATAGGATTTACATATTCAAATTTAAATATTTTATCTCTATGATATGGATATGAATTTGTTGTGGTTTTTCAGTTGTTTCAACAGCACACTAGATGTAAATATAAAATTTAATTATTATTTACATCAATCAACAATAATATTAATTTTATGCATCTAGTAGGCAAGTGAAACGCAACAAATCTCCCAAATCTCAAGTTTCAGTTTTCGAGAAAATATAATATTTATATAGGTATATAATTTTTATATATATTTTCTTGTTTGGTGTTTTAAAGAATAATGAATACATTATTCATTATCAAAATAATGCAGAGCTACGCAAAATATTTTTTCTTAATTTGCTGATTTTTTCGGGATGGGACTACACTTTTCCAAAATTTACATTTTCCTTTTATTTATATATTTTCGGGATGAGACTACACTTTTTCAATATATACATTTTTTTCGGGATGGCTACACTTTAGCGAAGAAACCTACCAAAAATTTCGGTTTCGGGCTAACTTCATTGACTTCCCATCTACTAAGTAATAAACTCTCCAGATGCAATGTCTCAGCGGTTTCCTTGATATTTAATTTTTTATTTAATTTGTATAGCATACCGGTTTCACCTGTTTGAGTAATTGTTATGTCGACTAAGATTATGAGGATTACAGAGATTCTTCTAAGACATCATCAGGAAGTTACAATAGATCTATGTACTAAGTAATAAACACGCCATGCCTCAGCGGTCGCCCCAATTTTCAATTTTTTATTTAATTTGTATGGCATAATGCTTTCACCTATTTGAGTAGTTTATATGTCGACTAAGATTATGAGGATCACAGGGATTCTTCTAAGATGTCATCAGGAGGTTACAATAGCATTATGTACTAAGTAATAAACATTCTATATGCCATGTCTCAGCGGTCGCCATAATTTAATTTTTTTTATTTAATTTGTAATGCACAACGGTTACACCTGTTTGAGTAGATTATTTGTCGACTAAGATTATGAGGATCACAGGGATTTATCTACAACGTCATCAAGAGGCTACAATAGCTTTATGTACTAAGTAATAAAAGTTCATCTGGTATGTCCCGGCGGCCTCCCCAATTTTAATTTTTTAATTTAATTTGTATGGCATACAGATTTCATCTGTTTGAGTAGTTTATATGTCGACTAAGGTTATGAGGATGACAGGGATTCTTATAAGGAGGTTGATGAAAAATTAAAAATTGGGGAGACGGTGAGACATGACATATGTACAGTTTATTACTTAGTACAAAGGGCTATTGAATCTTCTGATGACGTCTTGCAAGAATCTCTGTGATCCTCATGATCTTAGTCGACCTATAAACTACTCAAGCAAGGGGAAATCAGTATGCCATACAAATTAAATAAAAATTTTAAAATTGGGGCGACCGCTGGGACATGCCATACAAGCTGTTTAGTAATCACTACATGGAGCTATTGTAACTTCCTGATGACGTCTTAGAAGAATCCTTGTGATTCTCATAATCGTAGTCGACATATAAACTACTCAAACAGATGAAATCGGTATGCCATACAAATTAAATAAAAAATTGAAAATTGGGGAGACCGCTGAGACATGGCATGAGAAGAATTTATTACTTAGTACATAGAAGTATTGTAATCTCCTGACGGCGTCTTAGAAGAATCCCTGTGATCCTCATAATGTTAGTCGACATATAAACTACTCAAGCAGGTGAAATCGGTATGCCATACAAATTAAATAAAAAATTGAAAGTTTGGGAGACCGCTGAGACATATGGAGAGTTAATTTCTTAGTACATAAAGAGCTATTTTAACCTCCTGATGACGTCCTCCTAATCCCTGTGACCCTCATAATCTTAGTCGAAATAATTTTTTATGTGAAACCGGCATGGCATGGCATACAAATTTAAAAAAAAATTGAAAATTGGAGAAACCGCTGGGTCATGGCAAATGGACAGTTAAATACTATCGCTTTTGTCTTGTTTGTCACATCTTAGAATATTCCTTTGTACCTTTTTGTTAATAGTCAAAATTTAAGATAGTTAAACAGCTGTAATCTAAAGATAAAGGAAGTTACAAGAAATTACTCAATGTAATAAGTTTAGTCTTACATGGATTTTTTACTATTTTTTTATAAAATTCCAACCTCTTTCTGATTTTTCATATCTCTCATTAAAAATACGTTTTTACAGTGTAACAATAATCCATAAAAGAAGTTTAATAATCCAATTGGAATCATATACGTTATACTTGTTAATTTTTTGCTAGAAACTTCACTGCCGTTTGTTTAATGGTTTTAGGATGGCCATTTTTTAAACTAGGCACCTAGAACATACCTCGGAAACACTAGGATATTCACCGTAATTTGAAAAGAGGACAAAACTAGGACATCAAAACTATTTTTTATAAATAAATTTAACTTAGCTGGTTTGATTCAAGAAATGCTTTTTTCAATAAAGTCAGTATTTGTGAAACATTTCTTTGTGGAAAGTCACTGTTTTTCTGCTCATATTATCTTTTTAACGTCTCACATGCTCTTACAATAGTGCGGATCATACGCGAAGGCTTTTAATATCGCCCACCAAATTAAATAAATTTTATGATAAAATAGAATTTGCGGATATTTTTGGAATTAGTAGGAAGGGGCACGCTTCAAAGAAATTTAGAAAAATCTTGTAACTTGGTAGCTGAGTTCTCTAAACATGTCAAGAGTATGGGAACTGGCGGCGCACCTGGTGAAGGATGAGCGGAACTATAGGCTAAAGTTATATGCTTGCATATGTTTTACATAAGTAAAAGTCATATAAAACTGTTTATATTTAGGCGATTAAATAAATGGAGGGGTGAATATATTGTGGCCATTATATCCGACTTTCTTTCACCATGAATGTATACATAGATTTCAAATACACCACACTTGTTTTTATAAAGGAAAAAATTAAACGTAATTAACTTTTGGCAAAACTCTTGTACATACGACTATAATCAAAAACATTTTCCATGTTAAAATTTCAGAAAACCGACAAGGTCGACCAACATTGCTGGTTGAAAATTTATTCTCTAAACTTATTTAAATCTTTTAATTTTTTGCCGTTTTTTGCAAATGCTTAACTATTTAATATCATAGCAAAAATTTGAAGGTACACATTGTTTTTTTTTTTCGTATTAGTTACAACTGAGACTGTGCTCATCTAGCAATTTTTCTTTCAAATTTACAAAGTTTACATTCCATAAAGAATTCTGATTTGTTGTGGTGAAACCCAATGGTTAGTCCCAAAATTAATTAAACCGATTTAAAATATAATTTTTATTTGGTATGTTTACTAGGTCAAGTGGCCTCGTTGTTTGAAGTCTTCTTTCAACGACAGGGTTATCTATCATATGGCGAATATAGGGGCTTCCATGTTCCTGGAGCCTTATTTCGTGTTTGGCGGCGTGCTTTTTTATTTCATCTTTGATGTATTCCATCTGTAAGTCCCTGTGAAGGTCTTCATTTCTTGTGTACCACGGAGCATTTACGATTCTACGGAGAACCTTATTTTGAAACGTCTGTATCATTTTGGCGTTTGTTTGCTTAGTACATCCCCAGAGTTGAATACCGTAGGTCCATATCGGCTTCAGTGTTGGCCGATATAGCAGCAGCTTGTTGTGTAACCGGTAAGCTCAGAGCCTCTATCTTTAAGACAATACATTTTTCTGAACTTAATATTAAGTTCTTCTTTTTTCTTTTTGACATGCTCTCTCCACTTGAGCTTGGCATCGGTCGTGAGTGAATTTCTTTCGGTAGATGAGAAGCGCTTAATTCAGTTACAAACCGCATTGGTAATCTTAGTATTGCATGGAATTGCAGCTTCCAGGTTTCCCTGGAATGCTTGGGCGACGTCCAGAAATATGCTGGAGCATACTTTTTTGCGTTCTAACGTTCTTTCCATAATGTTTTTGATTCTATGCACCTGTTCAATTGTGGAGTGCTTTTCCGTGAGTTCAAATTGATGTGGAAGAATTAGTTGTCGATCCTCAATTATTGTTTTAATTCTTTTTAGTAATAATTTTGCAACGAGTTTTGACATAATTGGCAGCAATGAAATTGGCCTGTATGATTTTTTATCGTTCAGTTGTTTATCAGGTTTTGCTATCATGATTACTTTTGCTACTTTCCATTGCCACGAAACATATTTTAACATTCTGGGGCTTTTTTAACTTTCTAGTTGCTTTTTACTTCTTCTTTTAATTCTTTGAGAGTTACTGGGCGTAAGCAAAATCATCTAGCTTATGGATTGATATTATATTTCCGTTGGCCGTTTGCCTTGATAGTGGTTGATGGAGATAATCCGCAAACAGATTAGCCTTCTCGTTAGGACCTCTTCCGCAGGTTCCACCCTCCTTTTTAAGAGGAGAATAATCAGATTTTATTTTCATCGGTTAAGCTAACAGATATCTACTGTTGATTGATGCATTTCTAACTTCTTTAGGAAGAGATTTGAGACTGTTACCTAAATTGTTAAGAATTGTTTTGTTATCCTGTGTTCTAGTTATTTGCCATGTTTTACGTGCCCGTCGTTTTTCTCTTACCAACTCTCTAACTTCCATTGAGTAGGATATGTTAAGCTTCTTATTATTTTTTATAATGGGTTACTTGCCAAAGCAGCATAGTGGATTGCTTCATTGAGTTGTTCTAATTCATCTTATAACTGGTGGGGATTTCTTATCGGTATCTGAAGATTGATTTTTTCCTCCAATACTGCACGAAAGAGATCCCAGTTTGGTTTTAAATTTGTTTATCTGGGTGCACTCTCCCTTTCTGTAGTTGTTTCTTACATATTGTCAGAGCGGACATCTCTCGGTATAATGCCCGATATCGGTATAATGATAGACTGTATTTTCCAAAATGAATTGTTCGAATCTACCATTTGGTCAAAATCCACATAATGAAGTGTGGCTCTTAATTTTTTAAAACGTGTTTTGGATATCGTATTTGTAATTAATTCAACGCGGAACCCTATTCTCCAGTAAATAACTAATCTTGGATATGAGATACGTCCTACTAACAAAAGCGCGCCATACACCTTTTAAATTCAAGAGATGATTTTTTACGCTGAATGCCATTTAAGATGATACGTTTTCGGGTACGTTGAGACATTATTAAAAAGTTGGTCAGCAATATTGCAGCGAGTATTTAACTGCCGATGAGGTACCACACCTTTAAGGTTTGTGCAATCGCGGTTTTATCCGGTTGGATTTCATCAACATAATTTTCGACTTGACTGGAATCTTCATCTGAGTCTTTATTCTTTTTAACACAGTTTTCCTGTTGCGAGTAAGGACCAATAGCGTTGTTGTACCCATTCCTCATCAATTTACTATTGGCCGCTTTTAAATAAAATTAAATAAAAAAAATTTAAAAAAATTTGTACAATAAAAATGAAGTATTGGAACTTCAGCATTAACGATTGTGTACGTAATTTCCAATTTAATTAAACTTACATTAAATTATTACATATTATTTGCATGATAATTAAGGTTTAAACATTAGTATTAAGTTTAAATAATAATTAAGTAACAATTTTGTTGTATACAATGTATATAAAGTTAGCCCAGGATTCTTCCCACAAAACGACAATGGGAACACTAAACTATCACGACAGTTTTTCATCCCAGGATATTACTATCAGCCCAGAAATTTTACCATCCCAGAATATTTAATTTCAGACTTAACATCCCAGAAAATAAAGTTAGCCCAGCTATCACTATAGCGAAAGTTCATTATCCGATCACTTCAGCCCGAGAATGTAAAAAAATTAGCCTCATAATAAACCAAAAAAGGTTATTATGCAAAATAAAATGAATTGGTCTCTTACAAATAAAAAGATTATTAAATTACACAAACTAATTATTCCTTTTCGCTTAAACTACCCATTCTAAGCGTCGGATTAGGATGAATGTTTTTTAGATGCGGCATTCTAACAGCTTCATACAGGATCAGTTTCATAAAACTTTTATGCGTCCAAGCGGCGCAATTGAATTTTTAATTACTAAAACCATTAAATTACTCAAGTAATTTAATGATTTTCAGAACTTTATATTCAATTACATCACTTTCTTAGACAAACAAACTTTTGCTGAAATAATTATAATAAAATATTTCGTTTTACTTTAGATTTCTATTGTTATGTCGTGATAGAATGTTATGTATGACATAATATCGTGATAGTTTTTATAGTATTGCCTGAATCATATATTTGATTTTTGTGGGATGAAAGTCTGGGATAACGTTTTTTACCTAGAAATAGTAGGAAAGCAAACCACAACGTTTAATTTAATGCTGTGTATGTGTTATGGTTAAAGTTCGAAATCGGTAAATGTCCGAAATTTTAATTTTTTAAATTCGTTTAAATAAGTTCCCCCTTACTTCCCCATAGATTCATTTTCTTCCCCGTCAGAGAGACTCAGCTTCATGAGGGGCACAGTTAGCTCCGGAAAGCCCGTGGGAGTTATTAAATCCGTTAGTCAATTGTGCATGTTGGGTCGTAACAACTCACATTACAAAATATTATCACTATTAGAGCTCTGAGACAATTGTGTTCAGTTGAATTTTACTTCAGGTGAAATTTTCGCAGATCGTAAATTTCGTAAATGTCCTTTTAAACGCTGGTAACTTAAATATACATTTATGATAAATTTAATCACAAGAAAAAATAATTTTTTTGAACTCGAAAGGGTTATTGACGCTGTCACTCCCGGTGGAAAACGAGAAAGCTCCTATGAAAGCTGCTACTTCTGGTAGATCAATTTCGTCCAAAATTCACTGGGATATCTCAATTTGTGGAAAAAACTGAAGAATGAAGGTTCATTCCGATCAATTAATCCGTTTGGACAGTACAAGGCCGACATTTTGTTGAAATACAGTTTTTTTGTCAAAAAACGTCATTTCCGCTTCAACTTTGGAGAAATTATCTGGACCGGCATGAAACCGGTTGAAAATTTAATTTAGAATCTTTTTGTACATAGTTGTTTTTTCCTGGTAATTGATATTCTTTTCAAAAAATTTGCAAACAGTGAAAAGGTCCTATGGATGCAGTCATTATTTACAATGGACCAAATACAATCAAAAATTATTCGAATCTCCTAATTATGAGAAAAGTTTATATTTGGAGTTTCATCTCAATCAGTCAATCCGCGTAGGATGTAGAGAACCAACAGACATTTAGTGGGTTCGGCATCACATACGCACACACGCACGTGTTGGATAAATAAAAAATGTTTGAAATGAAGCATCGGTTAGATTTATTCTACTGAGCGGTTGGGTTTTAAAGTTATTCCTACTTTAAATAGAGAAATCGCGCTTCAGGTGCATAATTTACATTCTAGCTCAAACACATCAAATGTAATCAAATTCAGCCAATAACAAAAATTCGAATATTGGCTCAAATTTAGTAAGGCTAGCGATAACCTCTTGTCGTTTTTTTAAACGAGAAAATTTATTTACAAAATTCATGAAATTTGTATGTGTGCTGGCCAAATTAGAGATGTCTAAATGCAGCGTGCGGAGTTTCCCATTTTTAAGGCGTGGTGCGTGTATAATTTCCGAGGTCGTGTTTGTGATGAATCCCATAAGATAATCCGAGGGTTTTGTATATGGTTCATAACTTAGTTGTTATTATGAGTGGTTGTTTTATGGGTGGATCTTTATTGGTGAAAAATCTTAAAACATCCATCCTTCGCTCTCCTTTTCAAGATTGCGGCAGTTGTAATAAGTTGGAAGGTGGTTACTACGTGTAAATTAAAGTATAACTCGATGCATCATAGACGGTTTTTGATGTTTTTGGCTGATTTAATAAATTCTAGTCTAGTTCTTACTTGTACTGGAAAATAATTAAATGTATTGTAATTCATTTCAGATAGCTCGATCTATTGTAATAAATTCGGCGGTGGTCTTTTACGCGAACACGAACGAAGCCTGTACTTTATACACGATTTTGGCTGAGATTATTTGATGCATTATTATCGATTTTTGAAGATGTGGGCTGATGTAACAAGCTCGAAGTTGATCATTACGTGTAAGTAAAATGAAAAATACACCACACTTGATTTCTAAGGCGAAAAATACAATTTACCAGACTCTTTGTAAAACTGTCTTAAATCGTATAATCAAAAAACATTATCCCTGCTATTCTGCCCTAACTTTTAAATTTATTAAATTTTTTTAATTCTTTATCGTTTTTTGTAAATACTAAGCCTTTCAACATCATTGCAAAACTTTAAAAACAAAGTTTTTTTTTATTATTAAAACTCAACATTTCGAATCTTTTTGTTTTAATCCTTTTTCTTATATGCTATATACTTTTCAAAAAATGTGCAAAAAAAGCTCCAATGAATGTTGCAAATTTAACCGTGAATGAAACTTTCCGATTAATCAATCCATCTATAGGCTGTATAGAGGCCGAATTTTGGTTTGAAAACTTTTTTTGTGTTAAAAATCATCATTTCTGCCACTTCCGATTGAGCGATTTCAGGCAAACATTGGATGTTTACTAATTTAAAGTGAAAGATAATTATGCATTTTCATTCCGATCAGTCAATCTGCCTAGGTTGTAGAGAAGCTAAAGACCGCCATACACACACAAAGTTCTTGATATGCCTTTATTATTTTATCAGCTCGCAATCTGGATGCCCTGCATTATTCACGCCCCGCACGCATAATGGAAGATGGTTATTGACTCGGGCTTGAGGAAGCTGAGCCAACAGCTGTTGTTGTTGTTTCACCTTCAACGGGACCAGACACATTTAATACACCGACCGATAATTTCTCGAGTTTGATCATGGCATCTGAGTAAGTGAAATTTGTGTTTTAGTGTTGGTTATAAAACCGTTGGATAACAAGAAGTTGTCGGAGATGTTTATTCTGAATTAGTAATGCACTCTGCTGGTTTTATCTCGTATATGTATGTCATTTGCTTTACACAATCTACCTCCAACTCACAGCAAACAACTTTATCTAAGAAAGGCAGATATTAGTTTCGAATTTTTACAAATTCACTTTTTGTTGTTGAGTGCATTTATTTATGCAGAGAAACTATTAAGTTGCACTCGCCGAACCACAAAATTGAACGCATCGATCTTCGCATCATTCTGCGGACAGGAAAACTCAAAAAGTCTTAGTTTCTTTAATTAATTTTCTTCTAAATAACATAAGTGTTTTGGTAATGATTAATACCACTTTCTTGACTTTTGAACAACGAGTCTGGAGATAAACCCACCAACCGTGGGTTTACATTAATTAATACTACTTCCATTAGGGCAATTCAGATAATTGCGCGACTAGCATAGATTGACGTGGCTACTCTTCATCCACCATCAACCAAAAAGAAACATTCAACCATGATTTGTGATTTATCAACTCCTTCTCTAAATTGAGGACTCTCTGAAAAATTTCGGACCTCAACATGAAGATGGCAGCATTAGTCAACCAAAGTAGAGGAGTGTGTTTGTGCATGCGTTGAGAGGTACTCTCTGAAATATAAGTCATTTCGGACACCCAGATGATGTTTAACAATCGTTCGATCGAGCTGTCATTAAATATTTATTTTTGAAAGGTAATACGCCTACGCAAACCCTACACGCAAAGGCGAGTTGGATGCTGTATGCGGGGACTCTGCACCATCATTTCCTATCGAAAAATTTTGGGAAGCTGAATTTCAACGTTGTAGTACCAGATTGGATGATGATGAACGTTCGGGATGACCAGAAACTGCAACCACTGACGATAGCATCGCTCAAATTCACAAAATGGTACTAGACAATCAAAGCGACAAACAAGCGACTTTTTTCAGTTCCCTTAGCTAAAAGCTGCGCTTGGTGGGCAGATATTTTCGTCGAATAAGGGACCATATAACCTTCGTAAACAACTATTTTGCAGAGAAAGGCACCGATTACAATTTGGATGGGTTGAAGAGATGTGAGCGTAGCTGGGAGAAGTGTATAGACCCACTAGGAGACTATAATAACCATAATTGATAACGATTTAGAAATTTCTAAGACGGCAATCTTGAGTTTGATTAGCAAAGTAGCAGCTGGAATGCTTAGCTATTTAATAGATGCCACCTTTGTTTTCGTAGTAACAATATTTGCTATGTAGCCAATCTTTCTCGTCGCCGTGCTATAAATTACCGCCGCATACGCTAGTTCGGAAGCATCCACAAATCCGTGCAATTATTTTTCTCCATCTGTTTACACCCATCTATTGATTCTAATATTCTATGTATAATCTCGTCAGGATAGTTCCAAATAGCTGCATTCAACATTTATTACTGTAGGTGACAACCAACCTATTGGGTCAACAATTGCTGGTCCTTCGGATAACATATATGGTTTCAAAAATTAGCGAAACCTATCAGCTCTTCTCATTTTGGTTCTTTCAAAGATTGAATTCTCCCTTATTCATTATACTTATTAGGTCCTGAACAATCAATTTAGCATCTTGTAGGTTGCTCGTTCTCGACATAAGGTCTTCCACACAGAAATCCCATTTTACAGTTCTGCGGTTGTTTTTTATAATCTTACACAAGTTGATTTAGAGTTTGTTTATCGAAAAAATGGAACCGATTGCGTGTCATACGTTACGGTAAGTAACTTATATGCACTCAATTCTTCGAATGGATTATTTCTCCATACAATCGTTTCGTGTTCACTACCTCGTCAATTAACCCAGATCTGTCGAAACATTGTTTAAAATCGGTCGTGAATGTAATTTTACGAGTTCGAAACCTTAACATTAACTCAAACAAACTTGAATTCAATCAATCCATTATTTCGTGGTCAGTAAAAAGTACTGTTCACTTCAAACGCCACTTCATACCTTCAAATGACCTAGTTTGCGATACTCGTGCAAATCGTTTTTCTAGCTGTATCTAAACTGGGCTAACCTGCCTTAAAGTATAAGCTTACTATATATTTGCTATCTTTCGATCTTTAAAAAGTATTTTAATAGTGCTCGAGACAAAATTTCTCTTCAAAAATGAAGAAAAGCATCGTTGATCTTTTCGAGCTCCCAAAATGTGAAAAGAATCGAGTCAATATGTATGTGTAGGTTATCCGGAAATGATATGACCCATCCTAACCTCGTATTGTGCGCTATCAGCCTGCACTATAGGTGCAGGAATGTACCGCTTGCCTTCATTAAGTAGTTTGAAAAATAAACCAATTCCCATTTTTCCGTCCTTGTAGAAATTTTGGGTCGACGAGTTTCATATTGTTCAAAAATTGTATATCGTCTAGCCCTTTAATTGATGGTTAGATGATGATATGCTCGTAGTTGTCGTAGTTTAGTCGAGGTTTTATGGAGCCATTAAATAACCCTAAGTTAATTATCATCAATATGTAATTAATAAATTGGTCCATTTTATTTACAGATACAACATCAATGACATAACCAAGAGCTAAATACGTACGACAAAAAGAATTTCTATGAACATTAAATTTTATAACAATGGCAAAGTACTCGATTGATATAAAAATTAATTACAAACTGGCGTATATTTTGTAGTGTTCTTTGCTCTCATTATATGAGATATTTAAATTAGACATTTTGTATCTACATACATACGAGTACATGTAAAATGGATATACTGACAATAGATAACAAAATCTATTGATCTATTCATTATGTTCGTGTTATGTTACAACCGACACTTGAATAAACTCTTTTTTGTATTAGAACATTGTACGGTAGAAATCGAATATAATCTAACAATGAAAATATGTCAAAATGTATAACATTTATTTTCAAATTACATGTACGAGCATATAACATATATATAATGATAAATAGACAGAAGAAGACACCGACACGAGGAGGTAAAAGAAGTGGAAACACTAAAACCATTGTATGTATGAGAAGAAAATCTTCATGTACAGTATAATTTTCCAATCAACCTAATGAAAGTTTAAATCATGACATTAACATAGTAATAGTATATGTTTTATGTATTACACATATTTGGTTTTTGGTATGACGTGAAAATTCCATTAATCTTACTCAAGTCGAGATTATGGTACACAAACTTTTTTAAGACAGTTATTGCAATGTGAAACATAAACCAGAACAATTTAAATTTTTGTTTTATTTTGCTGCATGCAGAATATTTCGAAATAAAAAAACACAAAATATTTATTTAAAATATAACAAAATGTATCTCGATATGTTGACACTTTTATCTATATATCAGTAAAATATCATACAATTATTATTTGCATTTGTAATGTTAAATAAATCGAGGTCAGGTATTAAGAAAAGTTTAAGTGATTGGGTGGTAAAAAATATAAACCATATTGCTGCCAATTTAGTTTACACAGAAAATCCATTAAAAACACTTTTCGAGATAAACAGTACGATCGGGTTATAATCAAATGAGATTTTTATTTAATTTATCACAAAATAATTAAATAAATATAACAAAATTACATTTTTAGAAAGGTGAGTGACACGTTGTCACTTTTACAGAGCAAGTTTGTCAACATCTTAATATGATAGACAAAAATTAATTTGTGCGGTTGATCGGATATCCAGCAATTTGAAGAGTTTTAAAATTATGAGATAGATATTTGGATTTGTAATTCGTCGTTAATAAACCTTCTGTTTCTAAAGAATAAAATTTGCTTATCGATTCAGTTTTCGTTTAGTTTGTAGAATTAAAACTAGCTTGAATTTAAGAAAAACTTTTGCTTGTGGAATTCGAAACTACGTAATTAGAATATTCGACACGACACACAATTTTTTGTAGACTCAATGAAACAAATGGATTCCTTAGATGGCTTCAATCAAGAAAACCGCGGAACCCTACTGTTACATGCGCACCTAGTAAACACTATACATACTGCAGTTGCAGTAAATTTTGAATTTTGTGATAAAGACACAATTTAACTGATTGAGTAAAATTTTTCGGCATAGATATTCAGAAGAGAAGAGAATATGTTAAAAAAATTTCGTTGTTACAACTGCTTAAATGATAACCATTTGGTGTTTCAGTAATTTGTGCCACAAAAAGCATCATGACATTTTACTTGTTAAGAAATCTGCAACTAATCCCGAGTCGACTACATGCAGTTATATCAGTTCGGTGCACTCTTAGATTCCGAGTCGCAAACATTCGTAACTGAGGAATGTTTTCAGCATCTCGTACTGCAAAAAAAATGGTCGAATATGAATTCAAGGTATTTTTGTAGCATTTACATCCATTTTCTGGTAGTTGCGAAATATACATCAATACTTAATGTTTAATAATCGATCCCAACGAATCTTCCGTTGAAATATCGTCAACTACGAAGCTAGCATATAGGAATTCCGGGATAGCCTAGTGCTTGGCTCCATTATGTGGAAGAACAGTAGAGAATAACAAAATCGGCGATATCAAATGTTTTTACGATAAATCTGGGTAAAGACACATTTAACGTAGAAATACATGGCTGGATGAGAAATGTTTGGCACCAATTCAAGAGAACGAATAACGAATAAATGGTCGCACGGAAACACTCACTACATTACACTCGAGCTGGTTTCTTCGATTTGGTTTGAAAAGACAACCACAGACAAGTGGAAAATAACTATTGTGTCTACTACATAAAAAGCACGACCGGCAAAACTTTATAATTTACAACGAGCATATTTTCGGTGGCTGTCAGGCAGTTCGACAACCGATACAATTTTTTCTCTGAGGATTTCAAAGAAAAAGTAAGGCTCGTAATATATCCGGAAAACCAAATTAAGTAAAGGGTTTTTCAATTTGGGCGGGTCGATGTTGAAGTGGAATAAAACAAGCTGTGTGTGAGGTATTAAGGAAATCTTTTTTTATTTAAAAGACCCATGTATGCCATTATTTATGAAATATAACATCGTTCAATTGATCGCCGCGGCTTCTCACGCTGACACGGATCCGAGTGGTCCAATTTTCAATGATTCTTCTGCATAGACCCGGCTGAATTTGAGCGATGGTATTGGATATGTTGGTTTTAATGGCATTGGTCGATTGCGGCTTATTGGCCTGCGACTTGAGAAAACTGAACAAGAAAGGTCTAGCGGGATCAAATCGATCTTCTACCCTCTTATCGTTCATGCAGATGTCCATCTTTGCTTCTGCTATGTGGCACGTAGCCCCATCCTCGCTGATGATTGCGGTGGCTTCACCAACGTCATTTTCAAAAAAGTATGGATCAATTTTGCTTGTTAACATTTGATTGTTGCCATTTCTTCAAAAATACGCCTCGTCATTAAAGGTGATGTTTCCGCCAAAATTGGGCTCCTCTTTCAAACGCTTCAAATTCTAGTCAGCGAACAAAGGGCGTTGTCTATGTATGATCATTAACTTTGAGCATGGGTCAGTTGGATCTTGGACGGATGTAGCCCCGACGCAAAATTCGCCAAGTTGAAGTCTGTAAAGGCCGAGTTCTTGTGCATGGCGAAGAATTGACTGCTTCATGTTCTTCTGAATACACTTTCATGGACCGCGGCAATGTTCTCGGCTGATCTGGCGTCCCATTAACGTACGAGTATTGGCTGATTGTTTACCGAACCGGTTGTCTCGAATTTTTCGACCAAACGTTGAAGAGTCCAACGACTTTGAAGGGCCACTGCGTATGCCGTAAAATGAGCGCAGCGCGCGCAACTGTTGTACTTATGAACACTCATCTTGATAATAAAATTTCATCATTTGGACGTCCTGCTCAATCGTGTAACTTCTCATGGTGATTTCGCATCAGTGACCGCAAAAAATCACCAGATTCGACAGACGCCACCAAAACAACATGGCCGCCACAGGCTGCCAACATCGACCCGCCCAAATTGAAAAACCCTTTATTTATAAAGCGCTGAGAAGACCAGTAGTAACGTTTGGAAACAAGTCGTGGACACCAACAGAACACCACAGGTAAAATGTACTAGATGCGTTTGAATTTCGAGATCACAAATGATCTGGACAACACCGATATAATTGGAACAAATAAATTTGATATCTCTTAGATGGCTCGAAGACGGTCTATACTTTTCAAATGTCGAACAGGGCTTTCAAACTATTGGTTATCGGGTTTAGCCGTATCTTTCTTCAGGTTTTTTATTTATTCTTATTTTACTTTCTTTTAGAAAAGTCTTCAGATTTGACTTGAGAACATACAAAAAATAAAATACAGAGAAAATATATTTTTGTTGTTGCAAAATAATTAAATAATCGACTCATAAAATTGTTTCAATTTACTTTTAAACCCATCTTTGCTAAGGGAAAACTCAAAAATATGGTCAACCATATGTGGGACCCATAGTTTGTCATGTGTTTATTTAATTGAAGAAACATATAATTTCTTAAGGTCCGATACTTTTATTCCAAGAAACTCAAGTAAGGTTGGTGAATCGATTTCATCCGGTTAGATGTTTCCAATAAACGGTTGTCAGATTGTAGGATCTACACCCAGTGATGTATGGCGATAGTTCTCGCAGGTTAATGTGATAAATCTATGTCGTATTTCCAGCCATCCTTTCAAGAACAGTAACGTGCAAATTTCTTTTGGATACTCTCTATGTTACGATTATGTCCTTTGTAGAAAGGGCATCAGATATTAACAACATACTCAAGTTGGGATCTGATGTATACGAAGTAGGACGGGGCCTTGAGGCACGCAGGAGGTGACTGCGATTAATTAAGATATTTTATTCCCAATTTCGATGAATTGAGAGTGGTTGCTTAAGTATGATTTAAACCAGGTTATAAACGGACTGCAGAACCCAAATTTGTTCAAGCATTCTAAGGTTTTATAATGACTATTGACTGATAGAGTTAAAGACCTTAACAAAGTCTGTGTATGCCACATCAACTAGCTTGTGATTTTCTATTTCTTTTATCGTGCTGCTGGTGAATTCTGACGTCCTTTAAGCTAGCAGAACTCATACAGCAGAACATTACAAGATAGTATGAATAATTCTAGGCTAACAATAGGCTAATAAAATGCTCTATTAAAAAATTCTTGGCTCCACTTCTTCCAACTAAAACGATGGGTTCTGCTAGCTTTAGAAAAAGAACCCATATCAAAAAATGATTTAAAAACAATTGGAAAATTAATGGTTAATTTTAGGATAATTACATTCCCTATTTAAATTTTTTTATTCTACTAATTATAGAAAAAGCATAAGGCTTTATCACTTCAAAGCTAGCAAAAATCAAAATAGATCAATTAACATACAAACAATTTTAGGCTCATTATGAGCTAATCAAATGCTCCATTAAAAATGTTGGGCTCCACTCGTTCTTGACCAAACTTCAGGTCATTCAATCTAAAGTTTGGTCAATAACGGGTGGAGCCCAAAATGTTTAATAGGACATTTGATTAGGCCATAATGAACCTAAAATTATTTGTATGTTAATTGATCTTGTTTTGTGTTCTAATTTCGATTTGGGTTCTACTAGCTTTGTAGTGATAAAGCCTTATGCTTTTTCTAGAATTAGCAGAATAAAAAAATTTAAATAGTGAATGTAATTATCCTAAAATTAACCATTAATTTTCCAATTGTTTTTAAATCATTTTTTGATAGCAGAACCCATCTGTTTAGTTGGAAGGGATAGATCCCAAAATTGTTAGCCATACTATCTTGTAATGTTCTGCTGTATGGGTTCTACTAGGTTAAGGGACGTTTGATGCAGTTGATATTTTTGGCATAAAACCATGTTGACTTTGTGATATGTATCATGGTAGCAAGGTGCTGAATGAATTGCATATTACTAGCTCAAATAACTTCGGAATTGATGAAATTGACGTTATACCTCTATAACATGAAACATCATTCCTTGTTCCAGTTTGAAATATACGTGTTACTCTTGTTATTTTCAACTTCTAAAAAAAAATTCCTTGTTTCAGTGATTCATGAAAAAGGAGACACAGAGGAATTAACAAAATTTTGAAATTTTTAATAGTGAAGTATACCATCCGGGCCGCATCCATCTTTAAACGTTTCTAGAGCGTGATGCATTTCTGCGTCACTGATTGAAAAAATTGTGCGAACATGTTTGATATCACTTGTGGATCACAAGATGCCCTTCAAATGTCATATGTTCGGGGGAACCGTTAGTCTGACGCTTTGTTTGAAAGTAGGTTCAAAAGTTGTTTGGATTATTCCTTATTTTATCTTGAAGACAAGAGATACAACTTTTGAACTTCGTTTGATGTGGACTTTGTATTGTTGGTTGCATGTTGTGAATTTATGTTTACTAGACTCGGAGTAACCTTTGAGTTTCTCTTTGTAAGCCTGTTTTTTTATATTTTTCAGATTTATTAGTTTATTATCGTACCATGGAGTAGAACTGTTTTGGTTTACTGGCAGCAGTGGGAACATCCCAGTTGAAGTGTTTAAACTATAAATCCTTGTTCACTGTGTCTGCTTTTCTGTAGATATAATATGACCTTTCTTTCAGGTAGCTTTTCATATTGAGATGAATTAGTAAAAATCAGGTCTAAAATTTTGTTACGACCATTTAGTCAAACATTTGACTCAAGTTAGAGATGACCATGATATCTACAATATGAACAGGCACTCAAAATCCGAAGACACATTGATGGGTAGATCTCATCAATTTTATCATCATAGGTCCAATTAATTGATGGCAAATTAAAATCACCCGTTATTAGATTGTAGAGTCAGGTGGAATAGATGCAACATAGATAAATAATGACATTTTGTTGATCGTTACTTTAATCCATCCTTGCTCGCTGGATAAGTTGGATAGATTAACCCATTCAATACGAATTGATTTGTCAATCGGTACACCTCCGCTTGATTTTTTGTTGCTTGTTATCTATACTTTCAGAGCTGCGGATCTATTTGTTCAAGGATGTCTCACGTAGTATTTAAACCAGAAACAGAGCCTTTAGCACAAAGTTGTGAAATTGTGATGTTGCAGGTTCTGAAAATGGTTTGACGGTATAAGCTTTAGATGTGAACCTCGTTGATTATTTTTGTTCGAATTAATTTTTTTAGATCGAGCACTGTAAGATATCAGACAGGGTATTCGAAACGACGTTACTCGCTCGATTTATATGATGAATATCATTAGTAAAGCGCTACAAATATGATAACTTACAAGCTTGCAAGAAGTGTTTGGAGGCTGTCAACGGTCTACCTTGATCAAAACACTCAAAGTACTTGATTACACAATAAATTGCGTAAAGTTTCCTGTCGAAAGCAGAGTACCTCCTTGCTCAGCAGGAGAGAGCTTACGAGAAAAAGGATTAAGGAAGTCAATTTCCTTGATAATGCTGTTGCTATGCCGCAACCCATTGCAACAGCCGAACAATCTATAGTTATTGCCAGTGTAGCATTCTCTAATTTATGTACTAATAGTTGCTTTAATTAGTACTTCTTTTACCATATCGAAAGCCACAGAAAACTCTTCAGGCCCAATGAATAACATTTTCTTATTTTTAAGACAATGTTTTTAAGTTGAGGTATTGAGCCAGCACCTCGGCTAAATGTTTGATGAACCAATGATAATAGCTCATATTGCCGATAGATCAATGTACCTGCTTGGTAGATGATGGAAGTATGAATTCGTGGATAGCCTTGATCTTATCCTCAGATGGTTTTATGGCATCTTTGGTGTTCTCTTTAAAATTGTCATTTTCGTTTCGACTTGCCACCAGTATATCGCCGACATGCACAAAAATATAATCTAGACCATTTGTGACTTTGTTCATAAAACGCTGAAAGGACCGCCATGCGTTTTTCAGAAACATAAGGCATTCGTATGAACTCAAAAAGCTCAAATGTAAATGTGATTACAGTTATGTGTAAGTCTGCTGTGGCGACAGGTATGTAGTGGTAAACTTTAACATGATCGATTTTAGCGGTACCCATCCATATGGTGACGGCACAGACCAAACAAATCCATTTGTTCAAATAATTCGTTAGGAAATCCGTTATTTTTCTGGACATAGCCCTCTCGGACTGGAAAAGGAAGGTGTCATGTTTTAATGGGTGTGCCATTAGCAGCAACTGACACATCAGCGCCTCTATCTGCTAGAAAATTGAGTTTTGTTTTTGGAGATTTTATTATCAGACGGCGATTGTAAACTGTAATCAACATCGGCCTTTATGATTATGGACTGAACTGGCGACTCGGAGCACCCGTTACTTCCATACTTCCAATCACGACGTCCATGTATTCGTTGATACCACCAAATAACACGGCTATCGGGATTATTTGAATCTGAACGTCTTGATCTAGCCTTGATTTCGGTCGACTATATATAAGGAATTATGACACCCATGCCACCGATAACTGTTTGCCGAATCTGACGTTAAAGAGGAAGTTGTTAATTTGTCAACCTGAGACTTTTTGATTTAACCCATCAGTGCTTAAAGATTTAAGCTATCGTCAAATCAACACCATTTAGTGAGGTTTGAATGGGACTAATTTGAAGGTGATATTTTTGGAAGTCTTCTTGAACTTTGGAGTTTCCTGGCCACGTTGAGTCAGAAACTTTAAAGGTAAATTAAAAATTTAGATTTAAATAAAATACATTTTTTAAATAAAATTAGTCGCATTTTACCATATTTATTTATAATTTAAAGTTTAGGCATTAAGAAATAAGGGCGTCGTCTATTGATCAAGAGATGTTATACTTATATGACATTGAGACAAATCGAATATTGGTGGTTATACCTCTATCTACTGCTACACACGTCGCCCAATCTGAAATTTAATTAATACTCTAGATCCAGAAGTTCTATATTTACTATGAAGGATTGTTTTGCGCTAGTAGTATTCCAATAAGCAATAATATATTAGTCACTAGTCATGTAATACTATAGCTAATTGTATTTAACTAACCAATGCAGAATGAAGTCATGCCTAACTTATGTCATTTTGCGCATTGAACAGCAGGTTTTCATCCGCAACCAATTTTGCTATAATATAAAAGTGTTAACTGCTAAATAGTAATTTTGTGTCTACACCTCGCAGTCACTCTTGTGTATGACAAACAGATAGGTGAATACTTTTGTTATTAATTAAATGAATAAATTTACATCGGTTGATTGCTTTTGATGGATTAGCAAAATTTTATTTTTAATGTTAATTTATTTTTAGCATTTTTTATTATTAGTTTGGTCATGCACCAAGTCATATTAATTATCTCATAATACCTAAATACCTGTGCTAGGTATACCACCGGAAATTTGAATCATCAAAAATAATGTTTTGTTGTGCATACATCACCATAAAGGTAATCTTTTCTTTTTTGTCACGCTATTTTATCATTTCTTGTTCGGTATTATTTGTTAGTTTGTCTGTCGCGCAGATGTTACGTGTCCAATGTACATATTATCAATGATTATGACAAAGGTTTGATATATTCTTACGGAATAGACTAATTTACACATTTATGTTTGAATAGTTTCTGCACCTAACCAACCAAATTCGAAATACCACTTGTACACCGCACTTAGTAGAATGACAAGGCTTTCACCTTCCAGCTGCTATCCTCAGCTAGACTAGTAGACGGCTTATTGATGATTGACGCAATGTTGGTTGGCAAAATATTTTCGGCTAAACTACAGTGCCAGTATGCGGCTTAAGTTATAGAAATGTGTTGTTAGTTAAAACAAGAAGACCCAAATGGTTGGCACACGCAAAAATTTACCAATTTGCATACGTCACAGTATTTTACTGAGCTACAAATCAGTTAATTACAATTTTGGTTTATACGTAAGTACAATTTTGGAATGCTAAGAACTCCTCATGCAGATACTCACTGTTTGATTTTACAAAACTAATCACATTCGTACAGATCACATGATCCAATATGCAACGTTGATATCAGTAATGCTGAATATTTCAAAAGTTAGCTACACTCACGCAGTTGAACTACAAGGAGAAAAGATGGCAAAGATTAAGATAATTTTACTGATTGCTCAGGACCGTTTTAAGAAATTGGTCTAGTTCCATAATAGAGGTATGGCTACTGTGCTAATAAATACTTTCTTGAATCGATCGTCACAAAATAGAAACTCGCATTTAGAAAGCGAATTTACTTTTTAGACGTTTTTTAAAAGGGCATTAAATTAATATTGGCACAGTAACGGAACTTAAATGGCATAATTGAATAAATATTCCAAATTGGCTCCTTGTGTTTATTTCTTTTATACAGGCAAACTTAATGACGAAATAGCTAATTCTAACTTTCTGCAAGTTTTTTTTTCGATTTAAGAGTAAGGGCATTTACTAGACAGAGCCATCTAGTACCCATTAGCGGCTATAGCTTTTATTCTTTCCATGTACCTTATAAAGCTGTTTCGCTTTAGCTAGAGTCGTTATTTTCTAAGTAATTGCTGGCCTTCCTACTTTCCTCTTCCTCTGCGGGTTCCACTCGAACAATATTTTTGTTATGTCATAACCACCTTTATTTCCCGCTTGCCGCATAAGCTTTTCGTTAGTGATATTGATTGACCAGAAGCATATACTATTATCAGCCTTGTAACGGATTTGTTTACAAATACCTGTAGTGTATTCAAGATTTTGTGAAGCATATATGAATATATTTCTAGGTTTGTTTATCGCTCACGGTATTCGAACTTGTGAACGTCTTCGATTGCTTTATGCCAGATAAATATTGTTATTTAACTATCGTACTATTGTGTTCAGTTTATTTGTCCCTGTCTTTTTGATACTGATTTTGAGATCGATTTGTTGTGCCAAATTTGACCACTTTAGTATTTTCGACTGCATGACTATGCTGTGTTTGTGCGATAATGAGACATATATCGTCTGCATAGTCAAGATTATTCAGTTGACGTATTGGGTTCCACTAGATGCTATTCGATATTTCATGATCTGGTTCTCGCATATTCACACTGTCCTGTATTAGCAGAAACATAGTAGTAGAGTTTTGTTGCATGACACAAATCAAGAATGGAATCTGTTTGAATGTTGATTAGCGAAGTTCAACGTTCAAACATTAATCCATAGCCCTATTCGTTCAATTTGGTGATCTTTTGCGCGCGCAATGATTGTTTTTCCTTGTTCCAGATTATTAAGTGCATCCGTGCAGTTCCGCAAGCCGCCATCTATTTGTTTGATTGTTCCTTTGTTTCTGGTGTGTAGTGACAGTGACGTATCCATATCTCATCAAACTCATTTCTAACTTTGGTTGGTTGATAAACACGCATGACACTCGCATGGCACATTCAATTTAGGATCATTATTCCTTAAACGTAGAACATTTTTATCATTTCTACATTTTTTTCATCAGAACGATGTCTGCCATTTGTGCTCGTACGACGAAACTTAAGCTCTTGCATCCATCGTTTGACTATTTTATTCGATAACGGAGCAGTGTGTGCCATAATAATTATGGCATTATAATCATAATTATGAAGCTACCTCATTCCTTCCTCAACATTAGTGACGACATCGAGTGCCGGAACTTTTTATTCAAGGTACTAAATGATATTTTCGGTGCTATCTTCTAGATATTCCATATATATGTATAGCTTCAATCTTCGACGAAAGGATTTTGCCACCTGTACGATGGTCCTCCAACTATGTCGGTTCACCACACGCTCTTTCCAGTTCTAACATTCTATTGTTCGCAGGTATTGTTCGACGTTGTTGCGCCAGTGTAGTCTAAGTATTCCTCTGCGTCGTACGCCGACTGCTTGTTGATGGGACACTTTTCTTATTATTTGATATGATGATCGTTCAACGTGGCCCAGTAATCTGGGCATCGAATGACCTTCCTTTCAAATGCAGATTTCATTCTACAATCGTTAGTGGTCAAGGTCCAACTTTCACTTCCAAAAGCTAACACAGATCTTATAAGTGCTTTGCAAAGTGCCAGCTTACACGACTTCGTAAGATAAGTTGACCGCAACCGCCTTAACTCCGAGTAGAAGACCTGGCGTTTGGCTGCTATGCAGGCTTTAGTATATGCCGGGACATCAATTGTTGATGTTATGGCCCGAGATATTTCAAGTCTTCTACGATTCAATGTTCTACTCAACCGTTCTGAAATTTACCGTATTTATGCTCCTTGTTGTTGATTGAAATTTAGTTTTGTTATCGCGTTATCCTTGATATCATTAGGTCTCCGGCCAAGAAGCACTATTTATCTGCATATTCAACAATTTGCCCTGACTTCTTGAATATGCAGCACGAGAATTCAATACAGCTTTTTCTTACCTCATGCTCGAGGACGAAATTAAAGACCACAGGCGCGAGCGCAACTCTTTCGTATACCTGATGTTATCTAGAAGAGATCCCTACAATTATACATAGTGAGCCAGAGAAAAACAAGCTTCTCTGGAATTCCTAAACATATGAGTGCGGCCAAAAAGTTTTCACAGTTGATGAACAGAGCCATGCCAAGGAAACATTTTAAATTTGAAAAATTCACCTTTTCATGCAGAGAATATATGAGTGCTGTATTTAATTTCTCGAGAAGCTCTCCCTGATGCCAGTCGCAACAATTAGTTCATTTAAATTCTTACCTTAACATTACACGCTTAGTGATATTAAATTATTGTTTAGTAGTTTTATTTAATTACAGATCTACTCTAAATTAATTATAAATATTAGATTGTACATGTGGCAATTTGCATTTGTTTAATCTGTTTTATTAGGTTTGACAGAAAGTTGCCAAATATTTCTTGCTCGTTAGTAAATTTGGAATTATTTTCAAAGATTTTTATCAATTTTTTGACATTTTTTGTCGTTTCAAAACCTATTTCGCAAACAAACTGGCATTGAAAAACTGAAACTGAAAAAAAAATTCTAACCTCCTATCCTGGCCGGTCATGGTAGGAAAAAATAGTGGTCTCATTATTACATTAATGTATTCCATTTCAATTTTTTCAAATATCCACAACAATCTTCACGATAGCGACCTATACATAAGCCGATAGTCCGACCAACGAATATTTGCTGAGGTTTAAGGACTATATCTCAACTCTACCCTACAGAAAAGTTTTAAAAAATTCACTGCAATTACGTTGAACCTTCCTCCATCGCCAGACATAAGCCGAGAGTCCGACCAACGAATATTTTCCGAGTTTGAAGGACTATATCTCAACTTTACCCCATAGAAAAGTTCTAAAAAATTCACTGAAATGATATTAAATCTTCCTTCACTGTCATATATAAGGCGATATATCTATAGTCCGGCCAACGATTATTTGCTGAGGTTTAAGGACCATATTTCAACTCTATCCCATAGAAAAGTTCTAAAAAGTTCACTGAAATTACTTCAAATCTTTCTCCATCGCCAGACATATTTCGATAGGTCGTGCAAAAAATGTATCACGTAAAATTTCTAAAAAAAAGTTGGCATATTATTTATGTATTCCAGCCCCAAAAATATTTCTAGCTTCATATTATTATGAAAATGTATATTTTTTACTGTCAGCTCGGGTATTTTTTTGTGTCGTGATAGATGTAGTTGCCGTGACAGTAAATATTTTCGGGGCTGAGAGTAAAAATGTGGCATTTTTCGAGGCTGAATGTCAAAAATGTCATGATATTAATATTTAGTTTTGCCACTTCATGTTTCATGGATGAAAATTGACATACATAAAATTACTACATGTTTTTATATGTATTATGTGTACTCTCAGCCCCGAAAATTTCTACTGTCATGACAGTTTTTAACTATCGCGATAGCAAGTATTTTCGGGGCTTAGAGTAAAAATGTGGAGATTTTGTGGGCTGAGAGTAAAATATGTCATGCTAGCAATAATTAGTGTTGCCATCGCATTTTTCGGGGATGAAATTTGGACTATCTTCACATACTACTGTCGGCAAAAAGTAGTAAGACTTTTTAATTTAAATTTCGCGCGGAAAACCATTCGTCGAAATATTTTTTTTGCTATGTTGGTATAACTGGCAGTGGTATTTGTGCCAAATGTCACATCAAAATAATCATTAGTGTTTAGTATACGCTTGTCTGAAGTACAAAAAGTACATTCGACGTTTTTTACAATGAGTGAAATTATTCAACAAAGAAGTTCCATTAAATTTTGTGTGCGGAATCAATTTTGTGGTGCCGAAACGTTCAGAATGTTGCAAAAGGCTTTCGGTGATAATTGTATGTCGCGAGCAAGTGTACTTTTTGATTGGTACAAATTGTTCAAAGAGGGTCGAGAACGTGTTGACGACGAACCACGTCTAGGACGGCCATCAACATCAACTGATGATCAACACGTTAATAAAATCAAGGAATTGGTGCTCGAGAATTGACGATTAACAGTCAGAGACCTTACTGGCATCGTTGAAATATCAGAAGAATCAGTGAAAACCATTTTGAAAGATTATTGGTTCCAAAATCACTCATTTTTTGGAAAAACAGCGTCGCGTTGACGTCTGTGAAACAATGCTTTCCGACTGCCAGGATGTCATGAAACGTATTATAACTGACGATGAGTCTTGGATCTATGCTTGCGACTCGGAAAGTGATGATCAATCGGCCGAATATCGTGCCAAAGGTGAGCCGAAGCCGAAAAAACCAAGTCAAAAATCAAGGTCATGTTGACAGTTTTCTTCGATTATCGAGGTGTGGTGCACTCCGAATTCCTTCCGATCGGCAAAACTGTCAACATGGAATACTATTTGAGTGTTATGCGTCGTTTGCGCGAAGCCATTCGTAAAAAGAGGCCGGAATTATGGGTCGACAACTGTTGGTTTTTGCACCACGATAATGCACCTTCTCATACTGAATTGGTTTTACGTGTTTTTTTCGCCAAAAATTCCACCCATATCGTTCCGCAACCACCGTATTCGCCTGATTTAGCTCCGTGTGACTTTTGGCTGTTCAGCAAACTCAAACGACCGCTCCGTCGAAACCGTTTTGAGTCAATTGAAGACATTAAACGTGAATCGTTACGCGCATTGGAGGCTATTCCGGAAATTGACATTAACAACTGTTTCGAGGATTGGAAAAACGTTGTCACAAGTGTATTGAAGCCCAGCCGGGGGATTACTTTAAGGGGGCCGAAATAGATTTGGAGAAATAAATAAAGAATTTTAAAATTATGAACAAATTCTTACTGTTTTTGCCCACAGTATTACATTTCTGTAACAACGGTTTAGCACAAAGGTTTAGCGATGAGAAATGCAATACTGATTGGATATACTGCAATGCTTCGGAATGCAAAATTAAGTGTAATTAAGCCAGTTGAAATGTCATATTTTAATTAAGATTTTGAAACAATAATTGTTTCGTTGTCATCCCGATAAACAAGATAATTAATAATAATGGATAATATACGAGATGTATAAAATTAATTTATACTTCCTCTATATAGAAATGGAAATTTAATTAGATTGATGACAATTCCGATATCGCAAAATCCATAATAAATTAAAAAATGATAAATTGATTTATTGCCACTGCTATACACATGCTTAATATAGACATATACGAGTACATATAACGAATTTTGGTCACTATAATTAATTAATTAGTTGCAATAAAATAATTATGGCATTGAAATATTTTTGCAATTGCATAAGTCGTTATTTTTAAAATTTAGCGCTGCGTGAACGTCTTATCTGTGTCTCGGCTCGTCGGTACTTTTTTTGTATATATGTATATACAACATTGCTTTGTGGCATCTTCATTAACTCAGTAATCTCAAATACAGCATAACGAGCATTGTGTGTACGACACAGCAACGTAAATACAGAGCACACAATTTAGTGATGATCGTAAATCTTCAAAGAGTTCGACAAAGCGAATACATAAAGTGCAAACAAAAAAATAATGAAGAAGACTGACAAAAAATGTCTTTGGTGTTTCTTAAAAATTTATTATGCGAAATCATTTAAGGCAATGTGTGTGTAAATTGCCATAAAAATGTTGTACTTGAGATATATCGCGCAAAAAAAAAAAACTTTTTGTCTATACGACACGTGTGGAAGAAGAATTTTATTTTTGGTTTTCGAAATCTTAATTTAACTGTTCGTTAACATTACATGTTGAGACTGTACCAACTGTTTTAAATAGGTTTGTAGGCAAAAATGCTTACACATGCATTAGCACAGTTTATAATGAATGTACTTGTAATTATTTTAAATGAAGTTTTTCCTCACATTTTTGCTCTCAATTATTGTGTTTCATATAACAAATCTGACATGTCGATCTTATCTTCGTTTCAGTCTCTGTTTATAAACGAATAAAACAATTAATTAAACCATTTTTACAATGAGCAGAATATTAAATTTAATAATTTAATTACATTTTAATTAAGAATGTGAAGGATTTTAAGATAACGATGGAGAAATGGCTTGCATGTTTTAAATTCAATTTTAAATTCAACCAAAAATATGACTATTTGGGTTCAGTTTATAGTTTTAATATGGTTTTGTAGTATTTTATTAGTTTGTTAATAAAAATTGTTCACTCGACCCTTGTCGTATATAAATACATATAACTAATATAGTTACTACTAATATAGTTATGTCACTTGAATTAGAAAGTTTTTCATAGTGCATCATTCACAAAATAACCGAGTTCTCAATCGCACAATAAATATAATTGATTGAAAGAATTGCTCCCCGATGACATCAACGGTCTACCCCTCAACATATTGACCTACTACCTAATAATTTGCGAGCCCATTACATTTGAATATTTGCGTAAAAGATCTGGCTTGCTTTAAGCTGCGCTGTGCTATGTTAAACTAGCGGATGACATATTCTGAAGATAAGTTAAAAAGTATTTGGGTAATAAGAGATACTTGCAATTTGAATCGCTTATCAATAATTTGCTCACAGATATCAGTGTTGAATTGATACCTCAGAACAAAACGTCCTGTTGAAAGTCTACAAATACTCTGTCAACAGGGATGTCCTTTACGAACATTTAGTGGACGAACTAGAACCTCCCACTTTTGTGGGATTTCCACAGTGGACGCGATATTGATCAATGCCAATTTTTATCTTTTCGCATGAAATTCCATTTTCACGATGGAAGTGATTTAAAAGAGAACAAATTATTGCATTTGGTGGATGGTGTTGGTGTTCACAGTCCTCCACATTCATGGCGATTAGTGTTGTTACAAGGACGAAAATCTAGATTTAAATCACGTTTATTGAATTTATGTTTATTGCACCTTTAGTAAGACAGCTGCTCTTTTTCTAGAATGACTGATAGTGAATACTTGTAATTGTTTCTGAAGGCGTAGTTGTTAAAAGCTTCATTGCTCCAACGCAGGAATTGTTGTAAACGCTTATATATGTTGTTGATAAACGAGACGTATAGTTTGCAATTGCCTAGAAGTGTTCGGAATCGATGTTAGATCCGTGCTTTGTTTTGATATCTTCGATACTGGCGAAATGTCTTTTGGATGTGAGGATGTAGTCAATTAGATGAACCATGTTTACGCACAAAATTGAGTGAGAACTGAATTATGCTGTAAAACTAATTCGGTAGTTCATGTTCTGTTTGAAACTAGGTGTAAGGAGTCTAAGACGATGGTGCGATACTTTTGCTAGAACTTCGAAATTGAGCATTCAAGTTACCCAAAATGATTTTGATATCATGGTATTTTGCACAAAGAAAGCCTACTCCAAATGTACGCTGCTTTGACAGCGAAATATCCTACAGTTGGGTAATATATTACGATGCAAGGGTGACGAGCTGATAGAGGCTCATTTTTCCGAGTTTTTAAACGAAGTTCTTAATATGGGGTCGTTTGTGAAATTCCAAATTTATCCTATTTAAGTTGCGAGAGCCGTAAGTTTGTCTCTCTGTTTACACTACAACCTGACCACCGCAGGCTACTCCATCAATATTCCAAAAACAGGTTCCAAGAAGCCTTATCAGCCTTATTCCAAATTTAAGCCTTATCAGTTCCGAAATATAAGGTCGCTGGCCTGGTGGTTTATGAAGTAAATAACAATCACCGGTTGGCCTAAATTTGCCACTTGTAAGTTAAACGATAGAATAAACCTGAATGTGTAACAGCAATGAAGCAGTTACTAGTTTGGGCTGAAAGAACATAAAGTTTAAATTCCATTTCCTCTAAGATTATTAATTATGTATTAGAATTGGTCAATTGAGTAAACCTTACATCAAAATGTAAATCTTGGTGATCACTGCTGGAATGTTCTAATCACTTTTGTAGTGAAGCGAGAAAGTGATTAGTTTGAACATCAACCCGTTTTTAAAAACAAAACTTTGGACTACAAAATCTTGGAAATGTTCATCTTGGGAATCTACTTGTCGGATTAAGATATCGATTTTAAAAGAACAAATTCTGCTATTCAAATTTTTAGTTAGTCAAAACCCAGGATTTGCAATTAAAATTCGTAATAAATTATTGTTAAATTTGGTTTGTAGACTCGGATTGATGTTATTTTAAGATTTTTGTAGGTGCTTTTGAAGTTTGGCCGTACTGTACGAAATTGATCATTTCTTTACGAACAACCTAGGGTCAAATCCGATGGTGTATTTTACAACTATTTTCGGTATTCCTTAAATCTTATGAACTTATGTTGTGTGCCTCAGAAGACCTTTTAAATTAAACTTTTGTAAGACTCAGTTATTAATGCATTATTTAAATAGATGGCAGTAGAGTTGCTTCACACGAATTTCATAAACAGAGCAGTTATAATTTAATACGCAAAATTTGTAAATCTCTAAATAATGCTACTACCAAACCAACAAATATCCATTTATGCTATGAGTAAGTAAAAAAACTTTAAATTAAACATATGGACAACTGTCAAACTGAGCGACATACCAAATAAAAAGTATGAGTTAATATGATACTATGAGTTAATAGCAAAAGGTTCAAAATTTTAAAAGATTGCCCTGACACCGTTTTTTTTGTCGAAATTTTCAACTAAACTGATGATTAGTTCATACCAGTTAATGATAGATGTCTCTAATCTGTATATACCAAAACTTGTTTGAAAAACCGTTCTAAACTGCAAACTTAGTTATTTATCAATACCTGAATAATGTGAATATTGTTAAATCTTATTTATTTAGCAAATTTTAATAAGCGGTTTAAGAAGCGGTTTGTTTTGTGACATCTATGAACGATTCGTACGAACTAACAATCATCAATTTAGTTAGTCGGAAATTTAAACAAACAAATCGGTGTCAATGAGTTGAATAGTTGTCTGAGGCACACAGCATAATTCGTCATTTAAGATAGAGTTGGTAATATAATGGGTTATTCGGAAAGTAATTTCGTTTTTTCCCAACAAAGGGCTAAAATGTAATTTTTCATAGCCAACTTCAAACTTAAGCTAAACTAACTTTGTTATTATGTATTTTGGCAGTTGATATAGCATGGCTTATTTGTGCAAAAATTTGTTTGATTCTGTCTAATAGTTTATGTTTGGTGCCATATTAAATAATGAAAATCGAAAGCAGCATTATCAGCATATTTTATTTTTTTATTGTAAAAGGCAAAAATGATGTTCAATCAAAGGAAAAGTTGTGTGATGTGTATGGAGAAGATGTATTGACAGAACGTCAGTTTTGATGTCAATTTTGATGTTGAAGATGCACCCCGTTCTGGAAGGCCAGTTAAAGCTAATTAAGGCAAACTAAAGGCATCGATTGATGCAAACCGCTGAATACCAACTCCTGAGATCGCTGACAGATTAAATGTATCGAATTCGACCATTTATGATCACGTAAAATGCCTTGGTTTAGTTTCAAAACTAAATAGAAATTTACTCCATCGCATTGATGTCTGTGATTTGTTTCTCACACGTCAAGAAAATGATTAATTTTTGAAGAGAATTATTACAATGTTAAACGCAAGAGATTATGGAACAAAAAAGGTGAATCGGCACAAAGCACTTCGAAAGCCGAGGGAATTGGTTATTTAACAAACCCGCTTAGAGGATTTGTTTTTCGTTGGTACAACTGTCCTCTATCTGGACGTGCAGTTTGAGCGCGATCTATCATTTAGTTTATTTACATATATGTGTCTCTATTTTGTTAGTTAGAAACTCAAATGTGTTTGCCGATTTTGGGGTATTGGCTGGTGGTTTTGGCTTAAACGAGAAAAAGCCTCTGATTATTTTTTCAATTATTTCACTACTTTCATATTAATTTTAACAAATATGTAAGTTTATTATAATATTGAAACTGGTTATTGATTAATTTGACCTTTGGCTTTAGTTACAAAATATTGCACCAGATGTCAGACACATTGCGCTAAAAGGCGCGATTATATTGTATACAATTTATTTGTATCTTCACAGATCGGTGATTGATGAGTTTACGATGACTTTTTGAAATGCTTTCGCTGCATTGCTTTCCACAGATCACACAGTGATGAAGATAAACGTCAATTAATGCTGTTGTTGTGATACCGAAGGATATCAGTCGAGTCCGTTGTTAACATCATATCTTATCTTAAGTATCGATGGATTAGCTGTTCGATTAATGCGAATTTATAGATGATTGATTGCACAATCGTTTGATTGATTGATTTAATTGTCGAAATATATCCGTTCTTTAAACCATTTAATCATTCGGTAGTAATTGTGTTGCTTTAGATGTTAGGTAGTAGTCTGTATTCAACCTAAGAGCCTAAGAAATACATAAGCTCAGTGAAAAGTTTCAAGTTGTATGCCTAATCGGTAGTAAAGTTGAGAAATACCCGAATCTACAAATATAGTTTTCGGGAGAAAGTGATAGTTTTCTTGAGTGTTGTCAAGCCGTTCGTGAGTGATTGAACATTATTTTGCTTGACTGGATGTTAGTTAAAGGGTTGATCGTGGTTAGTTGTTGTGATACTGGAATATATATTCCTTGTTAGTGACATCTAATATTTCGGTATTATTTGAAGTTTTGTGTAGAGACACGAATTTTAAAATGTTTATGCTTAATGACACAAAATCTTTAAATTCAACCAAATTTGGCCGAACGACTCGCGCAGCTCCAGGGACTTTTAATAATACAAGCAATTATTGTATGTTGATATGTTTCAAGGGTTTCGTAAAGGGCTCGAACGTTTTTCATGAAAATTGCTAAAATGGGGTTGGAGTAACAAGGATCATTTGCGATGATACTTGGTTTCAGGAAAATCAATTTAGGGGTCATCCAATGGGACCCGTGTTCCTGTTTCTAATTGTTTAAAACTGATGAGATGGAGTTTTAGTGTACTAGAAATCGGTTAACGTCTTGATTTCGAAAAATTCGTTTATATTTTGATATCTAAATATTGATGAAGGGGGTTCGTCATTCCCGAGGAGGGGTTTGCGAGTGCCAGAAACACATAGAGATGGGTCCTGATTTCGGAAAAATGTATATAGAGTCATGCGGTGGATGCCATGTTCCATTACTTTATTTTTGGTTGGCACGATTTTATAAACATTCTTGAAGTGTGAATTTTAAATGCCAGTAATCGATTTCAATTTCGGTAAAATTTCGTTTAGTGAGTCATGCTTTATGGGGGTTAGGTCAATTTTGTAAAATAAAAAATGCGGTCATAAGGGGTTTCTAATACTGGAATAGTCTTCTTGGTGGAACTCAAATCTAATTTTGTTCAAAAAAATTTAAGCTCGAATAAACGGCGGTTTCAAATGCCAGGAATCGATTCCGGTTGGTGCTTATGCGGCGGTCGGCCGCCGTGTTGAAATGCCCGGAATAAATTGCGATTTGTTCTGATTACGAGAAAATTGTTGGTTCGGATCCCTTTCTTTAATTTAATTTCGGCTTGCACGATTTTGATAAAAATTGTTGAGAGGAAGTTTTCGGGTATGCGATGTGTGATCATTTCGGGAAAATCCTCCCAGAGGGTCGTTCGCTGGAGGCGAGGTTCTATTTAATTTTAAATTCCTGGAAAATTCCATTCAATGGGGGTTCGGATCCATTTTTTTAATTTTTTTCGGTTCAAACGATTTTGATAAAACTTCCAGTGATAAAGGTTTTTAAATGTCAGGAATAGTCTGCGATAAGGTCTAATTCCGGGAAAAAACGTTTAGCTGCTTGTGTGCCGGTGCAGCGCGGGCCTCATTTTTTAAAAATAGTTTTGGCTCGAATGATTTTCAGAAAAAGAAGCCGATCTTCATGTATTATCTGCGAATAGATGTCTATTGTTATTTTGCAGCATATTTTTCCATGTTGCCTTGGTTCTGTTACAGCAAATGTTGTATCTTTTTATTTTTTTAATCGCGTCCTTTCGAACAAATTTTTAAAAGGAATTTGGTCAATTTTGAGAAAACTCATTAAACAATTTTTGAGGCGATAGCACGTTTCGAGTGTTAAGAATTGATTATGATGAGTACGAGGGACCATGACTTTCGAAAAATGCTAGAGTTAGGCCATGCTAAATGGAACCAGGCAGCTTCTCCCGATATTTTTTATATTATTACATTTTTTAGTTCAAATCAACAAAACAAAAAAAAACCGGCTTTTTAAATAATCTTGTTGATTAACTCGAAATTTTGATTATTGTTTTGTTTGGTTTAATACAAATGTTTTATGGATTTATAATCTATGTTTAGTAAAATGTATTTTTTGTGGTCGTGTTGAACCGGACGGCTATTTCATAATGAAATAAGAAATTTGATATTTACATCATTAATGGCCAAAATTCAGAATTTAATTGAAAATTTTTGTTATATTTCCAATCCTGCTAAATTTGATTATAGTTAGTAAAGAAATCCGTTACCTAGTTCTATCCAGTATTGCAGAATTCAAAAATCATTTTAGAATATGAATCTTCTTCTGAATACGAAATTTGATAATAAGTGTTAAGCATTGGTCAAATTCCGTACAGAACGATCGAATTTCAAAATTTCATTTAAAATTCACGTTAAAATATCAATCTAGTTCTACGTGCCAAATTTAACCGTATTTTTGTTAAGAAATTGCCTACTTAATTACATGTAAGCATGAGATCCCCTCGATTTGTCAATATTTTTGCTTTATGGTATGGTTTTACTTTATAGTTTTATATCAAAATATAATTGCATGTGCAACAAAAATTAAAATGGAATTATTTTTTTGTTGTTAACAGTAAATCTAAGTATTTACAAATGAAATTAATTCTTTTATCAAAACAAGATAATTTTTTGTAATTGAATTGTGTTCGTTTTTATGAGCTCTGTCAATCCATAATCCATATTTCCATGATCTGTGACTATTTATTTTGACCAATTTGTTCATAATTAAATTTAAATAGTTTTATACGCATACTACTATAAACAGGTGTATACAAAGGAACACATCTAAGAATATTAGCTCAATTATGTAAAAACATTGAACTAAACTTTACTTAAAATTCCCAAATAAGGCCAAGTCTTATTTGGTTTTTGGATTACCCGTTTTAAAATTTTAATTTCGCACATTTTAATTAAGTTAATAATTTGTTGAGAATTAAGGTTTTCTGTCTTATTTTTATTTGAGATTTTTTTGGGGAAATTGGCTTTTGGTATTGTGCTTTTCAATTATAAATTGTTTGGGATATCGAGGGTTACCCATTCAGCCAACATAACTGAACTCCAGAACGGGTTGAGTACGATAAGCCAAATCCCGAATTCCAAAATCGAAATTCCAAAATCAAAATTCTAAAAAACAAAAATTCCCATAAAAAAATCCCTGTACAAAAATTTAAAATTAATTACATTTTATGCCCCTGGAAATTTGAATTTTTGTACCTATTTCATAATTCCATTGACAGAAAATGGAATTAAGTTTGGAATTTTATTATAATTTATTACGATAAGCATTATTTGATCTGGTAAAAAACTGAGACCATGTTTGTGTATTAATTTGTCAGAATAACTAAATTAATTTAAAATAATTAAATAATAAAAATAAAATTATTTATATTAAATAAATAGTAATTTAATAGTTTTATTTATTAATAGTAATTTAGCGAAATGGCACAATTAGTATCAAACTGATGAAATTTCTTCTAAAATAAATAAATTTTTAATTCACACTATTTGAATTTTGAATTTTGATTTTTTGTTATGATAATTTATAAATGGAACTTTAATTTTCTTATAAAGCGCGGTTTTTGAGTTTCTGTGGGAATTTTTTAGGATTAGCAAAATTTTTTCGTTCAAAATCCCAATCATGTTGTGCATACTAAATTTGGCAATTATAGGTTAAGGAATGGCTAAGTTTCATTGAGCATAGTACAGTGTACAGTTCCAAAAATTCTTGAAAAATTCATGTTAAAATGCAATTCACATCCCATAATTCAAATTTGATAATGTTCGGTCCAAAACGGCTGTTTTTGTTCTTAATAAAACTTTACGAGTAAATAAAACAATTTTAGTATGTCTTAAAAAATCCCGCTTTTTCATGAGATTTTTTAAAATCTAAGCAAAATAAATTAAATAAATTTACTAAATTAATTTAATTATTATTAATTTAATAAATAAAATAAAACAAATAAATGACATAAGTTAAACAAATAAAATAAACTACATAAATTAAATAAATTAAATAAATTAAATAAATGAAATAAGTTAAATAAATAAAATAAAATAAATAAATGACAAAGTTAAATAAATAAAATAAATAAAATAAATTAAATTAAATTAATTAAATAAATAAATTAAATAAATAAAATAAAAAAATAAATAAAATAAATAACTTAGATAAATAATTGACATAAGTTAAATAAATTAAATAAATGACATAAGTTAAATAAATTAAAAATAAATAAAATAAATAAAATAAATAAAATAAATAAAATAAATAAAATAAATAAAATAAATAAAATAAATAAAATAAATAAAATAAATAAAATAAATAAAATAAATAAAATAAATAAAATAAATAAAATAAATAAAATAAATAAAATAAATAAAATAAATAAAATAAATAAAATAAATAAAATAAATAAAATAAATAAAATAAATAAAATAAATAAAATAAATAAAATAAATAAAATAAATAAAATAAATAAAATAAATAAAATAAATAAAATAAATAAAATAAATAAAATAAATAAAATAAATAAAATAAATAAAATAAATAAAATAAATAAAATAAATAAAATAAATAAAATAAATAAAATAAATAAAATAAATAAAATAAATAAAATAAATAAAATAAATAAAATAAATAAAATAAATAAAATAAATAAAATAAATAAAATAAATAAAATAAATAAAATAAATAAAATAAATAAAATAAATAAAATAAATAAAATAAATAAAATAAATAAAATAAATAAAATAAATAAAATAAATAAAATAAATAAAATAAATAAAATAAATAAAATAAATAAAATAAATAAAATAAATAAAATAAATAAAATAAATAAAATAAATAAAATAAATAAAATAAATAAAATAAATAAAATAAATAAAATAAATAAAATAAATAAAATAAATAAAATAAATAAAATAAATAAAATAAATAAAATAAATAAAATAAATAAAATAAATAAAATAAATAAAATAAATAAAATAAATAAAATAAATAAAATAAATAAAATAAATAAAATAAATAAAATAAATAAAATAAATAAAATAAATAAAATAAATAAAATAAATAAAATAAATAAAATAAATAAAATAAATAAAATAAATAAAATAAATAAAATAAATAAAATAAATAAAATAAATAAAATAAATAAAATAAATAAAATAAATAAAATAAATAAAATAAATAAAATAAATAAAATAAATAAAATAAATAAAATAAATAAAATAAATAAAATAAATAAAATAAATAAAATAAATAAAATAAATAAAATAAATAAAATAAATAAAATAAATAAAATAAATAAAATAAATAAAATAAATAAAATAAATAAAATAAATAAAATAAATAAAATAAATAAAATAAATAAAATAAATAAAATAAATAAAATAAATAAAATAAATAAAATAAATAAAATAAATAAAATAAATAAAATAAATAAAATAAATAAAATAAATAAAATAAATAAAATAAATAAAATAAATAAAATAAATAAAATAAATAAAATAAATAAAATAAATAAAATAAATAAAATAAATAAAATAAATAAAATAAATAAAATAAATAAAATAAATAAAATAAATAAAATAAATAAAATAAATAAAATAAATAAAATAAATAAAATAAATAAAATAAATAAAATAAATAAAATAAATAAAATAAATAAAATAAATAAAATAAATAAAATAAATAAAATAAATAAAATAAATAAAATAAATAAAATAAATAAAATAAATAAAATAAATAAAATAAATAAAATAAATAAAATAAATAAAATAAATAAAATAAATAAAATAAATAAAATAAATAAAATAAATAAAATAAATAAAATAAATAAAATAAATAAAATAAATAAAATAAATAAAATAAATAAAATAAATAAAATAAATAAAATAAATAAAATAAATAAAATAAATAAAATAAATAAAATAAATAAAATAAATAAAATAAATAAAATAAATAAAATAAATAAAATAAATAAAATAAATAAAATAAATAAAATAAATAAAATAAATAAAATAAATAAAATAAATAAAATAAATAAAATAAATAAAATAAATAAAATAAATAAAATAAATAAAATAAATAAAATAAATAAAATAAATAAAATAAATAAAATAAATAAAATAAATAAAATAAATAAAATAAATAAAATAAATAAAATAAATAAAATAAATAAAATAAATAAAATAAATAAAATAAATAAAATAAATAAAATAAATAAAATAAATAAAATAAATAAAATAAATAAAATAAATAAAATAAATAAAATAAATAAAATAAATAAAATAAATAAAATAAATAAAATAAATAAAATAAATAAAATAAATAAAATAAATAAAATAAATAAAATAAATAAAATAAATAAAATAAATAAAATAAATAAAATAAATAAAATAAATAAAATAAATAAAATAAATAAAATAAATAAAATAAATAAAATAAATAAAATAAATAAAATAAATAAAATAAATAAAATAAATAAAATAAATAAAATAAATAAAATAAATAAAATAAATAAAATAAATAAAATAAATAAAATAAATAAAATAAATAAAATAAATAAAATAAATAAAATAAATAAAATAAATAAAATAAATAAAATAAATAAAATAAATAAAATAAATAAAATAAATAAAATAAATAAAATAAATAAAATAAATAAAATAAATAAAATAAATAAAATAAATAAAATAAATAAAATAAATAAAATAAATAAAATAAATAAAATAAATAAAATAAATAAAATAAATAAAATAAATAAAATAAATAAAATAAATAAAATAAATAAAATAAATAAAATAAATAAAATAAATAAAATAAATAAAATAAATAAAATAAATAAAATAAATAAAATAAATAAAATAAATAAAATAAATAAAATAAATAAAATAAATAAAATAAATAAAATAAATAAAATAAATAAAATAAATAAAATAAATAAAATAAATAAAATAAATAAAATAAATAAAATAAATAAAATAAATAAAATAAATAAAATAAATAAAATAAATAAAATAAATAAAATAAATAAAATAAATAAAATAAATAAAATAAATAAAATAAATAAAATAAATAAAATAAATAAAATAAATAAAATAAATAAAATAAATAAAATAAATAAAATAAATAAAATAAATAAAATAAATAAAATAAATAAAATAAATAAAATAAATAAAATAAATAAAATAAATAAAATAATTAAAATAAATAAAATAATTAAAATAATTAAAATTAATAAAATAATTAAAATTAATAAAATAAATAAAATAAATAAAATAAATAAAATAAATAAAATAAATAAAATAAATAAAATAAATAAAATAAATAAAATAAATAAAATAAATAAAATAAATAAAATAAATAAAATAAATAAAATAAATAAAATAAATAAAATAAATAAAATAAATAAAATAAATAAAATAAATAAAATAAATAAAATAAATAAAATAAATAAAATAAATAAAATAAATAAAATAAATAAAATAAATAAAATAAATAAAATAAATAAAATAAATAAAATAAATAAAATAAATAAAATAAATAAAATAAATAAAATAAATAAAATAAATAAAATAAATAAAATAAATAAAATAAATAAAATAAATAAAATAAATAAAATAAATAAAATAAATAAAATAAATAAAATAAATAAAATAATTAAAATTAATAAAATAAATAAAATAATTAAAATTAATAAAATAAATAAAATAAAATACATAAATCACATAAGTTAAATAAATGAAATAAATTAAATAAATGACACAAGTTAAATAAATTAGAAAAATTAGCTAAATGACACAAATTAAATAAATTAAATGAACGACATAAATTAAATAAATTTAATAAATTAATTAAATTTAACAAATTAAATAAATTTACTAAATTAAATTAATCAAATAAATAAAATAAAATAAATAAATGACATAAGTTAAACTAATTAAATAAATTATTAAATAAAATAAAATAAATTAAATAAGTTAAATAAATTAAGTAATTTAAATAAGTTAAATAAATTAAATACATTAAATAAATTAAATAAAAAAAATAAATTACATATTGTAATTAAATTAAATAAATGACATAAGTTAAATAAATTAAATAAATCAAATAAATTATATAAATCCAATTAATTAAATAAATTAAATAATTTAAATAAATAAAATAAAAAAAATAAATGACATAAGTTAAATAAATTAAATAAATTAAATAAATGACACAAGTTAAATAACTTAAATAAATTAAAATAATTAAATATTTTAAACAAATAAAATAAATAAAATAAAATAAATAAATTAAATAAATGACACAAGTTAAATAACTTAAATAAATTAAAAAAATTAAATAAATTAAATAAATTAAATAAATTAAATAAATTAAATAAATAAATTAAAATAAATAAATCACATAAGCTAAATAAATTAAATAAATCAAATAAAGTAAATAAATAACACAAGTTAAATAAATCACATAAGCTAAATAAATTAAATAAATCAAATAAAGTAAATAAATAACACAAGTTAAATAGGTTAGATAAATGAAACAAATTAAATAAATGACATAAATTAAATTTACTAAATTAAATTAATCAAATAATTAAAATAAAAAAAATTAATGACATACGTTAAATAAATTAAATAAATAAATGACATAAGTTAAATAAATTAAATAAATTATTAAAATAAATTAAATAAATTAAATAATTATTGGTGGGATTTTAACAAACTTTTGAAAGCGTGATGAATTTTCAGAAAACAGGAGTATCGGCGTCCTACATCCGCCGTTTCATTGATAATTATATGTGTAAATAAACAACGCTGATTCCGGTGTTAAACCCCGAAGTCATGCATTATTAGCATTAAGAGGTTTTAGTTAGGAGACACAATGACCAACTTTACGTACTAGCCAAAGTTGAACCACGATCTCCGGAAATCGCCGATAATGGCTATCCAAATTTGAATAAAAATGACACTAGAACACCTAGAAGATCAAAAATCATAAAATGATAATGGCCATTCAAATTTGAGTTATAATGACATCGGTACTCGTAGAAGAAGAGCAATTCGTATCAAACAATCTGAAGTTGTGCATTTTTAACACTAGGTGGATTTAGTTAGGAAGCTCATTAACCAGTTTAGCTTGCTAGGTGTCGTCATGTTTACTCAAATTTCGATTACCATTATCGGCCTTCCGCGGCGATCGTGATTTACGTCTGGCTGTTACATGAAGATGGTCATTGAGTCATCTAACTAAAATCACTGAGTACTAACTATTCACGAAATTTTATTTTCTAAGTATTCTTACGTTTATACCGTTCACGTTGGAATTTTAACATATTCACTTACTAGTAAAGTTTTATTGTAATCGTTTTAAAATTCTCATCTGTTTAAATGAAAGCCACCTTATTTCTATACAATACACGGTTGAGTTTATTTATACATTTGTATTTTAATTTATATTAATTGAGGTTTGAGTCATTTTCTAAAAAAATCTAAAACGCATAAGATTGTACTAAAATTTGCAATAGGAATTATTTTTTTCCCATTTGAATTTGGTGTAACAGTGTCCACTGCCGAATCACATTCGTTTAGTCCACTGCCGGAGGAACATTGAATATTTTGATTCGTGAACAATACAAACCACTTGCTAGATTTAATATGTGATTAAAAATCATGGAATTTGAATTAATCCGGATTAACCTATATAGATGTGGCGGTGAAGGTTAATTCTTATTTTTTATTACTAGAATTCCGGTCACCTCGAAAATAGGTTAACATAATACAATTCGAGTTTTATTTATTGAAATTATTTAATTTTCATCATAACACGTTCAAGATTTTTGGATCACCTTACGTCTAATTAATACATATTATTTTGGACTCATTTCACACCGCACGAGTCGTATGTATGAATGAAAATAAATTTTTGCTCTGAACATTTTTATTCATAAAATACATTTAATTTAACCATTAGACACCAAACTCCGCTGCGCCGTTATTTTATTATGAAAAATGACAGATGAGAAGGAAAGTGTGTTATAATTGTACATAGTGTCAGAAATTTCATGATTTATACATAAAACGAATGTGTGATGAAAATTTATGATGAGATGGGTACGAGTAGCGAACCCTTTCTGCTCATGATCTACAAATTAAAATGTATGGCATTGTTTTCTGTACCTCTCGATTATGTTTCATGAGAAACGTGAGAAATTAATAATCTTATCAATATTTTAGTACGTAACATGATTATTACATAACATTCATTTAATCTTGAACTTGAGTACATAGCAGCATATCAAAACATAATAAAATATTATGTTTTCTATGTATTATGTGTGTACATGTATGTAGTTCACAAAATATAATTTTAAATTTTCTCGTTCTGTTTTGAATTTTAATTAAATTAAATACACACAAAGATTAAGTTAAATTTGCCGTAAAATAATTTAAAGAAAACATAAAAATTAATTTTAAAAATAAACATTAAACAATATAATGATAAACACAATAATAGTGTAATCGAAATATTTTCTTGAAAGCATAGCATACACAGCATAACATAACATAACACACATGTGATTTATTTATGTTTTTGAACATTTTTCACATATTTTCGTACGGTGTCCGATTGTGTTTGTGGTTGAGGTAGGTTTTACATCAAAATTAGTAGGCAACATCACAACAAAAAATATTGTTTGATTAAAGGCGCATAAATTAGCACCGTCGCTTGGTAAAAATACTTTCCATTTCTTAACCATTGAATCACTTTTGTATTTCTTAAATACTTTTTGGAAGAAATATTTAAATTATTTAATTAAGAGAGTAAATAAATCGTATAGACAAGAATAACTGTACTATTTGTATAAACCCAGACCCACACACACAAATATGCACATTCTCGTAATGTAGTATACATGCACGAATACCATTAGCAAATTGTTGCAAACTAAAATTTTTATATTCTGTTGATTAAACATGACTTGCAAATTGATACGCCGTGTTTTATTATTAAATCGCTGAACCCAAATTTTTTATAAACAATTTTACTAGATCAAGTAATTAGAATGATTTAAGATTTTTAATTAATTATAGAACATGTACGAAAATAAAATGTGAAATTAAGTGTGAAATTTGTTGTACTCGGTCTTGGTATGAATAACAAAATTTTATTTTGAGAATCATATTCAAGCATCAGGGGTGAACCCATGGATACTTCCTGCTCCTATCCAGAAGCTGCGTCATTATACACTTCGTACATTGTTTCCTAATAAATGTGCATAGTATATTGGAAAACAATATAGCTCTTCAATTATGGTTAGCATATGTTGAATATGGGGGCAGATTCATAAAACCTAAAACGAAAAACAAACAACCACTTTAATTAGAATTTATGTACATATTGTTACGAATTCTACTCTACACACGTATAACACTCGGATGTGGTTAAGTTGTATACCACCAAATGTTGTCAACCCAAAGGAAGACCAGAAAATTACTTGGAAAAGAACGATCATAGCTGAAACGAAACAACTCGGTAAAATATGGTAACAATTGAAAAAGCATTAGCCCCGAATAGAGTAATTTGGTCCAGTCTAGTAGACGCTCTATGCTCCTAAATCGGAGATAAAGTTTTTTTTTGAAAGCAACTCTTCTTTATTATTTCTTTTTTAATTACGATCTAGTCGAATACTAATAAGCAATTTTATTCTAACTTAAATTACTACATTTTACTGAAATTAAGGTTTCATCCATCGATGTACTTCTTAGCTTTAATATTTATCATTTGATCGTGCTTTTGTTGTGCATTATATAGAGATTTATTTTAGCTGATTTTACTGTAACTCAAAAGGCTTTACTCTTTTGAGCCTTCAAACTAAATCGATATTATCCAGTAGCTGGATGGCCTCTATGTTGACATGGTGAAGTAGCCTTTATTCATGACTTCTAGCAAATTTCATAATTTCGGTTTTGATGGATTCTATGCCCAGATCTTTGTGGATGTTGCAATATTTACTTAAAAGCAGAAGCAATACATTTTATTGTATTTTAATCCCAACTCATCCCTTTTCTTCGTTACATGACCTTTCCAGCGAAGGTTAGCGTCTAATATCATACCAAGGTATTAGGCAGTGTTTGCATGTGGCATTTCTTGATTATTTAAATATACTGGTTTGTGTACTAATTTCTTGTTTGTAAAGTCGACAAGTTCAGATTTGGTTTCATTTAATTTTATGCGCCATTGTTTTGTCCATTTGTCTACTTGCTCTATGGCGGTTTGTAATTTCTCTGTTGTATCTGAGTTGTGGCGAAAGTGACTATCGTGTTGTTTTGTGGAATTGGAACATCTCGGGTGTATAATAAAAACAGAAGTGGCCCAAGTACATTTCCTTGTGGACATCCTGCTCTTATTTCCTTAAGCTCAAAATATTCATATTCTTGCTTAAGCCTGAAATATCTTTCCGTTATGTACGATTCCAGTATTATGCTGTACTGTTTAGGTAGAATTAATCTAAGTTAGTAGATAAACGAAGGTTTATCGTGCCAAATCTTGTCAAAGGCTGCGCTACACCAAGGAATACTGCAGAACAAACTTGTTTCTCTTCTAAAGTCTTCTCAATGATATTGGTTATTCTATGCACTTGATCAATAGTTGAGTGCTCACTGCGAAAACCAAACTGGTGATTCGGAATAAAGTTTTCAAAGAGTTTAGACAATATTGGCAGCAACGATGTAGGCCTATATGATGTTATTAAATGTGGCGGTTTTCGTGGTTTGGGAATCATGATAACCTCAGCCATTTTTCAAAGTTTTGGCAAATATTTTAACCTGAATGCAGCGTTTATGGTATTAGTGAACTTTGCCGTACCATTTATCGGTATCTGCTTTATTATTTCTCCTGTAATCAGATCAAATCCTGGTGCTTTCTATAAGTTTAAATTGTTTTTAATTTCGTTTGTTACTTCAGTATTCGATCTAGGTGTGACATCTTCGAGAATTTGTATTATGTTTTCATTCAATGTTTCTCGTAATTGACATTCATGAAGTTGAAATATATTTTCAAGATGATTAACAAATCCTTCAGTTTTCTTTGTTTTCTTTGCCCATGTTCCAACCATTTTCCTGATAGGATGAATCAGCATTATTGGCCTTTGCAGAGTTTTAGATGCTTTCCAGAGCGAATAATCCGTATTACTGTCATTCGTCAACTTACTTAAGTAGAAATTAATTGACTCATTTTTTAGTTTCTGAATTTCTTTTGTTAATTGTTAAGTAAGATTGTTTAGTCTTTTTTTGTCTTGTGGAGCTCTAGTTTGGTGCCGCCTTTTTTCTGGATTTTCGTTTATCCCTAAGGAGATTTTTAATTTCTATTGTATAGTTATTTCCTTTTAGCCTTGATTTCTGGAGTACTTTTCAATGCTGATTGATGAATATCCGTAATGAACTTTTCTACTTTGTATCCAGCTAATTCATAGCTTCTAAAAGAACTTTCAAAAGTATTCTTTGTACAAGGTGTACTTTGAAACTTTCCCAGTCCGTATGTTTGTTGGTTAGTACTGGATTATTTCCTTTTTAGATGGTATACTCGCTTAGGGTTAGGATTATCGGAGAACGATCTGAGCTCATATCTTGGCTTTCTTCAACTTTCATAAAATAATTAAAAATAATTTTGATTATAAAAAAATCGATCAGGTCAGGTATTTTTCCTGGGTCAGTTGGCCAATATGTTGAGGAGAGAGATAAAGTAAAAAAAACCATTTAGAGGAGAAAATGGAAGAATTTTTTTATTAAATCATATTTATTTATTACAACTGATTTATAAATCATCTACTCGTATATAGTATATTTTTATAATATTTTTAGCCGATCCAGATTGCATCTAGAAGATCAAGTGGTTTCTTCCTTCGCAGCCGCCTTACTCGGTTCGTGTCAACAACCATACGACCTATCTTAACATTTTGGTGTTTACTAATATGTTGCATGTGTTTTCTCGCATGTTTGCTTATTTCTTGACTGACGTAATCCATCTACAGACCTCTATGGAGGTTGTCATTTCTTATGTACCACGATGCATTATCTATTCCATGCAGGACTTTGCTTTGGAATGACTGGATGATATTTACATTGGTTTTCTTTGTACAGCCCTAGAGCTGAATACTGTAAGTCTACACAGGTTTTAGAATTTACCGGTATAGTAGTAATTTCTAGTTTATCCTTTTGACGTGCTTTTTCCATTTAAGTTTCGCATCTAGAGTCATGCCTAAATATTTTGCCGTGGGGAATTTGCTGAGAGTTCAGTTCTACTAGTATCCAGTTGACCTTTTTGTTGGTAAAGTGTACGTAAATAGATTTTGTTTAATTTAGTTTTATTCGCTATCTCTTCGCCCAGCTTTCAAGAAGGTAGTACCTTCATCAATTTTCTTGTGGCTTCTTTTATGCTATCAGCAACTGCTAAGATGGTCGTATTATTTGCAAACGTTGCTAGAATAGAACATATTAAGTTGGTTCCAGAACGCTACCTTGTGGTACTCCTGCTGATATTTTCTATATTTCTGAGTATTCGCCATCTAAATTAACACGAAAGTGTCGGTTAGATATGCAAGATTTTAGTATTTTATAAAACTGCTTTGGTAAGTTTCTTTGTAATTATATTCCAAGTCTTTATGCCATACTCTGTCAAAGGCTTGTGCTACATCCAAAAGTATACTTGAACATACTTTCTTATTTTCAAGTACCACTTCAATTATGCTTGTAATTCGAATGGTTTTCTCTGAAGCCAAATTGATGTGGAGGAATAAGATTTCTTTCTACTATTATTGGTTTGAGTCTCTTTAGGAGTAGTTTCTCGAAATTTTTTTAAATTATTACTTATGAGTATTGCGTCAGTTATTTGGAGTAGTTTGCGTAGTCCTTCAGGAAGAGCTTTTTCTATTTATATTACAGTTATCCGCTTTACTTTACTTTTCTATTTTCATGTTTAACTAGTGGAATTTGAAGTTTAGATCGTTCTAAAATGTTGCTGCTTTCCAAAGGGAATATTCGGTACCTTTTCCACGGTGAGGCCGCTTAGGTATTTATTAATGGATTAATTCTTGATTAGTATTCAAATTAATAATAATTAATTTAATTAGTATAATTAATTTCCTTAGTATATAAGACCAATGTAAAATTAAGAAATGTAATAGTTATTGTTAAACTACCGATCTTTAAAAGGTAAATATTAAAAAATTATTATCACTATAAAGAAGTTTTAATAAATATTGCCTTAGTCACTCTAACAAAAATGTTGTGCTTTAGTCACTCTACTGGAAATTGTATTTCTTGACTTTGTCACATTCTCAGCAACATTTTTGTAAAAGTTTTCTGTTTTCTAGTGAAAGAGCGGCTTTATGGCGGATAATTTTCTGAGGTCCGTTTTTAGTTTAATCTTAATTGCGAGGGAATGTTTTTCTCACTGGTAACAGTTTAACTCGCATACCTTTACCCATTAAAGGAATGATTTTCGAATTGCATCCGAATTTACCAAAATATTGTCCTTTAAGTTATTCATTTTTCAGCGTATTTTATTTTTCATATATGACACGAATTACGGTGGATAAAGCAATGCTAATTTGAAATTAGATAAAATGTTTCAAGTTTGATATCTCATGAAGTGAGATTCCTCAGTTGAGTAGTTAAATTTTTATTGAATATTTGGGATAAACTTTGTCTCCGACGGCCAGAAGTTCTGAAAATAAAAGGAATTGGCAGAGCTTTGATCCAACGCAAAAGCTACGTAACTGTTATCTTACGAGTCACATCGTTTGGTGTAGTAAGAGACATTTTTTTCATTTTATGCTACTAGGTCTTTCTCAGCTCTTTCTATCTCTCGTGAAAGGAAACTAGTCACGAAAGAGTCTGAGGCTAATAACTAATATTTGAGATTGTTCAATGGTTTAGTCATACCAAAAGATATCAATAGAGTTGGCCTCACAACAAAAAAAACTGACAAGTTTGTGTAGAGTTTTGTATCAGTTCCGTATATGTGGCATTCAATCGTCATAGATGACACGTATAGCTACAAAGTCCGACCCTTTTCAATACTAAACCATAGCTTAAGATACGTAGACAGCTACACCACCAAAACGACAATCATCTCTACATAAAAATTAACCCGTATGGTTTTTCAATTGAAATAAGCTTTGTGTATACACAAACGTTACGGTGAAAGACCAATATCGGTAAATGTTCGAAAAAATTAGATAAAACCGTTTTATTGCCCGAAATCTATAAAATGGAAGTGCAATATTTCCGAAATGATTCACCCTTCATGACACGGACTCATGTCGCTTAACCCTCTGTAGGGGGAATAAATTAAACTATAAGGAAGGTCATTAAGCCGTTCGTTAACTTTGGACCTCACCACGCTGAGGTGTTGTCTTGGTGGAGCAAGATTATTTTTTCTTTAAATGTGTCCGAAATTCCCCAATTCTTGGTTTCAGCTTGTCGAGTAATGATGCGTAATATGTTCTTGTAATGGTTTACCCGTTTTGAAAATAATCGATTAAGATAACTCCATGACTGCCCCAGAAAACAATCACTATCACTTTCACAACCGAAGTTACAGCTTTTGCCTTTTTGGTGCCGATTTTCTCTTGGTAGTCCAATTTTGTTGACTGCGTTTTTGATTCTGGGTGTAATTGTGCATCCAAATTTTATCAACAGTAATTAGCCGGCGCCGTAACTCTGATTTATGGCGCTTAAACTGCAATAAAAGAGCATTGGAAATGTTCATTCGAACACGTTTCAAGTTCAAAGTAAGCAAACTCGGGACCCAACGCGCAGACAGCTTTCTCATACATAAATCTTAATTCAATATGTGACCTATACATATACCTATACTATACCTATATCTATGAATAAACACTTTCTTTTGTCATATTGATAACCACTTATATCTCTCTAACTCTAAGTAGACGGTTGTCTACCACCATTTGGTCAATTTGAGTGGTGTTATCGTCAGTGGTTGCAGTTGAAGCTGATATGCAAGTCTTGTTTAAATTCAGATGCCCAAAATGTCACGGTGGTAAATGATGGTGCAGAGTCCAAGTACATAGCATCCAAGTTGTCTTTGTTATAGGCGTATTGCCTTTCAAAAAGTATTATTTAATGAGAACTCGATACTAGATTTTTTTGCATTTTCACAAAAACTCTCACACCGACTTACTCAAACGATTATTAAACAACAGCTGCGCGGCCAATATGGCTATTATTTCGGTGAGTACCTTTCAATGCCTGCGCAAGAAGATTGGTGTCAATGCAAGTGGAAGTTTTTCGATATATTTTTATATCGTCGGCGTTTATTGAAATATATATCACGTTTTCAACCTCTTTGATAGACAAAATAAAAAATGTTGGCCCCGAATGACTACCCTGGAGTACTCTTGATGTAGCTGTAAAAGGTGTTGACGTAGATGACCTGAAAAGCGCTTGATACTTTCGTTCCTGCAGATATGAGCTCACCAGCCATTTAGCTGGAAAACTAAAGGCTCGTAGTTTAAATAAAACAGTTCTATGGGAAATTTTGTCGAATGAGATGACTTCAACCACATTACCTGCTTGTAATGGATCTACCTTTCAGGAAACCGTGTTACATACAGAAAACAATTGTTTACAATGAAAGTACAGTAAATCGTACACAATACTTTCAAATAGTTTTGGAATACACGACTGCTCCGCAATTGAGGAATATCAATGCATTTCTTCAAAATAACAGGCGGCAGGCTATCAGAACCGAATGAAATATCATCTGATCGATTTGTATGAAAATTAGAGTTGTTTCAGCAAAATTATTTAAATACTTGAAGTAACCCGTGTCTGGTTCAATATCATTATTAGAGAAAGCATAAAATTGGCAAACTGGTTAGTAACGATTAATGATTAGGGGTCCGATTACGGGACGATTGTACTTCAAGGTAGCAGGATATCCATCAATTTTTTTCTTGACATTGATGAACTGCCAAAGTCGCTTTGGTTCGGCGATTATGCCGGACACCGCTGATGATAAAATTCATGAGACAAATTTGAGAAATCATTGTAAATGTTCAGATAACTAAAATAGTGTGAGTGCGCATTAGTTTTTAAATAATTTTGTAAACGTTTATTTTTGATATTGCACAGTCTAAGCCAGTCTCGATTCCACAATGGAGGCCACGGAGTGTTTTTTTTGTTAAAGATTATTCTTATTAATTAGTCCTGTGTTAATCCGTTAAGTTTCTCAAATTCAGCCTCAAAATTATCGTTAACATTACCAGGATCGTAGCAATATATCGCTCATTTTCTGCAAAAGTGACGCAATCCAAAATTTTTAATTTTTCAGTTGCGTGATTTGAAAACATCACTCAAAATTGTTTGTAAAAACGGCGTTGAATTCAGGTTATGTTTTAGTGAAGTTGTGTGCATGTTAGATCTAAACCAACCCTGCTTTTAGGAAGTTTTTTTGCAATAATGTGATGAGGCTTTGCGGAAGCTATTATAAAAATAAGAAAATTAATTACTTGAACCTCAATATTACATATAACTATTTGGAGGAAGGTGCTAGATATCACATAAATCCCTGTGAGGATTAATGGCCAGTACTAATCAAATCCAAGTGTGTTGGATGGAACATACAAAATGTCCAGCATTGGTAAAACTTAAAAAACGAATATAAGAAATACAGCAACATAGAAAGGAGAGAAAAAAAGAGATGGGGAGAATTTGACAAAAGCATAAACTGTATAATTCATTATGAATGAGCTTTAAGCGCAAAATGGGATATATGGTTTGCAAAGTTACTGTAAATGATGATAAATTAATAGGGCAAAATAAGGTTACAAGTAGTATATGGTTTTCCAATAAGAGTGATATGATCCAAACTTTCCTCGCCATAATTCAATTGTTGCACTTGCTGTGTGGCACGTAGCCCCGTCTTGTTGGAACCAAATGTTGTCAAGATCAACTTCTTCCAATTTCGGCCATAAAAAGTTGGTTATCATCGATTTATACCGATCCAATGACAGTAACGGTGTTACCAGCTTCATTTCGAAAAAAATACGGACCGATGATTTCACCAGACCAAAAACCGCACCAAACTGTCAATTTAGGTGAATATAATGGGTTTTCATGAATAATTTGTGGATTTTCTTCGCACCAGAATCGACAGTTTTGTTTATTTACCGCACCACTCAGATGAAAGTGAGACTCATCGGAGAAGATGATTTTCTTAAAAAATCGTTATCGTTTGCAATTGCAAACCCTGATGAAATTGTAAACATTACTGAATACAATGAAACAATAAATGACAGATCATGACATATTACAAATGGCCGAAACGTCACTTAAAAGTCATATCATTCCTATTGGAAAACCCCTTATATGATGAGATGACCCATAGATGTGAATTAAATATCCTAACCAGTCTATTATGACTGATGCCGAATACATATGATGAATATTAGTATCATGTACCTCACCACAACTAATCCAAATTAATAAACAAACAGAATCTAATGTAGAGTGCGAATTTAATTGAGACTAATATTTTAATATATTTAAGTAGTTAGAAAATTACTTTGCTGCGATTCGCACTAGCTGTTTCTGTGACTAACATCCTTTCCTGACTAACGTTATATGTTAAGGTTGCAGATAGGGCCTGGGCCCGCATGACGCTGAAATATTATTTGCATTCAGATATAATTTGTTATTTGATTGTTATATTTCAGGATTATGGTAACGTACCTAGGATCGCGTTTATGGTTGGCCTGTACACGTCTATCATATCCTATCATATCATAAACGACGAGAAAAATTTCAATATTGCATGTAGGTAGAAGTACGCATAGACGCACAGCACTGGATGTAGCCAACGCCCTTTCTTTAACCATTTCTTATTCAGTTGAGAGAGCTGAGTCTAATTCGCAAATGGTTCGTGGACATTTTTAAACCTAAACAATTTTAAAATGCAAAACTTTTAGAATTTCCTAAATAGTACAAATTCACATCAATACTAAAAAAACAAAAGATGTTTAGTATAATGATGCCATCGATCGAATTTGTTTTGGAGGCGGTTAATAAATTTATTATTTTTAATAATTATGACTAAGCAGACCTTATAGAAAATGAAAACACTACGGAGCTTAAAACGCGTAAAATGTGTAATTCAAGAAGATTCAATTTTAAGAATTGAACAAAACTCTGCCAAGTTGTTTATTCTCGTTTAACTATTTTTACTAGCGATCCACCTTCATAGACACCTGGCTATAATAAATAGATAGATTACCGAGGTCATTATAGGCTAATTATAATTCTATGCTAGTGTGTAAGGAAGGTGTAAGTACATTAAACCGTTAAAATCCGTATGGTACAAAGTTATGCTATAATTACGCACATTTTGAAGACGTTGGTTGTGAGCACCCACCTATGTATGATTTGTCCGCTAAGTAATTTTGCGGAAATATTTTTGTAATCGAAGCATCGCGCATAATTATGATGAGTCTCGCAAAATCTGGATAAATATTTTTTATCGATCGTCTTATCTAAATTAAATAATATTAATTCATGGTAAACAAAACTATTATAATGTATGTTTATATAGTTTGCGATCGATTGCAAGGTCACATATGGCTGTATACGTCACCGTGTAACCGATTTAGCTCGCCTGATTACAGCGTGTAGGTTAATTTTGTTTCACGACTAAACCAATTTTGTGTTTTCTGTTTAGCTTTTCTTATCATAATTGTTCATATGTAGAAAATAATGTATAGTTTTAATTTCACACTCGGTTATTATTTTTAGTAGTAGTAGTAGTAGTAGTTTAACAATTAGTTCGAGCAAAAACCGAGCAAAATAAACTAAGAAATAAAAAAAAAATTGTGCCTCACACTTTTTTGTATTTTTGTAGATATTTCATTGTAAGTTTAGACTTTAATCAAAATCATTCATAAATTTATTGTGATGTTGTTGTGATACAAAGGAATTTCTCTGGATATGCAAAATAAATAAAAAGGAAAAAAAATATTGTGTTCTGCTTATGTGAAAAATAAAATATTTATAAAAGAATAAAAAAGTTAAAATTATTTTCAACGAGAAATAAAAAATTGTTAAGTGTTTTTTAAGTTATAGTTTTTATAAAAGTTTTTTTTAAATACTACTATTTTATATTACAAGTGAACGTATAGTGTGAATCTAGTGAAATATTTTTTTTTTTGGTTCAGTTTTTGTTTTAAAACCAGGTGATTTATAGTTTTACTTTACACTAGTATATAAATGTATGTAGAATGTAACGTAAGATTTATTTTTAAACTTTACATTACAAATAAAATATATATTTTTTTAAATAAAATGTGTGCGAATTGTGATTTGCCCGCCCAAACAAGAAATTCTATTGAATTGGTTCGATTTATTTTTTGTTGAACTTTGAAAAATTCGAAATTTATAAAATAATCCGTACACACATGTCAGAAATTTAGTCTTAAAATATTTTAATATATCCAAAAAATATTATGTATATGTATTGATAAGAGAAATGGGTTAAACTATATATATGATAATGTTTGCTGACGCGATAGTTTTTGTGTAATCTACCGTGCGTACTGGTTGTAATAATATCGACCCTCTATAAAGAATTGAGTAACTGATTTTAAACTATTTGTTTAGAATTTGGCTTTTTAATAATCGTGTTCTGTCCACAAATTTAACCCACTTGATAAAAAAGTACACATCACAATCATAAAGATTTCAATTTTACAGAAAACATGTTTAATTAAAAGTGAATTAAAATGATGGATTAAGTTACCATGGTTGTAAGTTCAGTGGCGGGACTAATAATCGAATTAGGTCAATTTTGCCTTAATATAGAAGTTGTGATCCATATTTATGGTGATTTATTTTTTACAATTTTTAGTACAGAATCATTCATAAAGGAAGGAAATTTAATATATAATATTTATTGATATACAGTGCGTTAAAAAAATGTAATTTGAGACTGTACTTTCTCGTAAGCCAAGCATAAGTAATTTTATTTTTCGCAACCCGTAGATTATTTCGTTGTATAAATATTAATTTTTTTTTACTGAAAAGATTTTAAATTAGTAAGTCGTTTTTAATTTTTGTACACTGTAAATTTTTTTATAATAACTACATTCTATAGCCTTTTTTTTGGTGTTTTATATTTGTTGTTTGAAGTCTTGCTTTCTCTTGTTGAAAATAAATTCTTATAATTTTGTAGCTCAGTTTATGCTGTTTCCTCCCCAAATCAATTAAAAAAATTAGAGAATAAAATTTAGTAGTCATTAGTGCATAATAAGAATTGAAGATCAATCTATACAAATTAGATAGAAAATTAGATTAGATGTTGTCTAATTCGGTTTGCCAGACGTACGTACTTAACATAATGTACTGTTTTAATACACGAATTTTTGATGTACGTACCAAAATGTACGCATTTTCAGCTATTCTGATAATCGTTGCACTGATTCGGTCCTGCATCTATGCAAACTCGTCCTGCCCAAGTAAAATTCATTAAACCATCTATCAGCAGTACAACATTTTAATCCTTCTTTCACCTACTGATCTTAAGTTGAATTTCTGTTCAAAACTGGCAGAAATTACGCAAAACATCAAAAGCGATTAACGAGCGAAAGCTTCGATCTAGTTTCTAAACAACACGTATTTTACTTTGGAGCGAAATTTTAATCTAGTTTTCGAAAACAGTTTTCATGCGAAGTTACTCTTGTCTAACGACAGAGTTAGTTTCGACTCCTAACATCCAATAATTATTCCTTATAAGAGTTATTTCACAACGCTGCATGGAAGCAAATCCCTCACGCTAGCTTTCATTCGCCAGAAATATTAAATGTACGGTTTACTACAAACATCATGCACGGACGCTGGGCCAACTAATGGGAGATCTTCCAGCAGAAAGAGTGAAACCAACAAAACCATTTACTCATACAGAAGTGTATTATGCTGGGCTTTATTAGCCCCGATATCCACCTGGACGAGGTAACAAAAGCTACAAAGAATATTTAGCGGTCTTAGTCTGTGTTGCAATAAAAACCGTTCACTAAAGCAGCCCCTACATGTACAATATTTTTTCAAAATATGTTTGCAACAGAAAGTATTTAATACAAAATAAAGCACTAGACTTTCCAATTTTGAATAAATTGTGTTTGAATAAGTATTGTTTGTAGTAAAAATAGGATCAACAAAAATATCTTGTTTAATTCAAAACTAAACCCTATATGGAATGGCATGTATAAAAATTCATGTTTTTGGTGAGTAGTTGGTGCAAACAAGTTTCACAGTATAGTTTAGGTTCATTTTGGAACACTAACATCAAAATCTTACTTGTAATAAATATGTCAAAGAGGAAGGTTGGTGCTGCATTTTTAATTATTCATTATTATAATGAAAAAAAAAAAGAAATTGGAGTAGAGAATGGCTGTTAAAACGCAAAAAGTTTACTCATTTAAATTTATTAGATGAACCAAAAGTTTCGTCCACATCCGACTTAAGAAACTTTCTTCTGGATGGACTATACTCAGTTTAAGGTTTTATTGGATAAAATAAAACCATTGATCACTAAACAGAATACGGTAATGCGTGAAGCCATTAGTCCGGAAGAGAAGCTGTCGATAACTTTGCGATTTCTTGCCACAGGACGGTCATTTGAAGATTTAAAATTCAGTTGCGCTATATCACCGCAATATTTACGTATTATTATTCCTGAAACGTGTATGGCAATTTATGAAACACTTAAAACTACGTCACTACTGAATACCCAAACTTCAGAGTTTGAAACTGGTACGGGGGTGTCATTAAATGTTGATGGTGTAGATGAACTGAAATATGAATTTTCTAATCTAATCTGTGATCCTAAATTATTAATCCAATTAGTAAATTCTGTTGTGTAATTAAGTTTTCCAATTTCGCCATTGAATAACACTTCGTTCATCATTTTTTCTGCAATGATTCTTTGCGTATTACACATTTTTCGAAGTTTGTTTGCGACAGTTCTTCCGTAGTTGGTAAATTCATCTTCATTTTCACTTAAACTTTTAAAAGCTAGATCAAGTCCGTTTCCGTACAAATATGTTGCTTTTTCTTTCATTTGGTATTAACATGTATATTTCCGAATTATTGTCAACATTTGTACAGCTCGTACCCAACTTTATTTTCTCCTACAAATAAAATAATTTTACTTTTCATTATTGTAGTTTCCGAACTCCGAAAGTGAATGGCGTCGACAAGAACGAGATTTTGAGCAAACATGTCATTTTCCCCATTGCTGTGGTGCCATAGTTGGGAAACACATTAGAATAGCTCTGCCTCCTCATAGTGAAACTTACTATTTCAACTACAAGGGGGTTTTTAGTGTTGTGATGATGGCAATTGTAAATGCCAATTATGAATTTATCATGGTAGATGTGGGCACAAATAGAAGAGTTTGGGATGGTGGTGTTATTCAAAACACGAAATTTTATAAAAAATTAATTGCAAACGAATTATCTTTACCGGGCGACTCACCACTGCCAAATAGCAATAATGATACACCAATACCTAGGGTTTTTGTAGCTGACGATGCGTTTGGATTATCAAGGAATATAATAAAACCATTTTCAAAACAGAATTTGTCTCAAGATGAGATTATGTCGTGCGAGGCGAGTTATCGAAAATGCATTGGGTATATTATGTTCCAGGTTCCGGATATTTCTTACAACCATCAATTAAAAAACCAAAAACGATCGAATATATAGTGTAAGCTAACTATGTCCTACATAATTTCTTGCGACAAGAAATAAGACAGTTGTATACACCATCGAGAAGTTTGAACTTTGAAAATATTGAAAACGGAACAATAGAAGAAGGAGAATGGCGCCAAGGAATGAACTAACGCCGTACTTAAGAATTCTTTTTGTTACTTCATTCTGTTTTCAAAACCCCGTATTCTAAAATCCCGTTTTCCTATTGTTGATGTTAATGTGGGTCATGTTTTAGCCAATCATAAAGAAATAGACACGTTGGATTGAAATGGGGTTTTAAAATGATTTTTGGAAGAAGTCTGGAATATGGCCTGCTGGACTGGAACGCAGCCATTTCTTAAAAGATTATGAAGGAAATTTGTTGGTTGGAAATGGGATTATAATATTATTTTTGGAAGAAGTTCTGGAGTATGGCCAATGGAGAAATGTGAATGAGAATGATTGATGTTGGTTGGAAATGTGGTTATAAAATAATTATTTGAAGAAGTTCTGGAATATGGACAGTGAAGCGCAACTCAGCCATGTTTAACCCATTATGGTAGAATTGGGTATATTGGATCACATTTTCATCCAACATACACAATACCATCATGAACGGTTGAAAAATGGCTGAGTTCCAGGTTCCAGGCCAGTTGGCCTTAATCTAGAACTTCTTACCATGGTAATTTTAAAATATCGTTTCCAACCAACACAATCAATGCCATCATAATAGGTTAAGGAATTGCTGAGTTCCAGTCCAGTAGGCCATATTCCAGAACTTCTTCCAAAAATCATTTTAGAACCCCATTTCCATACTTGATGATGATCCAAAAAGATTTTTGGAAAAAGTTTTATAATATGGCTATTCGGGACCAAACTCTGCCTTTTTTAATTGATTATGATAAAATGATTTATAGACGAGGTTTTGGAGTAACGGCTACTTGGGACATATATGGGCTATTTTTTAATCGAACCTTTGAAAGTTTCTACAGTTAAGAATAGTGAGGTACTCAGAAAAATAGTAGCAACATAAAAGTGTGAATGGTTTTATGTTTCTGGCGTTATAAAGTGTACTCGTAGGTTCTGATGTTAAAGGTCAAGGAAACAATAATTTACGATATGTTGTTGTATCATACAACACTCGATTATGTAAAAATGTATTCCAAATTTAAATTTAATCGCTGCGCGCGTATATTATAATTAATGTTAAAATATAAAGTTATTCTCAAAAAATAGCGGAAGTAATGCTGCATATGCCAATTATCGCAAAATCTGGAGTTGTACTCAAATAGTGACTATGTGGTAATCTAAGGGATGAAGTGGGCGATTTGAAGTTTCATAAAATAGACCATCGCCCTTGACATAAATTTTCAAATCTTTAAAATTTACCTTTAAAATCGGCAAAAGTATTACTACACTATGGCAATTACCTGTGCTATTTTATAAACGTGTCCCTTGACATAGACTTCTTCTAAAACACACATACACTTTATGGCAAAAATCGGTGGAAGCAATGCTATACGGTAAAGCCACGGTCTATTTATTATATGAATTTGGATTGTGACGGTCAACTGATCGGTATTAAACTTTATACGCAAATTTTTTCATAATTTGAGAGGTCGTTGTGAAATTTGATGACAAAACGTGGGTCGAAAGAGACAGGTTTTTAATTTTTGCAATGTTGTTATTTGTAAAAATAAAGATTTTTGATTAAACAAAAAAGTTTTAACCAAACTTTTGGTGGTATATTCGAAATTTAAGTACATTCATGCTAAAATAAAATTAGTTGTAGACCACAACATATTGCTCATTTCCTGCAACAACTCAAAACTCACTAATTTCTAAAATATTTGACTCAAACGATGCTCAATAATTCATATTTTCCTTATTTTATATCAAAACATTCTCTCTTATGTAGTTATTTCTAGCAAATTAGATAAAATTCCTTATAAAAATGAATCAAGTCGAGAAAAAATTAACATTTGAAGATATTGAAAACTCTAAGAAAATTTGCAAAATATTAAAGAATTATAAAAACTAAGATCCAATAGAGGCAGAATAAAATCGTAAATGACGATATCTTGAATAAAAACTTATATCAATTCCAATAGACCCACAAGCATTATTTTGGTCATCGGAGAGTGACAGCGAAAGGATATCTGATAACGACACGAGCTTCGAAAATATTAATTTGCCTATGCTAAGCGCAGAATGGGCCCCTAGAGAAAGCAAATATTTCATTACTCCTAGAATATTGTCAGCTTTGGATAAGTGGAAGATTACCGATCGTGCGACAATGCAATTAATCAGTGCTGTTGCCGAAACTCTTGGCCATTCTATTGATGAACTCGTTTTGAATCGAACAACACTGAGGCGAGACGTCTTCGTGAAACAAATAGAGCAGAAATAGCAGCATCAGTTAAATCTACTTTCAAGTTTACAACAGGCGTAGTACATTGGGATGGAAAATTACTTCCGGAGTTATCTGGAACGGAGACCTATCTTCTTCTTTAGGAAATGGCTCTTGATTTATTTGATTGAGCTATCATTTGCACACAGTGGAATTTTCCGACAAACTCTACGATATCCAGAATTTCTCGAAATAAATCTACTGAAACCAAAAAAATCGATTTGAAATGCAAGAACGAAAAATAATTCCTATCCCCTAGATGTGGAAATGGCTTATGATTTATTTGATTGTGTCAACATAAAGCTAATATTTGCCCATAGTGGAATTTTCTGAGGAGGATATCATTTCAACGTAGTGGAATTTTCTTATACAGACTACGATTTATTTTCTAAATTATTTATATCACTGAAATCGCTTAAAGCAATTTAACTCCTGTTCTGAGTTATACTTTGTATTCTTACAAGAATTCATTTTGTTTACTTTAACAAATAAAAATTAAAGACGATTTTTAGTTCTTTTGTTAAAAAAAATAAATATCTATATAGAAAATAATGTTTAGTTTAAATATAATATTTAAATTTTATTTTTTTAAATTAATTTGTTGAACTCAATTAATTGACTTAATGTGTTTTATTTTGTTTTCTCAAGATTATTTATTACTCTTTCCGTTGCTACCGTTTCTGCAAAATAAAAAAATATGCCGCCTATTTTCGTCTCTTTCTATTATAGTATATGTAGTTATTTCGCCAACATTTTGGTTTAACAGTGTAATTACTAGTACAAGTTCAGCATTAAAAAATTCTTATTTAATTTGAATATATACACGGGATTTTTTTGGGACAAACTTCACAACCGTTAAAAAATAGTAATAATTTGTCTTAATTTTGTATTTTGAAAATTTGTCAATAATCGCTATTTGTTAACCGATTTTTGATATCTTTGATGTTACGAAAAAAATTGTATCTCCTCTAATTACCACAATTTTCATTTAGGCTGGGAAAAATGTTTAAGTAATTTTTCTGTTCGTTTGAAACTGAAAAATATCGTTTTTATCGAACATCTCGATCAAGTCGCGACCTCTAAACTACCTTCGATCGGCCCAACATTTTTTTGTTTAACTTTTTATCATAATCTCACATTTCTAGGGGGTGTCCCGTTAGATATTGGACCTTTCGAAAATAAGGTCCATCCTAATGTCCATATTCCAAAACATCGACCAAAAGTCATTTTATAATCACATTTCCTTCCAACATACTCAATCCCATCATGTTTACTTAAGAAACGGCAGAGGTTTGTCCCAGGTTGCAATATTCCAGAAGTTCTTCTAAAAATCATTTTCATCCAACATACTCAATCCCTTGATAATTTTTTAGTCACCTGTTTTTGTTTAGCAAAAATCCTAAAAAAAACAAATGATTAAAAAAATGTGCTTATTAAGGGTCAGTGTGTTTCGCCAATGGCCTACGGCAAATAGTGCTAAAAATATACTCAATCCCATCAAAATTGGTCAAAAGTTGGCTAAATTCCATCCCCAGAGCCCACAATTCCATCCAACATACCCAATCCCTTCACAAACGTTTAACAAATGGCCGAGTTCCGTCGCAGTGAGCTATATTCCAGAAGTTCCATCTCAGCAGGATGTATTCCAAAACTTCTCCCGAAAATTATTTTAATACCTTATTTCCATCCAACATGCCTAATTTCTTCATGATTATTGGCTACGACATGACACACTTCACATCAACATTACGTGATTTTTAAATGAATTTTTGAAAATTACGGGATTTTGATCCACTCCCTTTGTATTTTATTTATTTTATAGGAGACCGCAATTTCTAATTGATACCTAAAGGTGACGAATCAAGATTTTGTGTAAGTGTTTCCCTCGGATCGCACAAATATTTTTATTACTCTAATTTTAGTCTATAAAGTAAGAGTTTTTGGAATTTGGTATCCCAATTTTTGAGGTCTTCAACTTGACATAAATATGTAGCAATACTAATTTATTGCAAACCGGGTGGTATATTGTAATCAGGTTTAACACAAATATCGTTAAAATTATAATTATGTTTTCAACGATTAAAATGATTAATTTTTACCAGTTTTCAAAGAAAGTTATAAATTACATAAACACCTAATTTAGTTTTTTAATAAACCGAATGTTTAACCAAGCTTAAAACTCTATAAAACTACACACCACATAAATCAAACGTGTCTTATTTTAAACACCTCGCAGTCCCAATGCATATTAAAAGCGTTGTGATTTTCATAATTAATACGCGAGAATATTATGTTAAAATACTGATTAATGCGTTTTTGCGGATGGTTCGAAATGGAAAATTCGCAGAAAACATAAATTAGTATCTGCACCAATTTTACTTTATATATTTATGTAGACTACACCAAAGCAAATTAAAATTATGAATATTCACCAAAAAAAAAAAATTATTTGGGTATATACCTGAAAATACCTTTACGTTATATAGCGTAGAGAATTTGTATACATAATTGAATGTAAAAAATATTTAAATTTTATGAAATTAATTAAATATACATAAATACAGCAATACGAGTATAACTTTAACTTTAAATTTGTTAAAATTAAAAACTTTGTTGTTCTCGACTTTTTTTGTTTTTTTTTTGTTATTTTATTTATAAATGTGACCTAAATTTTAAATTAAAATGAATCAAAACTACCTTAATAATTTCGTCTTATCTCATCATAAATAATTTATTTATTTGCTTAATTTTTTATTATTTAATATTAACATTTTATTCTATTTGACATTTTTAATTGGAAGCACGAAGTCTATATAATGTGTAGTATGTGATATACAAAAAATTTAAATAAAATAATTATTTCAATGACTTAAATTATATACCTGTGTCGTATAATAAAAACATTTTGATACATGTATGATATCATCTCCTAATTAACATCATCACAATTCACATTCGAGATAAGATAATAATAATATTGTTGTTAGGCCTATAGAAATTATTTAAGTATATGCGTGTATGATAAAAAGATTAAAATATTTTCATATTTAGATGAGATTATTTTATGAAAAGTTTTAACAATTTATTTAAAATAATAAATTAAGAAATTTGTATTGTTTAATTTAAATTGATTAGAAATGAATTAAAATAAAACAAAATATTAAATGTCTTTTTAATTATATTATTCTTAATTATATAAAACCATTATTTTAATAATAATTCCTTGGAAGGCATTTGTATGAAATATGAATTGTTGTATGTTGAGATCTATGTGTATTTCGCAATTGTTGACATGTTGTCGAGAATAGCGTAGATAATTGGTGTTTAAGTAGACTATTTCTTTTTTGTTGTTTCTGCTTGTGGTTTAATTAGGAGGTTGCCATATTATAATTTCCCACTTCAAAATGCAGTTTTCAGAATTTTATAATATTTTTACAAAACAAACGTAAGATTAGCTCGTATAAAATGATCCAAAATATTGCCAATATATTAAATATTTTCAAAATTTGTATTCGCCTTGTAATCTTGTTTAGTTATTATCCCACCAATCAATGTGTAAATTTGTCCCAGTATTTCATCCCAGAAAAATAAAAAAAATTGCATCAGGCAATACTACTTATATCCCATCTCAGGATTTTTACATTCATCCCAGGCAATTTTTAAATGACACGAAATATGGTAATACTCAGTGTTGTGCAGATTAATTACGTTACATTAATTACTCTATTAAAATACATTAATTAGTAAAATAATTTAAAATAGGTTATTTTCTAGTCGATAATACAACCATTACGTGCAAATACAGTTATTGAAATTTTGACATTTGCATTTTTTTTTGTTGCCTAAAATAATTTTTTGTGTTTCTAATTTCCTTTGCATCGTAAATCCGGGTTTTTAGATTTTTGTAAAGGCATGTATATTTAGTGTAAAACTGTAAACACATCCACACTAAAACTCCAATTGGGTGATTCCAATTTGTTTTAATTCGAAAAGCAGCACCAAATAAATCACCTAGGTTTATTCAAACATCAGCAACCGTTTCCTAACGAAATAAAAATGTTCGATTCTAAAATATTTTTTTTTTCTTAGGCAACAATAATTCTAAAATAACTTTTCCACCGTCCATGTAATAATTATTTGGCGCTTCCCGAAATCCAATCAAATTTATATAAGATGAGTCCCTGCGAATTTTATTACAGCCTAATGTGATTACCTGAGCTATTAACAATATATTTCATTCTCTGAATCAGAGATGGATCTTCAATTAATATCCTTTCCTTATCACTTGATAAATATCAAGTGGATTACGTTTTTAAATAATAAAGTATGCAACGTTACGATTGTGAAATACATACCAAAATAATACCAAAACTGTACACTGTTAAATTTAAAAATATTCCAATTGGATTTGTTTTGTAGTGAAATTGAAATATTTTTAGATAATCTTTAACATTTATACTAGAGAAATCCGTAGATCCCTAATAGTGTCGCTGTAAAGAACAAATAATTTTCTAACAATTTTAGAGATAAACACGAGAAAATTGTGATACAATTTGCTAAAGTTTTTTTAATTCTAAAGAAGGTTATTTTAGACACTGTTTCTACTTTTATATCTCCAAATTTAGAGATGTTCACGGGGTCTCTTGACATTCCAAGGACCGGTGAACTTCTCCAGGATCCCTTTGTCTATAGGCTACATTAAAATAGATATCTGAACTTCTAGTAGAAGATAGATCTTCAATCAAAAACTATTAATTCTATAGGCCTATTTTCGTGTTAGTTCACATTTAGATAACATGTAATGTAGATAGGAAGATGTAGCTACTCCAGTTATTATGTTATTACCTACTAGAAAATTCATAATGTATTTTAAATTATTTTACTAATTTAGGTATTTTCATACAGATGTCGCTAATTAATTACAATTTTTACATTTATTAATTTTTTGCCGTAATTAAGCATTATTTACATTATTTACTTAAAAAATGTAATCAATAATTTTGTATGCGTACTAGTACAACACTGACAATACTTGATCTAAAGAGTTTATTCTGCAAATATCTATGATCAAATAGTCGGTTGAGAGAGAGAGAGAGAGAGATCGGTTACGATACTTTTGGTTCCAGGGAACCATTCGATTAAATCTGAAATGTATATTTTATTTAAAATGGGCCATCCCAGGATGCTTTAGCGCCAATCTCAACAAACGGATCGTCATGAGTATTTTATTTTGAATAGAGGACCTGATGTCGTGTTTAAATCAGAAGATAGCGGTCACGTCACTTGTGGTCCCCAGAAACCATTAATTTAAATCAAAAATTCATACATAAAAGGAATGGGCCACTCACATATGGGCCTATTGCGCCATTCTCAACATATGGTTGCCCTTGAAATTTTTTTGTGACTAGCGGTCATCATGTTGTATCGAAATCAGAAATACCGAAGATGACATTTCCGGTTCCTGGAAACCATTAATTTAAATAAAATATATGACCCCATAGCACCAATCCTAACATACGGATGGTCCTGGACTTTTATTCAAAAGTAGTACACATTATGTCCAATCGGCATCAGATGAAATCGATTACGACACTTTAGGTTCCAGCGAACCACTCGTTGAAGTCAAAAATGTATAATTTATTTAAAATGGGCCATCCGAAGGTGCTTTAGCGCCAATATCAATGCAATGCCTTGTGAAACTTATTTTGGGTAGTGCACATGATGCCGTATTGAAATCAGAAGAGATCGGTCACGGTTTCCCGGAAACCATTAATTTCAATTAATAATTTACTCATTAACTGAATTGGCCATAACTATATGGATCATTGCGCCAATCTCAACCTACGGATTTTCTTCTTATTATTTTATCATAGATATTTTAACAATAAAAACTTAAGATAAAGTATTGTCATATTTCATGTCATTTAAAATTTCACTTGGATGAATTTAAAAATTCCTGGGATGGGATATAACTAGTATTGCCTGATCTGCAGTTTTTATTTTTTGGGATGAACAACCGAGATAATTTCACACAGTTACTCATGTAGTGTTTAGACTGTCTACCTGACTAAGAAATAATCTGAAAAATATTACAAAATTTCAATCGTCATAACAAAAGTGGGCCTTGTTAGCATTCAATTTAAATGCCGCTGTATTCAAAACTACCTATAAACCTTTCACAATTAACTAAGAATTCCTAGAATTAAGGTTATTCTTTTGGTGACACCAGGGTCTGGTCAGACCCATTTGGTATTTTTTTGACTTATTTTTACGTTTATAATTTCACTATCCTTGAAATATTTCATGATATCCTCAAGCTACTTGTTATGGTTAAATGTATTTAAAAAAAAGGTTTTAGCGACTTTTTTGGTGTGGGTAGGGGTTTAAGGACGTCTAAAAAGAGAAAAGAGTCAAAGAGTCTAGCCAGACCTTATATAAATAAAATATCTAAAACAAATAAAAATCGCTGTCTCTTTGGTCTCCCGCGTATTTTAGCACCTGCCAGTGTCATATTTTCTTTGAATTTTCAGCTGAAAACAGTAGTAAATATTTTTTCTGTGAATTTTCTGTGAACTGTTTCGTCTAACTAAAATAGTTTCGGAATTAATTTATTATTTTATTTTTCGCTTTGATAACGAACAAGAAGCGGCTGAAACAGATCTATTATTTAAACCAAAATGTAAGGATTTGGAGAAGGAATGAGCAAAGCTCTATGAGCGTGTTGATGTTGCCTTAGCTAATGCTCTTGAACGAGCAACGAAGGAAGAAGGCTTTGACCCTTTTGCTGGCGAAGGTTCCGAGGAAGATGTCAATTATGTTCCAAATGAAGATGACACATCAGACATAGAAACCGAGCAGGAATTCGAGCTTCAGGAGGCACATGATAGCGATGATGATGAAATTTCGTCTACATCTGAAATGCAAACGACAGTTGAAATGCATCAAGAAGACGAAATGGAGCAAGCAGCCGAAGCACAGTCGACAAATATAATACAGCTCGCTATGCAGTAGGCTATGGATTCAGTACCATCAATTGGTCGGATGCGTATCCATCATGTTCTAAGGTTTAGTGGAGAGCCTATACTTCTACAAACTCGGTACCAATTGAAGTATTCAAAAAAATTCTAACACCAACAATTCCACCTAAAATGAAAAAAAAAATCCACACGGCTAATTCATTCATCAATATTTGGATATCACGAAAATAATGTAGCAATATGCTCCTATGCTCCTAAGAATGTAATTGGTGAACTGCAAAAGCCAGAAGCAATTATTTACTACAATAAATCCAAAAGTGGTGTCAATGCAATGGATCAAATGCTAAGCCACTTTATCACGAAAAGACGAACAAAAAGATGTATTTTGGCGTTCTTTTATAATATAATTGACATTATGGGCCTGGCTTACCCATTATAAAAACACAGATATGCGCGAGAATTTTTTTTTCGCTTTCAGAGACTCTAGTCCTTCCGTAAATTGATCCCCATTGTACAATCATCCCGTAATAAAGCAATTTTCGTGCCGAACGGCAGTAGAAGCATTCCTCGGTGGCCAATTCCAGATAAGAAATTATACTAAAATTATTTCATTACATTTTCAACCAGTATTTACCAATACCAGTTGTGTCAACGATAAAAGGAGCAGATGTTTTCCAAAATAAACGAATGCCGATTATGCCATGAGTATGTCAAAGTCCGTCACAAGACTCGCTTCTACTGTATAAAATGTTTGAATTCAGTATGCCCGCAGCGCTCCAAATGTGTTTATAAATGTTTCAAATATACAAATGATAATAAAACATTTTCTTTACATAAACTAGTTTTTAATGTATAGGGGTCTGGCGGAACCCTGGTGTCTCTTTTTGTGTTCCTGAATTAGATGACTTATGGTTTCTAGTGCTGACTAAGAAATAATGTTGAAATTATTTATGGAGCGGTATTTCAATTTGAATAATGATAATTTATCAAAATTTAAATTATCAATCATAGGAAAACTGGGCAATGTTTTGATTCAATTAATACGCCGCTTTCTTCAAAATTACCTAACCGTTCACAATTGACTAAGAATTCCAAGGAAAGAGATTTTAATTTTTTTGGGGTTATTTAATGGCCAAAAACAGCACCTGTCAACCTGACTTAAAAACAGTGTGGAAATTATTAATTGGAGGTGCGGTATTTCGGTTTAAATTTTGATCATTTACCAAAATGTCAGTTGTCGATTATAGGAAAACTGGGCAATGTTTTTATCCAATTTAAACGCCGTATGTCTGCGATGTTAAAATTTATGTTTACAAAGTAAAATGTGAGAGTATGTTTAAAATAATTCAAAATTTTATAAATATATTAAAATATTTTCAAATTTATTATTCTCCTTGTAAATGTAATCTGTTTTAGATATTAACCAACTCTAACAACACATAATTCAAAGTATTGCAATACAAATGGGGTATCTTTACACTTAGATCGGAGACATTTTATTTGTTGCCACAGATGTCAATGTTTAGTCATTTATATTCGAAATTATATTAATTGCCACCTCTCCTCAACTGCCTCCTGTAATAAAAATTAATACTTTAGTAGAAAATAACAAACTATAGGGATTATAAATTAATCTGTTTAGAATTTTGTCATTTTCCCATTCGTCCAATACTCCAAATGCTTTGGTTATGCCTACTAGCGTGGCTAAACTTCCAGCAATAATTTACTTTTTTTTCGAGCACCTGTATAATATTTATGGGATAGTTGTGTGGTTTTTCCAGAATAAAATATAGAACTGTGTGATACAGCGCTCAAAGAGGGATTTCTCAATGTTGATATTGATTTGCTTCTGACTAACTGAGATTCACATTTGACTAAGAGATTTAAAATTCGTATTCTTTCGCTGGAGTGGAATAATTCAGGTTTCTGGTTGCTGGTAACTGACGGAAACAATAATTCTCGCTATATTTTCTACTTTTTCTAAATTATCGCCATCAATTGTTTAATTGTCTACATAGATCATCTACACATGTAGAAAATTAATTAATTACGCGGTGTAAAAAATGCGGCGCAACACGAAATATTTCTATATATGTAGGTTTTTTTAAATAATTATAATTTTGAAAAGATGATGATGGCAGAAAATTCGCAAGAGGAAAAATGTGGTTTTTATTCACAAGAACAGGAAATTTATGTTGTCCCTTTACAAATCAATCAGCCTAATAAAAAGCCTTCCATCTTGCAAATCAAATATAAATTTATAACTTCCATTCAAAAATAATCGAATAAAAGTAATATTTTTGCTTTTGGTTCAGAAATAACTATTTTCAGTTTTCTTTAAACTTCCTGCTGATCTTTGTTTAATTAATAAGCAATTTCATTCATCACCAATAATCCACATTTTAGAGAAATAATGAGTGTTTTTACTCTTAAAAGAGAAATATGACAAGAATCATTTACAAAGCATTTTACGACCATAAAAATTAATTACTATTTGTCTCCGATAAGTTTCATGAAAAATATTTGTATGTTTGTGTGCAATTAAAAATGTTTGAAGGTATTGTAGTAGAAGTGTTTTTACAAATTCCACTCGTTTTAAATTATTTTACTTCCCAATGAACAGGTACCAATTTAAATAAAAGCTTAAACGTAAATTTTTCTCTCAACCATTAAATCTGGATATAGGAATATCGTAGTTGTACTTACGGGAACTACCACGTTCAGAGTGCCGCTTTTGAAACAAGAAACTTAGGTTATAGGCTCTGAAAATTCTATTGCAAAATAGCTTAACTATGAATTTTGATAAGAAACAATTTAGGTAAATATTACTAAAAATCGAGGAACCTTAGTAAAGTGGTAACAATGCAACTGTATAGAACCTGCGACATTCGGTTGGCTATTTGACGAAACGCTCAGGGAACTTAATTTTCGTGGCCAATATCATAAAATTGTGTTGAAATCATTTCTTTTCTTATTTACCGTAGTGGATGTGGAATATCTAACAAATAACAAAAAAATCATTCAAATAGAATATTCAATTTTCCATTTTTCTGTTACACTGTTAAATTACGAAATTTTTTGAGGAAAAAATATAAAATTAGAAAGAGTTGGCAAACTATTTGGAATTAAACTCAAAGAATCTTTATTGAATTGTATTTAATGGGATACAACAATGTTGAGTGGTCTAATACATTTTGAGAGTTTAGTTTTTGCTTTCAATATTTAGTGTTTTGATTAATTGCTTTATTAAAAAATAAAAGAAAGATGAATAGTTACAACAATATGTTGAGTGATTGTTCTAGCATACACCAATACGGAAGAAAAAGTCGCATGTGTGGGCAAGATTAAGTCATATACCAGAGAAATAACAAAAATCGGAGGAATTTTTGGAAGATGACACTTTATGAAAGGAATAATCAAATGTCTTAGCGATCTATTGAGCCATATGATTTAGCGGAGGGATAGTTTGCTTTCTGATTACGTACGAATTTTCTAAATATTATTTCCTACAATTGCTTGAATATACTTCGAATTTCATTTGTTTCAATAAATTTAGTATTAAATAGTTATAACAAAAATCTCAGAATTTCTTCCAAACGCCTCTCTATGAAAATTGTGGGCCAAGTACCTTTTCTAAAAGTAGAGCAAGAGATTTCTTACAATTGCTTGAATAAACTTCGAATTTTACTTCTTTGAGTAGTTTTAGTATTTAGCTTTAACAAAAATTTCAAGATTTATTCTAAAATACCTCTCAATCAAAATGGTGGCAATATGTCTATCCTATCAACTGGGCTATACGACTTTACTAGATGGAAAGCAGCGAATTTCTTACAATTTTTTTAATAAACTTTGTATACTTAGTTACTTGATTGAGCAGGTTTAATGTTCAGTTAAACATAAATCGAACTATTTGTTCCAAAATGCCTCTCTAGGTAAATCACGGCCATATGTATGTCATAACAAGCGAACTATTCTATATGGCCTTTCTAAACGGAGGGCAGGGGATTTAAAAATTGAAAACCGAGAATCTAGCAGTATTCTCTCCACAGACCCACTACCAATTTTACTGGTTAGGTTGGAAGCTGCTGCATTAACCAATGCTTAAAATAATGAAGACACATCAAAAAAGAAATGTCTACCCCAAGTGGTACTGCATCTACTTAGTTGGCTAATTTACCTTCTCACAAGACTGACTCAATGGATTCTGGGGTGAGCTGACCAATGCTATGCTTATTCGTAACAAGCTTGAAATTGTCTAGATCACCATTTAGATAATCACATTATGCGACTTAAGGACTGTGAAATAGAATAAATTTAACTATAACTTAACGAATTCGCAAAGTTGTAGAAAGAAAATAAGGAACTGCAGAACATCAGACTAATAAGATGTTTGGAAACTCCTCTTACTAGTTACAATAAAAACAGCACAATTGCCTGTGTTAACGCTGAGTTTCATACAGATAAAGGCGGACTTGTAAGAGAATTAATTAGGTGCATAAATTGAAGGAAAGTCCTACACAAGCAAAGGTTGAAAAATCTACTTAACCTATACCTGGACCTCAAAAACAACGCAAGGTTGCAATGAGAAAAATGTGTTACCGCTAATTATAAGGATAATTTATTCATTTATTCATCTTTCCAAGAAAAGCTCATTCTAAAATTTACATTTCAGCAGTTAAAATTATTTAAAGGTTTTGAATTTTTGGAAATAGATAAGCAGTATCCTAATTTCTTATTAATTGATTAATCTGTTTCGAAATATCTAATAAATAAGTAATTCGATATTTACTCTACTTTCTACATGGGTTTTAGTTAAAATAATTAAAATAGAATTCCCAGAAATTGTAATTTATTTCGCTGGACAACGGAGACTGATTTTTCAAATATCAAAATTGAATTCCACCAAAAAATATAACGCCAACCAAAACAATATTGTTGTAAATAGGAATTTTTTCGGTTTATAAATGTAAAATTTATTAATAACTCGACCACAGTGCCACATATGCACGTCCATATTTTGTGATTTCCTGTTTTGGCACTAAACCAACTTTTATTGTCAATAAGAGTAATTTTGGGCCATTTGTTACTAACTTAATTACTTCGCCACCTACCGATCCTAGCATAGCTATGAACCATTGTCTGTACAAAACAAAAATAATGAGTGAATATGACCTCAATCAGTTAAGATGTTTGAAGGAGAAAATTCATTCAACATATTCAGTTGAATGAATTTGATTTGAAATTAAATTAATAATAAATTAAGTGGTTAAGGCTGTGTTCTTTGGATTGGGGGTGCTGGGTTCGAATCTCTTCATTGTAAGGTTAGATAAAGGATTTTTAATCAGAAATTACAAAACGATATTAATTTATACAACTACGACCCTAGCTTTTGTTGCGTAACTCGAAACTGTAAATCGTCCAATCCTATGTAAATATTGACATGCAGTTAAGCAAAGTGCAACTAAAAAAAAATCAGATTTGAATTTGAAAATTAAAAATTGCCTTAATCTACTCTTAAAATTATCTTTAGTTAAGCAAAAATCAAAGAAATAGTGAATTTTATTGAAACTCTTACACATCATCTTCACTGCTTCATGATCACCATAGTTGGTTCTGTGTCTATCTAAGTGGAAGAAGTCATATCTTAATTGTCTACGCACCTTCGTCTAGGCACCTTCGATTAGGCATGGTAGGAGGTTCCCAATAAATGTACTGTTTAACAGTTCGCGCCTATATTCTAACATCATGGTCATAAACCCGTCCGTTTTTCCAGGTCAAGTTGCGTATAAAAGATACGTTCTTAGTAGGCACAATACAAAATGTTAAAACCGAGCATGGAGTTCGCTTTAGCGAAGTACAGCTCTATGTGCTTAATAAAGCTCATATTTTCAACAAAAGTAAGGTCTTTAGTTTCAAGTACTATTGAAGAAGTACACCATTTATTTTATAGTCCTGTGTAACAGGGTTGCTTTTCGACGAAAAGACAGAGATTTGCACTTTTCAATGTTGAGACTCAGAATTAAACTCTCACCCTATCGCTAGGTTGTTAATGGTTTGCGCATATCAATGGATGTATATAGGTTTTCAAATGGCAAAATTATTAGTGTTATAAATGAATGATTTAATTTTAAAATAGTGAATCCTGATCACCAGAATACAAATTTTTATTCAATATGAGTTGGTCAACCGAAAAGGATAAGATCTTCTTTTAAGCAAAATTATCAGGCTTTACCCGTACGCCTCATTTCGATAGACTAAATACCAATTAAATTTACAACAAAATTTATAATTTTAAAAAATTGACACTTAAAGAACGAAAGTAACGAATAAAATTTAGTAATGCAGTACAGTATCATTTCATTAGTTCAGGTTATTTATGTAATATTAAACCTTATAACATTTATTTCAGTGCTATTTTTGGAAACAAAATCATAAATAATAAAATTGCGTTCATGAATGGTTTTATTGTATACAAGATTTCTCGGGATTTTTTAATAGTCTAGCCGATTTATATGTACCCATAGAATTACAGTATAATCGTAAAAATAAAACCTTATGTACCATAACCGAACAACTAATAAAATAATTTAACGGCCTAAAATTATATTATGGCTTTACTTTACTTCAATTATTTAAACCACTTTAAATTTATTAACCCATTCCTCCCTTCAAAAAAAAAACAAATAATGTTTATTAAAAGTTCACAATCTGTTGGTTCCCTTTCTTTGTTTAAAATGTAAAGCATTTCAGCAGTTTTTCGTAATTTCCCATTCCCATTTGGAGATGAAAAACGAAAAAAAAAATTCACTACGATATATTTCCAGGTGTTACATTATTAAAAATATTTAATTAGTCATTTTTGGTTTTAACTTGCCGCTTAAAATAAAAAACTTAGGAAAACAGCAATTTTGTTGTTTTTTAGCAAAAATTCTATGATGATGTTATTACAAACTCTAAAAAATTTATTGTTATTTTTATTCCTATTTGGCACAATTCCTAAAAAAAATACCACGAAAATAATCATAAATTACTTGTTATAAATTGCATCATGCGCATGTAAGTATAACGTCCGATTAATGTAAAAACGGTTATAAACCAATTTATAAATTTTTCAAGATGATTCACAAAATATAAAACTAAATTTTTTATTTAATTTTAATGGGTCAGTTATCTGTCAAAGCAATATCGTAAATAAACATATAATATGCCATTTTAATTCAAAAAATGATTTAATAAAAATCATAAAATTATTTTTGTGTTTATTTAAGTGGGTGCAAAGTAACATGACTTGCAAGATACGATTTTATTATTTTATATATACGATAGACATTTGTTTAGGTAGTTTCAACTGTCGCAACCTTGTCTACCACCTTTATATACATAATTTAACATATAAGCGCGCATTCATGATAAATTAATCGTATCCAAAAAAAAAAAATAATTCTTTATATGTTAACCAAACATCATATTTCATTACCAAGGTTAATTTCATAAGCATCGCGCTACGGTGTGATGTGAACTCGGCAGTAGCCAATAGTCATTTGTAATATGTGTAATAATAATAATATCTACGAGTAGATATAAAACACCTTGACATTAATAATTTTATGTGGATTGTGGTTTAATGCGATTACTTATGAATGAGACACGTATTTTAATTTAAATATTTATTTTTATAACTGTGCAACATATGCGAAATTGTTATATTGTTTGTATATAAGTAATTGTAATACCGTGTGGATTAGTCAGAATTTAAATTTTTACACGATGAGTTTTTTAAGATTAATATCTATATTGTGGGAGGGGACATCTTACTAATAGATTATTAACCGCAAAACGCTTTTCAAGGTCGAATTGGAAATAATTCATACATTTATCTAGGCGCACGGTAACGCATCGAAACAAGTTCTCAAGCACATCGTCTTTACGCGAATCAACTACGAGTATGAATTTTATATTAAGGATCATCGAAAACAGTAAGCTATACAATCACTACTTTAAATGCCTACTTGTCAAAACCTATTTATGACACTTGAAAGAAAAACAGTAAAATACTCTGAAACTGTGAATTTCCTGTCTACAAAAAAATTTCCCAAATATACCACGTATTATGTTGTTCGTTTTTCATGTTACGTCGTTAAATTTTAAATGATCTAGTAACCATTTTTTTCTTCATAAAATTCTCAGGTGTCTCAATATTGACATATTTGGTTTATTAATATTATGTTAGATTGTTTTCTTCTTTTCGAGCGAAAGAAGTTATTGGTGATCATCCTAAAAAAATAAAACAATAAAATTTTAAGAACAATTTACATTGTTGCAAATATATTTACATTTTATATGTAGATGGCGACGCCATATTCAAATAGATTTTTAATACTTTCTAGTCCAACGTTGTTGATTGCGATCACTTCTGTGGTCTATATATAAAAGGGCATAAGTATAAAATTATGATTTTACAGGAGAGCAAAATTTAACTTTGAATAGAGATTTCAAATAGGCCGATGATTTATTTTTTACGGTTGTAGCGTCATTAAATTGGAAATATTTTAATATTTACGTCACCGTTAAAAAAATTAATTTTTTTCTTATTTACATGGAAAATTTTTAGGAAAAAATCTATTACTGCCTTTTTTAAATATTTTGATTTTCACAACACAAGCCACATGTTACAAATGCCCTACTCAAGCTTTTAGTTTTATAATATTTAAATATTTAAAACAACATGTGCCTTTTTAGTTCAATTTATTTTTAAAAATGATCGTCTTACACCGTTGTTCATGTTATTAAAAACTAAAAATTCTGAACTTCAATTAATTTATTAAAACAAATATAAAAGAAATTTAATTCATGCAATTGCATAGTAGGTAGACTTCAATAAAAATATAAAAAACTTAAGATAATTCTTCAAACTTCGGTTTCCGATTCTTCATCGTCTACTAAGTCGGGATGCACATCCATTCCATCCTCCATTGGTAGATTTAAGTAAAAATCTTTATATTCTGGAGCTACAATTGGCAATAAACAGACCAAATCTTTTTTTTTTTATTTGAATTTATCAGAAGAGCGCGGATGCTCCTCGGCGTCTTAAATTTAACGTTTTGGACGGTTCTTCATGGTCTAATGAACATTTATAGAATAATTTCCCTGATTCCTGTGTATGTATATCGTAACCATTTTACGCTCTGCCACTTGAATTTATTGCCATCCTTATCGACATTTCGCCACATCAATTTTGTTTTAGCCGCCTCCGCAAAATTTAAAAATTTATTTTGCACTATTTTAAATACTAAAAATGCCTTTTTAGATCTATAGGGTTTTCCAATAGGAATGATATGATTTTCAAGTGACGTTTCGGCCAGTTTTATTATCAAAATAATCGTTCTCCAATTGCAACTTTTCTTGCGCTTTTGCCATTTTATAGTCGTAATAATCGTCCAAGTGTGCTCGCTATTCGCCGAATTGTTGAAAATTTTGAGCGTACATTTTCTTTACATAATGTTGAAGTGCCAATAAGACAAAGATTCGCTCGAAGTAATGAAATTATTGCTGCTGTTTAGACAAGTGTTGCTGAAGACCGCAATTTGTCGATTCCAAGACGTTCTCAAGAATTGGGGCTGTCTCAAACCACAACCTGGCGGATTTTGAGAAAGGATTTGGGTTTGCATCCGTATAAAATTGTTCTCACTCAGGAATTGAAGCCATTGAACCACCGTAAACGTCATGAATTCGCTGATTTTGTCTTGGAACAACTTGAAAACGATAACGATTTTTTTAAGAAAATCATCTTCTCTGATGAGGCTCACTTTCATCTGAGTAGTGCAGTAAATAAACAAAACTGTCGATTCTGGTGCGAAGAAAATCCACAAATTATTCATGAAAAATCATTACATTCAACTAAATTGACTAGTTTGGTGTGGTTTTTGGTCTGGTGGAATCATCGGTCCGTATTTTTTCGAAACACCGTTACTGTCAATGGTAGATCGGTATAGATTGATGATAACCAACTTTTTATGGCCGAAATTGGAAGAAGTTGATCTTGACAACATTTGGTTCCAACAAGATTCGATTCGATTATTTCAAGAAATTGTGATATTAAATTGCCTCCAAGAAGTTGTGATTTAACACCATTAGACTATTTCTTGTGGAGTTATTTGAAGTCATTGGTCTTTAGCGATAAACCAAACTCTCTTCAAGCTTTACAAGTCAATATTGAACGTGCTATTCATGACATACTACTTGATTTAGTGGAAAAGTGCTCGAAAATTGGGTTCATCGAATTCGTTCCTGCAGAAGAAGTCGTGGAGGCCATTTGAAACCCTTTTAATAGACCTTAGAAATTGCATCCAATCTCTAGGATGATGAATGCCGACCAAAGTTTTCATTTTCTATTTTTCAATTATCGCATCACAGATCACACTCTATATGTGTGTTGGCCAAAAATTTATGGCCGATTTGTTCCACATGTATGTTCTCTGGCATGAATGCTAAAAACATTGTAGCAACGAAATTATTTTTATTTTGACCGCTGCAAGGACCACTATAAAAAACGATTTTGTTGAACGATTGTGGTAATGATTTCAAGTGCGAGAATATACTAGAGGCTTCTTCATTTCCTCCTCTATTTGCCAACTTTCATACCACATATAATTGAAGGGTTGATTGGTAGTACAGTCATGAATAGTCAAGTTAAACGTCCATAAGGATCTTTTTATAATGCGATGTTAGTATATAAATTTGGTGTAGCTAGACATTTTTGCATATCAAATGTATATGCCTTTAATGAGTGATTTCGACTGCTAAGGCTTTATCGTTTCGTTTTTCTTGATATGCGGCTTCGGCTGCTTTATGATGAGAACGTTGCTCATCTCGCAATTTACTTTTCTCGAGGCCTTCAGCTACTTTAATTTTGAAAAATTTCACATGTATTACAAGGTTCGATGCTCGGTTTTTTTAATTTAATATCCATAGTTTTAAACACCTCCGTATATTTCCATATTGAGACAGAACGATCGCAATTCTTTGCATATAAGTTATACATTAATTGTGTATTAAGATCTGCATGAAGGTATCGTTTACTAGTATCGCGTCTAGAATAATGAGACTCATAAATGGAAAAGCTGTTAATGTGATCCTTAATTTCGTTTGTCACACTCTCCGGAAGACGTTTGGTTGTCGAACAATGTTTGCCACGGTTATCTAGGCATACAGTTTCTGGCGATCCAAATTTGTTTTCAGTTATTGATCGTAAAAATTTATCCGTTTCTCCTAGCGTTCTTTCAAACATTCTTTACATAATCCAACCTGGTTGTTATTAATATTCAAAAAATAATTGCAGGAGTATCTTCGATTTTTTTTAGAAGCTGTGTTTTAAATCCGTTGGTTTTTTTCCCCTACAAGGTTGTAGAGGTTTACATTCTCTTGTTGGTTTCGTAATACCTTTCAGGGTTACATGAGTTTGTCCGCTATTTTTTAACTTTTCTTACTTTTTGCAACTCTTTTGTAGGGGATACCTGTTCGGGTTGTCTTTAAATTTCTTCTGCTATTCCCACAAGAGAAGAATCGGTGTCACTCTCATCAAAGTTACCGGCGTTCATACTATTTGAAGAATCAAGTTCGATAAAATTGGTGATTGCACGAGATTCCATAACAATTGAATGAAGTGACATTGTGTGAGTAGACGGCCAGTCATTTGCATTTACATTAACTAGGTCGGGAACACAAAGATCTGGCATATCTAGAGGCTTTTTTTTGTTGCGTATCGCTTTTCTGCGGTGATGACGACCCCAAATTTGAAATTAAATTAACTGAAACTAATTCAGAAATTGTAGTGACTGGTATGCGTAAATCGAGTATGTCCTCTTTCTCAGCAACTGGTAATAACTGTGTGTTATGTGCTTTTTGTGATGAACAATATAGAACAATTCCACTATTTTTGGAAATGTTTTGTTTCAACAATTGGTTCTCTGATGGAAAATATAAAAAACAAATTATTTATCTTGTTTAAATAATATCGCAATAGTATTTATTACCTGATTTTGAAAATTGGCTAGAACATTCATCCGTATTTAATATTGTTGAAGCTGTTGAAAATTGGTGATTACTTTGAGTTAAAACGAGATTTTTTGCAAACTCGACCATTTTGTATCCTCGACTTTTTACTTTTGGCATTTTCGACAACCTTTTGACAACAAAGCACTTTTGAAATACGATAAATATTTCACAAATTGACGCTAGAATACCACTTTAATGAAAATCGTTTAATCTTTTATAACTTCCAGAAATTAATTATGAAGAACGGCATAAAAGGGCATAATTACACTTAAATGAATCACTCACTGACAAAATAAATTTATATAAAGGCGTATTTAACATAAAAAGTCCGGTAAGATTTATTTTCCACTTTAGAAATCAAGTGTGGAATATTCAAAATCTATATTTTACCACGAATGTATGCATAGATCTTAAATACTCCACACTGGATTTCTCTGCCACTTGCGGTTCCCGATTTTTCACCACATTTCGCTAGAACTTCCCAACTAATAGAAAACGTTTCAGTATGAAGTTTCATTCCGAATGAAAAATTTAAAAACTGATCTGAACTAATTTAGTTAGAAATTTATATTACAATCTTTTTGGTTTAATCGTGTTTTCCTAACGTAATGTTATTTGCTTTTCAAAATATTTGCAAAAAACGAAATAGCGTCTATGAAAACTGACACTTTTGGTGGATCGATGTCGGCCAAAAATTATTGAGATTTCCAAATTTAAAAAAAGCACAAATAAGAATCTCGATTTATACCGATTAATTAATCCGTATGAGCTGTACAGATGCCGAAGTTTTTCTGAAAAAAGTTTTTTTTTTCAGAACGGTATAGTTGCAAAACTAATTCAGAATCTTATAGATCATAGCCGCTTTCCCAAGCCGTAAATGATATACATTTCAAAATGTTTGCAAAAGAAGAGGATTTTATGGAAGCTGCCACTCGTCGGTCAAAAGATAGAGGGAAATCCTGCATGTACAAGAAAAGCTTACTCGTAAGTATGAAGATTCACTCCGATAAGTCAATCTGTCTGGGTTGTAGAGAGGATACAAACTTTTAGTTTACACAGCACTACACACACTCTACTTATTTGACTACGTAAAAGAAATTAAAACATAACAGCTTCTATGGAAGCTGTCACTTCCCGTGGAGCGATTTTGATCAAAATTCAGTAGTGGAAAAATTTTTAGGTACGAAGTTACATTTCGATCAATCCATCTGGGCTGTATATGAACCGAATTGTTGTTGAAAACATCTTTCTGTCAAAAATCATCTTTCTGCTTAAATTTATGAAAACTGATCTGGACCAGTATTGTTGAACATTTAATTTGGAATCTTTAAGTAAATGGTATGATTTTCAAAATACTTGCAAAAATGTTAACCCTTTTGAACTGGAATTCAGAAACAGCGTTTTGTATCGGAGATTTGCGTAGGATTCATTTATCCCATTGGGTATACCGATATGTAATATAACAGATACAAATTACTTTGGGGCAAAACATTTTTTACATAATGGAATTTAATATTCCGCGCAAATTATTCTTGTTCAAATTTCCTTGTCATGTACTAACCTCGACTGGTAAATGAGAAGCAGAACCGCAAAATCTTTTCTTGTTATTGTAGATGTTGCCTCGCTCTGTATTGCGAATGTTGGCCATACACTTTACCCTTCGGTTATTAAATCGTCTGCCTAAACTGTTATGAAATCAATCAATAAACCCCTTTTTAAACTAATTTTAGAATTTCTATCTAATTTGGATAGTCTCGTCATTTGACCGACCCTGTATATTCCACCCATAATCTCCCGATAAAATTTTATCATTTCCGGACATGGTAACTGAACAACTGGTCCAAACCTATGCTTTTTCTTCAGATGTAGTCATTGTGGCAGTAGCTTACTATAACAATTTTTTTGATGAATCTATTGATTCTTCGATGTCTCTTTCAACTAATTGCATATTAGCAACCCGGTCGATTACTTGTAGACCGTTCATTCTGTAGTACAGAAAAGAATATGTACCTCATCAGATGTCGGTTCAAAATTTCAAAAGCGTTGTTCAAAGTTATAAATAAAGAAATAAGGAATGCAAAATTTCCGCTGGTTTTAAAATAAGAACATTTTTTGTGATAGTGCTGCTACTAGTGGTGAGTATTTTATGTCTCTTATTTTCAGCTGTTTTATTCAGAATCTCATATATTGAATATCATTTATTCATTGTCTTAATATTTGTCAGATCATTATGCACGTGAGAAATATTTTATCTCGAATTTAAATTCTTCTCCAGTATAGAAAATCAACAAAATCCACATTTATATTAAAAGCTTAAACTTAATATTTCCAGAGACGTGGTAAATCAAATATGATCAGATAAAATGTTTGAATTGGGTAATAATTAACGTCTGGTACAAAACACTAATAAATGAAAAAACTGCAAGGACAAATGTTGTTTTTCTATAAATAATTTAAAAAAATTAAGGCGTGAATACATTGTGGCCAACATTCGACTAACCTTTACCCGCACAAATGTATGTACACACGATAGTTGTCTGGGAAGTCCGGCCTCAACATGAAGCTGGCATCACTCGTCAACAAAAGTCGGAGAGTGTGTTTGCGTATGCGTTGAAAGGTACTCACCGTGATATCAACCATTTTAAATGCGCAGTTCTTGTTTAACAATCGTTTGAGTCAGTCGATATGAGTTATTTTGTCAAAATGGAAAAAATCGATTATCAAGTTGTCATTAAATTTTTTGAAAAATAATACGCCTACACATCGTGACGATCAACATTCGGGACGGAAAATGGCAAAAACTGACGAAAATATCGCTTAATTTCACCAAATGGTGCTAGACAACCGTCGAATAAAGTTAGAGATGTAGAAAAGGCTACGAATATGTGCAGAAAACGTGTTTGTCACATATTAAATATAGATTTAGACATGAAAAAGCTATTCGCGCGCTGAGTGGCTAATTACTGTTGATGAAACTTGGGAATACCATAACACTTCAAGATCAAAGATACAGAAAAACAGTGGACTGCCAAGGAAGAATCTGCTCCAAAAAGGCAAAGGCAGTTCCTTCGGCTGGAAAAGTGAAATTTAAAGAAAAAATGTCTTGTATCTTTGTTATGTCGGAATCTTTTCAGACAATCCTCGTATATCGGATACACCACTCTTGATTTCAAAACTAAAAATTAAACTTACCGGAATTTTGGTAGACAAGCGATTTTTGATTATACAAAACAGTTATCTTGATATAGCGAATGGTAAATCTGCAAAAATCTAATGGTCACAATTGTTCATGATGATGAACCTTTCCGCTTAAATTTTGGAAAATTGGTCTGATCCTATATATTGTTCCAAATTTAATTTAATATCTTTAAGTTCATAATCGATTTTCTCATAATTGGTATTCTTTTCAAAATATTTAAATAAAACGAAAAAGCTCCTATGAAAAGTGCGACTTCCGGTGGAACGGTTTATTCAAATATCAATTGGGTCCCCAAATTTATGGAAAATTTATAGATGTCGTTGCAAAATTAAATTTAAATCTTTTTGTTTATAATTGTTTTTCTCCCAAATGCTAGACTTTTCGAAATATTTACTAAAAACCCTAAAAGCTCGCAAGCTTCCGCTTCTAGTGGAAAAACGAAAAATCTTATTTGATAGCTGTCACTTCCGGTGGACTAATTTCGTCCAAAATTCACTGGCGTCCAATTTGTGTAAAAAGCTAAGGTATGAAGTTTCATTTTGATCAATAAATTCGTCTGGACTGTACATGGCCGGATTTTTGTTGAAAACATTTTTTTTGAAAATAGTCCTTTTCGGTTAAATTTTAGAAAAACAATTAGACTGGTATTATTGCTAAATTACTTTAGAATCTTTTAGTTTATAGCTGGTTTTCTTGTAAATACTTTTCAAAATATGTAAAAAGTCAAAAAAGCGCCTGTGGAAGCTGCCATTTACGAAGGACCGAAATCGGATAAATTTCACTGGGATCTCTGAATTAATGAAAAGGCGTTTTAAGTATCTTAAATATGAAGCTTCATTTCAATCGAAAAATCCGTCTGAGCTGTAGACACAAATGCACACACGGAGAGTTTTTAAAAAGTACTTTTTTTGACTACGGCGATATAACGAATGGTAAATCTTCATGCTATACCGTATTTCACTAAGAAAAAGAAAGTAAAAACATTTTTTTTGTCAAAAATCGGCACCTTCCAAAGGTACTACTTCTGGTGTACCGATTTTAGCCACACATTACTGGGATCTCCAAATTTAAGGAAAAAGCATAAGCAAAAAGTTTCAATCCGATCGGACAAACTATCTGTGTTGTAAAAAGAACACAGTCTGTCTTATATGAGTCTAAATATAAAAATTTGACATGGATTGGTATAGCCTTACTTATACTTAAATGCTAATAACCATCACTGGTTACTGGTGACATGAGGGTCTATTATGAACAGCAAACAAACATAGTTTTTGAATACTAAACAATTCGACTATGTTCATCAGCAATCTAACGTATTCGGTTCCTTTGGTTATAAAAGTTTTTTTTATTTATTTTGTTATGGTCACATTTGTTGGCAACACCCGCATTTGTTTTACGACAAATATACGCAAATCTGGAATACGCCACACTTAATTTCTAAACCAAAATTTGAACCTCCTGGATTTTCAATAAAAATTGTTTTGTATAATCAAAAATCATTATTCTTGCTTAAATTTCAGAAAACTAACAAGATCATCCCTTGTTATAAATTTGGTGCTCATTGCAAAAATTTAAAAATATCTTATGGAACTTCTGGCATACAGATGTCCAAAACATTTCGCATTGCTCTCCCAATTTATGGAAACATCTTTACTATAAAGACTTATTTTGAATAGACAATACGCCTGGCCTGTACAAATGCTGAATTTTGGTAAAATAATGTTTTTTTAAAACCAAAACTCGTTATTTCCGACCGAGTTCGGCCAACAATCACTGAGAACTTTCGGTTTATGGAAAAGTTCAATTATTAAGTTCCAGCTCGAGGACACACACGACAAAACTCGAGACCAATAATTTTGATAATTAATTTGTTAAAAAACTTCCTTTTTGCTTAAATTTTGGAAAATTGATTTCAATCGATATTGTTCCAAATTTGAATCTTTTAGTGCATATTCGATTTTCTCAACTTTTTAAAATATTTACAAAAAAAAAAAAACGAAAAAGTTCATATGGAAGGTGCTACTTCCGGTGGACCTGTTTTTGCCAAATATCACTGGGATCTTCAAATTTAAGGAAAAAGATTTAATATGCAGTTTCATTCCTATCAATCAATTCGTCTGGGCTGTACAGGGCCGAATTTTTGTTGAAAAATAGTTTGTTTTTTTTTGCCATGAATTGTCGTTTCCGATAAAAAATTTGAAATATGATCTGGGCAGATAATTGTATTTTTGTAAATGCTATACTTTTCAAAATATTTGCAAAAGATTTCAGCCAAGAATTACAAAGACCTCTCAATTTATGAATAAACTAATGTATGAAGTTGCATCCTAATGTATGAGTGTAGACAAGATACAGGTATTCAACATGCATGTCACCATGCACAGACACACGCACATACGCACACAAAGAGTTTTTTAAAGACTGCGTTTTTTATCTTCGGTGCTATTGCGAATGGTAGATCTACAAAAATCTCAAGGTAAAAGAAAGTAATATATGAATTATTGGCTTGATAAAAATTTTGTTTCGATTGGTTGTAGCCTGGTATAGCTTTAAGAAAAATACGCACGTATTAAAATTTACGTGTTAAAAAAACAAGAATAACAGAATTATCTCATCAGAATACAAATCAATTAGATCATAATCAGAAGCGCTCAAATAAATACAATATATGAATCATTTCGTCCACACTTATAACCGATTTTAATTGCTTACTAAAACGTAATCGTTACTCATGAATTATTTAAATTTAAATCACCAATATTTATGTGTACAGAATCGTAATCCAAGGTAAATTTAATCATTTATATGTCTCATGAAATCTAAGTCATCATTTTAAACCTCCGCTCCATAAATTTCCAATGATATCATTCACTTGCACTACGAGTGTACACCAGACAGTGCAGTAATTAAAATTTATAGAAAGAATTAACAAATTTAAGATCACTTTATCATAATTATTCTCAATTCGCCGAACATATTTTAAAATTTATTCAATTATGGTTTCCAAAAAAAAAATTAAATTTAATCCTGTATATAGTGGTAATAAAAGTAAAGTCAATAAATTTTACAATTATTTATAACCAAATAAAAAATAGCCAATTTTATGGATGGTTTTGAATTTAATTTTTTCTACGCCAACCAAATAATAAATTACAAATTCCATTTTTTTATAGTTTTTTGATAACATGCAACCAAATTTTAAATATTTGATTTTCTGTAACCAACCCGAATTTTATATATAGGAATAATCTAGTTTTCGATGTACGTTTAGAACGCAGTTTGTCCAAAAAATTAGCCAATGTACTTCTGGGAAAAATTACATGTGAAATATTTTACCAGCCCAAATTCGTATGAGGCACACTTTATATTTTATTATACCAATTTCAATTATCAAAAATATTTTATTATTTATTTTTAGCAATATAATAATAAAAATAAATTGTTATTATAATTTATGAAAAATAGTGAAAACAAATTCGTTACTCTTAAAAATAAAATTGCGTTATGTAATTTTATTTAAATTTTATCACGTAGAACATAACAAAACAATTTTTATATTTTAGAAAATCAATAATATAAAATTAAGCACAATTGAAATGTAAATTGAATACAAACTAAAATTTTGTGGTTTTTAGAAAACGTTTTACGATCCTAGATATTAATTATAATATGTACATATACATCTTAACTATATAAATATTTATTAATATAATTAGGTCAATTACTAATAATCATTGTTTTTGTATTTTCAGAATTTAATACTTTAACTATTGGTAAGTAATTTTTGGTTAACTAAATATCTAGAGATTTCTATACCCACATTCTATAACCAAAATAATATTATTATTATTATGTCCTACCATAATAGACTACTGCACTTCTAAATACATGCATAAATTTATAATTTATTAAAGAACCACAAATCATTAAATTTTTGAATGTTCATATTACTGCCAAATTAATTATTGAAATTTATGTGCAATGCGGGACACCAAGCATAACTTCTATTTTTAGCAATGTGATCGTACCATATCTCTTTATTAAGTTTTGGATGCCTTATGTGATCTAAAAACATATATACGAGTATATACAGGGTGTCCCAGAATGAATGGATAAGCCTGAAGCACCTTATAGTAAAGCTATTGGGCGCTCAAAATAAAATACAAAAAAAATATATATCCCAAGTAGTACCTTAGATATAGCATTTTTTTTAAAGTCCATTTTTTCACATTACTTTACGTTTTCGATCACCACGGCTACAAATAAATTAAATCCATCGGTTTTTTGGTGTTATAATATTCCTAATGGACTATACTAATAGATATGCAGTAAATATTATGAGTAGCTGTTGCACTTTTTTTAAGAAAATTTTCATTATGAAATGTGGTAAATATGTTTTTTTTATAAAAGTTTGAGCGTCTTTGGTGAAAAAAACTGTTTGAGAACCTAAGTGGCCAACTATTTTAAAAACATGCGTGTTTAATGCAGATTCTAAAATGGTATAATACATCCTTTTATCTAATGTAGATACATGCTACTGAAGTTAGCCGAAAATTTCAGCCGAAAACAACCCTGCATTTTCGACATATTTCGTATCAGGTGGTACAAAATGCTGTTGATATTAGCCGAAAATTACATGTTATTGAAATTAACAGTAAATTTTCGCCGGAAAAATTTCAATAATCAATATCACATAATTCGAATGTTTAAAGGACATATGAACTGGGTGAAGTTAGACCGTAAATAGCTGGATCCCATATTTAGAATTTTTCATGTTAGGGGCCAATGAATTTAAGTTGTGGCACTAACAATGAACATCTGTGCCAAAAATCGGGCCATATTTTATGTAGCATCATTTTTGGCCCGATTTTTTGCACAGGTGTTCATTGTTTGTGCCACAACTCAAATTAATTAGCCAATAATACGACAAATTATAAATATGGGATCCAGCTAATTACGAGTCTGTCAAACTTCACCCAGTACAAATTACCACTGAACATGCGTCCAGTTTTTAATTTATTTCACTATGATGCTACATAAACTGGCCATCAGTTTTGTATTTATAGTTAGGAAGACAATAATTAAGTGAAGCACGGGTTAATTTGTACGTCACAGAAAGGTTGCTAGATAACTCAACATTATTTTTCATGAGACCGTGTCTGATTTTAAAGATCGTAATAATATATTGGTACTCGCCTAATGAATTTTTTCGTTATAAAGTAGTACACTTGGAGTCGGTAACGGTAAATTATTAATAGCTTTTGATACTTTATTTTGAAAGATTTGAAGGTCATTAAGGTAAATATCACTTGATTATCCCCATATTTGAATAAGATATGTTAGATGGGAGTGTATAAAGCTGTAATACACGCTGTATCTCAGGGCACTTGGAATAAAACGACCGACTCGCCGCAATACACTAATTATCGGATATATCCTTTGCTTAATCCCATTTATGTGATGACTCCAGTTCAGCTGAGAATTTATTTACAACCGAAGGTACCTCGCACAATCTACTCGTTTAATGGTTTCGTTGTTGTATGTTATGTCATCAAATATATGCCCCGGTTTATGTTTTAAGTAGAAGATAATAAAGTTAGATTTACTAACATTTAGAGTAAATTTGTTTGCTCCCAGCCAGATACTATTAAAGTTAGCCGAAAGTTTCCAGCCGAAAGGTAATGCAGATAGTGTCTTTACTATCCCAGCCGAAAGATGATAATGCAGATATTGTTCTTGCTATCCCAGCCGAAAAAATATTTTATAGCCGAAAGATATATTAAATAATAAACTTAGTCCTATTATCATTTCCAAATAACCAAAATACAGCAAAAAAAATTCTGGAAATGTAAATTACAATAAATATACAAACGTTTTGTAAACGTTTCTCTATCACCTTATGTAACCCACTAGTCCGGTCAGCGAATAATTTCTGAGTTCAATGGACTATATCTCGAATACTAAACATACAAAAATTCTCAAAAAATTATTTCAAATGCGATAAACGATCCTCTATCACCTTATGCAACCCACTAGTCTGGCCAGCGAATAATTTCTGAGTTCAATGGACTATATCTCGAATACTAAACATACAAAAACTCCCAAAAAATTATTTCAAATACGTTAAACGTTCCTCTATCACCTTATGTGACCCGCTAGTCTGGCCAGCGAATAATTTCTGAGTTCAATGGACTATATCTCGAATATATCGAACTCAGAAATTATTCGCTGGCCAGACTAGTGGGTTGCATAAGGTGATAGAGGAACGTTTAACGTATTTGAAATAATTTTTTGAGAATTTTTGTATGTTTAGTATTCGAGATATAGTCCATTGAACTCAGAAATTATTCGCTGGCCAGACTAATGGGTTGCATAAGGTGATAGAGGAACGTTTAACGTATTAGAAATAATTTTTTGAGAATTTTTGTATGTTTAGTATTCGAGATATAGTACATTGAACTCAGAAATTATTCGCTGGCCAGACTAGTGGGTTGCATAAGGTGATAGAGGAACGTTTAACGTATTTGAAATAATTTTTTTGATAATTTTTGTATGTTTAGTATTCGAGATATAGTCCATTGAACTCAGAAATTATTCGCTGGCCAGACTAGTGGGTTGCATAAGGTGATAGAGGAACGTTTAACGTATTTGAAATAATTTTTTGAGAATTTTTGTATGTTTAGTATTCGAGATATAGTCCATTGAACTCAGAAATTATTCGCTGGCCAGACTAGTGGGTTGCATAAGGTGATAGAGGAACGTTTAACGTATTTGAAATAATTTTTTGAGAATTTTTGTATGTTTAGTATTCGAGATATAGTCCATTGAACTCAGAAATTATTCGCTGGCCAGACTAGTGGGTTGCATAAGGTGATAGAGGAACGTTTAACGCATTTGGGATAATTTTTTGGGAATTTTTGTATGTTTAGTATTCGAGGTAAGGTCCATTGAATTCAGTATCTAATGGCTATATTAGGATCTATGGGAAAGTGGTTAACCTAGAAAATACAGAACATTTTAATTATTTTGTTCGGTACTTTTTAAATTTATTGAAATTAACATTTCATAGGATTTGGTCCACTTTTGTAAAATTATTTATTTCCAGACCGATTTTGGCTGTATTCTGCTTATTTGGAGGTGTTAGTAGAACTAGGTATATTAAGTAATATTTCTAGCGGCTTTTAAATATTTTTTCGCCTGGGATAGCAAAGACACAATCTGCATTATCATCTTTCGGCTGGAAACTTTCGGCTAACTTTAATAGGGTCCCAGCCAGTTAGTTATAGTAGCTATGTCTTCTTCCATATTATTTTTTAATTGATGATGAGTTGTTGAATTATATATTATGGCTGCATCATCCGCAAACATTTGAATTTTCCCCTTGAGATTTAAGTCAAAGATATCATTTATATATATTAAAAAGGGGATCGAACCCAAAATTGATCCTTGGGGATCACCTGTTGTAATGTTTACTTTGCATGATTCGTAGTTCCCCAGTCGAACATATTGCTGTCTCTTATTTAGGTAGCTGTTTATTAATTGTATTACCTTACCGGAAATTCCAAAACTCTAATAAGTTTATTCAACAAAATATCATAATTTACGCAATCAAACGCTTTCCTTAAGTCTAGAAACAAGCATGACGTAGCATTTTTACCTTCCAGAGATTTATATACTAGTTCTACGAGATTTAAAGCAGCAGCAGCTGTGCTGGAGTTTGCAGAGAAGCGATACTGATTGATGTTAACTAGGTTGTTAAAGTTTAAATGCTCTACTAGAGCAGAGTGGATTATTCGTTCAAAAATCTTAGAAAATACCGGTAAGATAGAGATTGGACGGTAATTGTTAAGGCAGGAAGAATCACCAGTTTTGAAGATAGGCGTGACACGAGCAATGTTTAGAAAATCTGGAAAATTACCTTCTTCGAGGCATTTGTTAATACATATCCAGATGAGCATGTTGAATTTAATTTGTTCACTAAGCTAGTGGTTTTATCATTAGTTACAAGAAGGACGGTTGTTAGACTCTTTTAATCACCCGTGGAATGGGAACATAATAATGTGGCATTAGTGAGCTTGAAATTTGTAGTCCTATGTCCACAAAAAATTTATTTAGCACACTTGCCACTCGAAACTGGTCCAAAACTAGTATGCCATTTATTTTCAGACTGATATCAGAATTATGATAGTTTCTTTTTCGTACAGACGGGTTATTTGTCAATATTTCATTGGCCAAACTCAACATTTGTTTAGGTTTAGTTATGTTGTTATCGAATTTGGTGGTTTAATAATTTTTATTTCGTATTCCTAATCAGTTTTTTCAGTTGAGTATTTAAACTTTTGAAATTCGTAGCAAAATCTGAATTTAACGCATATTTATTTTGCAGTTTATAGTATTTATCACGAAGTGATGTAAGTTTCTCTAGTTCTGGAGTGAACCATAATTTTTTATATGCTGACGTTTTTATTCGTTTAAATTCGATTAAGTAACAAAATTTTAAAAATTTGATTGTTTCTTGTCTTAAACTGTATCTGATGATAAGAGCTTTGACATTGATAATACTTTATTTAATTAGATTTATAGTAAATGCTCAAACTGTCTACCACCGACTCGGATACACGCCCGACATCTCCGAATAAAAGCTCTTTTGAGAAGTCGCGCATAAAGCCGTTGAGTAATTTTTCAAGCGGCTTCCTGGACACGGCTACGTAACTCTTCTAAACACCTGATCAGTTTAGAGTAGACCGCTTCTTTTAGGCAGCCCCAGTAAAAAAAATATTGCGGATTTAGGTCCGGGGAACGTGGAAGCCACAAAATGGGCCCCAGACGGCCAATCCATCTATCTGGATATGTGAAATTAAAATACGCCCGAACGTTTACTGCATAGTGTGCAGGACACCCATCATTCTGGAGCCAATGTGATTCTCTCACCTCCTCGGACACCTCTTCCAATAAATTTGGAAGATCATTTTGAAGAAAGTCCAAATAGCTTTAGCCAGATAAGTTCCCGGGCAGTTCAAATGGGCCATATTTCCGTTCAATATGCCGGTCCAATAATTTATTTTGAATTTGTACTGGGATCTGTTTTTTCGCATTAGATGAGGATTCGAACGTTGCCAGCTGTGAAGATTGTGCATGTTAAATCAGCCATCTCTAATCAGTGTTGATTCATCACTCCATAGAATATTAATAAAGAATTGCGGATCTTGTTCTATTTTCTCAAGCATCTGTCTTGGTTCCAGAGTTTGCGCGCGGCTAATATGGTAGGAAAAGACAACTTTTACATTAGGATGTTCGATGCTTGGATGGCCAGGAGCATTGTCAACTATAAGAAAAATCTTAAACGTCATCCCTTTGTCCCGCATATACCGTCTATACCGTCTAGCTTCCGGAACAAGGAAATTATTAAACCAATCCGTAAAAACTGTAGACGTTACCCAGGCTTTTTTGTTCGCCATCCAATGCACTGGAAGTTTCTTCGAGTTTGCACCTTTCATAGCCCGTGGACGAAGTGATTTGTTAATGAGCAATGGTTTCATCATTCGGTTGCCTGAGGCATTACTACAAAGTAAGAGTGTTACCCGATCTTTTAAGTGCTCAAAATACAAATAGTCTGCTTGAATTTCGGCAGAAGCATTTCTCACTCAATCATATTCTCACGCGTTGTTGGTGTTTGTTGGTAAAGTTTGTCTTTGAGATAGCCCCACAAAAAGAAATCTGGCGAAGTAAGATCTGTTGATCTGGCAGGCCAATTTACCGGAACAGTTCTACTGATTCAGCGACCATTGAAATTCCGATCAAGTACTTCACGCGGTACCGATAAATAGTGTGCTGGACAACCACCACGTTGAAACATGTTCTGTCGCAATTCAAAACTCAAGTTTTCAAATAATGTTCACAGTTCATTTTCCAAAATGTCTCGGTACATTTGACCATTCAAGTTGCCTTCAATAATGTGGGGGCTTCTGAGTTTGTTGTCAATTATTCCATTCCACACGTTGACAGGGCGCTGATGTTCAACTTGGCGAAACCAGTGCGGATTTTCAATACTCAGAACAATACATAGCGAAAAAAATTGGGATTTTGCTGTATTTGCACAAAAAGTTATCCCATCACATGATACAGATGATACTTATGATGATTTAAATTTTCGAAATACTGGTTTGGAACGAGATTATGAGTTTCTGCAGCCAATACAGACTGTTGCTCGACGAGTCCTTTTTGTCGGTTGAACACTTCCGTCAGTAGTAAATTGTTTAACAGTCCGGTAAAATGCAACACGTGACCGAATCATATCCGAAAAACGCGAAGCGTAGAGAGTGACAGCATTATCAAGACTATGGCCAGCTTCTACATAAACCAGGACCATTTCAATTTTTTCAAGTACTCCATTTTGTATTGTATTAATAGCCTAACGCAAACATATTTAACAGCGCCATCTATAATGAATCGAAAAAAATGTTTTAAACAAATCCTACGTACTTTCAGCCGTATAAGCCGAATTTGCAATAAAAAATAGGAGTTCCTATTTTAATTTCAAAGTTACCCCCACCCACTTACAAGAAGGGGAGAAGGGGTACTAATTTTGGGACTAATGTATGCCCCCCCCCCCGGATTGATTAGTTTTGATAATGGTCATTTTTTTCGTAGAGTGCTTTTTTTTCCAAAATATTTGAAAGTTTAAGTTTAAAAAATAACCCGGTTTAGTGATTTTTGTAAGCTGGAACTTCGAAATATCTCCACTTTTAGTGTTTTTTAGAGAAATCGTATGCGCACTTTAATACGAACTAGAAGAGTGTGCCTTTCCAACAACATAGTTTTTGTAAGCTATATTGCCTTCGGTCAAATAAAAACATTGATTTTCTAAAGTCTCTTTATTTCTCAAAATTTGTTTGCTGATGTTTAAGTGACACCAGCGGGAAAATAATGTACTACATAAAGTTGACTTACTATCAGGAAAATATGCTACAATAATGCAAATTTTAAAATGGTATCACACACCGGGCTAGTCACAACAGAATGTTTTTTATCAATTTTTTCACAAAGTAAGTCGTGTTTAGATCTAAGTGAGGAACGTTTGAGAGACGTTGGAAGCTTGTTTTCGAACTAATGAAACTTGAACTCTTTAATTTAACAAATTCGGTCATCTCATCAGACTGCAGTGACCAAACTACAAAAATATTGAAAATACTTTGCACTTACATACAAAGTATAATCACAATGCCTTAGCGAATTATTACGTTTCGCTACGCAATTGTCAACCCATTCGTAACCTCGAATTGTATTGTCTTTGACGCTTACGCGATTTCTATAAAATTTCATATAGAAATGTCAAACACAATAAAACTCGAAGTGGGTTTGGTTAGGACCAGCAGTCAGCATTCTGCTAAGCGCATCAGCAATAGCTTTGCGTTGTTTGTATACTACATTATAATCGTAGTTTTTCGAGTTCCAAACGCCATCGTCGTATTTTTGAATTTTTCGCACAACTTTTTGTAAAGAGAAGCGGTTATGGTCTGTTATAAGTGTAAACTTGTAACTCTAACTTGAATTTCCAAAGATTATCTAATAAAGGGTTTTCCAATAAGAGGTGTCACTTTGATATTTAAAAAAACGAGTATTTTTTACGAGAAATCAATGAATGTTTATTTCATTGTAAACAGGAAAGTATGCCATTAACATTTGAAAACGATATCAGGCAAATGGCCGCCACGGCTACGCTTGCAGCACCATATCATTTTATTGAAATTTTCCATGACCTATTTGCACATTTGCGGCTGTATGTCCTCGATAGCTTCACGGATTCCATCTTTAAGGTCTTGAATTGTTTGTAGAGCATTAGCTTATACCTTATCTTTCACGTGGCCCTAAAGATAAAAGTCTAAAGGTGTTAAATCACAAGATCTCGGTGGCCAATTGTGATCACCTCTTCGAGAAATAACACGGTCAGGAAACTTCTTGCAATGTTGCGATTGTTTCGTTGGTTTGTGGCACGTCGCGCCGTCTTGCTGAAAATAAACGTCGTTCACTTCAACTCCGACCATAAAAAATCATTAATCATAGCTCGGTAGCGTAATTCATTCACCGTAACAGTTGCACCAGCCTCATTTTCGAATAAGTAAGGTCCAATCACACCGCCAGCCCAAAAACCGCACCAAACAGTGACACGTTGAGGATGGAGGGGCTTTTCAACAATCATTCTTGGATTTTCTGAGCTCCAAATGCAACAATTATGCTTAATAACGTGCCTTCGAGGTGAAAATGGGCCTCACCACTGAAGATGATTTTTCGATGAAAATCCGGATCATTTTGATGTGTTTGAAGGACTCAATCAGCGAAGGTACGACGTTTATGGTGATTTAAAATCCTTAAGATCTAACTCTTTATGCAAAATACGGTGTAATGTCATTTGTGGAATGTCTAATCCCAAAGATCGTCGAGGAATCGACGAACTTGGGTTTTCGTCAACACTACGGGCTACAGCAGCAATATTCTCAGTTGTTCTTGAGCGACGCACTCGGTTTCGATTCTTCATATCACTAACTTGTTCAAATAGCTCAAATTTTTCCACCAGTTTCGCTATTAACGGCCGAGTAGGTGCTTCACGACGATCCAAAAGTGCTTTAGTTATGCGAACTGTGACTGCAAAATTGTCACCATTTTTGTAGTGAATTTTAAGCGTGTATTTTACCATTTTTAATAATGGCGTAGCTTTTATTTGTCAAATGTCAAAAGATGACAGCTTCGAAATTGACAGCTGCGCAAATAGCTGGCTATTCAACACGAAACCTCTTATTGGAAAACCCTTTATTTCCTCAAATGTCGTCGATAGTTTTCTTGTTCAGTTTTCGGTAGTGAATTCTTCTTCAACTGACCATCCCGCTGACTACCTGACTTTTCGAACACCTGACGCGCTTGCTTTTTTATGTACTATCCAGATCGGCGAGGAGTATCATCTCCTGTGTATGTTCTTCTACAACTTTTTTGTAACAATGTGAGAATCTATAAGTTTTGGTGTATAGCGAGGATTCGTCTTTCTTAGTGATTGTATGTTTCACGACGGTAGTTGCAGATTTTTCTCATTTTTCTTTAGCAGAATATATTGGTTATTGTATATGAGATCTATGATGGCATGTTTTTCCTGGCCGCATAGATGTCTCGTTCGAATTACGTTTACGATAATTACTTTATTCACGCTTGTGTTTTATGTACTTTATTTGGTTGATTGTTTCGAAATTATTCCCAGTTAACTTTAATCTGGATGAATTTTCCGGAGACATTAGGGCATTGCTCCAAATTTTCACGGCTGATTCATAATTTTCACCTTTATACAATCCTGGCTTTTGTATGACATCGTCATGTGTTTTATGATTTGCCATTATCCATTCGCCGTTTTCACTAATTCTAACTTTTATTATATGATTATAGAAATGATTGAAGGGATAGTATCGGTGGAACTTTAAGGTCTTACGTACTAGACTTATAGTCAATTTTGGCCTTCATTTAGGGCCATTGTTTTCGATTCTAATATTCCATCAAAATATTCGTGGAAGTTCAGCTCGTAATAGGATACTTCGGGCAAATCGGGTTCAAAAAGTTAATTTTCCTTTTTTTTTGTCACTTTTGCATCCCTAAAATATTTATTTTTTACTGCTGATGATTTGGAGGTTAGCAAATGGCAGGGAATAATATTGGGTTATTTTTATTAGCTTCTGTGTATATCAAAAGTTTTATATTTGTTTTGGTGAGGCTACTTCGTCGTTGTTCTGACCGTTTCCTACATCTACGTCAGGGTCTTTACCTTCGGTAATGGTTTCAAGGGGTACTTGTCAACTTTTTTTCTTGATATCTCGGAAGCATCGTCTTCCATTTAACTGATTTCACTGCTAGCTCTGCCTTGCCTTTGGGGCTATTTTGGTCGTGAAATATCATCAATGAATTTTGGGTGCAAATTAGTTGGTAATTTGTTTTGCCTGCTGAGCTTTTTTGAGTGCGATTATAAAATTGTATATGTAATCTACCGAGTTTACGCATTTCCGTGTACGGAACAACCGCGAGATAAACTCAAATATTTGTGAATGAATTATTTTGGCTACTGTATAATTGTATACTGATAAGGTAAATTCTTTTAAATTGATAATAAATTCTTAAATTAACTTGATTTGCATTCAAGTAAAATTCGCGTTGAACGGTTTGTGTGTGGTAATTTTTTTATCTTTACGGTATGCAGAAGTAAACATGAGCTTAGGTTAATTTGTTAGTTATCATTTTTATATAAATAGCATATGTGTTTTCCGTATAATGAAATTATGTAATAATTATTATACAAATAGAAGACAAATAAATTTTATATTTATGAAGTAAATATTTAACGTACTCGTATCTAGGTTTTCCAACTATATTCCGCTCACCTTGTATTGCATGGGTGTATGTATGTATGCAGATGTATGGTTCACATTATTACCTACCGGTTTATCCCAGCTCTGACAGTGCTTTGATTTCGGCGATTCAGGGAACTATTAATTCTAAAGGCTTTGTTCTTTTTAGGCGCTTCAGTCCATTGATACGATCCAGTAGGTTCCGAAGCTGCTCGTTGAGTACTGCAGTCGCAGTACATGACTCCTTGCAAATTTTTGTAATTTATCGCAAATGTTTCCCATGTTAAGTCTCAATGGATGTTTCGATGATCTTAACCGTCGCTTCCTTTGCGCAGCCAAGCTGAATACCATACGTCCAGATAGGTTTTAGTGCAGTGGCAGTGCATTTTTCTGAATTATAAATTCAGTTCTTGACTCTTTTTTTATCATGCGCTTTCTACCTGAGCTCAGTGTTTAGCGTCATGCCGAGGTACATAGCAGTATCAGAATATAGAATTCAGCAATACTAGCATCAGTTGTCATAACAGCCGTGTCATCAGTAAACGTTCCTATTCTAGTTTCTACTTAGTTTGGTAGATCATTTGTGTACAGTAGGTATAATGGGGGCCCAGAACACTACCTTGTGTAACTCCTGCCAATATTTTCTTTAGTTTTAAGTATTCCAGCCATTCAAAATATTGTTTTGGCAAATCTCGTGGAAGCTTAAATACTAGACTACGGCGCCAAACTTTATTAAATGCTTGGGATACGTCTAAGAAAATACTTTATTTTTATCGGTGCCTCCGCAATTGTATCAGTGAACATATGGACCTAATCTATTGTTGAGTGTCGTAAGCGTCTTCAAAAATTAATATGAGCTGCCTGAATTCAGTTTCTAAACTATTATTTCTTTGTTTCATTGTTTTTACTGTAGTATGCTGATCAAAATATGCAAAGGTTTTTCACTGTCCTCTTTAAATAAAAATCTATACAAGTTAGATATGCTGATCGTTCGGGAAAACAAGTCGCTCCAATAAAGCACTCCAATAAATGTAGCTTCGTATGTCCATCAAACATGTTAAGCGAGGTTTGTATTTCCTTCAATTCGTTGCAAAATTGAATTATATTCATACAATTATTTATTGATAGTTCCTGTATCAATGATATGTGGTATGCATAAACAAATGTTTTCTCTCAAAACTCGAGAGACAATTTTTTGAAGTACTCCTCTATCTCGTTTTATTGTGTGTGGGTCCTGTTACTGCTGCCAGTACATCTAAAACAATTTCCTCTTCAGTCTCATTGCGTCTCGTTGGATTTCCTACTGGAACCGTAGTACGAATCTTATTTACTGAAGACTTCTTCCAAAGTTAAAATACCCTTTTTCCAAAGTGCCAGCGATCACTTATCGAGATTCAGCGCATGATCTAATCGCCCCTCGTCTATTTTGCCGCCACTCGCAATATAATATGTATCATCAAAACGAAAGCTTTCTCATTACTGTACAACATTTTCTTGAATTTTTTTATTTATTTATAATTAGAAATTATACAGATAATCGTAATGTAAAAACAAGGCTATTTAAATTAATTAGATTGCAAAATTGTTTTTTTTATTTTAATTTGCTTAATAAGTCAAAGATGAATTGATTTTATTTACTTTTATTTGTCGTTGCACCGAAACTGATTGATATACTGTAAGCAGTGTTGGGCCGTATTGTCTACATCGCGTAGATAATTAATATTCTACATGAGTAGAGAATGTATGTAGATAATTAAAACGTAGACAATGTCGAAAATTATTATTTCGATCATCAATCATTAGAATTCTATGATTTCTTTGTTTATTTAACCATTTCGGCTTCATAGAGTTTATTCCTACCCCACATTTGCGAAAATTAAACCCAAGTGTTTATATGGCAATGACATACTCCTATGTACGAGTATATAATACGATTATGTGATGTTTTTCTCTAAAAACGGAATGATAGGAATAAATAGATATTGCTCAAGTATAATATTTTAGTTGTGTTAGTACAATTTCGTAAAAATTGGAAAAAGGTCAGAAACCTACATTGTAGAGTAAAACTTCACACACAGTTAAATTTGAAAACGAAATACGGAGCAGTTAAAATAAAGTACTGTAAAACCTCGATTTAACGGACTATTTGGGGGTGTCCGTTAAATCCGAATGTCCGTTAAATTTGAATGTTTTTTAATTCAATCGTTTCGATCGAATTTAATCTGTGACGGAAGTCAGGCATTTCTTAGCTGATTATGATCGGATTGTTTATACTGGATGGAAATGGGATTCTTATTTGATTTTGGTAAGAAGTTCTGGAATACGGCCACCTGGGACAGAACTCAACCATTTCTTAACCGATTATGATAATAATCGATTGGGAAGGAACTCGATCAATTCTTAACTGATTGTAATGGAATTGGGTATTATTAAGTTCTTGTATTGCAAGTACCTCAAAGGTGTAAATTTCCGCTTGGTTTGAAAGTTTCTGATGATTTCATGGTCCTAGAAGGCATCGTATTCCATGTTCCCGTGAACAGTTTTCGAGGTCGTTGTTTATACAGAATACTATAAATTTATCCGAGCTATTTGTGTGGTTCATAACGTAATTTTATGTGAGAGTATGAAGTTGGCCTGCCGCACAACCTACCAATTCCATGAGTGGTTGGTGTTCGAGTGGTTACGTACTGGTGATAGATGTTCAGCATTACCAGAAACATGTTAGCATTACAAGCCGCTTGCTTCAAGAAAAACGCCTGCTTAGTACCGAGTTTCGCGGCCATATTCCATAATTTCTTAATCATTTAAAAATCCTATTTCCATCCAACATACCAAATCCCATTACAATCGGTTAAGAATTGATCGAGTTTCGTCCCAGGTGGCCATATTTCAGAATTTCTTCCCAAAATCAATTAAGAATCTCATTTCGATCCAGCATAACTAATCCCATTACAATCGGTTAAGAATTGATCGAGTTCCATCCCAGGTGGCCATATTTCAGAATTTCTTCCCAAAATCGTTTAAGAATCCTATTTCCATTCAACATACCCAATCCGATCATAATCGATTAAGAAATGGCTGAGTGCGGTCCCAGGTGACAACATCCAAGAATTTATTCCCAAAATCATTTAGGAATCTCATTTCCATCCAACATAACCGATCCGAAAAATGGCAAATAAAAAATTGTCCCTTAAATCGAGGGTCCGTTAAATCGAGGTCCGTTATATCGAGCGTCCGTTAAATCGTGGTCCGGTTAATCGAGGGTTTACTGTACTTTGACCGAAAGTACTCGTAATTCAATGAATATAATCATAACTACGCAATAAAGCGTTCATGGAAGAATTAATAACAACAGCTATAGCATAGCTATAACAATAGCAAAAGTTTTATTCCGGTAAAACAACTCAAATACCTCAATATTTATGTCAATCTTGCAAATTCAGCAGACAAAAATTCTTTTTTGTAAAGGAGCGCTGTATGCAGAAAAATTCTTTCAAAATGTTCCTATTTTACAGATTCCTGTACTAATTACTCGAAGCGGATTGCATCGGCGACTGTGTAGCACCGTCCTACAAATAATGTATCAACAACTGTTACAGGATCGTGTTAAACACCTGAGATTAATTTTAGGGGAAGTACCGGTGTACGCTTATTTACTGATATGTAAATCACGCGAGCTGCTTCAAAATTGTTTTCGAGCCTATTCAAACGATTATGCAAAATCGTATGTTAATCAAAATAATAAATAATACAAACATTTGATAATTATATAATTTAAACCTACTTTAAAATCATTAGAGATTGTTTCTAAAGCGACCGAGAAGTATTTGTGAGGCATGTCATATACATTTCTTCTTACATGAAGATAATTTCCTCATTCGTACGCAAAACATGTATGACAAGTCTTCTATCTTTCTTATCCTATCAAGTACTTTTAATATGGCGTAGGTAATCAATAAGAGGATTGGTATTACGGCGTTAACATTATGTTTATGGAATTAGTAAGTAAACATTTTGTAATTGTTTTGTTCGGAAAATTTAAAAAAACCTAACCAACATTTTTTAATTTTGAACTTTAACTTTAACTTTTAACTATTTTGAACTTTTTTTTTGAATTTAAACACATTCACCGGAAAGACAACATTTTATTTAAATAAAGACTAATATTTTTAATTTTATTTAAACACATAAATTAAAATTATAAAAAAATTTATTTTATAAATAGTACATTTATAAAATGAATTTATTTACAATATAATTATAATTTATTCATTTAAATAAAATGTTTTATCACATATGTCCATGTTTGCTTCACACTATAACTTGTATGACGATTCATTTCAGATATATCAGAACAATTAATTTCAGACATGTCACATACGATTCGTCTATGACTTCTCACATGTTACTCGACTCAGACGTCTCAAGAAACAAAAATTAGGCCCATTTGATTGTCACTGATGAGTCATTAGTGTGTCGTCAATGAATTAACGTATATCTGGATACAATTTTAATCACAACGGGCAGAAACAAATTTTAGAACACGTAATCTAAGAAAATTTCATACAATATTTAGCGGGTCTCGTTGGTATAAACAAAGTATTCGCAAGTACGAGCTACTCATATCTACTCAAACAAACATTTTCTTTTGTTCTCCTTAAGAAATTTGCGTTCCATTAAACATCTACTGACAAGTACTAGCAAGTAGTTTGCTAACGCCAATGGAACTCGGCTATTTTGTGCAGATTATCGATATCGAAAATAACAGAATGTTGTAAGTGGCGCTATGTATAATAGCATACCAAAGCAATTGAAAGATTTTAATCTTGAGAGATTAATAAGAAAATGCCGAAAATTCAAAACAGAGATGATATCATGAAATCTGACCGGAAAAATCAATTGTTGTGAAATATTTCATTAAGCAGAAAAACGTTGGAAAACTGATTAAAATTGGCCTCGATATTTTGTATGAAAACACAAATAAATGCAATTCTTGCAGATTACTGATTGCTCTGAAAATATTAGAGAAACTACCTATGCATCACCCCACATTTACTAAGGCTAATTATAATAAATTTTATCGAGTATGCTCGAAAATAGTTTTCATTCTGTTTAAATTTTCCGATCCGAAACCACCCCTACACTATTCTGGTATTTCCCCTGGAAGAAGCAATTAAAGAAATAATTTATTTGTAATTTCAGTTAAAATATTTCCCACCGTCAAAAGATTGATGTAAAAGGTCAAAAGATTGATGTAACTATTTAATTTAATTTTTCCACATCTGAATTGGCAGCGAAAAGTATTCCGAGTTTAAGTTTGTTTTCAAAAAAATTTACACTAGCTTTTTACCTCAGTATGCAAAAAAAAATTAATGGAAATTACATATAAATGTCCCTATTCGCAGGGAACTACCAGAATAGGTCTAAGCCGAACCCGCAGGTCTAAGCCGAAAAGTTTATTTATTTATTTTACTGTTTAAAATTGTAAACTAAAGTTTTAAGTTGAAATACCGGAGCCAGGTGAAGCTGACGATCTATTATCTGCTAGTATTTCAGTTGTCTGCAGGTGGTATTTGACACTTTGACAATTCCTAAATAAACTTGTTTCCTGCTTAGTTTAGCTCGATTTTTTTTCCAACTTATTGAATTTTCAAAACCAAATCACCGAAAACAAAAAGCGCCGTCATCCATTTGTCTAGTAATGCATGCAATATTTATAGCGTTAGTTTTTTAACGAAAAATCATATGGCATAGCAAGCAAAAAAAAAATGGATAATATGTATCTTGAATTATGTTAAACATACACTCTTTATCACCTATTTTTTTTGTAAACATTGAATTCGAACTTTACACAATATTGGAAATTCGTAATTTGAACTGGAAAACTGTGAGATGGCAAATTGAAATTAAAAAACAATGGGGAAACATTAAAAAAGCAATAATTCACATTGTCTACGAATATTCTACATACTCTACGAATTGTCGACATTGTCTACGCAAAATGAAGTGTCTACGCTATTTTCGACAGCAACATGTCGAAAACTTCAAATTACGCGTAGACGCACAACACTGACTGTAAGTTCTATTTGTTTTGCTGTAATACAGATTTTGTTCATATTTCTGCATACAATTTTGTCAAAATCTATAAGGCCTAATTGATATTTTCAAGAATTCCAACTTCAGTTTTTGTATGTTAATTTGAAATTGTTTGATATGGTAACCACTATATCAAAAAGGTTCAAGTTACAAGTACTCATCACATCGTACAGGTTATCACACTTTCTAGAGACCACCTTGATTTATAAATAGTAGAAATACAATAATTGCATAATATTGTTATTCAGATGTGTTTGTTGCTGGTAAGATAAGATAAGATTTTAAATTAGAATTTTTATATTACTTGTTGATGTTTGTGCGAATTTTTTCTGGGTTGTTTACTTCGTTATAGTGCACAGCTGAATCAATTTAATGAAGAAAAATGCTGTACGCATATTCTCGGAAGTGAACCAGTAACTATTTAGTTTTCTCTATTTTTTTTTTTCGTAATTCGAATGTTCTTATCATTTCAGATGTTACATTAAAAAACTTTGATTCGAATTTAAAATTAAATTGCGTTCCAACTGACGATTTTAGCGACCAATCGGGATTGGTCGCCGCTCCGTTTAAGTTTAATGAAACCACTTTTGGATTTCCTCTAAATATAGAGGCTTAATCTTGATGATACAAGAAGTTGGCCTCATGCCCTTAAATCTATAATCGTTCCACGTAATATTAATTTCACTTCAAAATTAATGGTGTAATATAAATTAAACTACTTCGATATTGGATTAATTAGAGTAGACAACAGCAATAATATTATTATTTTTTCTCAAATTTACATGATACTGAAATTTGTGCTAAAAATTATTAAAAATTCCACAGTTAAATTTGTTATTTTTCCAATTGAATTTTATTTTCAAGAAATATCTACATATTTTAGCTGACATTTTTAGAAAGGTAAAGCACAGATCTATTTCTAAGATTTAAGTATAGTCCTGTTTTGCATATTTGCATTAGAGCTCTGATATTCTAATGCATGTCCGGGTACGAACGGCTGGTATAAGCAATTTTTGCTTCTAGCCTTCATTTCTGTAATCATTTAGTTTCGAATTAATGTATCTCATTCGTCACATATAAGCAACGTGTCTCACATATCAGAAATTCTTAAATATTGCTAGAAAATATCAAAATGATCAGCTCACAGTTTCTGTGAAAATCACCAAATCCGTCAGAGTTCTAACAACCCTCGAGAATTTTATCATAATTTACTAAGTATTTCAAAAAGTATTTCAAAAAATTAGGTCGAACCAATTTGAACATAATGTATCTAGTTTTTCAGTTACTTAAATAAAATAGATTCAAATGGGTTCGTCGCTTGTTTGGCAATGTCAATTTAAAATCCAATTAAAGAATCTGCTTTTGTCTTTTTAGTCATGACTTCCGGCCTATTTTCCGGTTTTTATCCCAAAAACTTCTTAGCTCGCTCTTAATTTCAATGAGTTTTGGGGTTAAAAATTAAACTTAGGCAAACCATAGGGGTGGTACTGAACTACCCAACGAAATGAAATTTATTTTGTAATTAATTCTGGTCCAAGAAACTGGCCCAAAGATACAATTTTGGTGGTGCAGGTTTAATTATAAGCTAAACCGACCACTCGTTTCTCGAAAATGGAAATTGTCAAACAATCGGGATGGGTTGTAATAAATTGTAATAAAAGTGAATGAATCATTATGGTATAGGTTATAACAAACATTACAACAATTTTGATGTTGCTGTATTTTTGGGTTAGTTTGTATAAATTTAACTAGCTTGACATAGTGCCGAGAATAGTCAAATATCAATTCTAGATTATTGTTGGGACCTTCCGGAAACATATGTTGCAAAGGCCTATTCTCGATTGTTTAAGCTATTACATTTGATTTTTTTACACATTTTTATCTTGTTGTCTCTTTCTACAATACAACATAATATGATACTGTTGTCAATTTTCAGTCAAAATGTACATTAAATTACAATATCATGGGGAATAATGGTAGAAATAATTTATTGAATCATGCTACCACTTGCGTATTATGAATTTTTGCTCCGATCTCAGAAATGTCTGGACCAAATGGGTAGTGGTTTCAGACTTATGTATCATTAGATAATAAGACAGCATGAATGAATTTTTGTAAGTTTGGATTTTTCCAGCTCCGATCTCAAAAATGTCTAGACCAAATTGGTAGTGGTTTCAGGCTTCTGAATCATTAGGTAATAAGACAGCGAAATCTCATTACGATATCATGGGGAATACTGGCAGAAATAATTTATGGAGTCATTGTACCACTTGCGTGGTATGAATTTCTGTAAATTTGGATTTTCAAGAAATGTCTGGACTAAATGGGTAGTTATTTCAGGCTTCTGAATCACTAGATAATAAGACTGCAAAATCTCATTATGATATCAGAGGGAATACAGGTAGAAATAATTCTGGACTCTATAATGAAAAGGGCGTAAGTTTTCCATACAACAAAAATGAACTTTAAACTTTATTCGAAAATCACCAAATTTAAAATTTGCAGGTCTATTATTTTTATTAATTCGGTAATGTTGTAATTAAGTTTTTGGTATATTCTGGATATTGAGGTGTCTCTTATTCGTCAGTTTTTTTGGCAAATTACGAAGTTATCTTTCTTTTTAATTCTTTTTAATTCTATTTAATTTGTTGAAAGTTTAGACTTAAGTCACTTAAGCCGTTTTGAAAATAATGATACTTGACGTCAACCGATTATAAGTTAAGCTATTCCTTTTTAATTTATGAGAATAACGGAGGAAAACCATTTTTTTGAAATACAACAAACGAAAATATTCGAAGATTTTTCTTTCGAACTCGCGAATTTTTCATCAATCTCAGCTTTGAACGGTTCTAAATGGGACCTGGCATACAACATGCCAATCATTCATTAATCCGAGAAAAACCTCGATAATGCGGCGGTCAAATTTCTGTATCATATGGGATGTAGGGCCAGCAAAATAAATAAACAAATATAAAGATTTTTTATCTGGAATTACGAGTAGTTTAATCCAAATATACGCAAACTACATTTTGTTTTTGAAATTATAAAAGTTTTATCTCTTTAGAAAAACAGAAAGATTACAAATAAATTCAATTATTATTAATAGTAAAAACTATAGCTCTCTTTACATCTTCAGTCTTCGCAAGAATCATCTTCAGCCCTTTCTGTAAGATCTGGATGAATATCACGGCCATCTTCAGTGAGCAAATTATGATAAAAACCATGAAATTCTGGGAAGATTAAAGGCAGCAGGCAAAGCAAATCATTTTTCTTGTTTGAGTTAATGGAAGAAATACCACGCCGTGCAAAATTAATAACTTTCAGTTGCTCATTTTCTTCGAGAGAATTTTTATACTGAACTTCTCCTAAGGTTTTGGTAAATCTTAACCATTTAACAGAATGCCAGGAAAATTTGTTTTTCTCTCTATCGACATTTTTCCACTGCATCGTTTTAGCTATTAGACAGAAATCATATATGTCGTGTAATGATCTTGTGAGTTCCGGTCCAGCTGGACTTAAACTTTCGATACGGATAAATACTTGGAGTTACTTCCATTAGGTATATTAAAAATTCAGAAAATATTTTAAAAATAAAATAATTTTAAGTTATACCCTTTTCACTCATGTATTAATATTCAAAATGAGTTAAGCCATTTTAATTATTTATGTTCCTCCTGAACGGTTGATGATAAAACAAATTGTTGGAGTGAATTGGGTGATTTACTTTATTTAAATGAATATAATTTATAGAGTCTAGAATTTATTGAATCATTCTAGCAGTTGCTTATTACTATGAATTGTTATGAATTTCTATAAATTTCGAAATTCTGCAGCACCGATTTCTGAAATTTCTGGACCAAATTGGTAGTGGTTTCAGTCTTTTGAATCATTAGATAATAAAACAGCAAAATCCCATTCAGGAGCTTTAATCTACTACCCATTTGGTCCAGATATTTCTGAGATCGGTGCTGGAAAATTGCAAATTTACAGAAATTCATAATAGGCAAGTGGTAGAATGATTCAAAAAATTATTTCTACCAGTAGCCCCGTGGTATTATGCATAATTCGGAAGAGCTACTTGGTATAATATATTTATTTATTTGTTTTTGGACTGAAGTGAATATATTTATATTATTGAAATCCCACAAAAAGGATTGCGTAATTTTAAAAAAATATTATTTTCTCGGGATGGATTTTTTTATAACATAAATTAGATTTTTTTTTGTGATAAATATTTTTTCTGAGTAGAAAAATAATTTCGGGATGAAACTCACATTTGATTATTTTTTATTTTTTTTCGGGCTAAGATTTGAATTTGTCATGGAAAGACACTACATAAAAAGGTCTATTCGGGACGGTTTTTTCGAGTCAAATTAACAGACATCTGGAGTCGAGAGTTACAAATACAATTGCACCAATCATGACCAGGGACAGGTTTTTCGGGCTTCGTTCTCTTATCCACTTTATTGATAACGAAACAATTTCGCGCGTGATACATTTATTATAACTCGACCATTTATCACTTGTGTAAGACGATGATGCTTATAATTGCCTGTAGAAGAAACTGTTTCTGTTGATGAACAGATAATACCATTTAAAGGTCGGTTCAATATTAAGCAATATGTTAAGGCACAACCATGTATTTGGGGTCTCAAAGTATTCGTTTTGTGTGGAAAATCAAGATACCCCGATGATTTTGTTTTATAGCAGGGAACACTGTTTTGACTGGAACTGTGTTTTGACAATTTCTTCTCCAGTTATCAATTATATGAAATATTCTCGCAAAAGCAAATTAACGCAGCTGGCACAATTAGAATTAATAGGTTTATTAATCCAAACTTAGGGTAGTGCTGACAAAATTGTTGAAGTTGCCAGAAAACATATCAGTTTGGTCAACAAAAATAAAAAGTATGTTTAAATTAGTCAGCCTACAATGGACACTAGATGTAGTGACTCATTTCACACATTAAGCCTTATAGATTAGATATTAAATATTGCCCTTAGTCTGGCCAACGTACAACGACATAATAGGAGAAGATTACACGAAGATTTAGAATTAGATCTGGATTCGGTTCACCGCTGTTACGGAATAAGGCCAGTAGCAGATATCCGTTTCGATTGGCTTTAACCATCAACAAAAATTTGAAGAATCACATTTCGCATATCGGTGCAGACGACTTGGCTGTTCATCACGCTCCAGAATTGTCTACATTAAATGTTTTTTATTATTCCACACTAAATAATTTTTAGGTGTAAAATACTTACCTTTTATTTTATTTTTGTAACTTTTTATTTATGAATTTATTTACTTTTTCCTGCAAACGTGACTGAATTAAATTTATTTTTTATTAAAAATTAGTTTAAAACCATTTGATAACTGAAATGTGATTTTATTTAAAACCTAACTTAAAATAAATAGTACTGAAAAATATTTTGTCTTATCAATTTCCTTTGCAACTGTTTGGTCGTTTTGATATCATATGTTGTCGCATTTTTGTGAAGGCAGTGCAAAATTTCAGTCCCGAAAATAAAAAAGGTGCGTATGGCAATTCTATTTATACTATTAGGACATTTCATTATAATTATAGCTCTCTATACCTTATACAATTTATATGTCAAAAACTTAATAAATAAAAATTTTAAAAACCCTTTAAAAAATTTAAAAATTGTGATAAAAGTTTGCATACCAAATTTTATAAATAAAACTAGACACATCATTCAAAACATGTACAACTTTCTGACCTCCTAAATTTACTGTCAACTATACTAAAATCGAATATAACTAAGAATATGATATATAAAAGTGTCGGGGATTATTTGGTCTATTTGAATTTGAAATGAATTCAGATAGCCATACAATACGGTAACCATATAACCCGCATTTTACCGGACCTACCTTTAGCCTGCATTTGACGGTCCTGGCCGCAGAAATATTTTTCCTTTAAAATGACCCTCAAAGTAAAATAATAGCCCGCAAGTCCCGCGTTCGTATTCTTTATAAACAAAATTCAAAATGTTATCAAAAGCGCGACATCTCTTGGTAATGCAAAAAAAATCTATATAAAACGAACTCATGAACGCACGGATAAAATTTATTCAATTTTTATTTACATTTTTTTACGTAATTCACCGAAAAAATGAAAACCATAGAAAACAACGAAGCTAGTTGAATAAAATTTTCGTCACCTGTGCCATTTAGTATGTGGTTAAATTTTTAGAATATTATTCGCGATTTCCTACTAAGTAGCTGACATCTGGTGAACAAAAAACAAATCGCAGTTTGCTATGAAGCAAGGGGGACCAAAACTATCAAAACAATGGATTTGACCATCATCGTCCCCTTTGTAGACATAGAAACCAACGCTATCTATATTCGATGAAAATCGCCAATAAGAAAACGTTGTGAATAGTGTAAATCAATTAAAAATTAAAATTTTAAAAATTCTAAACAAAATTTTGTGTTTTAAAACCGTGAAAGTTATTGAGGTACTATTTATTTACGTTTACAATTGTTGTTGAGGTAAGTAAAAAAATTGCTGAAGCAGTTTTTTCGATCCATTCGGTTTACCATAACCACAGTTTTCGTTCAATGAATTGGACGTCTAATCATAAACTTATTTGAGAAAAAATGTACTTGTGGTAGAACCAAATCTGAGGCAATAGTTAAAAATATCTTGGCGCCATATACCTTACAAAAAATTACACATGATTTGAGTGAGGCCAATTTTATTTCTGTTTTTACTATCGCTTCGAATCATAAAGAAGTTAAACTTTTTCCAGTTCTTATTTGATATTTTAATGTTAGTAATGGAAATCAAGTTAAATTACTTGAATTTGTATCACTTCCGGGAGAACGTCCGAATTAATTACGGAATTGCTTGTTAAGGTTCTCGAAGAACATTACGCTTGAAAATTAAATGAGTGGCATTTTGCGCTGACAATGCAAATACGAACAATCGAAATGAAACTAACAACGTTTTTTCTAGAATCAGAGGTACCTAGTATTTAATTCTTAATAACTTCCATTAAGTTTACAAAGAAGACTACCTAATCTAAACTTATATTTTCTAGATAAAATGTAAAACAGAAACATTATTGGAATTGGGTGGGCCGGCCATGTTGTGAACAATACTATACAATATGCTGCTGATCTAATTTTTTTTTTATATTTTTTTTTTATTTTATATTACGACTGAGTCTTGTACCCATTAAGTAATTTACATTGCATGATAAAGTACGTGTCACTCCTCCTCAGTTCTTTCGCCTCAGTAAGTCTACTGACCTCCTGGTCGCGATAGGTCCAGTAATTTGGTTCTTTGCAGTCTTCTTGTTGGTGTGGTAGTCAGCATACAGCGTATGTCCAGATTTTCATGCTGGTGCAGACGTTGTAGGTGTTTTGTTGCATGATGCTTGACTTCATCCGCGACAAGCTCAATCTTTAGATCTCGACGGAGGTTGTCGTTTCGAATGTACTACGGTGCATTAACAATGCATCGCAGGATTTTATTTTGAACTGTTTGTATGATTTTGATATTTGTTTTCTTGGCACAAGCCCAGAGTTGGCTTCCATATGTCCATACAGGTTTCAAGATTTGTTTGTACAACAGCAGTTTGTTATGGATCGCTAGTTCAGATTTTCTCCCTAAGAGCCATTGCATTTTTCTAAATTTTATGTTTAGTTCTTCTCTCTTCTTTTTTATGTATTCCTTCCATCTAAGTTCAGCATCTAAAGTCATGTCGAGGTATTTGGCAGTGTTTGCATGCGGTACTACTATCGAGTTTATCTTTATTGGTATATGATTAACTTTTAGGTTTGTAAAGTTCACTTGGATTGATTTTGCTTCATTTAATTTAATTCGCCATTTCTTTGTCCACTTACATATCAGGTTAGTAGCCTTCTGTAATTTACTAGTGAAGTCATTGATGTTATTTGCTGTTGCAAGTATTGCCGTGTCATCGGCAAAAGTCGCCATTGTTGCTTCTGTAATTGGTATATCTCTAGTATATAGGAGATAAAGGATTGGCCCAAGAACACTCCCTTGTGTTACTCCGGCTGTTATCCTTTTAAGTTGAGAGTATTCATTCTCATATTTTACTCGGAAGTGCCTCTCTGCTATGTAAGATTTTAGAAATTGAAAAAATTGGTCTAGAAGATCTCGATGAAGTTTGAATTCTAACCCCTGGTGCCACACTTTGTCGAATGCCTGCGCTACATCAAGGAATATAGTTGAGCATATTTGTTTGCTTTCTAGTGATTTATCAATTACATCAGTAATTCGATACACTTGTTCTATCGTAGAATGTTTTTCCCTAAATCCAAACTGATGTGAGGGGATAAGATTCTTCGATAATTGGTTTTAGTCTTTTAAGAAGAACCTTTTAATACTTGCGATAATGTCGATAGCAAAGAAATTGGCTTGTATGAAGCTTTATCATTCGGAGGTTTGTTCTGCTGATCTAATGAGTTGTTATATTGAAGGTGTAGTCAACAAAATTTATGGTCATCAAATTTTGCGAAGAAGCAGACTCACAATATTCTCGTTTTCTTGGAAGCTGCAGAACACGTTGGCTGGTAATCTTACCAGCAATAGAACGTATATCAAAGCTCTGAAATCCTATTTTCTGTCGCTCGAAAAGTGCCCAAAAATATTACGAACGTTTTTCAACGACGAAACATCTGAAATATATCTCAAATTTATGCATAACCTGGCCGCAATACTCCATTTATGCAAGTCGGAACAGCACGGAGGCTTAAACTACACGAACGTTATATGTCGAACTTATACCAATTTTAGTAAGATCTCATTTAAACATATTAAATGAAAATGGAAGCTGTAATCAAAGTAATTTGAAATCAGTTCGTTAGCATCAATTGTTTTTCATGGATGACGTTTAAAGAGAAGGTTACATGAGTGGACAAGTTATTTGAATATGTCACCAAAAAGTTTCCAAAAATTAAAATCGAAAATAATGAATTTTTCGACAAAACGGTTTTATGTAAAAGTGCGCAACTGCAGAAAAATTGAAAATTGGAATGACAATGGAGTTACAATTGATAAGCGATGGATCGCATGTTTCAACATTTTAAAATTAAAACCAGGAACAAATGCTTCTACAGGCCGAATGTTTTCCTTGGTTAACAATTTATGGACAGCTGAAAAAACACAAATGCAAATAGAAACCATAAAGTCATGCTATTGATTAAAGGAAACCACGAAAGTCGTGAAAAATTTTACAAAGATATTTCGAAAAATGATAAAATGTTGAAAAGTATTCATAGTTCCGAGAAATACAACTAGAAGAACTAGTAAAAATTGCTGTTAATTTAATTATGCTGATTTAATCTAGATTTATATTTTTTATAATTTTTATTGTTTAACATGATTCTGAATTACTAGGTATGCCAAAACACAAATGAATTTATTTCTTTTATTTTATTTTCGTTTCTGTTTTTTTAATAAACCGCCGAGAATACGAATAATTTTAATATTTTTTAGTAGACAAACGAAGGCATGAAAGAGTTATATTTAATTTTGAATAAAACAAAAATGTGCAAAAAATTTTGTTTTTCCTTCTAAATTTTTTACCTGTCCTGTATTTGCATCACATAATTTTGGTCACCGTACCATACAAGACAAAAACTATTCTTTGGCCCAACTAGCGGTGCACATCGTTTGATAGGTGAAAATTTATGAAGCACGTGCTTTATTTTTTAGAAGTTTTCTATGTCTAGGACTTGAGATATAGTCCATAGGAGTCAAGAACTATTTGTTGGCCCAACTAGCGGTACACATCATTTGATAGGTGAATGTTCAAAGAGTACCTACGATTTTTTTTTTGAATTTTTTTATATATAGGACTTGAGATATAGTCTACAGAAGTTAACAACTATTTGTTGGTTCACGGTGTACAACTAGATGAATGTTTAGGGAGCATGTACGACTATATCTCAACTCGTATACATATGAAAATTTAAAAAAACGTACATGCTACTTAAACATCCACCTATCAAACGATATGTAGCGCTAGTTAGACCAACAAATAGTTTCTGACTTTTTTCGACTATATCTCAACTCCTAGACTTAGAAAAAATTAAATAAAATCGTACGTGCTCCTAAAACAGTCACCTGTCAAACGATGTATACACATGCTCTTTATACAATCACCTATCAAACGATGTATACCGCTAGTTAGGCCAACAAACAGATCTTGACTGGCCTATGGACGATATTCTATAAAATTCTATCAAAATGGTATATAAACATTCACATATCAGACGTTGTGCACCGCTAGTTAAACAACGATTAGTTTCTGACTTCTATCGACTATATCTCAAGACCTATACATAAACAAATTCTAAAAAAATCGTGAATGCTCCTTAAACAGTCACCTATCTATCAAAGATGTGCACCGCTACTTGGGCCAACTAATTGTTCTTGACTTCTATGGACTATATCTCAACTCTTAGACACTTAATAAACACATTTTGTCCAAAAAGTTTAAACATTTATTAAGTGTTAGTGTGTTTCGTCAAGTGCCTACGGCAAATAGTGTAAAAAGTATTAACTCTTAGACATAGGAAAATCCTAAAATAATCATACATGCTCTTTAAACATTCACCCATCGAACGATGTGCACCGCACAAAAATATCCCTATATTTTAACTAGTATGAGCTTTTAACTACCGTGATAGCAAGAATTATCGGGGCTGTGGGCAGAAATGTGGTGTTTTTTGGGCTGATGGTCAAAATGAAATGTCATAATAGCAATAATTTTGTTGCCATTCCATTGTTCTCAGACTGAATTTAGCCTATCTTCACACACATATGAAAATTGGTCTTACTTCACAAACATGTTTTTATAAGTATTACTAGCTGAGTTACCCGGCGTTGCACGGGAGGTATATAATTCAAATACCTTGATTATTATGTAAGAATCAACCAGATCAAAGTGAATAATAGTGAAACATAAAGATGTTTTAGTTAATAATTTTTATTATAAAGTCTTTTGATAAACAATATTTTTGGTTTTTCCATTTGGTGTGTAAATAAATAATTTTTTTGGCGTTCCCACTCTGGAGCAAGCAACATACAGTTGGCCATGTGAAAAGCATGAATTTTCCAAAATAACACCGACTGTTTTCAATGATTGCCCCTGGGCTTTGTTGATTGTCATTGCAAAAGCAAGGCGTAATGGGAATTGTAGTCGCTTGAATTCAAACGGCAAATCGGTGGGAATCATAGGAATGCGCGGAATTAGCACATCTTCTCCTTTATTTTTACCGGTAATAATCGTTGCTTCAATCACATTCGGCATCAGTTTCTTAATACAAAGCCGTGTTCCGTTGCACAATTTCGGTAGATCTAAATTTCGGAGCAGTATTATTGGTGAACCCACTTTTAAAAATAATATGTGTGGTGGAATACCAGGTGGCTCTAAAGAATTAAGAAACTCTATTGGATAATTGACGGATTGATCCACATCAGTAACCGTGTCGATAGATTTGTATTTCATTAGTGACCCGGGTAGTTGCGATTGAATTTCATTATTTAATTTATCAACGCCGTCATTTTTGGGAGCTAGGAGTGCACGTTCGCACAGCCAATCATGATTTTTGAAGTTAATTGGCAGATTTGAGAATACTTTCATTACCACGTCCTGTATTGATGGCAGCATTTGACAAAAATTAGGCGGGAACGATATCTCACATGTTACAGGGTCATTTGGCAATTTCCCGTTACCCATGTCCAAAAGCTGCCTGGCAAATGTTTTAGCTGTACCATCGTGATGTAAATTCACACGCACGTTCGAAAATCACCTGCTAGTAGTGTTAGAGCTCCTCCCATTGGTCGGTTATTTTGTCGCAAATCGCGCAAAGTACGATCAACCGCTTCAAATGCTTTTTCGTGTGCCATGGTACATTCATCCCAAATAATGATTTTACATGTTTTTAATAACGTGGCAATTCCCGAATTTTTCAAATATAAAACGCTAGTACTTTTCAAAGTAAATCAGTTTATACGTACAATATTTTTTTGTACCTTTCCTATAATTGATTTTATGAAACAATCATTGATTATTTAAGTAATAAACTAAATAAAGTGATAAACTATTGGCATTTAGTATGAAACTACTATTTTCATTAAAAGCCGCCGGTTGCAATAGTGGATTAAAATAGAATGTTAATTATTTCTGAAGTTATGTGGTAATTAGAACTCGCTGACGTGGTGGTGGTACATTTCAAAACAGGATATGATAAATAGGATATCACTAAATAGTACATGTCAAACCAGTAAAAATGGATTATTAGTATGGATAATATAAGTGTTCAGAGATTTGTATTCAGTTAAAGTGATGAAAGATTATCTTATATTTAAATTAATAAAATTAATTTGAATAATTAAATCAATTATAGAAGAGGTATGATTTGTGTATAACAATTGCACGCTATATATCCTTTTTGGTGTCTAAACTTGCGGCTATGGCGCTATTTTGGAACATTTAAATAAGTGTATCTATACATGTACAAATGAATTCTAGATCCAGGGCAGACTTCCGGATTGGAGCATATCACTAATTTCATATAACCTCTTTCCTAAAGTCATTCCCGTCAAAAAAACTGAAAAAATTTAAATTTGAGAAAAAGTTTGTACCGCAGCCCCTAGACCCCGCGGTTCAGCCCCTTCAAAAGTATCGTGGGCTTGGTCCTGGTAAAAATTTCATGGCGATCGGGAAAGCGGCTAAGGCGTTATTTCAGAACAATCAAATAATTGTATCTTTACGTGTAAAAATGAATTTTTGATCCAGGGGTGGACCCCCCGAATTCGAACATGTCTCTTATTTCATATAACCCCTTTCCAAAACTCATTATCGTAAAAAAATTAAATTTTTGAAAAAATTTGTACCACGGCTCCTAGACCCCGGGGTCCAGCCCCTTTCACAATATCGTAAAATTGGTCCTGAACATGCAACATTTGCATGGTAAACATTTTATGGCGATCGGTGGAGCGACCGAGAAGTCATTTTGGAATAATCAAATATTTGTATCTATATACATGTAAAAAATAATTTTTGATCCAGAGCTGGGCCCCTCGGATTCGAACATATCAGTAATTTCATATAGCCAGCCCCATAAACTCATTTTCATGGAAAAAATTTAAAAAAATTAAAATTTTCGAAAAAATTTGTACCGCAGCCCTTAGACCCCTTCCAAAATATCGTAAGGTTGGTTCTGGATATGCAACTTGTACATGGTAAAAATTTCATGGCGATCGGTTGAGCGGCTGAGACGCCCATTCGGAACAAACAAACAAACAAACAAACAGGAATTCATTTTTATATATATAGATATCTACTCTCAGCTCCGAAAACTTCAACTATCATGACAGTTTTTAACAGCAATTATTTTCGGGGCTGAGAGTAAAAATGTGGTGATTTTTGATCTGAGAGTAAAACTGTCATGATAGCAAGAATTAGTGTTTCCATCGTATTTTTCGGGGATAGAATTTGGGTTACCACCACATACATTGTTGCCGCGCCATAATTTTCGTGGCAGAAGCTATAATTTAATGTAAATGATATACAGGAATACCTCGCATAGTACGGTTAATCGGTTCCACCATTTTGCCGTACTATTTGAAACCGGACTAATCGAGCCACTCGGGCCCTATGCGCCTATTTACAGGCCCTATACCCCTATGAAGGAGGTTAAAGGGCATGATGATGATAATCGGGTCAAAAAACGATAATTTGTTTTTCTGCTTTTCAATAAAAAAACGAGAGTGTGTAGTACCTATGTACATATATTCAAACATATATTTATTTAAAATAACTAAACCAACAAAAACAATTCATTCCATTTTAAAATTATTAAAAATAACTGAACAAAAAACAAGTAAATAAAATTAAATAAATAAATAAATAAATAATAATATTTATTGCCAAAAAATTGCAATAACGATGTCTGGAACTTTTTTGGTCGTTTCTCCTCTCCTTTCGATATTAGGATCAACTTCCATTATATGATCTGAAACTTTCTCGACCATTCCAATAATTTTTGAAAGCTGTTCAGCCGTTAAGTCTTCTGCAGACATTTCATCACAGTCATCGTTGTCTGAGTTGTCATTCCGATCTTCAGCTCGTTGCTCGTCTATGTTAATAAGTGCTTCATTCAATTACATTGTCAGAATCCAGATCTTCGAAACCAAGTTGACGTCCAAGCTCCACTATGTTATTGGTAACTTTCGAAAAATGCGTCTCAAAACCAATGAAATCATTAACACAATGCGGTATGGTATGTTTCCAAACGGCTCTCATATTGTTTGGTGTCACTTCATGCCATGCTTCGCCTATATTTTCGATAACATTTCTAATGTTATAACTTTTCCAAAATTTTGTTAAACTAGGCGCATTTTCTCCTAAATAATAGCTCTTAAATGTTGCAATGACACCTTGATCCATCGGTTGAAGTAACGAAGTCGTATTTGGTGGAAGAAATGTTATTTGAACATTTTAATTTAAATCGCTAAGACCGGTGGGATGACCTGGAGCATTATCTAAAATTAATAAAATCTTAAAATCCAACCCATTTTCTCGACAATATCGTATTGTTGTAGGGCAAAAATAATTCGTGAACCAATCTTCAAATACAATTTTTGTGACCCATGCTTTTTTATTTGAACGCCACAATACTGGCAAATTATTTTTTGATAAAGCCTTAAGAGCTCGAGGATTTTCCGAACGGTATACAAGCATCGGTTTTAGTTTAATATCTCCTGCTGCATTACCACCTAATAATAGTGTAAGATGATCTTTTGAGATTTTATATCCTGGGCATGACTTCTCAATGACTGCTATAAAAGTGCGTGACGTCCCCGTCAACGTTGAATATTTGTTCATTTTTGTAGCCACCGTTTTCTATAATTTCAGAAAATTCTTCTGGATATCTTAAAGCAGCCTCTTTATCTGCACTTGCAGATTCACCAACAATACGCACATTGTGAATAACAGTTCGTTCCTTATAACGAAAAAACCATCCACGACTTACCGTAAAAGTTTCACTAGCTCCCGCACCTTCGTTTTCTACTTTATCATTAGTTTGCAAGTATTTGTAAAGACTTAGTGCTTTTGCTTGAATTTCCATTTGACTAAGTAGAGTACGTTTTTGATATAGATAATAGCCGCTCCATGTTAACTATTCGAGGACTTCTAATTCTGGTGAACTTTTGACAAATAAGACGCTGTAGATATACCTTGCGATTTGTATTGATCTTTATTTTTCACAATTTTTCGAACTGACGCCTCGTTCATTCCTTTTTCTCTTCTTATTTTAGCAAAAGAAACTCCTTCTTCATGAAGTTTTATAATATTAAGCTTTTGTTCAAAAGTGAGCCATTTGCGTATTTTGGTGGTAGAGTCACTTTCACACTTTCTTTTTTCACTCATTTTATTTTTTAAATTAAAAATTAAAATCTAATTATTCAAAAGTCAACCTTACTCTACGATTAAAAATCGAAAACTAACAATTTTGGTCTATGGGCACGCGCTCGCTAATGTATCCATAATCAAGGGGGAAATACCGAAAATCTCATATTTTCATAATAAATGGAAAGTACCAAAAATTTTATTAAAAAAAAAAAAAATTTAATTTTATTATTTTTTTTAGAACAATTTTTTCCAAGAACAATTTTTTTTTGAAAATTTCAAAACCATACTATAGAGAAACCGTACTGATCGGAGCAGTACTATGCGAGGTATTCCTGTATTTGAATTCTACGGCCGCAAATTAACTAAACACATTCTGAAAGGGTTAAACCGAACCAGTGCAGTGTAATATACCGCAATAGTTTAAAAATGTTACCAGAGTTGAAAAGGATATAATTTTGCGCTATCTTCATAAAGCTTGTATACGAGTATAACACACTTTAATGTTTTGTCAACACAACTATACTATCCGCAAATGCTATAATTTTCTACCATACCGATTGTTAACACATTTCGTTCTGTTTCAGAGTGCACATTTTTTTTTTTGCGAATTCATAATTCTTTCAGTATTCTGCGTCTACAAAACATTTTATAGATTTTGGCAAGCAAATAACTAATTATAAAAGTGGTGATTGCGTTTCGCTCATCGACATGCTATGTCATTCAAATACATATTGAAATGCAATTTTACATTAATTAGTGAAGTAAAACTTAATTTAGTACAAGGTAACAATAAAGATTAATTTATTTAAAAACTAATAACAATTAATCTTAAAATGCTAGTATTGTACAAATCGTTGCGATGACTACTATATGTTCTCGCATATCTTTCAAGTAAGCCGCCAAAAGTTATTAATGACGTGTATGCGGGTCACCAGTGCAAATACATGTTAAATTTCTACAAAATGCGGAATTTGTAATTATGTTTCGTTAAAAGCCGCAACACCCACATTCCGATGCCCACAAGGTACGTATCGCATCGCATTACGCTTTAATGTGTAACACATATGAGTATGTTTTTCACATTAAACGTTTGCGAGCTGATAACATAATTTATGTGAATCACACATAAATATACAACAAGACCTATTTTTAGCCAACTCCAATTAGATTTTATTTTTGGTCGAACATTTCTTTCGCAGTTCTTTCGACATTTGTTGTTGTTGTAGTTGTTGTTAAGGTGTACGAAAGACAAGGCAAATATTGTATTGTTTACATTTACAAATAAATAGCGATTATTTTTTTTTAAATATATTTATTTAATTTTTTATGATATTATTGTAAGAAAATTATGTTTCAACGAGTAGTTTCTTATTTGTTTGTGAGCCGCGTCTACTGAGCGTGCTTAACGATTTGATTTATGTCTTTTATAGTTAAATATTCAATTGCGATTTTTTTAAATTTTGCTTTGTTGGTTTTTGGTTAAAATATTTATTTTTTTTTTTCAAAATTTATATTTTAATTGATGTTGATTGAATCGAAAGAAACACACACAGCAAAAAAAAAGAAAACGAAACTAATAAAATAAATAAGAGCCGAAACAAGACAAGAATTAAAAAACAAAAAAAATTCATAACTACTGTGCGATAATTTGAACAAAGTTTATTTTATTTTAGTGTGTAGTGCTGCCGAGACATTGTTGCAATTTAAATAAATTTTAATTTTTTATTTGTTTGTTTATTATTTTGGTGTCGTGTTTAATATTTATATTATTTATTTTTATTTATTTTTAAATAATTTGTGTTGTTCTTTAAATTGAATTGTGTCTAAATAAAACCGATTTTTCGGTTATTTGATTCTAAGAATCTTTTTGAATTTCGCATGATATACAAAGATAAATACATACATGTAAAAAAACAGTGATTTAGTGGTGAATATTAATTGCAATTTTTAAGTGGATATACGTTTATTTAAATATTTGGATATCTAACAAATGTAAGTATATTTTAGTTACCAAAGGTGATTTAATCGCAAAATATTTTTACCGCAGTTATGTCGGGTATTTTAAATTATTCAAAGTGATTTATTCGGCATCTAAAGACGAGAACGACTTGGGCGATAATAATATTCTTAATTTTTTGTATTCAAGTAACTATTCAGTGAAAAAGTATTGGTGAAATTATATTGAAAATTTTTAAGTAGCAGGCTACATTTAAATCAAGGTACGGTGAGTGCCACTTTAAATAATTTGTGTTGTGATTATGCGAAAAAAAATTAATTTATTTACGATTGAATTTGCACTTCAAGTTTGGTAGTATCTAATCATACTCGTATATATCGCAAGCAGTTTATTAAGCGCCATTTAACAATGATAAATTAATTCATGCGTGAGCTGTCTCTTTAAACTTATGACAGCATTCATTAAATTCATTTATATCGTGTTTGTAGTTTTTTAATGGAGATTGATTATTCCGTTAAATCTAAGATAATCAAAAAGGTTAATGGTTAATTAATTCTGAGCACCCGCATTTCGTGTTTGACGTCTTCGTTAATATTATCAGTTTAAGTGAAATATTTAAAACAAATGTATCAAAAAGTTTGGTCGAGTATTTTGTGCTTTTTGATAAACTGTTGGACGTGTATTTAATTGAATAATGAATTTAATACATTTTACTATTGGACTACTAAAAATTACAAGATCGTATTATTTATATTTAAGCCCTAAAGAAAAGATAAATTAGTGGCTGTGCAAAATTCAATGCAAAATTTAAAATCGGAGAATACTTAATTATTTTACAAATAAAACATGTCGCAACTTTTAAATTTAACTTTTTATACGTAGATCACAAATTTTCAGATGGCAGTTAAAATCGCATTGAACGCTAAAAATTTTCAAAAATCAATAGCCGTTTATTTATGTGAAATGTGTAACATCACCCGTCCGAATACTATTTCAATTTTTAAAAATTTCGTAATTTCGGTTTTCATATTTTTCACGTTGGTTAGTTATGTCCTTAAAGTACAGAAAGTCACTATATTTTGGGCACTCGTATTACTGTAAAATTGTATAGTCTCGTTGTAATGAATTTTTTCGTCTAGAATAAATAGTTACAATTTTGATTGGTACAATTTTGTGATAGGTAAAAGTTGTTATTTTTATGTTCGAAAATGAAATTAAAATATTAAAAACACACGACAGGGCTCTTTTTGAAAAATATTGGGTACTTTTGGATAAATTGGATCCTACATTGTAGATGTAGAACCATATAAATCACTTGTGGGTCAGATTGTTGAAGTTTTATTAAATAATATAAATTGTGTTAATCAAATTTGTAGAACTGTGAACAATCGAAAATGCATGATCTTGATCCTAATCAATGTGAATTTTTTGTCGATTTATTTGTAACAGTTACGTCAAGCGTAAAATGAATATGAAACATATAAGTGTCGGATTGCCAAATTGTCACGTTTCGCCTGTCATTATCGCGTTTATGGAATAGGGCCTTGGCCTCGAACTTTATGGCTTAGACTTTATCTTTCACGAAGTCCCAGAGAAATACCCTCAAATGATCTAGGCGGTTAGAGAATTTCGTTCGCAATTGTTTCTCCAACCACACATTATATAGTCTATGTCATCTAGTTTAGGATACATAATCATTGAATCACCCTATATTTGTTTATCAAACGTCAATCTGAAAGGTTACAGAAAATATCGAAAATAAATTATTCGAATTTTATGTAGCACGGGCCACATTCCGAAACTCTTAAATTATTTTAGCTAGGTAAAGCTATTTTCAAATTGATTATGGAAGCCTTATCGTGCTTTTTGGTATAATATAAATATTTTTGAATATGTTGAGATTGCCTCCGCCTTGTGGCTGTCTACGGGGTAAAATGCTTACAAATTTTAATATAGCGAATAATAATTTTGATAAATCATTCATATAAAAATATTTAAGTTATAAACCTTCCGAAATGCAACGAAATTTGCAATTTGCTTCTTACGAAATGCAACATGGAATACATCATTGTTAATTGCGACAGTTCGTTCAGTAAACGTTTTAAAACTATTGGTAAACGTTGTAGGTGTCCGACTTTATGAATACGTTTAAATACAATGGTTTCTCTCGTGATTTGGCGAGACAAGGAACTGAGTTAACCAACCAGGATATTCTAAAATAATTAGGATATGTAGGTTTACACTTTTCAAAGGTCAATTTACTTACAAAATATACATATTCGTAGACAAAATTTGACGAAAACGCTCTTAAACAATCGGGCGATTGATACGGTTAAAGTCCGAAATCGGAAAATGTCGGAAATTTTTGTTTTTTAAACTCGTTTATTCGATCAAAAGGCGATGTTAACGAAAAGTTTGTGAAAATGTTTCTCTACATCCCCGTAGTTTCATTTATTCCTCACCAGAGGGCTAAATAACATGAGGGGCGCATTTAGATCCCGCGAGCCCGTGAGAATTATTAAAACAATCCAATAAAAAGTATTCCTTTGGATGAAAGGTGAATAATTATTGGAATATAGGACTGGCATATCATAATATTCGGACCAATAAAACAGTTGTTTCCAATATTTTTTTGGAGAATTGCCGATTTAGGTTTTCCACCGGAACAAAAAAATGAATGTTTCTCGTCTGCCTCGTATGCGTTCCTTTACCATTCATTCGATTGCGATATTGCTTGGGTTCCCATACGCACGAAGGATCCTGACCCCTACGATAGAAGGGGCTGGACCCCGAGGATTAGGACAGCACAAATATTTTCAATTAAAACTTTTTCACGGAAAAATTTAGAAAAATATTTAAAATATTGACATGGTCGAACCGAAGGGTGCATCCCCTGAATAAAGGAGGACCCTTTTTATAAGTTTCCCATTCATCTAACCTGGTTCTAATTTTGTATTGGGTTCGTAATATTTCTGAAGTAGTTGACCCTCTAGGACTAGGTGTTTCCATAAATGTTTCCCCCAAAATTGTTGCTTGTTCCGATCGAAGTTTCAGCCGCTGAACTGGCCGTCATGAAATTTTTACCATTTATGTAAACCTACGATGTTTTAGAAGGGGCTGAACAATGGAATATAGAAGCGGCACGGATTATTTCTAAAAAAATCTTATTTTTAATGTTTTTATGGGAATGATTTAAGGAAATGGATTATATGAAATTAGTTTCTTGGTCGAATTCGAGGGGTCCATGCCCTGGATCTAAGAGACCCTTCTTATAAATTTTCACACCAGTCATCCATTTGGATTCAAATTTTGCAAAGGGATTTTATACGCAAAGGATTAATTTGCGGAATGTTTGAAGGAGTCAGCCCTTCGTTCATGGGTGATTTCATAAACATTTTCCAAACAATTTCTGCAGTTAGGAATGGAATCGCGACCAGAAGATAATACTGTTAATTCTGAAATATTGTACTAAACAAATTGCGCTATCAATCAATTGAATCGATCCGTCAAAAAAACACGCATATATTAGAGCTGCTGAAGCGAAAGGCGAGATAATGTCTTCTTATAGAAGCAGAGCGCCTTTTATACAGTTGCTGAAACAAGTGTACAGAGTGAGACACGGCTGGTAAACAGATGCTTACGATTGACGATCAATAGAAAAATTCAGTACTGATTTAAAGTAGGCAGGATTCAATTGCTAATTTATTCCGTGCAACGCCGGAGCAATTCAACTAGTATATTATATTTTTAATTATTTGGTTACGTTTTTGGTTTCAAACATTATGCAAAAATAGATAAAATGTTACAAATGTCATTTCTAAACTTTGCAGGTTTTTAAAAATTTGTTTGTGTTGGGATTGTGTGATTAGTTTCAGTTTCGAGCATAAGTGTGAGTCGAAACAAGTTTAGTTCGTAATGTTTTGAAAAAATTTAATAACTTGTTTTTTGTAATTGTTAAAAAAAATAGTAATTAACAAATGGATTACAGATCCTTTAAGTCACACACGACTGTTATTCAACTACTTAGGCAACAGTATACACTTCACGTTGCAATTACATGTTAATCTGTACACTGTCACCGTCAAAATTTCTCAAAACATTTAACATGCACATGCCATTCCCAGTAATACAAGCAGAAGTTCTTCACTCTAGTTATTAGTGTTTGAGCGGGCTTTCAAACGATGAAACCTTCGACATAAATTGCGTTTCACGATCTATAATCATATGTAGGGGTCATCCAAATCTAGATATCTATTCTGAACCAAAAGTTTTCATGACGGTGGCAGCTGTGAGTTTCCTTTCATTCGAGGGCGGGAGAGGTCTGATTAAACCAAAATGTAGTTATTTGTTCAAAACGTGCGGCGATTTTGTGTAACGATAAATTCTCAATTTTTAACAGTTGAGACTTTTTTTGTCCACAGAATTGTATCTAGCGATTTTTTTCTGTCGTAATTCGCGCCATACAATATTTTCTGAATTTGGCACTTTTATTGGTTGAATTTTCCATAACGCGTCTTTCAAACGATTATCTATAAACTTTGTCAGCTCATCATCATTGTTTTAAAGTGTAACTCGATGCTGATAGTCAATTCCTCTGTCATCAATTGCTAAGCTTTCTACGTCGCTTGTACATGACAATAAGGCTGCTACTATTTAGATTTCATTTTCCTGTAATTTTCCATTCAATTTCCTGTAATTCCATGAGCCGCGTCTATTAAGGCTTTAGATCCGTTATTGACGTTAGAGTTGTTTTAACGGCTTCTGTTCCGTATAAATTGAGAAAACTGTGCCTTCAACAAAATGTCGAAAATGCTTGATGATCAAGTAAACTTCTAATGGTAGTCGATCAAAAGCTAAGTAACACGTTTTGTATGGGTGTGATTTTTCAATTCTTATACTGCTGTAGTACTGCTCCTACAGCAGTACCTACCCATCATTTATTGTAATGTTGAACATCGCATCATCCTTTGGTTGTGTTTATATCTTTGCTTAATGTGTACAAAATTGTAAAATGAGAGTGTATTCGATGTTGTTATGTTTAAAAATAGTATACGGTGAACCCGGTGCCACCCGGAAGATACTGTGTAAAAACTTGGTCGTAGAATCAGTCAATCAAAAATATTAAATAATTGAATAACATCGATTTCAAATTTGAATTTTGATTATTATCCACAGTTCAAAAATATCAACTACATGTGATCCGTGTTGTTCTAATCTTCAAAAATGCTAATATTTAGTGGATTTTTATCACAACAAATACATTGTTTCACAGCTATTCAAATAACAATAGAAGAAAACTCGTTCTTCGTGTACCAATATTAAAGTTTGCGAATACCTACCCCGGAGCTGCATTTTCAAGTTGGCTACACGATTTTTAAAATTGTGCTGGGAGTCGAAGTTCAATCCTAAGTGTCTCAAATAATTTACTGTTTCGATTTGTACACACAGGGCGTTACAGGTAAGTTCATTTCAAACCAGAGAATGCTAAATCAAAGGATCAGGAACTATGGTGGTGTAGTTGATATTAAATACATAAGTTTGGACTTAGAGATAAGAACCATATCATGAAGATGAAACTATTTTTTAACACTTTCAGATCGAATTTCATGTTACCCTTCATTAAATCCATGTCGGAATTAGAATAGAGAAATGCCATAAATTAATATTAAAAATAGAATTGGAATAAACCAAGATCAGTAATGGCCCAATATACTGATTCTTGCGGTACCCCAACATTTATAACCTTTTCATTACTGTAGGTTTTATTTACACAGACTCTTTGAACCCCATTTACTAGATATGATTGAAGATATAATTGTGCAATGCCTCTGATGCCTATGTATGATAACTCATCCAAAAGGAGTTTATGGTTCACTGTATCCAATAAATAGGGGGGAAACCTTATAATTGTCATTTAAATGAAAATGGACAAGCGGTAAGAAGGAAACTAAATTATTTTCAGTCGACGAACCTTTTATGAAACCAAACTGTTTTTATCCAAAAAATTTATTTTATCAAAGTAGTTTAGAAAGCGTAATTCAATATTTTTTTCAAAGACTTTCGAGAAAGTATTTAATAAGGTAATAGGACGATAATAAATTGGTTCCCTGTGTAAGCCTTTCTTAAAACGAGGTTTTGCGAGTTTAATCATTTGTCTCGAAATTGTATCAACACCACACGAATTTAATTCACTTACAACTAACACTAACTCAGAATTAACTGAGGAGACAGCACCATATTGTTTATCTCAGTATCATGAAAATTAATATTTTCTAAATTTTCATTTACAATACGAGACATAAGGTATTCTACTAAAATGATCATTGAATACATTTGCAATTCCAAAGGGGTCAGTTGTAATAGTACTATCACCACCAACTATTGAAGTAATATCATTTGAGATGAGTAATTAACTTAATGCATTATTTACCACTTTCTAGGTCGATTCAAAATCTAAACGTAATTAATTTTATTTTTAAAATGAGCTTCTTTATCTTTGGAATCAAGGTTTTAATTTTAGAATTATGTGAACTAATATTTGCCTTTAGACTAATATTATTACCATCCTTAATGAATCTTTCAGATGAAACATTTCTGTGGTTAATCAATTCCTATTAGGCATCTGACAGCCAAGCCTTTAATTTAGAATTACACCATCTAATTTTATTACTTGTTTTGAATTTATTTATGTGGAATATCAGTGAATCAATAAAATGAGTATTGTTATATTTGTTCGTCATTTTTTAGATTTATGGGAAAATTTAAACCTTAAATGGAAGGTATTGTGGTCAGTTACATATAGTTGCAAGTTTTAAAGCTCAATTTAAAATGGCTGGAGAAGAGTATCTGTGAATACGTGATCAATGTTGGAGTCTGAACTCGGCCTAGTTATACTATTCAAAACAGACTCTACGCCAAATGCGTAACATAAACTTAAAAAATTATCTTTCGCTGGTGAATCTTTCAATAAATCCAAATTTATATCCCGTAGTAAAATTTTATGTTTTGTGTTATCAGTTGCTAAAATATATTTTAATTCGTTCAAGAAAAGAGTCAAATGTAAGAAAATGAAGCCCATACATTAAAATAAAACAACATTTAACATGATCAAGGTGAATCGTCAAATCGAATCAATATATTTTCTTTAGATTAATGAATTTTCAGTAATGATAATTCAGACATAGATCTATTTCATAGAAATATTCCACATATCGTATTTCCTTTCATAAAATTCAGACCAAATTTTTGTTCAGTGCAGCTGTACATGTGTACATTTATTGTAGTTTGAACACATTTAATTTGACTGTATTACACTCGTCGACGGTCACCAATTTAAGTGGCTGTTGTACAAATAGTTTAACTAACCACATTTAAGATTCGTATGTGCAGCACTATGTCACTATACACCAAGTTGTCTGTACTTAATTCTGCCATATTATAATAAAATTCCTGAAGCGCCTAGACTTAAATAAATAAATAAGTTAGCATATCGGCAAATAATTAATATGCACTATGGAGCCGTAATTCCTTTCCAACTAGTGTGCCGGATCTAAACCTCTCGATGGCTTCACGTAAATATATTATTAAATAAGTCTTCTTACCAGTAGCTAATAAAAAATGGAGTGGTATATTTATTGTGGCCAATACCAGACTATCTTCTAAAATTTGATTCTCATGAGCTCATATGCCAAAATTATATTCATTATTCAACGACGCGATGTTTACGTTTTTTTTTGTTGTCTTTAGTTATGGAAAGAAAACTTTAAGCATCTTTCGGTGTGTCTACACTGTGTATGTTTCGTAAACTGATAATCTGAAACCGTAGTTGTGAAATTCTTTGTAAAAAACACAAAATGGGTTCAAAAACAAAATTTTCTAAAAATAACACGAAACCATAGACGAATATTTTTAAAAAATAGTTTTTTTTATCAAAAATTGCCATTTTGATTAAATTTTTGTAAAATTATATGGAACAATTTTGTTCCCAATTTAATTTAAAATCTTTTTGGCTTTCACAGTTTTTTCGTAAATCATTTACTGTACAAAATATTAAAAAAAAGTACTTATAAAAAAGAATTTTATCAAAATTTGTAATTTCCAAATTCATTTTCTAAATCTTTTAATTTATCTGAAAACCTTAAGTATAAAGTTTTATGCCGATAATACCCTGTTTGGACTGTATGGTTGCTGAATTATGTTGAAATTACAGTTTATTATCAAAAATCCTTACTAAGCTTAAATTTTGGAGAAATAATTTAAAGCAATTATTGTTAAAACTTTTATTTAGCATCCGTTTGCTCTTAATCGATTTTTTGCAGACGCCAAGTTTCATTGGGACCTCCCAATTTATGAAAAAGATTTAGTATGTCAAAATAGGATTTACTGATTTTGACATACTAAATTTTTTTCATAAATTGGAAGGTCCCAATGAAACTTGGTGTCTGCAAAAAAATTGCTTGGGTATAGAGAGGATACAGAGAAACAGACACCACCTCGAAATCTACTTTTTCGGACTCTGGCAGTATAGCGAATGGTAAATCTGCGAAATTCTCGATGTAGAAAATTACCAAGATTACTATACTTACTGTTACTTTGTAAAAGAAAATAATGATTATGCCACATTTGGTAAAGCGACGGATTCTCAAGAACAAGCGGTTTTATTTCATTCATATTGGGTGTTTTTATAGTACCAACCGAGTTGCATACTATTCGTTTGAGAAAGGTCTTTGTTCAGTCCAATTTACCCATTTTTCAAAATCACGTCCGAAATTCATTTTGGAATCCAATCCTATGTGTAACATTAAAAGAAAGTTGGATCGCAATCGGTTAAGAAGTGGCTTAGGTTCTTTCAAATTGAATCTTTTCCAGAGGCATGTTCAAAATTCATATAAGATTCTCATTTTTTATCATTAACCTGAGTGCCATCCCTTTGAAAGAGATGACTTATTTGACATAGTGTGGAAAAAGACGCAACATAGCGGCTAAACCAGGACACTTTTATACAAATGTCCCAAATGTCCCAAATGATCCATTGCAATCATTTCCTAACATTCGAAAACATCCTCTCTCAAATTGTTTATCAAATTCGTTCGAGCCGATCTTTTTTTAAATGGAGACCCGGATCCCATTCGATATCTCTCTAAATACATTCCCGAATTTATTAGCTGAAAAACAATTAATAAAGAGAATAGCGACGCTACAAAAGACATCAAGATAGCTTGAGGCGGAACAAATTGTCAGAAGGACCAAGATCAAAACATTAATTAAACAGCGAATGCTACAAGGCGACATTATTTTACAAGCAATATTTAAAAAATTATCACGATTAGTGCAACCATTTTATGTAACCGTAATGCAACCAACATAACATGGCGCAATATTCCGCAATATGATGAAACATGACGCATGATATAAAATTAACGAAAGTCATAGGACACAACACGAAGCAACATGACGCAGCACAGTATAAAATCGCACACATGGCGCAACATGGTGCAATATCTAGCAACATCCCACACCATGGTGCAACATTCTACAACATGGTGCTACAACATGCAACATGGTGAAACATTACACAACATGACGGTCCAACCGGAGGAATGAATTATGGAGAAATCAGAACTCCTTGTAATGGTTTTCTAGTATTTTAAAATTTTGTCCTACTAAATTTGATCAAAATCGCGCAAGCCAAATAAAATGTTAAAATCAAGTCTTAAGCTTCCGGGCCTCCACAGGGTGACCTCACAAATGAGTTTGCCCTATATAAGAATTCATCAAAATCAGTTTTAGGTAATCAAAAACAGTTCTTCTAGCAATTTTCAAAATAATATAAAGGGGTCTCGGTCTCACCGGAAAACTATTTGAATGCATTTTCGCAAGTTTTAGAAAGATCGTGGGAGCCGAAAAGTATTAAAGAAAAGGACCTGGGACAGTAGACCCGTCCAACCCTCTCAACGAATTTTCCGAAATCTGGACTAATCGCAATTGATTCCTGACAAACAAAAACCTCTCTTCACCGATTTTTTTAATTTTGCTACTGATTTCGTGCACTCCTAGTCAGTAAGCTTCAAAAATCTGTAGAACTCCGAATTTCAGCAGAGCTATTTTATTTATAAACTGACAAACGCTTGTCTCCCGCAAATCTCTCGCGGAGATAACTGATTTTCTACCATGGGGTTTCTTTTGTACATATTGTTCTATCTATTTCTGCAAATTTATCACCACCGCCATACTTTTGACATTTCGAGTAACTATTTCTCGGGTAGTAATTTTGTTGGCCAGTAGCCACAATTTGCCCTAGTTCTTTATCCGTCATCTCTTTACATCTCGAGCCATTTCAGCTTATTCAACAGTTGTTAACTTCTTATTGCAATAAATTATTTTTCAATACTGATGAAATTAGCAAACTATACTAACGGGAAACGACGGGAATTAAAATAAAATAATGAGTGTGGTTTGGTCCTGGCGCACGCCGATTTTGTTCAACCACGTTTTAACGGTACATACAATCATAAATTAAATTAACTATTTTTAGGAATGTTAACCATTCTGCCACATATGCTAGTAAATTATTGGTTTTGCTTTTTATGCAAAATGTGATTACTTTGTTTGGTCCTATTACTATTTTGCACACTGCATATCCACTTATTCCTCATTTAATTATTTCATTTACTATTTATTTATATAAAAAATATAAATTTCCACATTTCTACTCAAATTAAATTTCAATTTTGCATGATAGTGAAGATTTTGGGACTGATGCTGAAAATATTATTGGCCGATACTAAAATATGCAAAGACCGAAATCATTTCTGTTTTAAACGAAGCTTTTGGGATCATAACTGAGCCAATTTTCACATTTTGCAGAAACGTTTTATTTTAAAACTTGCTGTTAGGGGAAATACTCAATTTTATGTTGGATTTAAACTCAACCAAAATGTAATCTTTCGTAACGGTGGTTTCTTTTCTACAATTACTTTTCGTCATCTTATATTATTTTCGGCAGACGCTTCCCCCCAGTGCAGTTGACGGTGAGGTTATATTTTGTAACAAAGCCGAATATCTTCTATATGCTGTTAGTACAAGATTGTATATCAAAGTTTCAGGGTAAATGCAAACAAACAAAACAGTTTAATTGAAAAAAATAATTTTCGAATTTTTATGTTGGTTTAGCATATTGCAACGATTTTAATCAAAAAATGCAAAAAAATGTTACCATAAGTTAAAATTCAAAATTTAAATTTATATATTTATTCCTTTATTGCTGACTGATACTTATTAAATATAAGGTGCAGTGGATTACATTCTTCACGTCGTTTGAAAACAACTAAAAGTCAAGCGTATCACTTATTGGGAAGCTATGTGTTTCATACCTGAGAGTTTTAGTAAAACTATTGCTGCACTATTTGTTAATCAAAAGAGCATACTTCGTCAAAGATCAACTCTTTGAAGATGGTTAGGATATGCAGTAGCGCGATCAAAATCGCGATGACAAATACTCTAATCCACCAATAAATGTGCTCAACTTTACTCTACGTCCTCTATAAATTATTAACATTTATTGATTTAATAGTTTTAAATTTATCATGATGGTATTGAACTAGAAAATCAACTTGTACATAAAACTAAGGTTTTTACTGAATTTAATTTTTTTTTATCTAAATTGAATAATTTATTTTGACTGAAGACAATTTTTATTTTTATTTAACGAAATTCAATAGAAATCAAATGATTCAATTAAATACATGAAGCAGCATTAAAAAATGTGATTTCTCTATAGCGAAATTCCATCGCATGAATAGTTAAATAGATAAGGAAATATTTTTGTAGTCTTTAGATAAAATAATGGTGCATTGATCTAAATGATGTATACTTAATGATGTACAATTAGCACATATTCGTATTATACGTACGAATATTTATAATCAGATTGACACTTACCGAATAGAGTGGTACATGATTCGAATACAAAGTGTCAGTATCGCACGCATCAACAATGGCTAATGGTGTTGGTCAATTACTGTTGTTAATTAGCTATATATTCGCGCTTTGGATAAATATTTGCATTTTTAATCAAATTTAAAAAAATTTATTCTCGATAGTAAATTATGTATGGGTGGTAAATTTTATAGATTATTATTTCAAAGTCTAAAAGCTTTTAAAAGCTTCAACAAATGTGATAAATTACATCCAATATAGGTAAATGTTCATTTTTATTATGAAAAAGAAAGTATTCAATATAAGAAAATTTTACTTCAAGCAATAAGTGGGCCTTACTGAGTATGAATTAAAATTTATAAACTTCAAAGTTTATTCGAAAAAATTAAAATATTTGAAAAACGTATTGACTTCTACGGAAACCTTTACTTCCGGATCACCAATTTCCTACAAGTATCATTGAGATATCACAGTTTATGGAAATTGAACCAATTTCGGACCAACTTCGTTTCAAATTTAACTTAAAATCCTTTAATCGATTTTAACGTAAATCGAAGTTCTACAAAAATAATGTTTAGTATTATACGTTATTGCATAAAATATATAAATCGTTTAACCTAATCTTCTTCGCGAAATTCATAAATAACCAGCTAAACGTCTTTCAATCCTTACGGATACGAACAATTGGTATTTTTTTAGAGGTTCACAATTTTAAATTAAAATAGAACAAAGAAAAACATTTTGAATATCAGTGAAACTAGCTTTATTGGATAGATAATTTTATGCCATTAATGCTTAAATATGATTTCTGCCATGTGGCCCGACCATGTGGCTCCAATCTCGAGGTCTAATTTTCGAACACGCTTCGCATAAATCGCGACCGTATCGCGCTAATAACTCGGTGTAGACAACTGATTTAAATTATATCCAAAGAAAATAATCTATGGTAACTCCAGATCACACAATCTGGGTGGCCAATTAACAAGACCATTACGTGAAATTATTCGAAAAAGTTAGAAATCAAATCTCTATATCGTTCAACACTGACTGTAACATTCCGGCCATCATCGTTTTTGAAGACATATGGGCCAGTAATTCCGCCGGCCCATAAAGCGCACCATACAGTGATTTTTTCTGGATGCAATGGTATTTCGGCAAAGGCTTGTGGTTTATTTTCACTCCAAATCGGACAATTCTGTTTATTAACATATCCATTCAACCAGAAGTGAGCTTTATCGCTGAACACAATTTTGTTTGGAAAATCAACATCAATATCAATTTGTGCTTCAGCTCATTGGCCTAATTGGCGGCGTGTGCGATGTTCGGATGGCTTTAATTCCTGCACAAGTTGAATTTTGTAAGCACGTAAACCAAGATCCTTAGATAAAATCTTCCGTAAAGTAGATGGACACATCTCCAGTTGCTGAGAACGACGTCGAATCGATTGATGTGGGTCTTCCCCAATGCTGAATGTCTTATTGAATGCGTATATCATTTAGAGTATACTTGATGCAAAAACGATCCATAGTTAACCGAATTACCCGCTCTGATGGATGATTATGGTGACCGTAAAATGGACGTAATGTTCGAAGAGTTTGGCGAACAGAACCTTTATTTTGTTAAAAAAAATTCAATAATTTGCAAGCGTTGCTCTGGCGTGAGTGAAATTCATTATGAAATGGCAAACCAAACTAATGTCAGCTGTCAAATCGGTGTCAAACAGAACAGTGTTGCCAACTTAAAGATGTGAACCTCTAAAAAACAACCTTTACATACAATGTGTTAAAGGCCGAAATTGGTAAATATCCGAAATTTTAATTTTTTTTTCGTTTACACGATTAAAAACCGGTTGTCCAGTTGAAATATTTGTTGACCGATGGTTATAAAATATTTGTTGACCTTTCCCTCTACATACCTGTAGTTTAATGTATTCCCCATCAGAGAGAGCTTTAGGCAGTATCAGGGACATAATTAGCCCCACGAGTCCGTGAGAGTTAGTAAAGCTGTTAGTCCCTACTATTCCAAATTTCAATTTGCATTAATACCATAGAATAGCTTCGTTGGGTGAGGAGTAAAAATTTTGAAGCAATAAAACAGTTTTTCCAATTTTTATTCGGACATTTATCGATTTCGGGCTGTTATAGTAACATATGTATCAAATGGATTGTTTCTCAACTGAAAATTCTAGTTTCCTTAGGATAGGTTAGGTTAGGTTGCGGTTGTTGTTATCGCACACTTAGACCAATAATGGCCCATTGTGATGCCACAGGATCCGACATCATTAAACTCCCTTTAAAACCATTTACTGCTATTAATATAGCGTACAAGATCTCGCACGTTACAGCTTTCGAAATCAGAGAGGCTGTCCATAGTATATTTGCCCAAGTCATCATGCCTTATACCAGCTAGTGCAGTGCATGCGCATAGAAAGTGAACAAGAGTCTCTTCTTCCTCCTTGTCCTTGTAGCTTCTGCAGAAGTCATTTGCATCCAAACCCAGCGTTCTCAAGTGATCTCCGAAGTGGCAGTGTCTGGTGAGTACCCTTATAATTCTACCTACGAGTAAATCACGCCTCCTTAGTTTGATTACGATCTTGGGGCGAATCAAGTTCAGCTCAGGCCATACTTGTTTCGCTACTCTAACAGTCGGACTGGCGAGCCACCTAGTATTTACCAAGGCAATTGCTTTCCTAAGGCTTGCTGCTTTCAGCAACAGGCATAGGCCTACCTACACATTCTCTCCCTGGTTCCAGTTGGAGAGTCGTACCGTACCTTGCTAATTCGTCGCCCTGCAATTTATCTCAACATCAGAATGGCCCGGAACCCAGACCAACTGGATATTGAATAGTTTATTCATCTCGTTAAGAGATGTGTGAAAATCCAACGCCACCCTTGACGTCATGGAAACTGAATCCACGAAAAGAATGTCCGCCTGACTGTCCACATAAATAGTGATGTCAGTCAACTATATTACATTATGCTTGAACCAGTTCATAACCTCTTCAATCGCTATAACTAGACCCACATTTAATTAACCACAAAACACACCAGCTTTCACTCTACCATCGAGCTTGGAGCCGTGGGTGAAGAATTTAACTGTCCCGGTCTCCACAAAGAGACCACTCTTCCTATCCTCCTTAGAGGGGAGAATCACATTAAAAAGTTTGCAAAAGCTCAACAGAGTGGCCGTTTTGCAGGCACTTCCACTTCGGACCCGCTGATAGCTAGGTGGCCGTATTGACCGCCATTTGCTTACCAATAATATTCAACTGGAGAAAGTTCAACATAACCACTAAGGCACTAGTGGGTGTCGTTTTCAACGTCCCACTTATGAGAAAACAGGGTGCCCTCTGCACCTTCCCCATCATGTTCCTGTACGATAGTTTATCTAGAGCTGGCCACCATACACTCACACCATAGAGCAGTACAGTCCTTACTACTGCCGTGTAAAGCCAATGCACCAGCTCCGGTTTCAGGTCCCATTTCTTTCCGATTGCATTTATGCAAGAGTAGAGTGCCACAGTGGCTTTATTCACTCTTTCTATCGTATTTGGGTTCAAACTGAGCTTACTGTCCAGAAAAATCCCTAGAAATGTCGCCTTATCAGTAAAGGCCAACTTAGTTCCATTCAGACTTGGTGGAACCACTTCCGGAATATCATATCTCGTAGTGAAAAGAACCAGCTCTGTTTTAGAGGGGTTGATCCTCAAACCACATCTGCTGGCCCATCCCGCGGTGATTGATAGGGCATTCTGCATCACATCCCTAATTGTACCAAGGTGCTTTCCCGAGATAACTATCGCTACGTCATCGGCATAAACAACCACACCTATTCCTGCCCCCTCCAGTTCCAATAGTAGTCCGTTGATTACTACATTCCAAAGAAGGGGAGAGAGGACACCTTCCTGACGTTTTCCCCGGACAACCCGTCTTCTGACCGAGACTTCCCCCATCCCTACAATAACCCTTCTGCTTCCAAGCAAATGATTAATTACCCTAGTTACTGGGTGTTCAATCTCGAGTGGCAGCAATCCTTCCCTATTTGCATCGACCTTCACGTTGGTGAAAGCGGCCTCTATATCGAGAAACGCCACTGGCGAGAATTTCTGAAAATCCAGTGACCTCTCAATTTTTGAACCAAGGCATGTAGTGCCGTGTCCACGGACTTATGTTACGCATGTTGCGACTGTGCCCAGTTCCTGGGTACAATTCTCGAACGAATTTAGACATTCAACAGTCTTTCCATGATTTTCAGCAGAAAGGATGATAGAGATATTGGTTTTAAGTCCTCAGGGTTGCTGTGCGAGCTTCTACCTGCTTTCGGGATGAAGATCACCCAAGCCTCCTTCCATTTTTTCGGGATGCACGCCAGCTGTAGACGCCCGATAACCTCCAGCCAGGGAAGCAAGAGCTCCGAGTTCTTCTGAATTTCTGCTGGTACAATCCCATCCGGACCAGCTGGCTTAAAGTACTTAAAACTTTTATTAGCCCATTTTTTCTCCGTCTATTCAGAATATCTTCTGTACACAAAAGTTGGGCCGCGCAGTCATCTATATATCCGCAGTCATCCACCCCCACAAACGACGTATCCTCACTTCCCAGGAAGTGATTTTCCATCAGAAGATCAAGAGTCTCTTCACTAGAAACCGTCCATTCCCCATCCCGTTTAATCAGATAGTCTGGAACAGCTGGACTAGTATAGAGAATCTTTCTTAAGCGCGAGGTTTCCGAGACCCTTCCATTCTATCACAGAAATGCCTCCATGAATTCCATTGCACCTTCCTTGTCTCTCTGTAATATTCTTTGAGGCATTCCTTATAGAAGTCCCAGTCTTTGTTTTCCCTCTCGATCTTTTCGCTCTATTAAAAGCAGACTCGCAAACTTTTCGGCACTCCGGCCGAGATCCACCAAGCATATTTCCGCTTTCCCCTCAGCTTTGTTAATGGACAGGCTTCCCTCATAGAGGTATTGCAAGTCCTAGTAAGAATATCCACTATTGAATCCAGTTCACAACCCGTGTCGGGGAGTCCTGGATCTTTAGATAGAATACTATCCTTCAATATATATATCTATATACATGCTATACTGTCCTCCTGCGATTTCTGAAAACGTACTGATTTGCAATTTGCAGTATAAGCGTAAACGTTAGATACCGATGGTCAGAGAAGGAATGCTAGTTCCCCACCATCTATTACCTGCACATAGTTGAAAAAATCGGAGACCAGAGAATTATCCATAACGTCCTGCCTATTTCTAACAATAAAGATGGGTTCCTCACCTATATTACTAATAATGAGGTCAGTTTTTAGAAGAAATTCGAAAGGTGGCTCACCCCTGCCATTGATGTCCGAGCTGCCCCAGATGGTATGGTGCGCATTCGCATCACACTAAGATAATTCCGACCTTCCTCCTTACTGCATCAAAAACAAGTAGCCCCAGTATATTTGGCGGCACTGGCTTCTCCCGGTCCATGTGTGCGGCTGCAAGCCAGAACCTTCTACTATCCGTCTCTATGCAGACCGCAGTAATGTCCCCATTGCAGTACTGCGGAAGTAGAAAAACATACATATTATTCTTCACAAGGGTATAATAGAGTATAACCCTTCGCTCGCAGACCATAGATCTTACTTCTTGCATCATATTCAACTATTCAATCAAACTTTTCAAATAACCTCATTTGGAGCCCTACAATTCCAAACCACGTTTAAAGAATAGTTCACTACTAATACTTAGCATTAAGCAGCGATTATCTAAGCGATTACCAGCGATGAATTGAATATGAATTGAATATATACTGAATATGATTGAATATGAATTGAATATAAATTGAATATGAATTGAGTTGGAATTGAATATGAATTGAATATGAATTGAATATGAATTGAATATGAATTGAATATGAATTGAATATGAATTGAATATGAATTGAATATGAATTGAAAATGAATTGAATATGAATTGAATACGAATTGAATATGAATTGAATATGAGTTGAATATGAATTGAATATGAATTGGATATGAATTGAATATGAATTGAATATGAATTGAATATGAATTGAATATGAATTGTATATGAATTGAATATGAATTGAATATGTAATTTAATATGATACGAATATGAATTGAATATGAATTGAATACGAACTGAATATGAATTGGATATGAATTGAAAATGAATTGAAAATAAATTGAATATGAATTGAATATGAATTGAATATGAATTGAATATGAATTGAATACGAATTGAATATGAATTGAATATGAATTGAATTTGAATTGAATATGAATTGGATATGAATTGAATTTGAATTTAATATGAATTGAATATGATTCGAATATAAATTAAATATGAATTGAATATGAATTGAATATGAATTGAATATGAATTGAATATGAATTGAATATGAATTGAAAATGAATTGAATATGAATTGATTGTGAATTGAATATAAATTGAAATTAAATTGAATATCAATAGAATATGAATTGAATATGAATTGAAAATGAATTGAATACGAATTGAATATGAATTGAATATGATTTGAATATGAATTGAATATGAATTGAATATGAATTGAATATGAATTGAATATGAATTGAATATGAATTGAACATGAATTGAAAATGAATTGAATATGAATTGAATATGAATTGAAAATGAATTGAATATGAATTGAATATGAATTGATTGTGAATTGAATATAAATTGAAATTAAATTGAATATCAATAGAATATGAATTGAATATGAATTGAATAGAATTGAATACGAATTGAATATGAATTGAATATGATTTGAATATGAATTGAATATGACTTGAATATGAATTGAATATGAATTGAATTTGAATTTAATATGAATTGAATAAGAATTGAATATGAATTGAATATGAATTGAATATGAATTGAATATGAATTGAATGTGAATTGAATATAAATTGAATATGAATTGAATACGAATTGAATATGAATTGAATATGAATTAAATATGAATTGAATATGAATTGAATATGAATTGTATATGAATTGAATATGAATTGAATATGAATTGAATATGAATTGCATATGAATTGAATATGAATTGAATATGAATTGAATATGAATTGAATATGAATTGAATATGAATTGAATATGAATTGAATATGAATTGAATATGAATTGAATATGAATTGAATATGAATTGAAATTAAATTGAATATGAATTGAATATGAATTGAATATGAATTGAATATGAATTGAATATGAATTGAATATGAATTGAATATGAATTGAATATGAATTGAATATGAATTGAATATGAATTGAATATGAATTGAATATGAATTGAATATGAATTGAAATTAAATTGAATATCAATTGAATATGAATTGAATATGAATTGGATATGAATTGAATATGGATTGAATATGAATTGAATATGAATTGAATATGAGTTGAATATGAATTGAATATGAATTGAATATGAATTGAATATGAATTGAATATGAATTGAATATGAATTGAATATGAATTGAATATGAATTGAAATTAAATTGAATATGAATTGAATATGAATTGAATATGAATTGAATATGATTTGAATATGAATTGAATATGAATTGAATATGAATTGAATATGAATTGAATATGAATTGAATATGAATTGAATATGAATTGAATATGAATTGAATATGAATTGAATATGAATTGAATATGAATTGAATATGAATTGAAATTAAATTGAATATGAATTGAATATGAATTGAATATGAATTGAATATGAATTGAATATGAATTGAATATGAATTGAATATGAATTGAATATGAATTGAATATGAATTGAATATGAATTGAATATGAATTGAATATGAATTGAATATGAATTGAATATGAATTGAATATGAATTGAATATGAATTGAATATGAATTGAATATGAATTGAATATGAATTGAAATTAAATTGAATATGAATTGAATATGAATTGAATATGAATTGAATATGAATTGAATATGAATTGAATATGAATTGAATATGAATTGAATATGAATTGAATATGAATTGAATATGAATTGAATATGAATTGAATATGAATTGAATATGAATTGAATATGAATTGAATATGAATTGGATATGAATTGAATATGAATTGAATATGAATTGAATATGAATTGAATATGAATTGTATATGAATTGAATATGAATTGAATATGTAATTTAATATGATACGAATATGAATTGAATATGAATTGAATACGAATTGAATATGAATTGGATATGAATGAATTGAAAATGAATTGAAAATAAATTGAATATGAATTGAATATGAATTGAATACGAATTGAGTATGAATTGAATATGAATTGAATTTGAATTGAATATGATTCGAATATAAATTAAATATGAATTGAATATGAATTGAATATGAATTGCATATGAATTGAATATGAATTGAATAGGAATTGAATATGAATTGCATATGAATTGCGTATGAATCGAGTATGAATTGAATATAAATTGGAGATGATTAAATATGAATTCTCGAAAAATTATGAAAATTAATATAAATAGAAACTGGGTAATATTTCAGTTGAGTATCGTGATCGCGGGAATCGTTTTAGTTTCCGTCCTTCTCTTAAAATGGAGAGCGAATTATTCATTTTAATTTTATTATGGTACTTAATCCCTTCAAGATATTTGGCATACTATTTAATTTTATTGGTTAAATAAATTTAAATTTAAACAAAGTGGTTAAGGTTTTCCATTTTTTAGGCTAACTGTGACTATATACTTAAATAAAGAACATGTTTGGTGTAATTTAAGGTATCTAATAGTCCTTGAAATAAAATTTATTTGTTTAAACCTTTTTCCCATATTTGGTATTTGTGCTGTGGTGTGATTCTAAAGAAAATCATCCCAAACACAATTCCATACTAATCTTCTCTAGTACATATGTTTTGTACAAGATTACATTTCAATAAAATGTTGAATCAACTAATTTTACCTAAACCTGCCAGATTATTTGGTACCATGCCAATTCCATCATCGTTCACTCAGTAATCGTCAATACATATACGTATCGAACCTAAAATCTATTAAGTTTACAATCAAATTTTGTTTTCTATATTAGAATTCGTTATTCACACTTATCATAAATTATCAAATTAAAAATGTTTGCTTCAATTTCACTATAAATTGAAATAATCGAATACATGTACATAATTTAGATTCCGTTTGTTTATTAGAAATGTTTAGAATATTTCAAACCACTCAACTACAATAAATAGATATATTGTATAGATATCGGTATCGTTTCAATTAATTTCCTCATCAAAACAATCAAAACTTTAACCTCTTGAACAGAAAATATTTTGTTCAAAATAGATTTTGTTTATTCAATTTTCAATGTTAAATAAATACATACAGTAGTAATAAATAAATAGTCAAAAATTAGTTAAAAATTATTTATAGTTTAAATTTAAAAAAAAAAATATTTATTGTATATTTTTTATTTTGTCGTATCAATTTTAATTTAAATATAGAAAATTATTCAACATCTTAATTAATAGTTATATTGTATGTATGATATCTCTTTAATTAAGAAGAGTTCAGTTTGATCTAGAATTAAATTTTCTACAATGGTACATCCATATATTGGCTTATATTGGCTATGTATTTTGAAATAATAGAGAAAATCAATTAGATAGAATTACTTGTGGTACTCTTCGTACGATGAAAAATCATAAAATGTATTTTTAAATATTTGCTTAAGTATTTCTATCAGTATCAGGGCCTAATTTAACGAAGTGCTGTGTCCCGTAAAAATTTGTTTTCTGTACAAATATGGTAATAATTCATCTAATTATTTTCTGTAATATTATTTTAGGATTGCAAAGTTTCTAATGAAATTAAATATTTTTCGAAACCCGCTGGCCCTATGAGTAAACTAGTACGGTTCTAATCTAATGAATTTATTAAATCAAGTAAATCCCTTACCAGTTAGTTTTTAAAATTTAGTTTATCTCATCTTATAAGCCTTTTATTAATATAAGGATTATGTTCCACCTCTCAACCCATTTTATCTTCTTTTAATGCCATTGCTATTTTGAAAATTTTTCATATATCAAGTCAACGTTTTTTCATTCTTACGTGAATTGGAAAACCAGATATTGCTTTAAACGAAAATTTAACTTTTGTACCATTTCTTCCACATATATCTAATTTAAGCAAGCTTTCCAAATTTGAATTCAATCCAAAAATTGTCTTCTTTTTATGTTATGCCAAAATATCGGATTCTTTTATGCTCCGGGATTCAGGGTATGATAGAAAGAGAATGAATTCTGCTTTTGAAATTGGTCTAGTGATGCTCAAAATCGAAGTACTGTAACAATAAATGCCTAATATTAAAATCCTGAAATCCTGAAATGACAGCACCAGCTTAAGCATAAAGGTATAATTATGCCAAACTAAAACTGTTTCGTAATTTTGGATACTAAGATGCTTCTATTAAATTTTGCAACATGTTCAAAACATTTTCAAGAATCTGTGACACATATTTGTTCTATAATGGAGTGATAATTAGGAAACGGCGCCAGAATGGTGAATTTGTTTATGCACGATTACATGGGAATGACAAAAGTCTACAAGCCAACGCCTGGCTTTCTTTTACGACAAATGTACGTAGATCTCGAATGCACCACACTTAATTAATTTATTCTAAATCGAAATATTCAACCAGCCGGATTTTTGATAAAAACTGTTTTGTAGAATAAAAAATCATTATTCTTCTTAAAATTTTAAAAACGCAATAAGGTCAATCCTTGTAGAAAATTTAACCTCTACTGCAACAATTTAAAAAGCTCCCACGAAAGCTGCCACAGATCTCCACCACATTCCGCATGGATCTCCCAATTTATAGAAAAAGATTTAGTATCACGTTTGATAACGCTTTTGATGGGGCTCTTTCAGTCTCCAAGGAAATGCTTAATCTCGTGATCGATTCCAATACGACATTCATTGTTCGCAACCTTAATTAGGCCATAAGTTAAAGACCTTTCTCTTAAATTTTGATAGTAATCTACACTGTTTGGTGATCAAGATTCAATTCTCACATCCGAAAGTTAGCACAGGTCTTATAAGTACTTTATGATGAGTGAGTTTACATGACTGCGAAAGACATTTTGATCGCAATAGCCTTGACTGTGCAAAGTTCCGAGATTTGCAGTAAAGATCTCCTAGATGTTGATAACAGTTTTATTTTATTACTATTGATTTTCAGACCAAGTCGTTTTGCATGTCTATCAAGCGGTATTAAACAATCCTTAATATCATTTGGTCTTCGGCCAAGAAGGAAGATGTCATTCGTCTATTTCTAAGGATTTGACCTGACGTACTCGAGCGCCAAATTAAATCACACAGGTGCGAGTCCATCTCCTTGTCGCCCAAGACCACTCTATCGTGAAACACTGATCCGTGGTTGATCGATTGAGGCGAAAACAACATTAGAAATTTCCGATGATATTTGCTGCGAGAAGAATGATTCTGGCAAATACAACATTAGCAAGCACTTTGTGGGCCATTACACAGGCAACTCTTCTTGGTGGCAGATCATCACGACGTGGTCATAAAGAATAGCTGGAACAGAAGCTAGTGTGTGTTGTAATAGTTTTGCGAAGAGTGCTTCGAGACAGGGTGCTTTGCCATTTTTAAATCTCCAAAGAACTGCCTACAATTTCTCTACCGTGGGAAATGGGAAAAACACCTCTTCGCCTGGAGTTCGGGTATGGGGCACTTCGGCAGTCGGATTCAGTAGATATATGAAGTAGGTTTGCCATATTGAGAGAACTTCAGTCACGTTTGTTCTCAGATCTACATTCGTATTTTTAATGGCTGTGAATGGATGATTTTAGTGCAATTTCTGGTGTTGCGAAAACAGTCTCTCGAGTTTTCGTGTTTCGCTTGGAAGCTGATGTTTTTGATACAGGTGCTCATACATATTCGAGTTTCTGTTCTCGAAAGAACTTGGTTATGGCTTTTCTACCCACGATTTTTCATGCAACTTTCGATTATTCCGACGAGTTAACGACACTGATCGTCGAACCAATCGTTACGTGATATTGTGGTCTTTTTATTCTTCTGCTAGCTTGCCTCGGCCCCCGAACGTTTGATCGAAGATTTTCATTGTGCCGGGTTAGAGTGACAACTGATTGGTAACTATGCACGGAGTCTTCATTGTTTAGTGTATCGACGCTTACCGTCTCCTTTACTGGTGTATTAAATGTGGAAGATAATTTGCGCTCTTACACTGGCGACGAGTCGTGAATTGTCAATCGTGATAATAAAATTTTAAACGTTGCATTTGCCCGTAGGCGAGAAAGCCGACTCCAAATTCCCCTCCATTCTGAGGAACATGTAAGCTCTTGTAGGAAAGTAAGTCCGATGTGTACATTTCCGCCTGATTCAAAAGGTTCTGGAGATCTCCAGTTTTAAAAGGCTTAGCACGTTCATTGACCCCATTTTTATAGGAGTGTCCGTTTACATATTCCGCAGTTGTTCTTATGATGAATCCACCAATAAATCAGAGGTTTTTGTTTAGATTTCATAACTTGAAGGTTTTTGTGAGAGTACAGATTTCCTGCAGTTCAACCCACTTTTTACGTGTGAGGCTAAGCAATGCGCATACTGTTCGCTCTAACCATCGAAGTCACCACCATCTTTATCGGAAGCGCAATGATGATGAGACGATTATTTGGTTTTGTGCAGAGGATGGCCAGTTTAGGGTGGTAGTAATTTGAAATATTCCATATTTCAGAATCGCTTTTTCTGTTCAGTTGGTAATTAAATGACGTTCGTGCTTGAATTGTCAAGCAAGGTAGCCTTGAGTTATGGTGGTTGCTTCCTGTATCAATACGGGGGTTTTGTCTAAATTAAAAAATTTCTCTCCTAGATAGTCCTGTTTCTTGATTAGATGTACTTTCTGTGCTATTATCTTTTAAGAGTTTCCTTGGAAAGATTAGAGCTTGTATTTTTATTTCCCTTAATATTAATGAGGCCCACTGTCTTGAAGGTACTTCTACCATCGGTTGTGTTCTATCTCATTAATTCAAAGCCCTAGTATGATCATCAATATTTACCCGATAACTCTATTTCACTTCCGGCTTGGGATAAGCTTTTTGCTGAAATAAAGAAGCAATAATCTTTAGTAGGTGGCTCAATTAACAACAACAATGGATTGTCTCTGTTTAACTATGCTTATACTATATACCTCTTGATTTGTTATTCAATTGGAAAGTGACTAATCTCCATCGAAAACAGGTGTATGGCTTTTAAAGTAAACATGAAAAGACCAACTGTTAAAAATCATAGTCATGAAACGCTAATAAGCTTGAAATGCTAGTCATGTGAGCTCGAGCCCTCCGCTGTTTTCGCTTGGGCCACATACGGTCTACTGATGACATTGTATTGTTAACACTATCTGTGAAGAAACCAATCACTTTCGATTTCGAAAAATCTTGCTCTTTTCTTCTCTGATTATAAAACCTACGAAAAGTAATTACAAGACTTATGACCAAAGCCACGAAAACTGTTAAAAGGTGGTTTAAACTTCAAAATTCACTGAAGTTTTTATCACATGCAAAAATGTCTCTTTGTTAAGTCATTTATAAAATATTATGAATTCTAACCAAACATTAAATAATATCAACTACAAAGTATTACCTCCCCGATAACCTGAGTATATAAAAACTCTTGCTATTTAAGAAACAAGGCGTTTGTTTGGTTTTCGATCAAATTACGCACTTGCATCTTACTTGCTATTGTTCTGCTTAATCTGACGCTTAAATTGGTATCTAGGATAAACCTTAATCCTTGAAAGGTCAATAATAAAGTGAAGTCTTGTTAAAGTCAGATTGTGTAAGAATTTTCATGTTGTCATGTTACTAACAACCATAATCTCACCGCTTTCCAAAAGAAATGGAAAGATAAAAATCCGTCCTCTAATAACCGGTAGTACGCCATATTCAGCAGTTGTATGTTACATGCAGTGGACCAATTAAACTTTTATCCGAAAACAAATTTATAAATAAACTTTTGAGATGACCAAATAACAGCATAGGATGCACCGCCAACGAAAAAGATTACTACATAGTGATGATTCGAAGGCCATTGGGGTTACCAGTTTAATGTACAACTATTTGATATTTAAGGTGTCACAAAGATAATCAGGGGTCTTTTAAGCAATGTTCGACCGCGTTTTGTTTTCGACCATATCGACCAATCTGGCAACGTCGAAAATATCTATTATGAATTTTTCGAGTATCGAAAATATAAAAACCTAAACTAATTAAATTTTAATGATTAGAATTATTTAATCCAATATTTTTTTTTTCTAATTAATTTTCTAAATATTTTATGTATTCGCAACGTTATTCGACACGTTAAGAGATGTCGTAAATTTTCGACAACGCCGAAAGAAAACGAGGTTGAGAGTTTCATAATAGAACCCTAGGTATTAAAATTCCTAGCACGCTACTTGTTTTCGTTTTATTAGTGTTTCGTGAAAACTATCCGTTGTCCAGGTAAACTTGTTATAGTAATCCGACTCTTTTGACTTATAACGTGATGATTTGTTAAATTAGCAGTTCATCGAATGTGTACAAAACAAGCCACTTGCTATACATGCGTCGCTTGCTTCAGCCGCATCTTGGATGGAGATGAGTTCAAATAAAGGGTGTTACAAAGAAAAACATTTTGTATATCAGTTGTTTTTGTATACCATTATTGCTTGAATATGATTTCGGTGATGTGGCCGCCGCGGCTGGCGCGTACATTTCGTAAACTAAAGATCTAATTTTCGATCACTCGTAGCAGTAATTGCGGCCGTTTCTCGCTAATAACTTGTCGAATGTTGTGTTCCAAGTGTTCAATCGTCTCTGCTTTATTGGCGTAGACAAGTGACTTAACATATCCCCAAAGAAAATAATGTAGTGGAGTTCGATCATACGATCTCGGTGGCCAATTAACAGGACCATTACGTGAAATTAGTCTTTCATCAAATGTTTCTTTGAGTAAATTAATTGTATCCGGTGCTGTGTGGCATGTGACACCGTGCTGTTTGAACCAAATATCAGCAAGATTTATGCCAGCCAATTGGGGTACAAAAACAGCATTCCACCCATCATCGTTTTTGAAGACATATTATGGACCAATGGTTTCGCCGGCCCATAAAGCGCACCAAACAGTGCTTTTTTTCTGGATGTAGTCGTATTTCGGCAAAAGGCTTGTGGATTATGTTCATTCCAACTCCGATAATTCTGTTTATTCAACCAAAAGTGAGCTTCATAGCTGAACAAAATTTTGTTTGGAATGTTATACGCTGTACAGCCTCTATCGCTTGTTCGGTACGCACTGTTTCACGTGTTACTGGATGCGTATTATCATTTAGTATATACGTGGTGTGAAAACGAATTACCGAAATAACTAATTGGCCGAATTACTCGCGCTGATGGACAATTGTGATAACCGTAAAATGGACGTAATGCACGATGAGTTTGGTGAACACAACCGTTAATGGCAAATCAAACTAATGACAAAGCAAATGTCAGCTGTCAAATCTCAAACAAAATAGTGTTGCCAACTTAAAGATGTGAATCTCTAAAAACCATCCTTTACTAATTACTACTTGTGAGTTGCAGAGCCGAAAGTTTTGTATTAAAATTATAAACCGTTACATTTTGACAATAATTGAATAGAAACTATGTTTTTAATTTTAGTAAATTTATGTATTCAGATTTTAATTTAATATGAAATAATATAAAAATCAACAAAATCATTTATTTGAAAAGGTTTTCGCAAATATAAGTAAAGCATCTGCTATCTTGGATGCAGCATCCGCAAACTTATTTGCTGCATTAGAATTCATGCGATCTATTTCAATGCGTTCCTCAATTATTCTTCTATCGAATTCTTCACGACTTTCCACTAAACCAGGGCTCTTAGAAGTGCCTTCCTCTGAACATATCGATGGATCCGATTTATGTTCTTTACTTATTATTGATTCAACATCATCGGAATCAAAAATTTCTACATCCTATAAAACAAATAGATGATCATTATTATTTTTAATACAATATTTGTTCTGATTACTTACCGGTTCCTGTTTAATTGACGATTTCGAATCTGTAAAAGATTCATTTATTTCTGATGCAGGTTGCGAAATTTCTGTACTATCTTGCTCCTTATCCAGATTCATGTCATCAAACACCACATGAGCCCGTGCTTCGATACTTGTTAACGCTTCAGTCGCCTTTTGCCCATTACGTGTTTTGCGTGTTCGCCACATAAGCTGACTTTTCCAATGTAATAACGATAATTTCCAACCAGTGGCGGTTTTTGACGGTCCCGTAAGTGAATTTAATATATTAGTTAGTTCAATCCATTTCGAGGAGTTGCCACCTGATTGGTTTCTTTGAAGCATACTTAAACGTTCAATTACTGATTTTGTTTCTAAATATGATAAAAATGCATCCAACTGCTCGGTTGTGGTGCGAGTATTTTGTCTTACATAATTTCGTACCATCGCGCACGTTCACAAAAATATGCATACGGGTATCACAGTAAATTATTTTATTACGCTTACGTCTATATGTGTATCGATTGTGCGTCACAAACTGAACTAAAAAGTAACAGTTTAAAACGTAAATAACATCGTGCAAGAGAATCGAACGAAACACGATAAGCAGAAAAAAGGTTGAAAACTTGGTTTAATCATAATTTTTATGACTATCACCATAGTAACGTGAGAGAAAAAAGAGATTTTTTTTCGTCGCTTTACGGAATTTTTTATTTGATGCACACTCCCTCATTCAATTCAAACAGCTTGGTGTGTATACAAGAAATGAAACCGGTTTATAAAAAAATTATTGAGTGAGAGTAAATATTAATTTACAGTAGAACGACCAACATGTTATTTGTTCTCATGTTACCTTTATACAGTGGAGAAACAGTAATCAAAATTTAATACAATTTTATTTTTATATGAAAATATTTAATCGTAAAATTAATGTTTAATTTTTTTTCTTATCATTCTAGGTAAGTGGAAGTATTTTGAGTTTAACAATTTTTTTTATTTCTGTTGTAAGTATGTACATAATGTATTAAATATCACAATAGGCTATGTGTAATTTAATTAAGAAACCTGTAATCACCGTGAAGTTTACAGCACCGTCCTCTTAATTAATTTGCAATTTACATTTAATTATTACATTCACATTGATTGGTTTGTCTGAATAAATATGTTATACTCTTTGATGTCTAAACTTGTGATAATTAAAAATCACAGACATTTGGATGCTGTATAAAGAAACACGATTTTTGCGGTTTGCAAAAATAAATATTTATCTTCCATAAACCACTTTGTGCTTGGCATTTGTTGAGCCCAATGTTTTAAGATTGTGGACCTGTTTGGTCCATTTATAATGAACACACAATTTGAAATTTTCTTGACATCTTTGTTGAATGTTCAAATGTCTGTGCTCCGTTCAGAAACATTTTAGGCTCCTAGGCTGTTTGTTTTCGAAACACCGACTTATTTGTGGACACAACTTTTTTGTGGACACCGTACTACACAGAAATGTCTCCATTAATGTTTTTTGACTAAATGTAATACATGCAGTTTTTTTTAAATCTACAGTGGCCAACATGTCAAGAATTAGAAATAAGAAATAAGTCGGTACAATAAATTGGAATTCAAAATGGGGTCAAATAAATCTGTAATAAGTCGTTGTTTGGAAAACACCCTTGGGGTGTTTTCTACCTGTTCTTTCTGGGTGCTGACTTATTTGTGACGTAAAACAAAACGCAATTTCTATTATATGGAAGAAAAAAATTCTTGACATGTTGGTCATTGCCACTATGGATTTGAAAATAACAACTGCATGTAATACATTTAGTCAATACAGGTTTTTGGAGACATTTCTGTGTAGACGAGCTTATTCAAATAAGTTTACTCGCGAGGTGACTTATTTGAATAATTCGGGTGGCCATTAATCAGTCTAATATTTATAGATTTGCTTGAATCATTGTTAATACTCTTGTCATTAGTAGTTTTGAAAAAGACGAAACCATCTTGTACACATATCTTAAATGAAAAAATATTTAAATTTTTCTTCCAGAAACCAGTTCAATTGTGGGGGAGTGGTCTTTGAAATTAATGCGTCTAATATTTGTAGATCGTTCTTAATCATGCATAGTTAATACCACTCAAAACACCGAAACCATTTTAGGCTACTCGCCATTGATGAGGCTTTGACGGGGAATAAACCAGAAAAACATGCGTAAATTGCAATATTCCGGAAACCTTCCTTAAAATACTTTAGGCTGTAATATTGATGAGAACCACAACATCGTCGTAAACTCCATCTAGGAATATTTTTTTTGTCTCCCGATTTTTTTATTTCGCGTTGAATTGAGCTTTTATTGAGTTAATTAAAGTTTATAATTTTTGTTGTGTGATTTAATCTCCACCTTTAAGTCTTCGATTATTACTAAACCATTCAATTGGCGACGAGATATAGATTTCATGCTAGTTTTTTTTAGTTTTGTAAAAATTATGTTACAACAGCAAAAATTTATAAATAAAAGCAAAGTGACGATAAAACTTCATTCGCTTTGTTTCAGATTTCATGAGATTAACCGATCCAAATAAAAATTTTCTAGATGCAACACTTGGATGCAAGTGGTGTAAAAAATGACGATATAAAACTTAGTTGTTTTTGTACTGGACCGGATCGGAAATATTCAACTATTTTCATAGACTGTCTAAGGATGAAAATCTTTTCTAGACCGAACATTTCACGCCTAAATTTAACTGTTGAAGGAGTTAAAAGTTTTCAAGCACTATTATGCGATGCGATGCGATTACGGGGAGCTTCCCATTAGAGCGAATAAATTCGTTCGATAAACGGTTGAGCAGAATCCCATGTCGATTATCGACTGTCACCGACTGTCGACATTCGTACCGCCTGGCTCCGGGAGGAAGACCCAACACGGGAAGAGTTCATAATTATGTGAGTTAGGTCTCAATATTCCGATTTTCCTGTTTTGAACGTGGAGTAATAAACGACAAAAAATTCGGCTTATTGTTCAAGGACTCCTTTCATAATTGCAACAAGATTCCGTCTAGTCTGTCTAGTAAAAAATATTTTTTAATTCAGCCATTTGAACGTCAACGGAAATTCGCCAGCAAGTTTTGTCGATACTAAAGCGGTTGCATTAATGGTTGGTCTGAATGAGCTTGGAGAGAGAACTTGTGAGCGCGAAGATGTTAATTAAAATGAATATCAAACGTAAATGTCAGATTGTGACAATTAAAGTTTCTGGTGGTAAAAGTCAGTAACGATAGTCTTCTGCTAACACCGGTCAAAGAGCAGAATTTAATCGAATTTGAACAATTGAGAATAATGCATAAGGTTGGTGCAGTTTCAATTAAACAATTTGCGAATCAGAACTGGGATTTTCAGGGCTCACCTAGCCTTGAAAGATGATGCGATTCAAAATCGCCATGACAAAATAAGATGGATCAGTCCGTTTATGTGGTGATTTTAAAGATTCCACGTGATCGGAATCCAATTCCACGAATCGAAACATTATTTCATCGATTATTTCCATTTGATTTGTCTAAGGCATATCTCTATACTAAATTGAGTTCGATGACGATTCAAAACAACACATGGTCATTAATATGCCGGTGGATCTGTGGTGTGGCGAGCACCCCCGCAATTTTTAAATTGTTCATGAACCAATTTTTGAGAAGTTGAATATGTTGATGTCAGCGGTTCCAATTAAGCTGCCAAAAGAAATAGTTTAATTCCCGACAACGAAGATCAACGCGTTTATTCAAATAAAAGGTTGTGATAGGATAAGTTTTCAATTTTAAAAATTGAGTATTTTTTGCTACCATCACACGTAGACCCAAATGGTGCACGTAAGCCACTTCTGCCACAATTCCATCCTAATAAAAACCTCTCTGTAATAACGATTCAGCTTCTGCAATGATGAGTCATTATGCTGATGGGTTGAAACATGGCAATGCAGATGGTTTGTTAAGAGTACCAGCCGAATCTTTGAAATTGAAACGTTTATGAATATTGAGGTGGGTGGGATACGACAAATAGCTAAACGATTTTCCTGTTCGCAGCAAAGTGATAGCAATATACACGAAAGGTTGTACTCGCTGTGATCTGCCTAAGAATTCGCTCAAGGTTCGAAAATGTTCATTTAATGTACATAGTGGTATTCTTATGCTACAGGACAATCATTTCCGCATGGTTATACCAACACCTTGCGAATCAAAGTTTTAAATTTTTTCATAAACGCCATTTGGGAATGGTAAAGATAAAACCTAACAATCATTGTCATTTGGTAGACTTGGTCGGAGAGTTTGGGCCATGTCAAGAAATCGCATCAGATTCAAAGAGGGGTTCGAAGGTTGGGACGTAGTCGATCCTTTTGAGTGTGATGTGGTAGCTGTGTATGGATTTTTTTATAGCACTATAGACACGACAATTGATGATAACGGTCCCTCATTTACCACAAGCAAATGCATTTTAGCTATCTTTAAATGAGGAGGACAAATATTTTATACGTTCATTTAATAAGGCCATGAAGAAAATTGTTATGGATGAAGTGCTAACTTGTACTGCTTTTCAAAAGTGTTTATCGTTTTTCGCAAGGAAGAGATGAAAAGACAATGTGGTTTTTTATGCATTTGTTTGTGACGAATTTTGAAAGAGGAGGAAAGGGCCGCAGATCTGAAGTTATGACTAGTGAAGTCAAAGTTATGTATCGTGTCAAGTCCGAGTCTAGCTATAGAATGCGCTAGTGGCGGAGTCAGTCTCATCCTAGATTTACGCAAATGGGTTGTATGGTTTATGCAATAATCATAGACAGAAATGCATCCCAACAAGTAATGGTAAATTAAAAACTTCATGTACCTTTTGTTTGAGAATTATTAGTTGCCAAGTTACACTCAGAGAAGAAGCTCGACGGTCCATGAGAGTTCCTCGACGGTCCATAAGAGTAGAATACGTAATATATTTTAGAGTGATAAATTAAAAGAATGGTACTTTTGATTTAAATATAAAGGGCGAGTTTTAAAAAGGTACAATAAATTCGGGAGCACACATATCTGAACAAAAAATTGTGTGAGCGCATCCTATCTGTAACCGTTATAAAAATAATCAAGGTTCCATTATAAAATTAGTCACGTTGAATTTAAATCATATCTCAAAAACTATTACTCACAAATTTCTCAAATAAACCTTTTCTTATCGCAAATTGATTAACTTATCAAACACACTAATAATAAGGTAAATCAATAATAAGTACATTTCACACTAAAAAAGGTGTGCACTGTAAACATAAACTATTTAACTTGCGATAAGAAAACATTTATTAGAGAAATTTGTGAGTAATAATTTTTGAGATATGATTGAAAATCAAAGTGACTAATTTTACAGGAGAACCTTGATATCTCTATAACGGTTACAGCTAGGTCTTATGTTGTATAATTCTAGTGTCCTCCATCACCCTCCGAATTTAATGTATTTATTTAAGTGTCACACTGTAAATTTTTATTAAAATAACAAACAACTTAAATATTAGTATGACTACTTCTTACAAAAACTTTGCGCAAACATGAATATTGCATCTGCGATTTTAGATGCAGCGTCAGCAAATTTATTTACCGCAGTACAATTCCTTTCTTCTATTTTAAGACGCTCCTCGATTATCCTTCTATCGAACTGGTCTTTATTTTCAATTAATTTGGCTTTCTTGGCGGTAATTTGGAATGGGCTTATTGACCGTTGCCGTTTTCGATAATCGCTAATTTCCGGTTCACCATCATCATTTGGATCTTCCAATGTATCCTATAAAATGAATAAATAATAATTAAATATAAAATAAATTAAATTTATAAATTTTCTCTTACTGGTTCGCTTTTAATTGATTGGTTGGAATCCACTGTAGATTGACCTATATCCACCCCTAGCGGTAGTGGTTCACTGTAGTCCACAGTAATTTCACCAAATAACGAAAGTGCACGTGCTTCAACATTGGATAACGTTATTTTACTGGAATCATCCATATCGGGTTGTTCTAGTCGTAATTTTCGTGTCCGCGATCTAAGTTGATTTTTCCAGTGTAATAACGATGCTTTCCAATGATCGGCACTTCTTGATGGCCCCGTAAGCGAATTAAGTATAGAGGCTAACTCAGCCCATTCTCCATTAACATCACTCAAAGGATCTTTTCGAAACGGATTTGATTGGACAAAATATGGTTTTGATTCTAAATATGTTAAAAATGCATTTAGTTGTTCGTTTGTGGTGCGAGAACTTCGTTTTACCCATTGACGTGGCATTCTGTAAAAATAAATCACAGTGAAGAAAAAAACACTTTAAATATATATTATGTAATGCACTTACGTGTAATATTTTCTTTGGATCGATTGTGCTGTTAGTATGCGTAGCAGTCACAGACTAACTTAAATAACAGAGAATAACAACTGAAAAGTCAATTGGTTTGGTGTAGAAGAGACACGAATTGCAGGCGATAAGTATAAAAAACTTAATAATTTAGGTTTAGTCATAATTTTTATGACTGTCGTTGTAATACGGAGGGAACATTTTATTTTGTCGTTTTCGTTTGTGTTTTCTTTCGTTTTGTCTTTTTTACACTCAATCGATTGAAATAGCTTCATATGAAAAAGAGTTGTAGAGAATATGAAGGTTCTATGAAAAAATAAAATGAGAGCGAATAAATATTACATTACAGTTAAACCACTGATATATTATTTGATTTACTATTATACAGAAGAGGTACAGCAATTAAAAAATGTGTATATGTTTATTTTATGATTTCTTATCGTATTAGGTAAGTTGAAATATTAAAGCGCAACTCTTTAATTTACCTTAGTCGAGCGTAAATTACTCGAGCGAAAATTAGAAAATAAAAATTTGATTTGATTGAGTATTTTTCAAATTTGAGTCATATATTGATTGATAAGAATTCTGATGGTCAAGTGAATATTCACTTACATACATCTACCTTGTCATGTAGACTTATGTATTTCCGAATAAGCATAAAGTAAAGTAAACAGTAGAATGTACATGAGTGAAATTATATTTTACTTTGGTATTTCGCTCAATTATTGGGTGAAGAACACTGGTTTAGTATTTGAGTTTGTTTCAGAATAATTAGAAGACTCGTGATTAAGAAAGAAAAATTAACAATTCACATATATTTATGTTAGCTCACACTTTATAATCGCTGGATCGTTCGTTATAAAATAACAGAAGAATTATTTTCGTTAGTATAGAATTCGAATCGTTGTTACGTTAAGCTAAATTTGTGTTGAATGATTAGAATTCTTAAAACTGAAACAACTTCCTCTATTAAACAGACTTAAACAATCGTAAATCACAATCATAAATGGGCGATGCTTATTTGTGTTTATCCGACAGTTTATTATACTTACGAATCCCCAACAATATTAACCCAGCCAACTACAATTTACCGAAAACGGTAATACATCAAAAATATGTCAAATGAGCAGTTACTCAAGATTTGTAAAGGGTGTTTTTTAGAGGTTCACAATTTTGAATTAAAATGGAACAAAGAAAAACATTTTGAATATCAGTGAAACTAGCTTTATTGGATAGATAATTGTATGCCTTTAATGCTTGAATATGATTTCGGCCATGTGGCAGCCGCGGCTGGAGTTTCAATTTTCGATCACTCTTCGCAGCAAATGCGGCCGTATCTCGCTAATAACTCGCCGAATTTTGTGTTCCAAATGTTCAATCGTCTCTGGTTTCTCGGCGTAGACAAGTGATTTAACGTATCCCCAAAAAAAATAATCTAATAGAGATAGATCACACGATCCCGGTGGCCAATTAACAGGATCATTACGTGAAACTAGTCTTTCATTAAATGTTTTGAGTAAATTAATTGTATCCGGCGATGTGTGGCACGTGGCACGGTCCTGTTGGAACCACATATCAGAAAGATTCATGACAGTCAATTGAGGAATAAAAACGTTAGAAATCATGTCTCTATACCGTTCGCCGACGACTATAACATTCCGCCCATCATCGTTTTTGAAGACATATAGGCCAATGATTCTGCCGGCCCATAAAGCGCACTGAACAGTGATTTTCTCTGGATTTAATCGTGTTTCGGCAACACATTTCTAATTGCCGAGAACAACGTCGAATTGATTGATTTGGGTCTCCCTCAATGCTACGCTGTACAGCGTCTATCGCTTGTTCGGTATGCACTGTTTCACGTCTTACTGGATGCGTATTATCATTTAAAGTATACGTGGTGTGAAAACGATCCATAGTTAACCGAATTACCCGCTCTGAGGGACCATTATGACGTTCGTAAAATGGACGTAACGCACGATGAGTTTGGCGAACAGAACCATTATTTTGATAAAAAATTCAACAATTTACAAGCGTTGCTCTGGCGTGAGTCTATTCATTATGAAATGGAAAATCAAACCAATGACAAAGCAAATTTCAAATCCGTTGTCAAACAAAACAGTGTTGCCAACTTAAAGACTTTCGAGCGTTGCCAACTCGAATCGAATTCTCGCTGGCTCTATCTGAGCGGTTTAGCTTGGAGTAATTAATTTAATGGCAAATAATTATAAATTAACTATTGTAATGGAATATCACCTTTTCTGAAACATTAATCCTCAAGTTCCCACTGTTAAACTTGCTGCACAAATTTTAGTTCTCTGCATTCAATATCTCGAAATGGTTTTTGGAAGGAGTTCTAGAATATGATAAACTGGGTCGAAACTTCCATTTCATAACCGATTGTAGAGTAATTGTGTATGTTAGATGGAAATGAGATTGGAAATCGGGTGGGTATCTTGGGTCGAAATCGAATTCAGTATAAATTTTAGGAGTAGTCCTGAAATTTAATCAACTGACAGAGAAACGGTTTATTTATAAAACGATGAAGTTGAAGACTATCTGTGGACAAATATTAGCCTCTAGTTGTCCTTACCTTGTCTATTGTTACTCAGCTCAATCACTCAGATTGTATCTGTTTTAGCAAGCTACTGATTTGGCACCATTTATAAATTTTTCATTGGCAGTGTAGAGTGCCAGCAAAGTGCCTTTTTGCTGAAAAATTTCTCCAAACCGTGGTCTCAAGTTTGTCATAGTGTTGTGACTGAAATAGGTCATTCTGCATGGACCCTACTAATTCTTAATGATTCGTTGGAATCGTAGCAAACTATAAACTATTTCGATTGATCAGCTAATAAGCGTCCTGGAAGCCGAATCCTGTGTACCCAATTTTATCGTGATCAGTTGAGAAATGGTTTATTTATATTCAAATTGGACGGAACTACGAGTGCATTCGGCACTCATATTCAAATTCAATTTTCATTATATAAATCCACTTTTACCAAGAAAAAAAACTAAAAAAAATCCTGTATCGAGAACAGTCGAGGGATAAATTTTCAAGAAAACCACAATTCACCGAAGACGACAGACCATTGATGAACCAAATGGCACAGTGGTTAAAGCTTTGGCGTTTGTATCGGGAGGTACCGGGTTCGAATCCCGATAGGGGCAGGATGCAAAGGGAATTTTCATCAACAAATTACGATTTGTGATGGAATGGAACACATCTATGAACCCCTGTCGTAGTGCAAAACTCATGGACCGACCCATCTTCCATGCCAGTATAGGCTGACATGGAGCTATGCAATGTGCAGATGGTGATAAAATCGGACCTATATCCGTACGTCCTCGAATTGGCCTACACTGGCGAAAAAGTAAGGACGTAAATAAGCAAACCGCGAAAGAGTTGGGAGAGCCTTGGCCCCAGAACAGATAGCAGGGATAAATAAATAAAAAAAAAAAAAAAAAAAAAAAAACATTAATTTGCATAAGAACAGTTCTCCGAAAACAATAAATCGCCGAAAAAAACTATTGACAATGACAATGTCGTTGAATTAAGATTTTCGGTGAATAGCTTTTCGGTGTAATATTTTTTTAGTGAATTGAAATTTCGATGAGATAAATCGTGGTTTCCAGTGATTCTTTTTTCATGAATTGATTGTTTCCAGAAAATTGTTTTTCGGTGAATTGTCATTTGCTAAGTTATATAACTTTGTTCTGATTCAAGCAATATTTTCATTAGGTTGGTGATAGTTCTTTTTGTCATTTTCCTCTCTGCTAATCACCCCTCCAAATGTATATGCCTAATTTAAAGTTATTTGATTTGATTGTTCATTTGCAAATGCATTCGGTGGTTATTAGGGAATAACACAATTGCAACTTTATCACAGACTATTTTCTTCTATACATACAAGGATTCTTAGTGCAGTTTTCTAAACTATGAAGGTAGATTTCCGGTTTGTGTAGGTCCGGTAGTACATGAGTATCATGGTTTTTGTGATGACTTGAAACGACGAAGTATTCTGCCTGGCACATTAGCGCTCTGTGGTTTTGAGTCATCGAAAAGTCATCGTTTTCATCGAAGAGTCATCTTAATTGAATCATCGTCTAAAACAGAGTTTAGACTAGGCTTAACCGATTAGCTTTGCCCGATAATTGAGTAGTGTTACTAGCCTCACAGTGAAGTAATCGTCCTAACTCGCAATTTGGTTCCTTTGTGACGAATATGCTCATAAATACAATTCATAGGGTAGAAACCAATTGCCGCATATATAAACTCTACATTACAGCAAGTAACGTCCTATTTGTCTTTCGGATTACTTAGAGATTTCGTTTCGATGAAAAGAAGTTCGAGTACCGTATTCGAGCACCTCTTCATCTTTCCATAATTACAAAATGCTGCTAAACAAACGAAATTGACGGTTTTAGGCATTCTACAAACTCGAGAATATTTTAAAGTCATTTATCTGTCGCCATGCCCGGTCAGAAAACAATATAACGCCACAAACGTTTCAAGGTCATCTACAATATTTGACTGGTGTTGGTTCTTCGCCGAAAAGGAGGAAGCTAAGCTCATTGAAACCTGATCATAAGCTGGAGAGTTTAATTCTTTGTGTGGCATAGCGGTGCGATCCGTGGATCCGCAGTGCAAAATTTTCTTTTAGTTGTGTTCGGCTTTCTTGGATACTAGACAAAGTGATATTATTCTTATCGTGACATTTAGTAACACTCCGCCTAATCCTTTCGGTCGATGAAGCATCCATATAAAAATACAAATGACGAAGAATTGTAACTTTTAGTCCTGATGCACCTACACTGAAGCGATAGTTAAAGCCGTTATATCTCATGTCCTTTATTCTTTTTGTGACCTAAATACTTTAAATCACTGAGTTCACATTTTTTTTCAACGATAATGTTTCGCAACTTCAAACTCTTTTGTCAGAACTCCAGTCTAGTAACAAGAAGTTCGTATGAGTAACCAAGGATCTTGTCATGATATGGAGATATAATATCTTTAATTCGGCTGACGGACCCTCCGGTACTGTGAAAATTATTTCTCGTATAGGGCCATCGTCGAGAGGAATCTGCCAAAATTCATCCGTTGTTCATGTATTTGTCACTTTTCAATACACCTGGTAGCCAATTAATCAACAGTAACATCAACTTCTCGATGATGTCACTAACCCTTCGGCCACCCTTCAAATGAAAGCTTGGAGTTCTTTAAACTTCTTGATATCGGATTCTAATTAGAAAAGAGCTATTGTTGGATTAATGGTATGGAATGGTTGGATTTCATATATTTGGATCCTGATGTCACAAAACGACGGCTCCCACCTAGGAACAGTTTCACAAGTTTTTACTTCGCCTTAGATATAATTTTTTGTCAACAATCCCAAAATTCGCTCTTTTTTGGCCATTTGCATTGTGTATTGAAAAAGGAAGAGAATAACACTCAAGACTCATATAGTGCACGTAGTTTTATACCAAAGATGTTGATCTCGACCTTGAATTCTGTGTATAAGAGCGAAGACACAAACGGTTTTCGAAGATTTTTAATGTTTTTAAAATAATATTACGCTCAAATAAATTTGGCTGATTGTTTTTGAGAATGATGCGGTAACTTTTATTGAAAGAAGTATTTCAGCCCGACCAACGATTACTGAAATTGACTGAATCTTCCTCGATACATTTTCCGATCTTGGAATTTTATTCTGGCAAAGTGGGGTAATTGTGAAATAAATAACTTTTTTTCCACAGTCTTAACAAAATAATTTCTACAGTATATTAAACACTTTGAATTAATAATCAACTGTTTTTTTTAAATACCATTATTCCGCTCTAGTTTTTTCTTTGGCTTTAAATTTCTAAAGATGTTGAAGGAATAAGAAACTGAAATTATATGGACGAAATATTTTGAGATGTTATTAAGCCAAAGTTACACTGAGGTTTGTTTGGAGAATGATTTTTTGATTCTAGGATTTGAATATTACTGGTGCCAAGTGTGAAAATGAGTTCTTGATTTTGTAGCGGCTGAATCGCGGATCCTTTCTATACAAGAAAAACTCTCGGAGCAACTCACAGTGGAGCCACTTTAACCTGGACAACTAAACCCTAGAAACAATTTTTGTTTCCAAAATTCGTTTTACCACTAAATCATCTAACTTAGAAATGCACAAATTTTACATGCATAATAATGGTACACCTACTCCATAAAAGATGGCACCATCGGTAGCAAAAATAATTGGAAATTGTATTTTCTCTGTTGCATAAACGGGATAATCGGGACAATCATTAATAATTGGTAATATTGGTAATATGGGAAACAAAAATGGGCAAATTGAGTAAACACAAAAAAAAAACGAAAATTAAAGAATTCTGAATTTTTCTATTTTGGGCTTGTCGGGAAACCCGCTTATTTAGCTGGGTTAGAATTAGAAAAAAATTTACTCGCTGAACACAGCGACTGGTTGTTACGTTCGATGAAAGTCCAACACTGTACCACTAAGCAGAGTGGCTTACTTTAAGGTCATCCACTAATAATTCCAATGTAATAGTTGCTAGTTTGGCCATTCAATTTGAACAGGTCAATCGATACATCGTGTATTGTATCACCGAATGTTTGAATGAAGGCCTTGCTGGTTAATCGAATAAAATTGATCTTTCTTAGTATAGTTCGGGTTCAGTTGGGGCGGAAATTTTTGGTCGCCATTAAAATCTGAAGAGATATTTGGATGTATATTTTAGCAGACTCTTGACTCTACTAGTGCCATATCGATTCAAATACTACTAGAACTCGCCTAGTTTTGTGAGAGAGTACATATGGGTTTAAAAAATATCATAGTGACAAGATTTTTTATTATTAAATAATTTGCAATCTGTTCTGCTTCTGTTGCTTACGGCTACAGGTTCTCCATACCAGCCTATAATACTGGCATTGGAAGATGAATCGGACCTTGAGTTCTGCACTCCGATAGGGGGTCATAGTTGTTTGCAGGTCTTTCATCGATCGTAATCAGGTGATGACAAATCTCTTTTGAATCCTGCCGCTATCAGGATTCGAACCTGGCACTACCCAACAAGTTGTGACAAGTTTGCAAACCGGTGAAAATTTTGAGATATGAATTTCGTTAGAACTTCATTTCTAAGAAATGCCGTTCTTCACAAGAATACCGTTTAATTAAGTATGCGAGCTCTATTATAATTTGATTCGGGTTTGCTCTAGCAGAGTACACATATGGCTCTACCAAAATTTCGCCAAACGAAAAATTCTTAACGATTCTTGTTTTTCCGATAATTTGAACCGTCATTTGAAGCTTCTTTCAATAAAACTGTTGATAACATCTGATAAAAATTATGTTTGGTTACTTTTAGGGTAACATAATTATAAACTTCATATTTCTATTCCTAATCAAGTGTTTCTCGTATCAAGGGTTTCTGATATTTTCTCTACTTGGGGGTTCGTATCTCTTAATTCACCCACTCTTTGTTTTGTAGTTCGTAAACTCGTTGTCTGTTTTCGTAACGTTAATCGCCGTTGTTTTTTGTGTTGAATTTGTTGGTTTTCATTTTATGTTTACTCGTAGAGTATGGAGGCAAAAAATAGTGTGACAAGGAAAACTTGAAAAATGGCAATTTAAATTTTCATTCAAATGCCAAATCTTCCACAGTCGTGGGCAAAACTACTTGAAAATTAACTTTTGTTTTACTGTTACCTTAAGTTAAATAACAGATTTTTAAGTTTTAATGTGTGCATAAGTATTTGTAAATTTCGATTTTGGAATTATTACGCATAAAATTTCCTAAATCCCATAATCCTAAAGACGATGTGTTGTTGAATCTATAATTTTTTTTGAATTATTCGAGAGTTTAATTAAACCAAACCTCGCGCATTTCATTTTCGTTCATTTTTTTCGATTTTCCGGTTACGTATGCCCATTTTCGCTTGACGTCTGCATTTTTAATTATCTTTAAATTTGTACTTTGTGGAGTTCAGTCTAAAACAGTGAGGCCAGAACTTTTCAGAATTTGCGGTGTCAATTGGTGCGTTGTCTTGTTGCAGCAATCAGTCTCTCCTAATGAGATTATCACCACAAACAGTTGCATAGTAATTTAAAATGTCAACCTTATTAGGCAAAATGGCAAAATCTCTAACACCATTGTAAGAAATACAACCCTAAAACATATGTTGTTATGCGTATTCACATGATGAACAATCGGAGATTTTCTATGTTGTTTTTTCGGGAATACACGAACGACTTATGATAGTCTCCATGGATCGTAAACAAATTTTCATCAGTCCACAAAATATTTCTAAAATAATTATTGATGGGTTTGTTGAAATGCTGAATGCTGATTTCATCATTTCTACCTTTAATATTTTGCATATTTGATACATTGGAAATTGACTGTCTTCTACATTTAATAAACTCTCTAACTAATCGGCAATCAACTGCTGGATCTGTTACCTTTTACTGCCTATATCTGTCTTCGTTTTATTTTTTTTATCTGTTTATGTTGGAATAAATAGCACTGCAATATTTCTGCAATTTTAACTGTTCATTTAGTTCTTGCATTGATATCCCGCATTCAAATTTAGAGACTATTTGTACCGAAAGTTTACTGTTTTTGGGCATTTTGATAAGTTATTTATTCACTGGTTCACGTCAGGGCAATTAAACAAGACTAAAACAATATCCCAAGTCTAACGAAGGACATACCTCTAGAAGAAAATCATGTTGCGACGTGAACAAATGAAATGTCTACAACAAATGAAGATGCCAAATTTTAATTGTAATAAATGCTCTAGAATTTACAAACATTTTGCTTGAAATATAAAAATTCCAAATTCTTTTGCTCTTGACTGTAAATTTTATCTCGATTTCGAGATTTATGAAATTCTGAAAATATTAAAACTGCAAGTACATTTCTTAATTTGAAAAGAATTTAGCACAAACTGTTTAGTGTTCTTCCTTTATAACCTGCCGCTTCTAAAGGGTGATTTTTTTGTGGTTAGGATTTTCATGCATTAGTATTTGACAGATCACGCGGGATTTCAGACAAGGTGTCAAAGAGAAAGATGCTCAGTATGCTTTGACATTTCATAATGAATAGACTTACTAACGAGCAACGCTTGCAAATAATTGAATTATATTACAAAAATCAGTGTTCGGTTCGAAAAGTGTTTCGCGATTTACGTCCGATTTATGGTCTACATAATCGACCAAGTGAGCAAACAATTAATGCGATTGTGACCAAGTTTCGCACTCAGTTTACTTTATTGGACATTAAACCAACCACACGAATGCGTACAGTGCGTACAGAAGAGAATATTGCGTCTGTTTCTGAGAGTGTTGCTGAAGACCGTGAAATGTCGATTCGTCGCCGTTCGCAGCAATTGGGTTTGTGTTATTCGACGACATGGAAGATTTTACGCAAAGATCTTGGTGTAAAACCGTATAAAATACAGCTCCTGCAAGAACTGAAGCCGAACGATCTGCCACAACGTCGAATTTTCAGTGAATGGGCCCTAGAAAAGTTGGCAGAAAATCCGCTTTTTTATCGACAAATTTTGTTCAGCGATGAGGCTCATTTCTGGTTGAATGGCTACGTAAATAAGCAAAATTGCCGCATTTGGAGTGAAGAGCAACCAGAAGCCGTTCAAGAACTGCCCATGCATCCCGAAAAATGCACTGTTTGGTGTGGTTTGTACGCTGGTGGAATCATTGGACCGTATTTTTTCAAAGATGCTGTTGGACGCAACGTTACGGTGAATGGCGATCGCTATCGTTCGATGCTAACAAACTTTTTGTTGCCAAAAATGGAAGAACTGAACTTAGTTGACATGTGGTTTCAACAAGATGGCGCTACATGCCACACAGCTCGCGATTCTATGGCCATTTTGAGGGAAAACTTCGGAGAACAATTCATCTCAAGAAATGGCCCGGTAAGTTGGGCACCAAGATCATGCGATTTGACGCCTTTAGACTATTTTTTGTGGGGCTACGTCAAGTCTAAAGTCTACAGAAATAAGCCAGCAACTATTCCAGTTTTGGAAGACAACATTTCCGAAGAAATTCGGGCTATTCCGGCCGAAATGCTCGAAAAAGTTGCCCAAAATTGGACTTTCCGAATGGACCACCTAAGACGCAGCCGCGGTCAACATTTAAATGAAATTATCTTCAAAAAGTAAATGTCATGGACCAATCTAACGTTTCAAATAAAGAACCGATGAGATTTTGCAAATTTTATGCGTTTTTTTTTAAAAAAAAGTTCTCAAGCTCTTAAAAAATCACCCGTTATAATTCAAACTGTAATTTTCTAATAAAATTTTGTATTGGGGTGAGGATCCTTGGCCTACATTGCCTTTCCAACGTTTGGTCCCTTTTAACAAATTGTTCTCAGTTTATTTGACATAAGTGAGAGTAATATTCTTGCTCACCTGTATTCAGAGAGAGCCTTTCCCAAGTTCCTCAAGGTATTTAAATTATCTACACTTGTTATCACGTGCTGCTTATTATGTAAAAGTGCTAATTCCTGTTATCAGTCACACCTTTGAAAACATCTTGAGACTAATTGCCTCAATTTTTTTTGTTCGTTCACAAATTTTTGCTTTCATGTGTTTCTTCAAATTATTTAAGTACTATTGAAATACAATTTTAAAAATAGAATTAAATAATTAAGTTCTTCGTAAAAATATATACATAATATAAAATACTTGGAAAACGCAAGGAAAATTATAAATTCTTTTGTTTCTATAGAAAATTGTTTATAACAAATTAATAATACAATTTTCTTTCGTTTTTTCGGTTTACCGCTAAATTAAGTGAGTATAATTTGTTCTTATTATACGATATTCGGTTGTATTTATTGGAATCATTTATTTTAATTAGATGTTAATTACGATTTTTATTTTTTAATTTTGGTTTGCTTCGCTTAAACAAATTCATTGGATTGAGAAAATTACAATACAGCTGCTGTAAATTGTATAGTGGAAATGTATGTATAATTTGTTCTAATATATTTAAATGAAAATGTATGATGTATGAAGAGGAATGTGTTGTGGTGTTGCTGAAATAGTGAGTTGTATGAACAAAAAATTATGAGGTTTGGTTTCTTTGGGTTTGTGAAATTTATAAAATTTATAGATGTGGTGGGAAATGTAGTTGGTGGCGAGTTATTATTTCGACTTATAGCGGGAAATAAATTTGACGGTGGTTTTGGAATGAGCGCACGATATTGTTAGTATTATCGGTTTGACTGCTATTGAATTCTGATTTCAGACATCATTAACTGTTATAGCTCTGGAAAAGTATACAAAACATTTTTACTCAAATTAAGAGATCAGTTTATCAGACTAACCGTTCCTTTTTATCGCTAGCTCAAACATAAACCGATTCTCAGCCCGAAAGCCCCCCCTATCGCGATAGTAAATAGTGTCATGATACACTGTTATGACATTTATTACATTGAGTTTAAAAAAATTACTTTTATGTATTTTGAAGATATTTTCATATTGCTTGGTAGCTTATTCAGACCTAAACTCATCAATTATATTAATCTAGCCCGATATTCAGCCTAAAAACCCGATATTAATAGTAAACTATAACTATCGGGAGATATTTCAGTCCCGCGACAGTAAAGTGTGCATTTATAACATGTAGCCTGAACTTACGGACGGATAATTTAAAAATACATAAAAGTATTACTTTTATGTATTTTTAAATTATCCGTCAATTGCTGGGAAGCCTAAACAGCCCTAACCTGAGCTGTACAAGAAAGTGCGAAAACTCAATTAGAACTACGTGATTATATATCACCGGATTTATTCCAGTTTTTACTAAAAACTGAGAGATTAGGAGATCAATTCTATCTAGAACTATCTGGATGTAGTCGTTTTAATCTCGTCCCACATGTGATTCACGACATATACCGTCTAATTATTTGAAAATCTAACTACAAACTGAGACATTTTGGGGAAAAATTGATCGAAATTATCTGGTTATAGTTGTTTGATTTTTGAAGTTTTCACTACCAACTGGAAGATACAATTTTAAGGAAAATCTCTCAGCTTGTAGTCAAAACTTCAACGTGCTCAGCGGTATATATCAAATTTGAAGTCAAATCTTTAATGATTCCGGTTGAAAATGTTAAGTGCTCGTGAATCGCTTGAAAGGCTAGAATCTATTTATTTTATTTATTTATTAATAGTTTATTAATAATTTATTATTAGTAAACTTAGTAAACTTATTATTTATACTAATAATTTATTATTAATTTCGAAATCGGATGAAGATTTCCATACATACTTGCATGAGAAAATAATTTTGTCGAATCAAATTAATGTGACAATGACGAGTTGATAGATTTTATTGTTGATGGGATACAAGACGTAAATTTAAAAAATTAAGCTAAATTAAAAGATTTTGATTCGGTGTGTGAGCTTATGACAGTTTTTTCGGAATTAGATTTAAAACCGAAAGAGGCAAAAAAGAAAATGGACGACCGACCGCAACTATGGAGGAGTAACAATGGCGGTAAATTGGTACCACTTAGTGTTTTAATTGTTCCGAAGTGGGCATTTGTCGCCAAACTTTAGAAACCTGAGGTTAACTTGTGTGAAAATTTGGATGCCAACAATTTTCGGGTAAAAGCGAAACAATTCTACAGGGAGTCGAATGGTGTTGGAGTTGATGAATCGGGATTAATTGATTGGCACCGAGTGCCACCAGAGTCCGTGGAGGAGTATAACAAGTGCCAATCGTATGGTAAAACTTGAAATGTTGGGTATAGTTAATGGTCAAATATTGTTAGACAATCGATTATATAAAATTAAATTGCATGCAGAGAATTTTTAAATAAGTGTAAAACAGAAATAAAAACTAGTTTAGATAACGTAATGATCAATTGAAACGATAAGGATAGTGCGATTGAAGATAAATTAAAATTAACTGATTTGTATAAGAATAAATACGAATGCGCTCCGAAACCAATTAATCCTGACCTATACTATAGATTGGAAATAATTTTAGAGAAGATTTACAGTACCGAGAAGAACGTCGTATATCGAGCGCGAATTTTTAGAAAAGACTTTGGGAGACTTGACACAAAAAGGCCACATACATCTTAGTGTTCGCCGGTAGTTATAGGAAATAGTTACTTGACGACTATCCTCCCCTGTTATTAAATATATGTTAGAATATTTGTATATAAGAAAAGGTTCTACTCTTCTATTGATTTAAAAACGGATTTTATCACGTTAAAATTGAGCCTTGGGTCAATTTGAATGGCTAAGAATGCCTCTTGGTTTAAAAAATAGCCAATTTTGGAAACAAATTTTTTTTCCAAATTAATTAGTGAGAAGAAAATCATAATTTATATTGATGCTGCTCGTATCTTAGTGTCCACAGTAACAATGGAGGAAAAACTATTGAGAATTTTCGTCCTTTTGAATTTCAATTTGTTGAAGTTCAGTTTGTCAAAATGTTTCTCTTTAATAAGTGATATCGATTATTTAGGTTATAGTGTGAACTATACGTGTGGGGTATTAGGTCCAATAATTTTCATATCCAAAAAATTTGCGTGAGCGTCAAAGGTTTCTGGGGATGTGCTCTTATTTTAAAAGATTTATGCAGAATTTATAATTGCCAAAACTTTACAGGACCAAGTTAAGGCAAATGTTAAATTTGAGTTTTCAGAAGACTATTTTCGTCAGTTGATCTATTAAAAAACAAATTGATTGAAAGTGCGGTTCTGGCAATATTCTCGCATATGACGAGACACAATTGCACTGTGATGCAATTGCAAAAGGTTATGGAGCCATTTTAATGCAGAAAAATGATGATATGAAGTTCCATCCGGTTTTTTATTTTTCGAAGAAAGCAACTTCTGTTGAAGCGAAATATCATTCATAAGAGCTAGAGACTTTTGCAATCATTTATGCGTCGATTTAGGCCATATTTGCATGGTTGCGATTTTTTAATTGTGACAGATTGTATTGCATTGACAATTACACTGAACAAGAGAGTGATAAATCCCAGAATTGCACGCTAGGCCCTTGACCGTTGGCTTGCAAGAATTTGATTATGCAACTGAACATTGCGATGGCAAACGGGTGCAATATGTAGATTTCCTTAGCAGAGCAGACCCCATATTAATAATTGAAGAGCATCCCTTTGATCAGACCTTAGCTGTAGTGCAAAGTCAGTAAACAAAAATAAAATTAGATTTTATGTCTCAGAAAAGTTGGAATGTTATGTGATAAAAAACGCACATGATAATATGGCTCACGTTCGACTGCAAAAGACTGTTGATCGAGACGATCGAGACGACTGAGATCGATAGTTAAACCGTATATTGAAAATTGTTTGAAGCGTACCATATTTTTTACAATTTATGGTAACTACAGGGAAAATTCAGGGATACCTTCATTCCATTCCTAAGGATAATATACTAATCGAAACAATACGTACTGATTATGATGGGCCGTTGGTCACAGTGATGCCAGATGTAGGGAAAATTCCCTTTTGTGGGGAATTTTAATCAAAAATATTGCGTGTAGGGAAAAACGGACCGATTTTTAAAAATACCGCAAATGTAGGGAATTTTACATTATTCTTAAAGGAACCACATATAAGTATATAATAGTTCTATATTATTTATATACCAATATTAAAACAGAAACTATTATACTGTTCCCATGTTTTTCCAATTTACATTCGGTTGGTGAGCTTCTTGGTAACATTTTTTGGTACTCGAGGTTTATTTTTCTCTCGTCAAATTTTTATTTTTAAAGAGAGTAGAATAGTAGATTGTCGAAATAGATTCGTCATCATCCTATGATTCCCAAGACGAGAAAAATAAAGTTGAGACTTCAAAAAGTAACTGACAAAAGCAACAAATTTAATTAAGACTGGCTAAACCTAGACAAATTTAAAGGTGGGCTGGAAAAAATGGCGCCGCTGTGTTTCATGTAACAAAGATTTACTATTTAAAGAAGCAATAAAATCGGATAAGCTCCAAAACACCAAGTATCGAATTAATTTTGCAAGAACTACACAACGTGTTTACGAAAGCATACCAGTTTTTTCTTAAAGACGTACTGGAATTTTTAAATTGCCTTAATGCTATGTTTCAATCAACGAAACCGCTAATAAGTCAGCTTTAGTTTGAATCCGTACATTTTATTAAGCCTTATCAATTAAACACCAACGTAAATGTTAATTCACCACATATTGTTCTTCCGATAGAATTAATTTACCTTGGTCCAGAATGTATGGAAATGATAACCATTCCAAGGACTGAAGCAGATATTCTAGACTGTTTACAATTTGACATAGTTGCGCTGCATGAAATTCAAAACAGACTACCTATTGCTTCAGAATTTATATTCAAAAACATGATGTTTTTAGACTCGATGACACCCTTTGGCTTAGGGGGGTCATTTACGAATCAAATTACAGAAGCCCAAAAATCGGTTTACGGCAAAGAACATGTTGATCAATTCTGGAGGCGGATATCAACCTTGAAAAAGTTTAATGAAATTTTGCTCCCAGTGCGCTTTTATTTGCTATCGATCAAAAAGGTGAATTGGTAGAATGTTTAAAGGAGTATTTGTTAGAAAATATAGATTTAGATAGAGAACAACTAGATGTAAATGAAATAGCAAACAGCGTAAAGGGTTATAGACAAAGAGGGAGATTTAGTACTAATAAAAATGTTGATATAACTCCAGGAATCAATAAAAAGTTGATTCCTAAATATCGAGGACCGTACAGAGTAGACAACGTGCTGCCAGGAGACAGATATTGTAGACAAATTATAAATAAGTCTTTTCACGGGGTGTATGATGTTACTCGGTTGAAATCTGTTATGAAGGGTCATTCGGATGCGAGATAAATAACGCAGTAAAGACGTACATTTCTCTTCATTGATTTGTCAATTGGTTTAACGATAAGATAAAAGAAATAAAATGTTTGAATTGTATTAATGTAGGAAATTTTATAATTTTGTTTAAAAAATACAAAAAAAATCAATTTTTATTAATATCAAGTACAATTTTTTAATAAGTTAGCTAATTCATTGTAATAGAATTAATGATATGAATGATCGATGACGATCATATGTCAGGATGGTCGAACTGTAAGGTTATATACGTTATTGACAATACATGTCAACATGCAATATGTTACTACGTCATGTAAACATGGTTATACTTGTTTGGTTGACTCTACATTAAAAAGGGAGAAAAGGAAAAGGAAGTGAAGGATGGATTGTATTGTATTGACCGGCATTGATTGCATTGCAATTTTGGTTGTGGCGAAATAAAGTGTTTAAAATAAAATTGTGCTCATTGTTTCTAAATTTTTGATATTTGTTTATACCTTTTAAGCTATTTAAATTAAAGGCTGCTGCACGACTGTGAGATTTTACCCGGACTCACAGTCTGAAGTTAGGTTAGGTTTCAGTAGTTGCTTTACTGCACACTTAGGCCAATTTTTAGGCCCATTGTGATACCACTCATTCACTCCACATCATTAACCCACCACTTCACCTACTCACACAACTACAGTATACCACCTGCACATTGCAAGCTCCATGTCAACCTGTACATTGACATGAAAGGTGGGTCGGCGCGTGACGCGGAATTCTGCACTCCATGAGAGGGTCTTAGTTGTATTTATTAGCATCACCGATCGTAATCGATGATGAAAATTCGATTTGCATCTAGCCTCTGATGGGATTCGAACCCAGCACCTTCCGGTCCAAGTGCCGAAGCTTTAACCACTGCACCACTTGTCCGGTACAGTCTGAAGTTAGTATCTAGTAGTTTTTGCTCAATAAAACTCGTCTACATGTTTTGACGTTTTCTTCATTCGAATGAAATTTTTGTCCTTAAGTAAAATTTATGATTGCTATAGTTTTACAAAGTTTTGCTTTAGCCAAATGGAATTGTTGTTGTATTTGTGTGAAAAATACGCCAATTGTGTTTTTATTTTCACCGAAGGATTTTTTGCGTATTTTTATTTAACAATTATTAGTGAAGCCATATTTTTCAAACATTTTAAACGTGAAAACAATTATTAAAATTATTTTCGTATCCCACGATTGAGATCGCTGTATTACTCCAGCTGCAGAAATATCAAGATACCAAATTTTGAGATATATCGATGTGTTCAACACATGACAGCGATTAAGCGAAAAATCGACTTTAATGCCCCGAATGCTTCAAATACATTTTACAAGCGAGATGGACCATAGGAGCTTGACAAATCGGAAGTAGTAATACATCGATAAATCTAGATGATTTTAACCGGTTTTTAACGTTTTAGCAATCAAATTTAATTCCGTACGTTGAAATTACTGTGATAAATAATCCAAAAATGCTGATATAATTAGAAAATCTGGTCAATATGTCGGCCATGAAAGCGGGATTTAAGCACAGTTTGGTGAAAAGTTTGGCATAAAAACTGCTCGTATCTTTCGAGTTGTTAAACAACAGAAATATGAAGAGTCAAAGCTATTAACGTACCGACTGTTAAAGGAAAACTTCTTGCAAATATTAGAAACGTTGACGGAGCCCGAACGGTTTATTTAGAAAACGTTTCGATTGGACGTTAACGATTTGTACAGTACCGAAGTTGGAAGTGGACGATACAATATTTGTATTATAATTATTCCATATTCACGCCATCAATAAATAAGATTTCCAAATGAAATTAGGCATTTTTATTCCCTTCATTTGTGGAAATTTGGCGAACAAGTGCCAAACACAAGAAAAAAATTGAATGACAAATAGTTGTCATAAAATAGCAAAAATGTTGCTCATTTACATTTTTAAGCAACATTTTTTATATCTGTAGGTTGATCGTCTGCGGACCAAGTAGCGCAAAGATAAAAATATTTTAACTCGCAGGGGAATTTTTATATGGCAAAAAATGAAAGAAACATATTTTCAAGTGTTTTTATTGGTTTAGCATGCGGATTTTTAATTTTCGGCAGTCGGCTTGAGGCATCGTGAGAAAAGTGCTGTCATGAGAATTACGATTTAATTTTAAATCGTAGGAGGAAGAGGAGGGAGAGATTCTTGTTCACTTCATATGCTCATGTCCTGCGCTTGCTCACAGAAGACATGATCACTTGGGCAAATACACTATGAACAGTCTCTCTGATATCGAAAGCTGTAATGTGCGAGATCTCTTACGCTATGTGCATAGCACTAGATGGATTTAAAGGAGTTTAATGATGTCGGAACCTGTGGTATCACAATGGGCCAAAACCGGCCTAAGTTTGCGATAGCAACCACTGAAACCTAACCTAACCTTACAGATCCACTAAGATGGTATCAGTTAAAGTTAGAAACGTTGCGCGTTCGTTTCCAGAACATATTAATTTAGTTAATATTAATCATTACATTACATTTATTTTCTTCAAGTATTATTTAATTCATAATAATGACGTTTATTTCAGGACTGCAACTTAACCAATTAAATCAAAATTAATTGCGCTGTCTTGTGCTAACCACCTTACATTATACCTTCAACTAACAATTTTCAACTATTGGGTGTTTTGATGTCTTTAACCGGGTCAATTCGGTAATATTTAACATTCCTATAGTAAAGTTTTGGACACTTTTAAATTTCTGGACTCTTTAGACAGATATGGAGCTTTGGAGATCTGGAGGTTTTAGACAGATATTTGCATACGTGTACATTTCATATTAAATATTTGTATTTCATATTATTCTGTCCAGAAATTATTTTAACCATTAGGAATATTTGCAATTTTTGAACTAAAGGATGCCGTTGTAGCTTATGGTTAATTACACGAATCTCAGAGATGGGCTCCCATAGTGGCTATATAGGTTTGAAAGGGCATATATTGTGGAACTAAAATCACCTAATGTTATTTCGAAATGAGTTGTTGAGTGCAAGTATAAGATGAGTATAAGTTTTTGGTGTAAGTCACGACAAAAAACCCATTTTAGAAATTCCACGGTTTTCTTATTTTGTCGAGTAGTAATTGATTGTGCAATTTTGTGCGTCTAACGGTAAATTGTGCATATGTATTTTGGGAGATAATGTGGGATTTCTGACATGATTATCACACCAGAAATCCCATTCCGTTTTGTTTTAGTTTAATTATGCAAAACTGTACATGCTACAAACAATTTAGTCCTCCTCCAGAATTGGTCAGAATTTTTCCTAGAACGGCTATATCTGCCCATTTACATGCGTTGTGCACAAAATCTGTTAAAGTAGATCAACTATGTAAGCAAAGTCGTATGTTTTCTATAGTCACAATGTTTATACTAGATGTATATAACCTAATAAGACCACGATTCACTGGTGCATACTCCATATCAGCCAGAATTGGAACTAGAAAACTTAATTTTTTGCAATACACTTAATGAATGATTTTTGAAAATCGCACATTTTATTAATGAAATCATTTAAACTGCTTGTACTGAACATACTGATTCACTTTCATGATTTTCATCCACACCTCATCAGCCAAAATCACTTGTAGAAAACCTCATTTCAACCCTATCTTCAAAAGATCATTTCTGAAAAATTTTATATAGGTTATTTCTGGAAATCCCACTTTCTGTTAATGAATTTTTTTCAAAAAAGATCTTTTGAAATTACGGTTGGAGAAATGGTCTTGTATTGTTTAAGCCATTGTACTTTAGATAATTAAGATCTCCCAAAATCATCACAAGATCGAAATTAGCAGCCGCGGCTGCTAATTGGTATAAGAAAAATGCACATAGCTCTTCATACCTATTAGCTGAGGATCCGTATGGAATGCAATCATAAACTAACATCAGCTTTCCATTGATTATTGATCTGCCAGTATTTCTGTTTTTTGCAGATGTCAGTTGAAGAAATGAACAATTGGTGGTAAATATGTTTTTTGATATAAAAAATTTATTATACCTCGCTTAATGCCATAAAAGAATAGTTATTTTGTTAAATAAAATTTGGCATGAAAATCAAAGCGTCAATCATAAGACATAACAATAAATCTATCATTTGTTATAAATGAATTGTTGACATATCTAATCGACACTACAATTATTCATTAATATACATAATCGGATATACAACATATTGACATTCTCTTAAGTAAGTTTTTGATTTGCGCCAAACTATTTCATATTATTCTGTTATCAATTAGAATGGAGATTGCAATCATAATATTGCCGAGGGCCATTTATCATCACAAAATCAAATTCGTTTACTTATAAGGTATTGTGTTGTAAACACTGATATGATAAGTCGAGTGTATAATTCGATGATTTATATTCATATCATTTTTCCATAATCTATTACAATATTCTACTATTATATATTTACATGTAGTACAACAGTAACATTGACCATGTATATAATTTAATATTTATATAAATTTGATTGATTATACGTATATGTAGCAAGTGTTACACCAAAAATTATTATGTGACCAAATCAAATTAACCTAAAGCCTCGATGGAGCGATGATATCAGTGCTTTGGAATTATTTATTACTATTATTACAACAATTTTAATAGCACAATAAAACTATTATTAACTAATCGTATATAAACAAAGTCGGTTATAGTGTCTTAAATAAATATACGATAAATGCTTAACAATCAGCTGTTTGCGATTTAATTTTAAATAAATAAAATACCTTGAATATAAATACGCGCGAGAAATTAAATTATTACGCGGCATAGGTACAGAGGTAGGTAGCTATAGTTTACAAGAAAATATGTTAAAATAACGATCAAGCAAACAAATAAATTAATGTTGAATGAAGTCATTGTACATATAGGAATATAGTATTGATATGTATAGTGAGTTGGACATAATAGAAGCTTTAAAATTTATATTTATTTTTATTAATTTCTTATGATGTCATCATGTTTATTAAGAAAAGTATTATGCACTCCGTTTATTTTGGCTCAGGGCATCGAACTGTTTTTTCGTTTTGTTTTTCTTCCGGTAAGACTTTACAATGATATTTGGGGTTATCAGAAACGCCCACGCTAGGATTATATTACGTAATTTAATATGTTTTATGGTTTCGAATAATGGGATAATTCTTTGAATTATATAGATTTTTCTGAAAGCTAAATTTGAATAATTCTGTGAATTTATAATTTTAGAAGAATATAAACTCTTTGTTTACTAAACGGCGCTAATGTTAAGTAATTTGTGAGAAATTAGTGATAGTTGAGTGAATGCTAAAGTTGTTATTAAAATTCAAAAATATACAATTTTGCTTGCACTATACAATTTATTGTTTGTTAGTATTTGTTGTTTGAATCGATTGAGATATTAGTTTAGACGGTTTGATGAGTAATTTTATTAATTAATAAGTGCACCTCTGAAAGGTGGAATTTGGTTAGTAAGATGGTTAGCAATATTCCTTGAAAAGAAAAGCTGTCCTAAAGATGCGTCTTTGCTTTTCTCCCCGTTTTGTCATGCGAGTGCCCAATGGATTTTAGGGTGGTTGTACTAGCCAATATGTAACTGTAGTATGAACCGGAGGGAGATGTTTTTCTGATCTTAAGTTGAGTAATGCTGGGTAAATTCTCTATTTGACGAATTAAATTCCAAATATTAATATATTTTCACAATTTAGGTATGCATGTGCTGTTAGACCTTACTAGGAAAGAACTAACTTTAGGACTATTTTGGCACAAATTTCACACGCTTGTATACGCGTTTGAATTTAGAACTAAATTAGATGTATTGGTACATATAGCAAACTATGACATTAGGCGAATTAACAATTAATATTTTAAAATTGAATATCTCGAGACCTAATATGTTTATCAAGACTGTCATTATGATTTCCTGGATGGTCTATATTCCAAACCATTTGAAAAGCTAATTATTTTCAAATTGTTTGGAACCTTTTCTAGACGTTTCAGATAATCATAATAACATTCTTTATAAACATATTTCGTTTCGAAATAGTTAATTTCTTAAGAAAATCCTAAATTCTTATGTTAGTAAAGCTGCGCAAAATGAATCGCATTCTAATAAATGTTGAAACTCTAATTATTTATTATAAATTTACATTGAAATTAGTTCACAAATTCAATATTTCGCCTAAATGGCATTGTGTTTTATTTTTTAACCAATACATACAAACTTTCGTTTGTTTTTGTTGGTTTAGGATCAAAATCGTATTTAGGTTGTATTCAATTTTAAATATCCACTAATCTAAGTTTTACTTTTCGCTGCCACTTTGATCAATTTAAATTTGCATTAAATTAACTATAGTAGATAATATTTTTACCTTTAGGTTCGACGATTGACTCGAGTAAATTATGACTGATTCCAATTAAGTAAATAACTGTGTTACTAACTAATACTGATCTTATATACTAATATTTTATAATTAAGTCTACTTTTGTTATTTTTAAGAATTACAAGCGCGATTGAAGTGTCGGTTGCGAAATTTTTACACGCGCGTCCAAAATTATCGATCAGCGATATTTGGTTCTTACCCTACCGGAAGGTAATCGACAAACTCATCGATCAGTTAGTTCATGATAATTTTTTCAATCAAGTTTCAGATGAAGCTCTTTTTGTGCCCATAGCAATAACGTTCCTTGTTTACGGTGTTTTTCTAGAGACGCTGGTATTCAGCAAATTCGGATGGAATTTTCTTAATTTTTTTTTAAATCATTCGCAGATTCATTCGTAGTTCTATGCTTTATGATCCATTCCGCCAGATTATTTTGCATTTTAAATCCCTTTTCATCATCGGGAGATTCATTAAAATCTTCACTTAATTCTAATGAAGAAACTTCACTTAAATCTTCTTTAAAAATTTCCTCGATAAAACGGTCTACACGAGCTGTACTTGTGTTGTTCTGTTTAATATAATCAACTTGCACATTCATGTCATTTTCACTTGTTGATTGCCTGTCATTATTACACTCGTTAATTTATTTTCCAAACGAAACAAGTAACTCAACTTCCTCGTTAATTTTCCGAAAAAATTTTCGTTTAGACATATTTTGCAAATACACAGGCACAAAATTCTCAAAATGACAAAAAATATTTTAGTTACCTTTCCAAATTTACAATCCACAGCATGAACAATCGCATTCAGAAAGTGGAGTCCTGATCGTTCTAGTCAATGGCAATACGTCTTGCAATTTGTTAGGGTGGGACAAATAAATTTTTTTAAAAATGCAGTAAAACAAAAAGTTCTCAATATTTTTCAAATTTATTTTTTCATTGTAAAGAACAATCCTTTTGAGCACATTTTCGATGGTATGCGGTATTATGTCTTCAATAGCAATGCGAATATTGTTCTTGATAACGTCAATCGTTGCTGGTTTATCGGCGTTACACTTATCTTTGACGGCACTCCAAAGATAGTAGTCCAACGGCGTCAAATCACAGCTACGAGGCGGCCAAATCACATCAGCATTTCGGCTGATAATTCTTGAGCAGGATGACGAGTTGACGTTCCCGGCGACTCACGCACATTCTCGGCTACAGCATCAACATTTTCGGGTGTACGCTTGGTTGGCTGCTTGGTTCGTATTGTTTTAATAATTAGGAAGCCTGTTTTTTTAACTTTATTTACAAAATCACGCACATATGGAGCTCCCGGCGCTTCGTTTCTTCCGAAAACCGCACGCAATTTTCGTACACATTCTGCAACTTTACCATGATTTTCGAAGTAATGTTTCAATATTTCCCAGCGTTGTGCAAGCGAATACACAACCATTTTCGTTCAGTGGAAGAATATAACTGACTTTCTGTCAAATTAGAAGTGACATAACCCTTACCATACTCAAAATAACCGCTAGTTAAAAAAAATTAGATGCCCCACCCTGAACACAAATACACGCCCAAACAACACTGTTACCACTACTCAACTCTCTCTCTCTCCCAAAACTCAATTAATATTTTGAAATGAGAACCAGCAAAGTGTATGGAATGCCGTGCGATAATCGCACTCTTTTGGGTACGTTCCCATTAATGTTTGTTGGGCTTACTCTGAAATTAATGTCAGTGTACGAGGAGTATGCAAAGTGACAAATTATTACTCTATGGACACCGGATCGTTTGGCACTGCACAGCCTTTGCGCGGTGTGCAATACCCACGGCAAGTCTGCTTGCTCGGGTTAAATTGCAAATTGTTTTGTTTACGGAGTTAGTTAACCACGACTCAATAAAAAATAAGAACACCACAATTAGATCAACACAATTTATTATTAAAACAATATTAATACTTTTCCAGACGGAATCTTTAACACAACTGATTATGTATCAAAAACATTATCGTACGACAATTTTTCGCCCTACAATTACCAAGAATTACAGTAATTGTCGGAATTTATGATAAAAAATTTAAAAAACAATAACAACATTACTTTACAGTAGACTATGATATGATATGATATGAAAGAGGCGTACAGGCCAGCCATAACGGCGATCCTAGGTACGTTACCATAATCCTGAAATATCAACAATCAAATAACAAATTATATCTGAATTGCGAATAATATTTCAGCATCATGCGGGCCCAGGCCCTGCCTGCATCCTTAACAGATAAGGTTAGTTAGGAAAGGATGTTAGTCACAGAAACAACTAGGGCGAACCGCAACAAAGTCATTTTCTAACTACTTAAATAAATTAGAATGTTAGTCTCAATTAAATTCACACTCTAGATTAGAGTTTGTTAGTTAATTAATGTAAGTTAGTTGTGTTTGAGGTAAAGGATACTAATATTCATCATATGTATTCGGCATCAGTCCTACTAGACTGGTTAGGTTATTTAATTCACATCTATGGGTCATCTCATCACATACTGCTTGTAACCTTATGTTGCCCTATCTTCCCATCCAACACCATCTAACCGAGGGACTTCACGTTCGTAATGACACGGCAGTATTATCATACATATGATGACCTAAATATTCCGTCAATAATGTCAAAAAAAATAAAAAAAAATAAAAAAAATAAAAACTAATAAATAAAAAAAAAATTAGATTCGGTATTGTCATTCAGCTACCTATATTTAAATTCATCCAACTAAAAGCAGGGTTAATTTATATCTAACATTCACACAACTTCACTAAAACATAAACTGAATTCAACCAGAAAGATCGTCGAAAAACAACATTCCATAGCAAAAAGTCTTTGAATCGTTAACATATTTGATTGTATTGAGTTGATGCTCAAAGTAATTAAATAGACCCCCTGATCAAGAATGTTGCAATCACAATCTTCCCTGACCTTCCGGTATGTAAAAAAAAATAAAGAAATAATAAATTTTAAATAACAATAAAAATAAATTGAATTATATTTGCCGACAACTTTATTGTTTTAAATCACTTTCGACAAAATTTCAATTATATTAAAGGAAGTGAAAATTATTAAAATAAGTTATGAAAATGTAATTAAATTTAAATAAAAACCCAAATGGATAACACAATCCAACATATTTCAGCTCAAATGATAAATTTCCCGTGGCAGAAAACTGTTTCCTCCTTTCATTAACATTTTATATATTTATCAATTTATATTATTCCACAAAAAGTCATTTTTGTCACAATACGGTGGCAACCCATTTTGAGTATACCAATTTTCGCTTATTGGGTAAGTTACAATTCGATCTGTTGTAATTTCAAATTTTGGTTTCTCGGGTACCAATATTTTATGTACTTAAGTACATACAAAGGGAATTCCCTTGAAATGCCAGTTTCTATGTATACGATTCTAAATTACCGTTCACATATTTATAATTAGAATGAAAATTAGAATAAAAAGATACTTCTCTGATTGTATATGTGTTGAACGTAATTTTCATAATAACTGTCTCAATTCACCTGTATTAACAGGTTAACTTCTAAAGAACAAAACTCACTCGAAAATAGCACATCACTCTCACACTACACATTCCTAAACTGATTTGAATTAAAATATTAATAATAATTTATTTAAAGGAGAGACAAAAACACGTCTTTCCTCTACGACGATCAGTGCGATCATCCTCAACAACATTACTTTACAGTAGACTATGGATTAAAATTCAAATTCTGATATTTCTTAACAGGGTGATCCCACACGACCATCCTACAAATCAGCTGGCCCAGATGATCTAACCTCGTTACATACTTCTTCAATACTCTCATCACTGGACATGCTATCGTAATACATTTTTAAATGCTATGCCGAAGTTGGAGTTATTACTGGCCTTTCTGTCTGTCCACTCTTTCGAACGTCATATCTTTCGTTATCTTTCACTTCAATAGTTTCGTACGGTCCCAAAAACTTTGATTGTACGAGTAGCTTTCCACCAGAGTTAAACTGCGTGCACTTGATGGCAACAATGGCCCCCACTCGATAAGTCCGTGCCTTTTTCGTTTTTTATTAAATGTTCGTCGATTCTCTTGTTGTACTTTATTAATTTGTAATTTGGCTGCATCTCTAAGATTAGTAAGTTCTTCATTAAACTGCAAAGCAATTTCCTCTTCGACTACTTCTTTAACATGTAACTCTTCCGGACAACGTATCTTCACACCAATTAACAATTCGAATGGACACATTCCAATGCTCCTCTGGAGTGAATTGTTTAGGACCCCTTTGTATTTTATCAACGTGTTTAAACCAGTCATCCGGCTTAAGACGAGACAATTTAGTCAATGCTGGTATGATTATTATGTTAAGCCGCTCCGCTTGGCCATGACCAGTTGGCACACCAGTCGTTATCATGTGATGCTCGATATTCTCTGATTCAGAGTCTCTAAAATCGTTGGAAATAAATGCCACACCTATATCACTGATTATGCGCCTTGGATTACCAAAAACCGTTATTTGTTGTTCTAACTTCTGTATAACTTCTCCGGAACCAGTGTTCGGAGTGAGATACAACCACACAAATTTTGAAAAACTGTCGATAACACATACACTATAACGATAGCTTTTCTTCGTTGCAATTAATTGTCCTAAATGATCCAAATGGTAAGTGCCCCGGGGAATGTCACCTTTGGGAATAACATTCAGCAGGCCATCGCGTTTTCCCGAGTACACATGAAATACAGTTTTTTAAGCAGCTGGCAATTTTCTCACTTAGCTTTGGAATGTAAAATTTACGTTGGATCAGCTCTTCCATTTTACGTTTCGCAAAATGTCCTTGTTCATGCACGTTGCCAATTATTTCTATTTGCATAGCGTCAGGAACAACCATTTTTGAATCACCATCTACTACCTTAAATAAAAGGCCGTCATTAGAATGGTAATTGTTAAACGCACCTTTTTGTAAGAGCTTCATAATTGTTTGAACTGAATGGTCATCTCTCTGAGCGGCTCTTAATCTGGTAACAGCATCCCCCTCAATGATGACGCATTCTATAAGATGCTGCAATGCTAAACCTGCGATCTTGGACGTCAGCTCCTTACGTTCCATGGTCGCCTTAAAAGCGGAACAATCCGTCACACTATGGAACGATAAACCAAGTAGATACACCCTAAACTTTTTTAGCCAGAACCTCCAATTCATAACTGCATTATCTTTCTTCTGCAGGTGACGTTTTTTTTTACTGAAGTAGTAAACCGGATGAAATTTTAGCTCTTCTGAACTTTTCTGCATGAGTATGGCACCTAATCCGAACGTGCTCGTATCGGTGTGAAGCTCAGTCTCTGCACTTATAGAATATATCTTAAGTACAGGTACGAACTTCTTTCAATTTTAAAAACGCAGACTTTTCATCAACACCAAAATGAAATTTTATATTTTTTCGTAAACGATTAGACAGAGGTCTCGCTATTAGGGCATAGTTTTCTACAAACTTACGAAAATAACTAGTAAGTCCAAGGAGCCGTTGGACATCTTTTATATTTTTAGGCTCGCTAAATCTTTCAATTGCAACACTCTTTTGTGATGAAGGCTTGATGGTCCCACCCTTTATTTCATAACCCAAATATTCTATTTTGGACTGTATACTGTAGTTTTATAAAAATTAACATTTGCCCCATTTAAACTCTAGACCATAACTTGCAGCTACTCCCACAACCTTTTGAAATCTGGTCATTGCCTCTTCTTCAGTGACAGCGGGAATTACTATGTCATCCATATAGACACACACTACTTTCTCTCGATAAAGCTCCTGAAAATTTCGATGTACATATCTTTGAAATGTGGCTGATGAATTGCACTGCCCAAAGGGTACGCGTAGGAATTCGAACTGCCCAAATGATACTATAAATGAAGTATATTTAATCGAATTAAGCGATACTGGTAAAAATTCGTGCTGCTTCTAACCTGTCCATTTGTTCTTCAATTAAAGGTAACGGATACCTATCCTTCACAATCTTTTGATTCAGTTTCCTAAAACCGACGCACAGCCTTTTTATTCCGTAATTTATATTTGTCAGCACTATTGGACTTGCATAACACTGTTTATGAACTATTTCAGTTTCCAATGGAGTTAGTCGCCGAGGCCTTTGGTAAACTGGAACTTCATCTCGAAGAACAATTGTCATCTGAATCTCGGTGTGATTATGGAATTCTTTGCTTGGCCTACAGGATTTTATCAGCCGTTCCACTTCCGTTTTGAAATTATCCAAGTGATTGAGTACATCCAGCATCAACAGCTGAACTAAAAATTTCTGAGTTAAGTTTCTTAATGAAAATATTATCGGGCGTCAAAATCTTTCAAAAACTCTTTGTCCATAATTACCTCATACGGAATGATACCATTAGCAACTATGTGGAACACCGTATAGTAATTGTCATCATCAACACTAATATTTGTGTTAAAACGACCAAGTGTTGAAATATTTTTAACACTAGCACAGCTGAACACTGTAGTGACTTCCACAAAGTCTGGTTCGCCTATTTCCTTATACCTAACTCGCGGACAAAAAATTTAAATCGCTTCCTTTATCAATGAAGGCTTGTAATTCTCTATCCTGAATAATGACTCGCTTGTAATCTCTAGCTGTATAATCCATTTTGTTCATCGCGGCACACGATTTTGGATTATTGTTTTCAGTTACTGTAACTGGTTTAGTGCAATTTGGAGACCAATGACCCAATTCCTGACACCTATAACATTTAGGCCTAATTTTCAATGTCGATGAAGGTCTTGTATTAAGGGCATGTTTTCCTGAGTCATTTTGCGGTGTTTCCCAATTTTCAATGAATTTTTGGGGTTTGTCAATTTTCAGAAAGTACTATACTGATTAGCTCGTAAGGTTTCAGCCCCTAGTTCTTTTTATTAACATTAAAAAAAATCTTACAACTTTATTTGGTTACTGCTGACGGATGAATTTTCATTTTTATTGCTTAATTTTTGTAATTTTGTGAAACAACAGAACGAAACTAGCTAAATTGTTATTATTAGCGCCTAATACTTCCATGCGCTTTACTGCACTTTTCTGGGGGGGTATCCCTACCAATTCAAAATAATGTGTAAACATGAAACCCGTAGTAAGCTTTACGACTGTACACAATTTACCACAACAATAATTTCCTTAATTATTTGTTTTAGGGGGCGTTAGCTCTAGTATTTTATGTTTACCGAAATAACTTTCTAATTGTTCAATATTTTAATTTCTTCCTGAAATTATCGGCGTAATAGCATCGTATCGCTACTTAAAAAATAAACAGATCTGTTAACTAACGTTAGTTAAAATAGAAATGAGATAATCATATATCATTTTCATACTATACTAGTTCTTAAAACTGCAACGAGGACCTCTCAAGTACCAATAAAATATTTGTATAAGATCATGCCGCACATTTATAATAACATCCAGTTTATAATAACAAAAACTTAACCTAACACAATAGGTTGTAAATTACCCACTTTAATTATTTATTTATAACCAATAATAATTTTCTTCGTAATTAAAAAATCATTTTTCACCATATAGATATGCACCACGTCCACATTCTCCATCCATTAAAATAAATTTCATCTAATTTCGGTGTTATTGTATTTTTTTATTTAATCAGCCATTGGCTTTGACAGTAAATACATATATAATTTTCCGCCAATATATTTCTTAATTTAATTTAATTTTTATTTGCAACATTTCGATGACATTTTATTAAATTTATTTGATCAAGATATATATTTTTTATATATCGTAAAATTAAAATAACATTAAAAGCTAATCAATCACTTTGAATGTACAAAAATATATTTTTTGTCAACAATTACATTATTTATTCATCGCGTCTTATTTATACGTTCTGTGTATGAATAGAAAACTAAATTTTATTTATTTCTTATTATTCTGTTTGTAATACAATAAAAATTCATTAATAAGACATAAACATTTCTGTGTGTACGTACATGTGTATACATATGACGCAATCATTTTTTGATATTCAACGTGATTATTATTGTTAAAAATGTTAATTTCAATGGAAACATTATTGTGATGATAATGTTTTCTCCTCATATACGAGCGCATACACACATTATTAGCCTAATTGGTATTCATGGCACAATGACCTGATGCTAAATGTGTAGCAGATATTTCATTTAAATCCGCCTTCAGGTTAATTGCTTTTGGATAAAGCATTTATTATTTTTAATAGTTTGTTCACGTTTGCAATTTGAATATTGGAATAATTAAAATATAATTACTTCTGTGGTTTTAATGGTGTGAATTTTATGTAATATTGTAAAAAATTAGTACACCTAATGCACTTTGTTGACCGGCCATTTGATGATAAACGTTTGAAAAACGTTTGTTTATCAATTGAAGTCAAAGGCAATTAGGGTATTAAATGATATAATTTCCGATAGAACGCTACGTAATTTTAAAATACAGGGTGGCTCAGACCAAATGTTACTGACTTCACTCTGCTGTCATTTGTGTAGTTGTCATTTTCGCGCGTCAATTTTTTGACAGATTGAAGTTTGGTTAGTTGTTTACATGTGGTCAACAAATAATTGTTCTAAATTAATATCTTCATAAAAAAATCGCAATGGAATTCAAACGTAATAGTGTAAATGCACTGTATTTGGGTGGAAATTCACAAACAGCAATAGTTTGTCAGCTCCAGCATTTGAATGTGAATAAAATGTTTGTGTATCGAACCATAACTCGATACAACGAAACTGGTAGCATCGCTAAACGCAACAGAGGCGGTCCTAAAAAGAGAGCAACATCAAAAGAAATGATACGAAATGTGAAGAAACGAATCCAACGAAATCCTCGTCAGAGTGCCAATCAATTAGCCGCACGTCTACATGTTTCACGATACAGCATTCTAACCATTTTGAAAAATGAACTACACTTTAAGCCCTACAAGATACAAAAAGTTCAAGATCTTACGGAGGCACAAAAAAAGTTAGACTTGAAAGAACACGAGCATTGAAGGCCTTGGCCGAACGTGATAAGATTCCAAAAATTGTCTTTTCTGATGAGAAAATTTTCACCATTCAACAGTATGTGAATAAACATAAAGATCGTGCTTGTTTAGAGCACAAGTCCAACGATAATTTGGACAGAAGAGTTGCCATGCGCAAGTAATCACCAGCTTATGTTATGGTTTGGGCTGCAGTGACTGCAGATGGACGCACTCCTCTGGTTGTCATCGAACATGGAGTCAAGGTAAACCAAGAGGTGTACCGCCAAAAGATCCTAAACGATGCTTTGCTACCTTGGGCACGTAAACACTTTGGTACGAACCGTTGCGCATTCCAACAGGACTCGGCACCGTCACACAAAGCTCGAGCGACACAGCAATTTTTACAAAATTGCGTTCCGCGGCTGATTTCGTCGAAAGAATGGCCACCATATTCACCAGACTTGAATCCCATGGATTTCTCCATATGGTCCATTTTGGAGAGTAAGGTGTCCACTAAAAAATACGAAAGTGTTGATGCATTGAAGTCAGCTCTTGTTCGAGAATGGAATAAAATTCCGCAAGCTCACGTTCGGTCAGCATGCAATGCTTTCTATGGAAGACTGAATCAAATAATCAGAGCCAAAGGAGGTCATATCGAGCAGTAACATGTTTTTCATAAAATGTAATATGTTTTCAACATATTCCACGAAACGTCAATAAAAAATAATCAAAATTAAAAAAATTACAGCGTTTTCATTTGGTAACACTTGGTCTCAGCCATCCTGTAAGTCTAACGGTTCAATCACTTTACAAAATATTAATGAAATTTAATGCGTTATATTAAAAGGTGATTACAAAATTTTGGATAGGCTTCTGCAGCCTATCCTGTTTGGGATATGTATGTTTGGTAATTCTTGACAAATCACGACAAATTTCCTTTTCTAGGACGAAATGTAAATTTAAAAAATAATTTTGGCTGACATACTGAACCAAATTTTACTAAGGACCTATTAGCTAAAACGATGACGTACGCTATGTCTTAAATGAACACAACTATGACCCCCTGTCTGAGTGCAGAACTCGGAGTGTGCTGATGATTCTACGTAAATCGGATCTTTAGCCGAAGGTCCTCGATTTGTCTACTGCGTAAGGTAGAACGTTAAAAGCGAACCGCGAAAGAGTTGGGAGCGCTCCCAGAACATTTGCTTAGTTAAACAAAAAAAAATTCTATGTATATGGTTTAAACAAAATTCAGTCGATCGAATGGCAGTACGTGTATTTGCATCATAGTTAATTTTCTTTTGGTGTGGATTTTACTTTTCTCTTCTGGTTTAATGTACTCAATTTTCTAAAAGAGAAGTTGTCGACATTAAGTGACGTCATTAGCCAAAAATCAATATTGTCTCTGACCATAGTTGAAGGTGGCTCTATGTTCAGAGCCATCTTCAACTATGGCCAGAGACAATAATGATTTTTTGCTAATAGCATCACTTAATGTTGACAACATAAGAAGAACTAGTTTATTTTTAATTCTTTAAACTTCTTTTGTTTAAGCATCTGTGCAAATTTGCTGCTGTCAATTAAATAGACTTCGTATTCTTTCCATTTTGTTTTTAATATTTTTCATAGCCCCTTATCAAATTAGATCATACATCATACGTTAGGTTCAGTGAGCGGAATCAGTGTTGCAGCCTACCTACTATTTGGTTTTATTTTAACTGCACAAACCATTTATTGTGCTTGTAGTGTAACCACCCTTTCTTTCTTTGTCTGGCTTTCACATCCCATGAAGGAATTTGCCGCCTGCAGTTTTGTCAACCTATTATAGGTATGTCTAGTTCGACGTGGGCACACCAACTCATTTGAAGTCGTCTTTCATGACATACATCAGCTGGTATGACATACATGAGCTGGTGGTGAGCACCTAATTTGTCATTGGTTGTTGTCACGACCTTGCAACATTGCTCAGTCATCTGAAGTTGGTTTATCTCGTGGTTCAGACGAATCCGATATTCGTTTTGCACAACTTTAATTAAACCAAATATGTAACGAATGAACTTCCTTTCAAAAATTGATAGCATTCTACAATCATTAGAAGAAAGAGTCTCGCTTCCGAAAGCGAGTGGAACAGATTGGGCGTTGAAAACTGCATGTCCGACAGCAATTTGACCTTTTATTTCTGCCTTCATATCAATTGGCGATGTTATTACTAACCCGAGATATTTAAAGTTTTTTACGGTATCAAAATTATGATTTCCTTTTTCGAGATTTGCCATGGAAATGCTTCTTCTTCGGTGTTGTTAAGAATTTTTTTTTTGCTGATGTTCACCACCAAATCAAGTCTTCTAGGGAAGGCATCATTTGCATATAAGGAATTGAGTTTGTTTTATTAGATATAAAGTGAGAAGTTTCAATGTTGCATTTTCTTACAACATGATCGCCAAATTGAACAGAACGCGCCGAGTGCATCTCGGTTGATACTGTCGTATGAATGCCGAAAGTTTATATATAGTTGATATATGGTTATATTATAGTTCCAAAATTTTTCCAAAATCATCCTCATGATGAAGCAGTGGTCGGAGGCTCATCTGTTGGGAAAATACTAAATAAACCACGTTGGTAGTGGCCAGTTATAATTTCAGTGTATATATAAATTTGGTGTACGAGTAGTGCTTTCTAACTTAATTAAACTATGGGTATTCCGTCTAAAGTGAGTGTTTTCTATTTTTCAATTTACTAATAGTTATCTCTAGTTCCTCCACCGCCTTTGATGGTGGTACTTCTTGAGTGAAAAGTCTTTAGTGAGATTCGGGGCCTCTTCCGCTTGGAAGCTGGTATTTTCAAAGCATTTTATCATATGTTCTCTCTTGTTTTCTAGTATATATTTTGTCTTAGCTCTCCTAGCGCCGAAATATTTTGTTAGAGTGCTTTTATGAGTCAACCATTTTGTAATGATCAGGCGGCACCAATCATTACAGGATCGCAGGATTTTGAGCCGCGGTAGTTATGGCTGCCTGTATAGCTAGTCACTGCTTCCTAATGTTAAGTGGTGGCTCTTTGTTATTACTGTGCCGGTTTAGACAGTCAGAGACAGCTCGGTTTTTTGTGCTTGTCAATTGAATGTAGATGACAGTTTACACTTATATTTGAATATGCGACAAGCAAATGGTTGCTGTTCATGTCGACACTGCTGTAAAATCTCACGTCTGACGTACTGGTAGAATGTGTGATCTCCACGTTACGCTGTGGATTCTCTTATGTGTAAAGACACGTACTTCATTCGATTAATTTTTACATTATTTCCAGGTCAGTGACCCGTTGGCCGTTGAAACTATTGAGGTCCAAGCTATTAGGATCGATGTGCGATGTATGTTCTGCACTTCTACCGATTTTATCATTAAAGTCACCCACGATAATTTTAATATCGTGGTGTGGTATGTTATTTATGACTTCCTCCAACTCGACAAAAAATACATCTTTCTGTCATCTTAGTCATCTTTTGTAAGTGAACGTACATTACTGATCGAGATAGTAAATTTCTTAGTACGGAGTTTGAAGGTACATGTCCTCATATTGAAAGGTCGGAAGTCAATGATATGTTTCTTCACGTGCCGATGAATGAGAAGGTTAATTCCAAATTCTCCTCCATTCTGTTGACCGCTGTAATGAAGCGTGTAACCCGTTGGTGGTGGTATGATTCGCACTCTCAGATCATCTCTTGTAGTGCAAGTACGTCTCATGTGAAATTCTTTACCTGGCTCGAAATAATTTTGAGATCTCCAGACCTTAAAAAACTAAGCATGTCCCACTGGAGAGTAACAAATGAGCTCTTCCTTACTCCCGTTTTTGAGACGTTGTCCGTGCAAAATTTACGAAATGGTGTTTTAATGAGTCCGATATGATAATACGAGGCCTTTGAGTAGGTTGCATATAATTTAGTTATTTTATGAGAGAAGGTTATTAGCCTATCGCTTAACCCGCTTAACTTGCGTGAGCCAGGTACTAGTGAATAATCTTAAGGCTGTATGGTACCGAGAAAACCAAATTTATTTTTAGTAGCGATATTTAAATGCCCCTAAATGTAGGTACGGATTTGTTTCTTTAAAAGTCCGAGTACCATAATTTCATATAATTTGCTTACTAAACTTTACTTATATTGTTTATATGTGTAAAATTGATTGGTTAGTTTTACTATTATTCAGTATTGCTGATCTAAACATTGCATATTATTTCGTGATTTGCCGTCTTGTGATAGTAAATTTTTCAAAAATAATCGTCATTAACAAATCAAACACCAATAAACTTCTCGTTTGACGTAGTTTTTCGATCGATAAAAATCGGAATTTTAAATGTTTTTTAAATAAATTTTGTATACGTTGATGCACATTTTTTTCGCTGTTTAGAGGGAAAATATTGAAAAAATTGATTTGTGCGTTTCAAAAAAATGATAAACTTTGAAACTTAACCGTAAGCAAACTAAACATTTTATTTAGATAATCATGTATTAATCCCTCAATTACACATCTAAGTTCATGCTAAAGAAACAATATCAATTGTTAAATATCAATTGATTGGTCAATTGGTCAATTGGTAATATTTTATGGCCAAAACTGATTTTCACTAAACATCGTTTTTGACAATTTGAGTACCATACTGCCTTAAGGCAAGCACACCTACCTACCTTAAACACATTTATATAGCAAGCCGCAGGACACAAGACAAACGACCGCCTTAGCCACCCCTAACCTGAATAACATACACTGTTTTGGTGTAGCGTGACCATTTATAATTAATATTTCCTTCATCCTCTTTAATTATTTGCCATAATCTACTTGATCTTGAGAATGTGGACCAAATGGTGTGCCATATAGCTGAACGGTATTGCATAAATTTTGAACACTTACACACTTTTACTTCCAAGAACGGAGGGTCTTCATTTTCTTCAGTCTCCATATTGTACTTTTTTGTTGAGGTTGAGAACAAGTTGTGCTTGGTTTTTGGTCGAAAACAGCCAAATATTGTCTTTGTATCTCTTCAGATACTACAGCATTAAAGCTTGTTTCTATATTCTGTTCCACAAAGCCCATGAAAAAGTTTGAAGTAGATTGGATCTCCGTATTTCCAATTGAGGCTCGAACAATCTTTCTATATGGTCTGTCTGTTAGTTGGAATAAGCTTTACTTCATGCATTGTAGCTATTAGTTTCATAAAGAGTTTAATTTTTCTGTCAAAAATTAATAAAATGTTTTAATAACATTTCTATCATTCCAACGACATCAATCTAATTTGTTTAAATACTTGGATTATATACTATTAATTTGTAGATTAGCTTCAAAGTTCCCTGCAATTTTGTTTCTGGCCTATTGAGTACAGAATTTAGTAGATCACAGATTTTATCTGATCTGCATATAAAGTCCTTTGCACGTTAAGTTTGTCACTATGGTCAGACTTTTCCATAAATAATACGGAATTTGCTTTTTCTGCTTTCCCGTAGTGTACATCCCTTCCTGCAAAGTTTCAAATAATGTTACGCGAATAGCTTTTGTTGTTAAAATGTGTAGCAGTCTCTTTAGCGAGGAGTATTGTTGGTGTGAATATTGATCTTACTACTTGCTAGCTACACCTTTGATTCAATTGTAAACTGTTACCCCTAAATATGATATTATTTCGTCTAACAGAAGATTTTAAGAGGATCACAAAAATTGAGACCTTTCTTTAGTAAATCCAATTTTCCTGTAGAAAAACTCGCGACCGACATATTTATATCATAATATAGAACAATAAGCTCTGATCTGGCGTTTTTTTTAAACTCACAACTTGTTTTCAAAGTCTCAACATTTCTTCTATTAACTTCATAAATAACTTTTTTCATAATTTGGCATATCCGTGATTTTTGACCGAAATCGGTCCACCAGAAGTGGCAGCTTCCATTCTTCGTTTTTTGCAAATTTTTTTAAAAGTATATCCTCTATTAGAAAAACTAGTATAAACTAAGTAATTCAAATTAAATTTGCAACAATATCGGACCACATAAACGATTTTTAAACTTTAAGCGAAAGAAAATTACGATTTTTGACAAAAATCTATTTTTCAATAAAAATTCGGCCTCCTACAGCCCAGACGGATTTATTGATGGGGATTAATCTTCACACACAAGCTTTTTTCTTAAATTGGAAGGTCTCAGTGATGCTTAGCCGAAATTGGTCAATTTGGGTGGAAACTTTCATTGGTTGCAAATAAACAGGAGCTAAAAGATTCAAAATTAAATTTCCAACAATACCGATTTACATAAATTTTCCAAAATGTAAGCGGAAATGAAATTTAAAAAAACTGTATTTCAACAAAATCCAGGCCACTGTATACCTCAGACTGATTGATTAATTGGGATAAAATTTTCCACTTAAGTTTTTTTTCCACAAATTTGAAGGTTTAGGCGAAATCGGTTCACCGGAAGTGGTAGCTTCCTAGAACGTTTTATGCCATTATTTTGAAAAACGGATTGACTGAGCGGAATGATACTCCATACTAAAACTTTTAGAATAAATAGGACCATCTCAGTGATGGTTGGACGAGATCGCTCCTCAGGAAGTGACAGTTTCCTAAAGAGCTTTTTTGTTTTTTTGCAAATATTCTGAAAAGAATATTAATTATATGAAAAATTATTATGAACTAAACGATTCTCAATTAAATTTTGCAATAATATCGATTCACATTATTTTTCTAAAATTTAGTTAGAAATGACGATTTTTCAGAAAAAACTGTTTTGCCACAAAAATTTACAGAAGTATTGAATTGGGATACAATTTTAAATTTAAGATGTTTTCATAAATTTGGTGTTGTTTCTCAGTGATGTTTCGTTTAATTTCGTAGTGATTCAAACCACTACCCATTTTGCGTAAATATTTCTGAGATCGGCGCAGGAAAATTCCAGAAATACAAAAGTTCGTAATAATTCATAATACGCAAGTGGTAGAATGATTCAATAAATTATTTCTACTAGTAATCTCCATCATATCTTATTGAAATTTTGCTGTCTAAACAACTAGTGATACAGAAGTCTGAAACCATTACCCATTTGGCGTTGGCATATCTAAGACCGGTGCAACAAAATTTTTGGCTAAATTCGCAATAAACCCCGTGATATTCGAATAGCAGTTGAATGGATATTTGTCTGAACTCAAATGTATATTAAGCCATGAACTATTTTGCAATGACATTTATGGGGTCAGCAGAGAATATACATGAAGAAAATTCTTCCTTATAAAGGTTTTATTTTGAAATATGTAAGTTTACAAAAGCAATTGCAAATTTTAATATTTATTCGCAAGCATTTTATGTAAAGTTGTTTAATTTTTTGTTGTAATTTCTTTCGAAGGCACTAAACATAAACGCCTTTTTAGGCTGAAAAGACTTCTGGCTAAGTTATCATAAGTGATTTTAAAGCGTTAAGATTTCTTTGTTTACTCTATCTTTGTCAAAGTGCAATGCGCGTGTGCAGATGCAAAACATATACAATCATCATAAGAACATTTTGGGAGTTCGGTCGTACTTTAAATGTTATAAATTTTATAAATAATAGCTCGTGGATATCATTATGCCGCCGTCAAAAATACTGATTAGTGTACCCTTCGTTAAATGATCAATTCTTTGTCAACGTACCATCCAAAATAGTCTATAGGATGATTGAAAATTCACTATAGGAATCCTTGAACTATGGTTGGTTATGCTACGTACAGCAATATAGTGGACATAATGATAACATGCACGTTACTGTGATAGAAATACTAACAGAACCTACAAATTCAGTATCTTTAGCTAAAAATTATGTTTCGTCGTTTAAACTTGCGACAGTAAGATCTAATATTTAAAAATTTTGCCGCAAAATTAAATTCGGCAAATTAAAATTAAATATTTATGTTGGCCGGTTAAATTAGATGAAAGTTTTGCTCAGATACTTATCGAGGAAATTGTAGTAATATTTAAGTACAATTGCTGGAATACCGACAGGCCCAAATGCTTGGTTTGGGTAAAGTGCCCTTAAAAGTTGAAACGTATTTTAGGGCAAAGCTAAGTCAACTTTTGGAGAATTGGTTAGTTGTCGGAAGAGTAGAAGCTGCAGTAAAATGTGTTACTAATAACACTGTACTTGGCGAAACACATTAACACTTAATAAACACATTGCGAAATAATAAACAAATGGTATAATGTGTTTATTAAGTGTTACTAATAAATTGGGTTTTCGAATGGAAGTTTTATATTATACATTGTTATACAATAAGAAAGATACCGGGAAAAATTGAAGCAAAGTTTCGTTTAATCCGCAAAACACCCCAAAGGGTCGAATATTTGAATCAAAGTTTAAAACTCTTCTCACGTTTTAAATATTAAATAGATTTTCATCGGAAGAGTAATTGATGTACATAGTTCAAATGGGCTGACTTTTTCATTGAAACTGTTTACTAGCATTTTCCTTTAAACCATTTGTCTCTTCGAGTTTTTGTCTTCTTTTACAGGAGTGGACTGAAATTATTGACACCCCAATAAAACTTTTAACGTAATAATTTGTCAAACGTCATTCATTTCATTGTTGATAGGTGAGTGGACTTATAAAATTCAGGGTAATTGGAAACCTACCTGATACCAAAGCAGGATAAGCTTTACTTGGTATCTAATTGTAAATCGAGTCCGCATTGTTCGAGCAATAATTCTTTCTAACTCAATTAACCCACTCCATAACCGAAATTTGCATAACATTGGAAATCAAATTATGGCAATAAAATTAGTCATTCTTTCTTTTCCTACGTTTTGGGCATGAAAAGAGTCACTAGACAGAGTGCAGTTAACGCCAATGACCAATATTATCATGAATTATTTCAATTAGCAAGGTCTTGGATAAACTTATCCGCTGGTTCATGTAAGACGAAAGCTCTCAACAGATATTTCAATTCAAACTTGATCAAAAGTCAATTCTTCTAAGTTCAAAGTTCTAGTTTATTTTGAATTTTGAATCACATCTAATTGTTCAGGGTGAGGCATCGAGACCACCGATATAAACCTAAGTTGATACACGTGGTTTTCTTTATGCTGCTTATAATTACGTTCTAGCGTGATTATTGGTTCACTCAGCGATGAATATCGCTGTCCAGTTTTCTGAGCCCGCTCGGTTATATAAAATATTAGGCTATTTTCTGAAATAGCCAGACATTTGTTATTTCAAAGTGAAAATTGTAATTACTCGTATTACATAAATTTCAGAAAATCAACAAAATCTAGTTACTTTCGTTTCAAATTTAATTTAAATTTTTTTTATTCTTAGCTATACTTTTATACTATTGCAAAATATTTGTAAGAAACAAAATGCGATCCGCTACTTTTCACTGTGTTCTTCCACTTTACAAAACAAACTAAAGTATGAAATTATATTTCGATTATTTATTTTTATTTATTTATTTATTCATTTAATTACCGACATACATTGTGTGCACCCCACGCTTCAATTGAGCATAGAAACTCATTTGTTAAAGGACTCAGGATTAATACCGAAACTTTCGATGCAACTTCCTTTTGTATATGCATATGTATATGCAGGTAAAAAACCTCAACCTGTTCAACCTGTTGTGGGGAATGTAAGCATTTCATCTAGTTGAAATTATTTTCTTTTGTATTGAAATAAAAAAATTCAAAAATATTAAATATCTGACGTCTGCCTGACACGAAATTCAACGTTACAATTAGTTCGTCTGGGCTATAAGAGGCTGACGTTTTAAAGAAAGAAGTTTCTTTTATCACTTTCCCTTAAATTTCAGAAAAACAAGAAACAAATTTTTTTGGAAGCCGTTTTCTCATACATGTAATTATTCAAAATATATTTGCAAAAAATAGAAAAGCTGGATAGTTATACACTTCCGGTAGGATTTCCGCCACAAATAAATCCATCTATAAATTTATAAAAAAAAATTATTTATTACAGTTTCACCTCGATTAGTCAATGCACAGCAAAATAAAATAAATTTATTGCAGATTTTATTTTAGTTATGTAAAGGTTTTATAGTAAAATTAATTTTTGAATGTTTTCTTATAATTTTAGGTAAGTCAAGGATTTTTGGATGTAAAAGTCTATCTTATATTGTGAGTATAAACTTATTATTTAAGGTGACAAATATGCAGAACTAAAGTAGAAGCTTTTCGCTTTAAGTTGAATTTGACAGAATCATAAAAAGTTAGAAACTCACTGATGTTTCGATTGTCAAAACACAAAAAGTGTTTCTTTATATTTGGGAGGGACCAAGCCACCCCTAAATCTGCAAATAATTTGTAAATTCAGCATTTAATAGTGTTTTAAATGAAATAGTAAATTCAATTTTCACTTCTCTCAATATTACGGTAAATAACTCTATTACGGTAGTTACGCCTCTACAGAATCCTGGTGCTTCGTTCCATATCAAAAAAAGTAATCCGTAAGTTATTTTGATTCAGTCATGCTTACTAATGCTGAAAATCCTTATATTTAAGAAATGCTGTTGATTTGAGCCAAAATACTGTGAAACTAAAATTACTCCAAAGTAAATTGTCTGAAGATAAATTCAGTTGTGTTGCATTCTTACCGCGATACATATGAACATATAGTTAAATAATTGAAAATTAATTTATTTTTTATAATATTAGATAATTAAAGAGCATAGTTTTTAACCCACATTCAACAGAGAAATGGCTAGGATTGAGTAGATCGATCAAATTAATCCGTAAATTACTGATTAGGCAAATAGATTGCGTTATCGTAGACTTTTATTCAGCCACTTTGTAATCAAGAAATTTTCAATCGGTTTCTGTTCTAAATTTTCTGGAATGAATCAAATCCATCTCCAAACAAATATTGTAAATCATGTGTTGTTGTTCATATTTCATGTATTCTGCTTTTGTGTAAGTTGCTCTGTATATCCTGAACCGTCATATTGATTTGAGGCTTGCACTCTCATATATTTTATAGTAGCCAATTTCATTTTCAGCTCAAATTTTCTCATCATTTTACGTTCACCATATTCCTCTGGTGATGACGGTAAAGTTTGTCGAACATTACCTGCAATAATAACAATAATGACTGTCATAATTCAGTGCCTCCGGTACGTAAATTTGTAAATTTTTGATCCCATAAATTGGTGTCTTGTTGCGTAAATGCTATCGCTAGTGCAATTTTCGCGAATTTTGCCAAAAGTAAATTTCTTGAAAAAGTTTTTCCAGTTCCTGTTGGTGCAACAATGAAAATAATTCCGCCTTCATTATTTTGAACATGCTGCACAACTTCATTGTATGTTTTTGTTGATCTGCATTCACACGGTTCTCATTCAATACCGCACATAATTGGTCACTTTGTCACTGTTATATACAATTTCGGGTTCGATTTCTCCTCTCATATTTCCAAATATGTCAATTCCAAAATGATTTAATAGCTTATTAGTCATACAAAAGATCATGTCCTCAATCTTTTTCAAAGCTAAATTGAAAATGTCATTAAAAAGGCCATTCACGACTTACGAGTAGATGGCGAATAATATCTTCAAACATGCCTTTTTATGATTTTCTTTTGAAGCCTTCGGATTGGGCATCTCGTAGCAGGATACAATTATACCATAAACTCTTCAAATTGTTGATGAGTTTTCAGACTACTTTGCTTCGTTCAATGTGTCATCCCACTGCTTATCATTTTTGCAAATGTACCATAGCTAAGTACGCTTCATATGGTATGTTTCAAATAATACTTCAACAGTCCGTAAACCTTCGAAACATGTGGGTACTCCGAATTTGTGAATGGGCCATCTGCAAGTAGTGGCACGCGAAGTTCTGCAGATAAACTGTGTAAATGCGACCAAGTCGTATATTATGCAAAATTCTAAAAATGGCATTATGTTATTTTTGGTGTTTGTATGACGTCATTTATATAATTTTTTTAAGAAAGTGACACTGACATAGATAGTCGGTCGGCACTGAATTCTGCACTCCAACAGAGGGTCTTAGTTGCGTTTGTTTATTAACATCACCGATCGTAATCGATGATACCGAAAATTCGCTTTGCATCCAGCCTCTGGTGCGATTCGAACCCAGTACCTTCCGGTAGAATAATCGAAATTAAATTTAATAATGTTGATCAATTAAAAAACGTAAATATTTTATTTTTTATAAAACAAATTGTTGGGTGCCCAAATAAAGTATTTTCAAAAATTATTTATATCAAAATAATATCAAAACTCATTGGAAATTTTTAATGACAAATATTACAATATATCTTTGTTTTATCCATCCAAGTTAGAATTCAGTCTATGTAGATCTGATCAATTTAACTGTTTTTCTTACTACTATGTACTAGAGGAGTGACCTACTGATTTTCTTGGAAAGTTAGAGAAATTTGTAATTCTCGCAGCTTGTTACAGAGCGGTGGTTTTGATTGATGGTCAAATTGTTTAAATTTTAAAAATTTAATCGCTTGCTAAAGTGCTATGTATAAACTATTTGGCCGTTCAAAAACGAATGAGTTATAGCTGAGTTAGTAACACCTTGTGCGATTCCTATTTTTTCACCACTCTTTTTTTATTTTTTATTCGAAATGGAAATAATTAACCTTAAAAAAAGAAAGCAGGTACACTCAAGTACTTGAGCGGATTGCTAAGATTAAAGAAGAGAAATTAGGAAACGAAAACTAGCCACAAGCGAGGAGTTATTATTCATAATTAGATACCGCTCCAATATGGGCAATGAAGAATTGGCTTTGGATGCAGAGTTCTTATATCCGTTGAGTTGTGATATTGAACTATTTTTTTAAGACTGACAAATTTAAAAGTAATTGTTTATAGTTACATTCCTAACATCTCTCACTTGATTGGAAATTCGTATGGCATCTTCTGGCTGTATACCGCTTTCGCCGTGTCCATATAACGTAGAATATTTTCTTCAGATAGAAAGGGGAAGTCGTTGAATATTAAACGATTTTGCAAAGCGGCGCATCCATTTATAATTGCCCCTGATTTTGAAGGCGAAAACGTTATATTCGCTGCTTTGACAAACAACGAAAACTATTTTTTAATGGCACAACTCTTCATGTGCAGGGTTGTAATATCGGTGTCATAAGCCAAGGTTGTGATATTGGATCATTTGGTTTAAGAACCATTTGATAGACTCTAAAACATCAATTTATTTGTTTCGACGAAATTTTATCGTAAGCCGATTTTTTCGTTTAGAGTGAGAACACTCTCGCACAGTATAGGCTGCGTGCTCTACCTCGTTGTTGGACTTTCTAATTAAAATATGTGTGCCATCTACCGTTTTAATAACTCCAGGGGATTCGTATTGCATAAAAAAACTAAATAAAATAATAAGATGAATTAAAAATAATATAAACTACTGGGTATATACAGACTTACTTTTGTTTTGTTTGATTTATTTCCTCGTCCGATTGAGGAAAATTAATTAATTAATTTCACAAATACAGATTAACAATAGATGTTACTTCCAAAATCGATGTTAGCAACATAGCAGTTAAAAAATCCTGCAAAAATCCGTGTCATCGGCGACAAAGCGCATGATAGGTATATCCTCCGTTCATTTGTGGCACTACTTTGCTAACAATGGTCCGTAGCATGAATTTGTGAAGCCGGAGTGTTCGTACTAATTGAGCATTCGTCATAATTAATTTTATATGATCTGCTTCATTTTAACTACATCTCTGCATAATGTTATCGGTCAAAATAGGGGATAGTAGAATACCTACGAAACCAGTATTTAATTTTAATTTTGTATCCTCAAATTATCATGATTCCTAAGCCAGGTAAAGACGAAACTTAAGTCTCATCGTATAGGCCAATAAGTCTACTTCCGATATATTATCTGAAATTTACTAGATCACCAATTTAAATTTAGAGAGCAGCACGGCACACTAGAACAAGCGCACAAAATTGTAAATAAATTAAGCTTGCCTTAGAAGAAAAGAAATAGTGCGCAAGCTTTCCACAAAGTGTGGCATGAAACGGCATACTTGTAATTCATAACTGACTCACCAATAACAATATATGATGCACTGCTGAAGCTATCTCGTTACATCCTTTTCGACGAAGATTTTCAGTCCATAGATAAAGGAATACATGATCCTGCTTTAGTGGGTACCCAAAAGATCCTTGAATAATAGGGGCATTAAAAAGGTACAGCTGCCGTTTATAATAAGCGGCTTGGTCCGGAACCTTTGGTAGCAGCATGTTTTTCGGGCAGTCAAACGAAAATGTAACAATATTTGTGGCTCGCAATTTATGCACTCGCGACTGAACCAAAAGTTTATTTTTAGATTGGATTTTCTCTTAAATTTATCTGCTCCTTCAGCATTATGCAAGTAGAACACTGGTCGCTTAATGGCCTTTTAAACCCAATATTAAAATTGTTATTGAAGACATTTCGAAAATAGCTGAGTTTGACGTGTAATGCCGTAGATGTGGATTTTATGTAGTCTCTGTACATTCGAGTGACAGACAACTCGCCATGGCAGGTTACCTGCAGGTAAGTACTATCGCACAGATGACTTCGACTGCTTGTGTATGTAATAACGTTTTCCTTCTTCATGAGGAATTTAGCAGTAATTTTATCTTCCCCTCGGTTCTCTTTTGGAGCATTTCCGGAATGAAAATTGCGTGCTCATACCCCTTTAACCCGTTTATTAGATACTCGTAAAACATTTAAAAATGTTGCTTTGCAAAACGAAATGTTTTTGGTGGACCTCCCTTTCGTCGGTCGGTTCGTTTTGGGACGTGAATTATTGCGCTCGCCAGAATAAATGCGTCCTGTGATGCTTTACTATTTGAATCGTAAAAGCTTTTACAAAATTTGTACAGATCGGTCCCGCGTAGATTTTTACACTTAAATGTAGTGCGTTTGTGTTGACAATTTGGGTGTTTTGGAAGACCTTTAGGCTTCAGTGTGGAATAAATTAATAAACAGTCAATCCGATGAGACGTGTTAAAAAATTTTCAAAAAGTTTCGTACCTGGCCTGTTTTTCTTTATCTCTTTTCCAATTTTTTTTTATTAATCAACCGCTTTCTTGCTTTCACTTCTTCTCGTACTACTTTAAGAAAATTGTTTTCCATATTATAACATACACACTAAAAATTGACTTTAAAAACATTCACTAACTTTACGCACAGCAGTACCACACTTATAGCCTACACTTATTGCCTAGCTGCAAAAACTATTTTTTTTTTAAATTGTCAATATCTTTATTCTTGAATCTTTCTACATGAGAAACTAACAAGAAGTGTTCAAATCTTAAGCTAATTATATTTTTTAAGTTTTAACCAATGTTATTACTTAATATTAGGGTTCACAATTTAATTTAGATCCTTCTTATAAGCGTAATCTACACATTTAATGATTTTACAGGTTCAATAGTCCGAGTGGATCTGCTCTTCTCAGCCGTTTAAATCGCGGCTGTTTTAGTATATCCCGGGCCAATTCGTATTGGGATGTCCCTGCAGTTTTGAGTAGTATTTCGAACCGAATTCCTCGATTGTTTCTTTAGCGGTTTTAATACCAAGGCCGTCGAGTATGTTAGTATTTCGGTTATACCATGGAGCATTAGCTATACATCGGAGTATTTTCGCTTGAGTTCGTTGCAGGAGTTCTCTATTTGATGCACTGGTGGATCCCCAAAACTGAATACCATATGTCCATATTGGCTTGATTAACGCTTTGTATAGTAAGACCTTATTGTCTAATGATAACTTGGATATTGGTCCAATTAGCCAATACATTTTGCAAAATGTTATTTTTATTTGGTTGCGCTTTGCTTCAATATGTTCTTTCCGCGTTAGCCGTCTATCCAGGTGTACACCTAGGTATTTGACCTTGGTTTGTTGAGGAATATATACCGTTTAATTGTACTGGTTAGGAGGAGCGTTTGTTCAGCGTAGATGTGACATGAATTGATTGTTTCTCGTTCACTTTTATTCGCCTGATCTTGAGCCAATCCCTAATTTTGTTCAGATGACTTTGCACTTCTCTTGAGGAGCTGTTTGCGGGTTTTCGTGTGATACCAGGATGGCTGTATAATCAGCAAATGTTGATACTATTACATTGTATGTAACAGATAAGTCTGCCGTGTACAACCAGTATAAAATAGGTCCCAGAACGCTTCCTTGTGGGGCTCCTGCGTTTATATCATTTAGGGAAGTTGTTGCACCATTTTGTTGGACCATTGCCTTTGGAGGAGATAGTTTGCAGAACTGAGTGAATATCCTTCGGAAGGAGCGCTTTAAGTTTATAAATTAGTCCATCGTGCCGAACTTTGTCGAATGCTTGTGCTATATCCATGAAGACATCAGAACAGTATTATTTTACCTCAAAGGTCTGTCTGGTTGCATTTACAACTAATTCTATGCACTTGCTGGCCATGGTGCCATGTTGGCTTCGGAACCCAAATTGATGGTCTGGAATGATTTGCCTTTCTTCTAATACTGGTTTCAGTTTTGTTATTAACATTTTTTCAAACAGCTTTAAGATTGTGGGAAGCATGCTTATTGGACGATAAGACGAGATTTGAGTTTTTTCCCCAGGCTTATGTATCATGAATATGACTACTTATCATTTTTCCAGTAATAAGGTCATATCCTGGCGCCTTTTTCGGGCTAATGGAAGTTTTGATTGTGTTCTTAACTTTCTTCCATTCAAACTTTATAGGTTTAAATGATGAATCATCATCTATCTGGTGAACACCGTCTTTAGATGTGTGGCGAGAGCATTGGCTTTTTCTTCATCGCGTTTCGCTCAATTTCCAGTTGGTAGTCTAATCGATGGATTCGACTTTGTAGGCCTTTTTAGGTTTTTTGTTGCCTTCCACGAAGAATAATCAGTCTTCTCTGTTGCCAAGAGTTCACTAAAATAATTGTGGACACATTGGTTTTCTTCTTCCTGCAGTGCAAATTTCAGGGTTTTGATAGCTCGATTTACTTTGCATTTCAACAATGGTGATTTAGTTTATTTCCATTGCCGTCGAATTTTCCGTTTTTCCTGGATTAGTGACTGGATACTATGTGATAATTTATTAAACTTTTCAGAATTGTTGATGATTGGTGAAGCCTTTTCAGCTGATATTTCCATTGCCTCTGTTAGCTTTTCTGCAACCACATCAATATCTGCAAGTGTTTTAGCGGGATGGTAATTTTTTTCGACTAGTCTTCTATATTGATTCCAATCAGTTCGTTTGTTGGTCAGACATTTCGCTGTTTCTGATTTTAAGACAACAGTACTCATTGTTACTTTAATCGGTGATTGATCAGACGATAGATCATAGCAATCGGTGGCCTTAACATACGTATGCGCAATGCCTTTGGTTACGCAGAAATCAATTAGATCAAGAACTTTCTTTTTATCCGTGGGACAGTAAGTATGTTGACCGGTAGATAAAAAATCCAGGGACTGTTCCTCTATAGCTTCATAAAGTTGCTTGCCTTTAGGCGTTGTTAGTCTTGAACCCCATTGAGTATGTTTGGCGTGGTAATCAGCCCCCGCGAGAAATTTATTACCCAGCTGATCAAAATAATCAATAAAGTGCAATTTTTTTAGCGTGCTTTGGATGGCAGTAGACTGCTGATATCACACATCGCTCGTTGATTGAATATGACCTTTCTCATATTTCATAAGTTCATAATGTTTTAGTCTTCTTCTTAATCAATACAGCAGTGCCACCGTGCGCTTTGCCATCCTGATGTCATAAATAGAGTACCCATTAATTTTGAAGTAATTATTGTTGGTGATGCGTGTTTCAGATATTAACATTATGTCAATATTATGTCCAATGAGAAATGCTTGAACCTCCTCTCTATGCTGCGCTAGGCCGTTTGCATTCCATATTGCTATTTTGAGGAGAGTCATGCAAATGAAACTAAAACTAAAATGAATTTAAAAAAAGAACTTTATGAAAAATCTGGATTGGGGAATCCACGAAATATCACATGCACTGAATTTTTTACCGCTATTTATTCTACAATACTTCGAAAATGTAGCATCGATTAAAAATAAAAAATAATACTTTTTGCAATCTTTTACTTTTTATGGAAAAGAGTCCTTCTGATATTCTGCTGTGGTGCAAAAATATCAACATAAAATGGAAAAGATCACTTTATGCTACTTTTTTTAAAATGGAAAAGATACCTTTTGATACGCATTTCTGGCGGAAAAGCGACATTATTGTTACCAATACTAGTTTTCAAATAGGCGTAAATCAAGGATAAGGGCACTTTTGTTAAATGTTTTGATTCATAATCTATGCAGTAGTGAAAAAGAAACAAGATGGCGCTGTCAACTGAATTTTTTTTAAATGCTAAACATGACCTTTTGCTTCTGATCGACACAAGTAGTCTTAGTTAAGCTTCTAAATAGTCAATGATTGTGCGTCAGGATAGGGCTGATAGTCAGACGAAATTTCATTTTCTCCACTTGCAATATTTTGCTTGCCAAAACTCCGAATGAGCACCGAACTGAGCACAAATTCAAAAACCAAGGGTAATGTCCTAGACCTAAATATTATGGGGCTTGAGTGACCCAAAACGAAACATTCACAAACTTATGCTCTAGATTCATTAAATTACAGAATTTTTGTATTAAAATCGAAATTGCTTCGCGGGAGTCAATATCATTATCTTTATAACATGCAATTCCCAAAGTACATAAAAGTTTGATAACAAATTATGCGTCAACTTCATTCATGTATAACAGATGTCCGCTATATACAATTAATCATAAAAATTAGTTTAACGCAAAATCGTTGTTATTCTCAACGTTCACACAGTTCAGTAAATTATAGCACCATGGTACACATCTATTCGCGATAATGATGTCACCTATATATAACGTTTTATCTCCGTTTCTATCATACAATATCTTTGAACAAAAACAACAACAAAATCTAAAAATACTGATAATAAATTGACGTCTTGCTGGGCGATGATTTTTTTTTCAACCACATCATATATAAAATAAACAGTGACATTTTGTGCGATCATTAATATTTTGTGATTTTAATAGCACAACTCAAAAATAATTTCGCAAATTCGTTCATTCAACTATGTATGAACGGGTTTTGTTTAGTTGTTTACTTAACGATTAATTATACATAGTATTTTTTGATAAATTTGTGTATGTGTAAATGTTATATCGCAGTTTCAGTCATTCATTGAATTAACAAAATAAAATATAAAAATTCATTGCGAACGCTATAAAATCGTTAAAATTTCTCACAAACTAATAATGTTCAGAGATGTTTACATTACAAAGTGCTTACGTTCATTATACTGATATAAAACGAAATGAAACATGACCGTCATAAATAAACAAATTTATTTATTCATTCATGCTGTACTCGAGAATAGATCTGTTTATGTTTTATATAGGAATTATGTTTATACCATAAAATCATGTATGCCTATATATTTAATTGGATTTACCTACGCGTACTATCTAGCAAAAACATTAAATCAATAATCGTACTTCAGCAATATAAAGCTTTATGTAGGCGTGCTTCTATATTTAATAATTTTTTGCACTCCACTTATAAAATACGATAAGTCATCGCTTAAACGTAAAATTAGGTGAAGGGTTCACCTTCCATTCTAGAATATTATATTCAAAAGTATTCTTGTAGAACACGACAATAAAAAAACATGTTCAGCAACTTAACATTGATTTATGTTCTTGTACGCACACGCACCGCCGCCGTCTTATTAATTTGATTATTATGTCAATCAAATTTAATTACATTATTAATTTAAAATACAAATCAATAAATCTTATATATTCTGATGTACGCGATTACATCAGAAAAATAAATTTAAATCTAATAACTTTTTCGCGTTCGTTTTCCCGCAAATATTCAATTAGTGTTATTTTTAATTGAAGAAAATATAAATTACAAAAAATCTTCATCGTCTTCAGCACAGTACTAGTAACAATCATTGAGAATCGCATTGTTATTTAATCGTGATGAAAACACAATTAAATATTTTAATGGCAAAAATTTTAATGTAAAATCGAAAAACAAATTTGATTGATTTTTTAATTTTCATTTTTATCACGCGATTAAAATATTTTTATTAATTTCCTCCCCATCTTTAAAACGATGGTATTGGAATTAAAAATATTTTTGTGAAAGTTGCCTCGCAAATTAATTGTGATTTGGATGGGTGAATGTAAAGAAAATCTGTCCTAGAGCGTATTATAGTTTCGTTCGCCAAGAACTTGCTGTACTAGCTAGGGAAATAGTTACTAATAAAGATTTGTGGGATTACCAAAATACTAACTAAAATTAGCTCATTGAAGTCATTGGTTTCTAGCGTTTTTGGTTTGGAGCACAAATATAACGGTTTTTAGGATATCAAAAGTTAGAGTTATCGATGTGAAAACATGGTTCCTTCAAATTAAGACCAGGAACCCTAGGTTAGGTTAGGTTAGGTTAGAGTGGCTGCTATCGCACACTGAGGCCAATAGTGGCCCATTGTGATACCACAGGATTCTATCTCCCCTTTACTCCCGTTGAAACCATCCAGAGCTACTTATGTAGCGTAAAATATTTCGCACTTCACAGTCTGCGAGTTCCGAAAGTCTATCCTTACCGTACACACCTAAATACTTATGCCTTCTGTGTAATAGTGCCGAACATGAGCATCGGAAGTGATTTAAACTATATTCTTCCTCTTCGTCCATTCAACATCTACAAAAGCCATTCGTCTGTAAACCCAGCTTTCTCGCATGTTCCCCAAAAAGGCAGTGTCCTGTCAGTATCCCTACGATAAATCCTATCTCTCGTTTTCCCAGGGACTAGTGCCTTGGAGCGCCGCAATTCCAGTTTTGGCCAAACCTGTTTTGCTACCCTGCACGTGAGAGTGTTGGTCCACCTCTCGTTTGTCGAGGCGATTGCTTTTTTACAAAACGCCAGTTTGAGCCCTGCTATAGGTCTCCTCAGACCTGCCCTTTCCAACTGCATCTGGAGAGTCGTACCGTACCTAGCTTGTTCGTTTGTCCTGCAGTTTCCCGTGACGTCCGAGTAATCAGGGACCCAGCATATCTGGATTCTGAATTACTCGCTCATCTCATTAAGAGATGATCGGCAATCCAGCGCCATCCGTGACTTCAGACAAACCGCCTCTAGTGACCTGACCGCCGCCTGACTGTCCACATAAATTGCGATATCCCTCACGGATACCACGTTATGCTTGAACCATATCACGACTTCTCCGATCGGCAATACTGACACTTCCACTGAGCGAGAGCCTAGAGTCTCGTCGCTACAGTGGCTGTAACCTGCTTACCAAAAAATTCGATTGGAATAAGGTGGAGCATAACCTCTAAAGAGCATACAGGCCGTTCTTTGCACCTTATCCATCATCCCTATATATGTTACCTTATCTAGCGCTGGCCATCACACGCCCACCCCGTACATCAGCACAGGTCTTACCACTGCGGTATAGAGCCAGTGTAGCAGTTCTGGTTTCAAACCCCATCTCTTACCTATGTCGTTCCTACACGAGTAAATGGCTGTATTCGCCTTTTTCATTCTTTTTTTTTATAATGTTAGACGTTAGAGACTTCCATCTGAGCTTACTAGCTCCGTCTTGGAAGGGTTGATCCCTAATCCACATTTGCTGGCCTATTTCGTAACGATCAGGAATGCATTCTGCATAACATCCCTAATCGTATTCAGATATTTGCCTGAGATAGCTGTCGCTACATCATCTGCATACGCTACCACCTCTGTCCCCTCTCTCTCCAGTTCCAACAGCAATTCATTCATCACTACACTCCAAAGCAAAGAGGACATTACACCTCCCTGCGGGGTTCCTCTAACCACCCGTCTTCTATTCGTGGACTACCCCAGTTCCAAGGTAATAACCCTGCTTACCAGTATCTCGTTTGTCAACCTACTTATAGGGTAGTCCATCTTCAAAAATGACAATCCTTTCATCATCGCCCCGGTTTTACATTATTAAAGGCACCCTCAATGTCCAGAAATGCAACTTGTATGCAACCATACAAAACTCTTGCGAGTAAATTGATTTCTCAATCGTGCGTACTAGATCGTGCAAAGCTGTGTCCACCGACTTTTCCTTACAATACGCATGCTGCGATATTGTCCAATTTCTTGGCTCAATTTTTGTTCGAATAACTACATCTACCATCCTTTCCAAGGTTTTCAACAGAAAGGATGATAGAGTTACAGGCCTCAGGTCGTTTGGACAAGCATGTGAGCTCTTTCCCGATTTCGGGATGAAGACTACTTTGACCTCCTTCCCTTTCTGAGGAATATAGACCAGTTTCAGACATCCCCCAATCAATAATGCCCTCTATATCTATTTGAAGGTGTTCGTCGATGAGCTCCAGACTCCATCGTCTCATCAAAGCTTCCCGGAAAATGGGTCTCCATGCGAAGCTCCAACAATTCCGCACTTGAAGCTGTCCATGACTTGTCCGGTTTAATTAAATAACTTGAGAAGTCTCAGAGACCTCTTCCACTCTGTAACAGAAGAGTCCCCAAGACTCCCTTTGTGCCTCCCTCAACTTTTTTTTGTCCTCCTTATAGGAGTCCCAATCACAAACCTCCCTTGTGTTCTTAGCTTTATTAAAGGTTGTCCTATACGCTCTCAGATAGGTTCCCAACTCCGTGGTCCACCATGACGGTTTCTGCCTGCCCTAGGATTTATAAGGGTGCACGCAGCATAAAATGAAAAATTGCATGTGTTTGTGACAATATCAACCATGCAATCTAATTCTTCTACTGTCGCCGAAATTCCAGGGACCTCCAGCGGCAATAATTCCTCCAACACCTCCCCATATTTGTTCCAGTTTTTCCTTCTGGGATTCCTGAAGGCTTTCCGTATAGCAGGTTTAACGTTGATGTTATATCCAGGAACTCTATTGAATAGTAAATTTAAAAATGAATTTCAGTTAAATGATTTTAATTAAAACAGTAATAATTTACTTTTTATTTGTTGCTAAACCTGATGGTAAACAATATTTTTTGTTTCTCCATTTGGTGCAAAAACAAATAAATGCTTTAGAGAACTCATACTGGAACATACAACGTACAGTTGTGCATAAGAAAAGTAAGAATTTTCCAAATTAATTTCTGCCACTTTTAAAGATTGCCTATGAGCTTTTTTAATAGGGAGCATACTGGAGCTTTTTAAATTCAAAAGGCATAACAGGGGTAATTAACGGAATACGTGGTAAAAAAGCATATTTTTCCTTTGCCTTACCAGTTAGTATGGTAGCTTTTATTACGTTACCCAATAACTTTTTCACAACCAATCTAGTTCCATTGCTATAGTTTCTTAACAGAATAACTACTAATTCAAGTTTCAGAATAAGCCTATGAGAGGGCATTTCTGATGACTCCAAGTAATTTAAAAACTCTGTATGATAAAACACAGCTTTCTCTTTTTCAATAAAGATGTCGATAGAGTTAAAAGTTACAGATGAGCCCGGAATTTGATCTTGAATATATACGTTTATTTTATTTACACTGTCATTTTTTGGAGACAAAATTGCATCTTCACAGAGCCACTTGTGGTTCCTAAAGCAACGATCTATATTGGAAAAACTTTTTCGACAAGTTGATTTTCTGAAACCACAGATCAGACCAATTGGATCGATGACTTAAAACATGCATCAAATTCATGTGCTAGTATTAAACGTGGTATAACTGGCAAGGTTTGTCGAAAGTCCCCTGGTCGAAGTACGACAGCGTTTCCCATTAGCTTTTTATTTCTTCGCAAACCTTGCAGAGTCCTCTCAAGAGATTCAAGTGTTATTTTTCATGCCATTGTGCACTCATCCCTTATAATAAGTTTGCACGTTTTAGAACTTCTGCCTGTCCAACTCCTTTGCTAATATTGCACATCAGAGTTTCACAATGTGTAAGATTTAATGGAAGCATCAACGTTGAATGAACAGTTCTGCCTTCTTCCAATAATGTATTCCAGAAGACAAAACTGCCTCCACTAAGAGCGGCTTATTAGTTTCTATAAATGTTTGTAACATATCAGAGTTATAATTCCTTTCCTTTAAGATTTTTGTTGGATTTTGTAAAGTTGTATTAATTCGTAGTATTTCTTTAACGATTTCTTCGCTTACGCTTTCCCACTAATTGTTCCATAAACTTAATGGATTTGACGACCCACATAATGTTAATATAACAGCAAATAGATTTTTTATCTGCCCCTGAGAAAGTAAAATCCCAATGCTGACCACTTTCGAGTAAACCAAGCTTCTGGTAAATTTCTCTGAACATTTCACACGATTCTCCATAGGCGGGTTTAAGAGCACTAAAAGATGTTGGTTCCCTTACTGTATGCAGTACCAATCTCAAGTAATAACAATCAACGCCATTTGGATGGACTGTATATACTCTTCCTATTGTGGCAGTGTCACATGCATCACTAAAACCAGGTTCTCTGGTGCCTTGTTTCCTCTTACAGAAAATACTTGTATATGTATTCCAAGTGTAATACTTTGGAATTTCAGAGTACAATAAAATTTTGGCAAATACGTCTTGTTGGCATAAAAAAAGCAGTTAGAGTTGTGTGTCGTGCTTGTTCAGCTCCTTCTTAGGCATTGTTAGACCTGAAGTAAACACGTTACTCATTTTCTAAACGCACACTGAGGTGAACTACAGCTGGATAACGTTCGGGAATTGGATAATTAAAAATTTTCCAAACTACTACCTTGCATGATTTCATCGGTTGGTAAATTTTGTTTCGTCATACCAAAAACTGCCATATCGCTGCCGTTATTTATTATTTATATTGGCAGATGTATTTTACTGATTTCACAGAGCTGCGGTGCTCTACATTAATATGGGCCTGGAACATTTTTTGTTCAATCCACCTATTGTCAACTTCAAAAGGCCTAATTTGACCATCTACTTTTATTTCGATTGTGGCAATATAGCCTTTATCTTCTTGGTTTCGCTTCGATAAAGAGAGTAGCCATCGTTTCCAGTCTGTCTGTTCCTGTCTTAGTTGTTGCGAGTATTGCCATTTACACTTTCCGTCCTTGATGCAATGCAGATCAGAGGTGAATGGCTCGCAGGATCCATGAACCATATTTTTCTTTACAACATTGTGTAGCAAAGGATCTACTTCTTTATTTGAAAACTCTGCTGATATAACGAAGTCTATCTAATTTGGGTGTGTTTTTCTTTCAACCAAAGTAATATATGAGCATGTGAAAGGCAATTTTTTGGCATTCGATCGAATATAACCAGCAGAGAGTTTCTCCATAAACATGACTATTTGTAACAACATTTATTAGTTTTGTGAGTTTCTGCTGAATTTCATGTAAATGTAATAAAAAATTAGGACGACTATAAGAACGAATATAATAAACACATTGCGTCTATACTCATATGCATGAGATTTCATGTAAAGGTTGCTCTCAGTATAATTGGCCAACATTCTCGGCATGCCCGTCGTTTGCCACAGCATCCGTTAGATGCATTCGTCAATTCGAAGCTTATGTTGGTTTACGCGAATAAAAAGAAGGCGTTCGCTTTCAATTTTTGCGACACATCCACTATATATTGGCTAAAAAGTTGCCTACATCTTAATATGTATTACATGAATCAGGTCTTACCATAATTCTGAATGAATAATTCCTTAGTCCTTAGCCGATACTTTTTTGTTTGTATTGAATTCAGTATTCGGATCTGTTTGTATTATATTGAAGTGGTATAAATCCTCCCCCTGCCATAATATTAGTGGATATTGAAGTGCATCATACGATCGATTCGTTTAATTTTGCCGCTTTATTTAGTTATGATTATATCACGTCTATCGAATAAATTTTCAACGATGACCATTGCTACTTCAGTAATAGTTGGAGCATTAAAGCGTCGCTCATATTCTCCTACATGTTTTTTATCTGCTCGAATAGTAGCTTTGTATTCATCCGTAGGCATTAGGTCTATTGTTGTTTTAAACTCGTTTAATAAATTGTTGTGCTGATGAAAAAAACGTTGCAGGTTAGATACAATATTACGATCGCAGCGCTGGTTTATCTGTTCCACTTCATTTCCCTTAGATTTTAAATGTTGACATAAAGCCTTCAGTTCAGCAGCATGTGCACAAAATATGTCATTTGGAAACAGTGGTTATATCTTCTTGTTTCGCAAGAAGAGCTTTTACTCTGGAAAATTTCCTGCAAAGTGTGACTCAAGTGGATTGGATGGTGATTCAAGTAACGCTAATGTTACCCTTCCGTTTGAGCAGCACATATCAAAAGATTCTGCTCTATACTTTATTGCTTGTCAGTAATCACATAGAATATTCATTATTTCTATATAAATTGTTATACAGTCCTATAATCGATTATAAATCACATCCATAGATTTATAATCGATTGTAGGACTATATTTAGAAGCCTCTTATGTTAAATTGGATAATCTGTCACATTGTGTTGGTTCAGCAGTTCTTGACTGATGCTTTCTTGCCGTATTCCACTTTGCTGCATTTTTAGCTTGAGCAGTCCTTAATCAATTGTTCTCCAATCGAGCCTGTCGCTGTCCATGTGACTCACTCTCTGAATATACGACTTCGCTTCATCGTTGGATTACGTTGTCCAATAAAACCTGTTTTTTCGGAGGAATTCTACCAGAATAGAAAACCTACAAACATAAGATCAGATATTGAAGTCACTTTCACAGGAATACTAAAAATCAGGGAGTAAGTTTTATTTTTGTTTTAAAAATCAGAGTTTTGGCACCATTTTCAAGTCGTACCAACAAAACTTTACAAAAATTAGTTTACAAAAGTCATAATCGGTATTCGCAATACGAATACTCAACTACGAGTATTTCAAAAATGCCTATTAATATAAATAGACAGAATTATATAAATCACGGGAAGATTTTTTGTACTTCAAAAGACGACACGAAAACATCTAGTAACTAATAAATATTTTGTTTTGCGCGTCAAAAGTCAAAACAACAGCAGACGAAATTTTTTTTTTGAGCGCAGCCAGCCTACTGAAATTTGAAATATATTGTTTATAAAAGGTAAAGTGATTTCTTTAGTTTGCCTTACCGTTACCTTTATCGTCACCTTTACTATTACTTTAACTTTTAATCACATATAAAGAGTGTTTTTAGAGGTTCACATCTCTAAGTTGGCAACACTGTTTTGTTTGATAACCGATTTGACAGCTGACATTTGTCTACCATTAGTTTCACTTGCCATTTCATAATGATTAGACTCACGTCAGAGCGCTTGGAAATTGTTGAAATTGTTTATCAAAAAATTCTGTTCGCCAAACTCAACGTGCATTACGTCCATTTTACGGTCGCCATAATCGTCCATTAAAGCGGGTAATACGGTTAACTATGGATCGTTTTCGCACCACGTGAACTCCAAATGATAATTCGCATCCAGTAAGACGTTAAATAATGAGTACCGAACAAGCGATAGACACTGTACAGCGTAGCATTGAGGAAGACTCAAATCAATAAATTGGACATCGTTCTCAGCAACTGGAGATGTGTCCATCTACTTTATGGCAGATTTTTTCTAAGGAACTTGGTTTACGTGCTTACAAAATTCAAGTTGTGCAGGAAATAAAGCCATCCGACCATCGCACACGCCACTACTTCGGCCAATGGGCTGAAGCACAATTTGTTATTGATGTTGATTTTCCTAACAACATTTTGTTCAGCGATGAAGCGCACTTTTTGTTGAATGGGTATGTTATTATCGGATTTCGAGTGAAGATAATCCACAAGCCTTTGGCAAAATACTAATACATCCAGAGAAAATCACTTTTCGGTGCACTTTATGGGCCGGCAAAATCATTTGTCCATATGTTTTCAAGAACGATGATGGGCGGAATGTTACAGTCAACGGCGAACGGTATAGAGACTTGATTTCTAACTTTTTGTGCCCCATTTGGCTGGCATAAATCTTGTTGATATGTGGTTCCAACATAATGGTGACACATTTCACATAGCGCGGGATACAATTAATTTACTCAAAGAAACATTTGATGAAAGAATAATTTTACGTAATGATCCTGTTAGTTGGGCACCGATATCGTGTTATCTAAGTCCATTAGATTATTTTTTTGGGGAATATGTTAAGTAAGTTGTCGACGCCGATAAACCAGAAACGATTGAATACTTGAAACAAAATACGGCGAGTTATTAAAAATTGAACCTCCAGATTACAATAATGATTGATTTACATATAAATCAAATTGTTCAATATTTGTTTAAGTTATTATGAAAAACCCGAAAGAAGAACGAACTTTTCTTCGACAGGTACCCGAAGAAAATCCGTCGTTAAAAAAATAATGATACCCAGGTCGATTTATTTTTTATCTTGCACTGAATATCAAAAAATAAGCTCAATCGGAACTTTAGTGTAAAGTTTGGTTCAAATCGGTTAAAGCGTAGTATGGATTTGTACAAATATCATACACTCACTTTTATATATAGAGTGATACTCGTAAATGCTGTTTTCAGTTAATATCATCAGCCATCGCCCATCTGACCACTGGTGGTTTCTAGCCAGTAATCGGCAATTGTTGGCATGAACATAACTAAAAATTGTTCAATGTCGCGAAGGACGTTTTGTGATAATCTTGAACGACCTTGAAATTTAATAGTACTGGATATATTACGAAAATCAGATGTTCATCGAATACATTCACTCAACGATTTTTTTCGGATTAAAGGTTCTGCTCGCTCTCATCCAGTTGATTTATGTTGACCTCCCAGGATCTCGTGCAACATCCTTGAATTAAATAATTTATAATAAGTATTTTAGTTTATTTAAAGAACTGAACTTTGCAAGTTCAGTTTGTTAGTACATTTCTCAAATTAATAATTTATAAATTACCGGGTGATTTTTTAAGCTGAAACTTTCAAATATCTCAGAAAATAAGCACTCTACGAAATTAGTATCCCCCCTCCGCTTCTTGTAAGTGGGGCGGGGGTAACTTTGATATTAAAATAGGAACCCATATTTTTTATTGTAGATTCGGATTCTACGGCTTAAAGTACGTAGGATTTCGTTGAAACAATTTTTTCGATTCATAATAGATGGCGCTGTCTATAGGTCGGTAAATAACTGATTTTAATTTCATATTAAGTTGTACTCTAGTATCTTATCGACAAACAATTTTTGATACTGTTATTATTCAAATTTTCAATGAGCCAGCGAAATATTTGTAATTATAATTTTCTATTACAAAACATATAAGAAGTCTTCGTAAAAACTTCGATAGTTTTTTGGCTATTATTAATTCGATAATTAATTAATTTGTCTGATTTTTTTAACCGAGGCCTGGATTTCGAGCTTAGAAATCAATAATTATAATTTATCTGATTTTATGTTTTTTTTGTTAATTGTAATGGTTCGTATAGATCTCCTGGCTTTATTAGACCGACACTTAATCTTCAATTTTGCGCTTTAAATTTGCGATTAGCGGATATTATCTAATGAATAGTTTGTAATGACAATACTAGTTTTTGTTTTATTCTTGTTTATAAATTTTTTTTGTTTTTGGTCTCTTTAGAATTTCCAGTTTTGCAATGTGCAAGCATAGAGCTGTTATAAACGCTTTTCGAGTAAACTTTAATTATATCGATTAAGATTTTAACAAATTTTCGTTAATGAATTCGTTTATAATACGCACAACAGAATTTGAAATGAATGAACAGAATCAATCTACAGTTTCGTTTGTCCAAATAAATATCCAATCTTTTCTGACTTTATTAATATTCTGAAACAGAATTGTTTCTTTAATCACATTTATTACTCCCAGTTACTTCACAAGCATAATTGACATATTATCTTAGCATACAAATCAAATAAACGAATAAACAAATTTTTAGAATAATCCAAACAAACGAATACATAACATAACAAAATATTTCAATGTTAAATTGATAGCGCCATCAATTAAACATTATTATTATTTTTCCACACACAATTACAATGTTACGTTGTGTCGTATACATTTTTATATAAACAAAATAAAAACTAACATTTAATTAAACAAAATAATAACAAAAAAATAATAGTAATAATAAAAACTAAAATAAACATTGATATTATCAGGCCTCAAGCGCACATGAAGACAAAACGAGTGAAAATTATTGTTGATTTAAGTAATTAACATGTACAGTGAGTGGCAAAAGTAATAAAAAAAATATATTTATAAACTGACATATAAATTTGAAGCGCGCGATACGTCACCGTTTTGTCGACTATCAATTATTTATTTATACGGGCGGACATACTTGTACACAATCCAAAAACCCCGAGGCGATCATGAACATTAAAGTTTGTGTAATTGGTTTTCAAGCACGTTATAATATAAATTCATAACTCATATATAGAGATGTCTACCCAAAAATTATGCGATACGACGAGATCTAATTGTGATTTATTGGTTTTATATGGTTGTTATATACTCGGCATATTATTGTATTTATATTATGCACATACATAAATGTGAATGGGTGAAAACCTGATAAATATACGAGCATTATACATGAGTATATTGCTATTATTACTATTATTATGTCGAATGTCGGTGAAACATAAAAGTGATGATCTTTAAAAATGGGAAAAATATTGTTACGAGTATAAATAATTTATTGTCATACATTGTTGAGCATTTTTTTTTGGTTGTGTGGTCTCCCATAACAAAATGGGAAATACTTATGATTTATAAGAAATTCTAGAAGCCAATTAAATGTTTTTTTGTTTTGTAGAAAATCTTTATTTCATATTTCTCATAAGACACTGTACTTGTTAATCGACGGCGGTGATGATATCATTATTTTTATGATCTACCTTGAAATATTTTATATTTATCGTAAGATCTGTATGCTACTGGATACAAATATTTTCTTATTGTTCTTATTGTTAAATTAAAAAGTGACATTTAATTCATTAAACATTTCGTTGTGTTGTCACACAAATTATTTATTTATTAAGATGCGCACAAATACAAAAGGAAGTCATTTGTTAGATTTAGTTGGTTTTTATTACACGGGAAGTTTTTCTGATTCAAATGCACAAGAGCTAGAGATATTCGTCGTTTGGCTTAATTAATCAAGCCAATTAACTATTAATGTTTATTTAACGTAGTAGGATTTCGTAAAATTAATTCTTTATGATTAATGTGTGATTTGTTAGTTGAAAACTTTATAGAAAGAAAATATACATAAAACAAATCGTTAATCATGTAAATAGGTTATGAAATACTTGCATGTAAATGTGATACAAAAGAAGGCCGAAAGTAAGATTAATTGTGTATGTTAGGAATTTCGTGTTTTAAGTAATTTGGCAGTAGCATTTAACATACATAATAAGGTACTCTATTAGAATTTAAAAATACATTTTGCAAAATATTTTGTAGCTACTGTATTGTTTAGAAGAAAGTTACTCATCAAACCAACAACAACAAAACAAAATGTCTATATGTATAGCTATATGAAGTGGGCCCAAAATTCTATCCCAAAAAATTGTTTCTTCATCGCTGGCAACACTTTTTAACTATCACGATATAAAATAAACTGTTGCGATTTACAATTCTACTTGTATACTGTAATAGTATACAAGTTTAGTTGTATATTGCAGTAGCTTATTTTATATCGTGAATCGTATTATCATTTTCTATCATAATACAAATCGACCCGGAAGGAATTTGAGCATAGAAAATTTATTTATACAAATCATAAACCAAGAAGTATCCATACGTTTTATTAAAGAATTAATTATTATTGTACAATTATTATTTAACAGTTTTCATTACTAAATAAAAATTTCATTAACCTGTGTACATATAAATAAATGAAATACACATTTTGTTGTAGCAAATGAGTACATTCGAATCTCATATCAAATCAGAAAACCTTACTAATAATAAAACATTCGATGTTAATTATAATTAATACGTAATACAAAAATGTTCGCTTAAAAATAAAATTATAACTTAAATTGTAGTGTTAAACCAATATGTCAATACCTTTTTCGCCTGCTTCTGGTCCAGCCAATCTATAACATTGCTTCGAGGCATGCGATTCTAACAAGGTCAAATATGGCCCAATTAAGCTAAATAAATACTCAACCATTTTTACTCTGTAACTTTTAAGTATTGATATTGGTCCGCGATAGCATTACATTTTTCGAACAGTTCTGGTCCTAATCTATACCATTGCATCGGGCTGGCCGATTCCAACAATGCTCTCGTGGCCATTTATGGTAACCGCCATGAGAGCCTTGCTAGAATCGCACGCTCCGATTCAATGGTATAGATTAGGACCAGAACTATTAGACAAATGTAATGGCATCGCGGGCCAATATCAAAACTTAAAAGTTACAGAGTAAAAATTAACGAGTATTTATTTAGCTGACCCAATTATCATACTCGTATATGGTCACGAGAACATTTTTAGAATCGCATGTCCTGACGTAATGGTATAGATTAGGACCAGAACAAATCAAAACATGTAATGGCATCATTGAAGTTTTATTGGGTTATTTATGACCACCATGACCATGCTAGGTTGCTCAAATATGGTGTGCAATATAGTTGTACCAGTACCAATGGAAAACTTGATGGCGTCGTTAGCTTATGCCTGAACTTTGAAGTTACACAAATGAAAATTTATTTTTAAATTAATTGTAACCATTTTCATTTCGAGTTCTTTAGTTTTTGATTATCCTTTATTAGTTTGTCTTTAATTTGAATTTGAAATACATTTTTTTACTTTGGTTTATTACTTAACCTTTCATAATGAATTTTTGGGTTGAGAGTATAAAGATATAACTGGCGAGACAGTTTTAATTTTTGCTATAGTAAATTTTGAGCTGACTATTACAAACTATTACGATAGTAATATTTTTTTGGGGTGAGTTCTTATAAAATGTCGTGAAATAGAATTTTTTGGTGTAATATTATAGAAAACATCATTTTAGTGTTGCTATCGCATTTTTTGAGTTGAAATTTGAGCCAGCTCCACATACATTATATGTCTGTATAAAAGCTACATATTAACGAGATAAAAATTAATTGAATAATACTTAGTATGCATCAGTCAGTCCAATTAGAAAATCATAGACAATTTTCAAAAAGTAGGATTACTGGTAGTTAGAGTACGTGGTAGTATGGTCAAATATCCTTAATCCTAACTACCATTATACCTACGTTTTGAAAATTGAGTATGTCTTGCCCAGTATAGGTAGACTAAGCCGTACTTAAAATTATTTTCCGCCAGGATGAGCGAAGTCCAGAAATATTGTGAAACTCAGAAAAACCAACTTTTGTCTATTTGTGTTGTTGTGGTTTGATTCCATTTTTCACTACTGTTTAACTTTTATTACCTTGAAATATACTTTATTGATATACATACTCGTAGTTGTAATTTGAAATTAAGATGTAATTATATTTCGAAATCGGTTTGCAAAAATAAAATTAACAAATATTGTTACTATATAAAGAATAAATTACAAATTGCTTTAATTAATTCAAAAAATTCAATTTTTGTCATATATTGCGGTAATATGCTCAAATATCGTTATTCCTGTGTTTGATTTTCCGATTAGACAGACTAAGACGTACTCAAATTTATTTTCCGCTAGAATGTATGCAGTCTAGAATATTGTCAGAGGTCCTATTCCTGAATACGATTCAATTTTAAATACGAATCGTGAATCTGATTCAATTCATATATGAATATTATATTTTCGTATTCGTATCGTATTCAGGAATAGGGACCCAGGTTTTGTGTTAAAACGTTCAAATTTCCTTAATCTTAGATAGACCTAGAAGACATTCGCAAAATTATTTTCCGCCAGGATGAGTGCCGTCGTAAAATATTGCGAAATTCGGAAAAACTATTTTTGTTATGTATACCGTGGTAATATTTTCAAATATCCTCAATCCTAACTACCAGGTACTCAACATTATTTTCTGCTAGGGCGAGCGCGAAACTATTGGGTAACTCGGTGAAACCAATTTTTGTCACGTTTCTTGGTTGTATGTTGAAACGGTACTCGACAACTCGGCGACGGACAATCCGGCGATGGTCAACTCGGCAACGACAAACTCGGTGACAGTCAACTCGGCGACGGTCAGCTCGGCGACAGACACGGCGATGGTCAACTCGGCGATGGGAAATAATTGAAAATAAATCAAAAATGGTCATAAAAACCAGGTGGATTTTGACCAAGTATCAGTATGTAAATCTTAGAATGAATTTTTTACTTTGTCATATAAAAATTAATTTTATTATTAATGTTTAAAAAATATAAACATACAATTTAAATTTCTAACAAAATATTGGAGTTTTATTTAAAATAAATCTTTTGGGACATAGAACACGTATAATTAAGAACTACTTCTAAAGTACTTTTTTCAAACTGATGAACTTTTTCCCATTCTTCTATCTTTTTCACGATAAATGAAATACTTTTCTTCATTACTTCTGCGCCATTTCTGGAAGTAATTCTACGTTTGTTGGTTTTCTTAAGAACTAAAAAATAGGAATCACTAAATTAGAATGTAAGCGTAAATTTGTTGATCTTAACTGTAATTGTTACTTGAAATTAAAAAAACTGCAAAAATTCGGAAACTTATTCCTATGCCACAAAATCAGAAATAATAAATTATTTCAGCAAAGAATAAATAGAAAATCCAAATGTCCAAAGTAATTTTTCACAATCTCTTTTATTTAATTATTAGATTACAATATTTTCGTTCAGGAAGAAAATAATTCACACTACTTCACACTACCTCAATACTATCACACTTGCTCACATATTAAACTACAATTATTCAGTCTACTGCATCAACATATATAGGTTTTATCTTCTTCGACGAATATCCCATATTCCTTGATTATCAATTCTATATCAAAATTTGACTAAACGATTTTGATTGGTAGTAATGAACATTTTTTCTCGGTTTATGTTTCCCTTATCTGTGGCTGAATCCAGTCAAACTTAATTAGAATATTCTAATTTGAATGAGGGTTCGTTCCATTCTATAAAAATCGACCATTCATGTTGTACTGTGGGAAATGCAGGAAATGTCGTTCTTCAAAAAATAAGTGCAATCGTGAAACAGTTAGCTTAGTAGTTAGTCATTGAAGATATGCCTTTTCCAGTGCGAGGTATTTTGCCAAGTGGCAGTAATATGTACAGAAATATCCAAAGAAAGAGAGTTAATAATTTAAGGGCGCCAGCTAATCCAGAAACTCGCGAAGTTATTAATATACTTGATGAATATTCACGTTACGACTATAGTCCGACCATTTTTAAGCATTTCTTTCCAGGGGATTCAGGTAGAGCTATCACTCAAGAGAGAGAATATCACTCAACGTGGAGTGAATATGTGAAGGAGTTCTTTGCTCTCTCCTCTGTTTTCTCAAATTTTCGTCACACTGGATAGAAAGAATAGAAGTACAGTTTTACCGGTTTTATTTGCTTATTGTCAGATAAAAGAGCTGAAACATATACAAAATTATTCTACATGTTACGCGAGATTTGGTCTCTACTCAATCCAGAAGGAGTGGATTACGAGTTTGCAAATCATCAAGCCATTCGTACAGTATTTCCAGAAACCAACGTTAATGGTTGCCTATTTCACCTATTTTGTCATCATCATCTCGTCATTAATCGTCGTATTTGTTCCTGAAAACGATATTTCCAATACCATAACAAGCCTGGAAAATTATTTACCGGAGGAGTTAGAACCAAGTTTAGCGTGGTTCACTAATACATATATCAGACGCCTGCGGAATAATGGCACCAGAGATCTACCAACATTTCCATACAATATTTGGTCAGTTTACCAGCAATTCCGCAATTAGTAAATTTTTATCTCCATTTTCGATTTTTTTTGCCGTCGCCGAGTTATCCGTCGTAGAGTTGGTCGTCGCCGAGTTGATCGTCGCCGAGTTGTTCGTCGCCCAGTTGGTCGTCGCCGAGTTGACCATCACCGAGTTGGTCGTCGCTGAGTTGGTTTCGCCGAGTACACCGTCGCCGAGTTTGCCGTTGCCGAGTTGACCATCGTCGAGTTGTCCGTCGCCGAGTTGTCCACCGCCGAGTTGGTTTCGCCGAGATGACCTGTTTAGTGTTTAAATATCCTTAATTTTAACTACCAGTAATCCATCTTTTCAAAATTGTGTATAATTTTCCGATTAGGCAGACCTAATCCTACTCAAATTATTTTCCGGTAGGACAAGTGCCGATTAGAAACATCGGAGACATTGCATCATCAAAATTCCTTGTTGAGTAGGTTAGCTTCTTAGAAAGATAGCAAAATTAACCTACGTCCCTTGATCCTTACCCAAAATTTAAGCATTCTTATTTTAAACGATCTACGCAATAAAAGATAACATAAAATTCATTTTACAGTCAACTATTTAGCAATATGAAATATTTCACAACTCTGGCTAGATACGTGAATTTTCTTCTAAAAAAATCCTAAAATATTTAAACATTTTTAGGTAATACACCATGCCAACGAAATATTAAACAACCAACAATTAATTGTCTGCCAGGGCCATCATAAACTTCACAGCATATGTCAGGAAAGATATTTTACAATTAATTTACCAAGATGTTTAGCAGATAAGAATGTTTATTGATATCTTTTTTGATAAAACCAGTAAAACACATATATTAAAAGCACCTAATAGTGTTGTTAACGGATACAGGGTTAGTGTACTATGAAATTGATTACTGCTTATTAAGACCAAATTAATTCTCTTCAGTTAGTAGCAGTATATATGAAGCTGTCCGATATCTGAATAATGAATGGTTTATTTATGCTACTGTCTATAGATTAGTAATTTGATTTTTGAAATAAATAACCTGTTATCGCTACTTAGTTAAGATATAATTTATTTCAAACCACATCTCTACCAATTAGTTAGTATACTAAGGCCATCGATTAACTACTCTCATTAATTAAATTATGCAGGGTAATTATTCAGATTGGGGGGAAGTTATTTGAAAGATTTCATTCCAAAGAATGGGGCATTTTTAAGGTTTTTTTTTCAAACCCAAAATCGCCGTTAAATCAAAACATAATCATAATCGTAACCTAATCATAAATTTTTCGTTAGTAGTCGTAAAGGCACGAAATAACTTTTATTGCATTCTGCAATGTTATTTTATTCTAAATAATTGCATAGGCATCTATGTTGCTTACACCAATTCCATAGCATGTCCTCACACGTAGAAATTCAGGGGTACTAGGGTACGGGCCAAGGAATAGGGCCACCTCTACCAACCCATGAGTTTGTGAATGAATCATCCAAGTATTCTCTAGATTATGTGCGGTCATTTCGATAGAGAATCGGCACAGCTTCTAAAACGTAAAACCAGCTCAGGTAGCTCATTTTGAACAAATTCGAGACAAATATCTCCGGAAAGGCGTTCTCTCAAACGCCTAAATGTTGATAATACAATTATTACGTGTACAGTTGAAGCAAATTGTTTGTCCGCGACAGAAAAAATATTTTCTTTCTCAAACGAATGTTACCAACTGTACTAATATGTTGTTTGACAACTGTAAAACACATTCTAATTTTTATTTATTTCTTAATTCATTTACATAAAATTCAATATTTTTGAAGCAAATTTTATTTATAACGAGAGTTCATGTCAATACTCGAGTGCCACCATCGAATTTACTAGAATTTTTTAAAAACCCACATCGTTTACAGCGGCGAAAAGTCTACAGTTTGTGAATAGCGTTTTTTAGAGCACTCTGTATCTGTTTTTCTGTAGGCAATTTCGACAAAGTTACAGCTACAGAATTTTAACAAATCTTTAAAATTATTCAAATCTGTTAATTCTTTGTCGTGTTTTGTAAATGCTAAACTTTTCAACATCATTGCAAAAATTGAAAAGCTCTCATTGAAGTTGCCACGTTCAGTACTCAGATTTCCACCAAATTTCTTTCAAAAACCCTTTAGAAGTATCTTTCCAACTAATTGAACATGTTCAAGTATTAAGATTTGTTCGCCGATTTTTTTTTAAATTTTTGTGAAATAAAGTTTTTTCGATCAAAACTCGTCGATCTACCAAAATTTAAAAATTTACCTAAACTTATTTTATTTGAAATTTGTTTTACAATCATTTTGTTTTTAATGGTTTTTTCGTAAAAACTTTTCTAAATATTTGCAAAAAATGAAGAAGCTTCTATGTAGGCTGCCACTTGCGGTCAAAAAATTGTCTCGGTCGATCATAACTCCATTTAAAAATAAGCTATTATCAAGACTATTACGGCTTCTAGAAAAGTTCATAACTTTATATTTAAAAACTTTGAGACAAATCTGATTCAAGGTACAAGATTTACAGAAAATAATGCAATTTTCTGTTGTACATGAAATAGATTGCTATAATTGAGAATCTTGAAAAAGATTTGAACATCATCAGTATAAATCATAAACAGACAATATTTGAAGCATACTTTAACATAATCTTTGTGGGACGCCAGACGAAACATTTGTATCTCTAGATAAAATGTTATTTAAAAAAACATTTTGAGTTCGGTTCGTCAAATATGACAAGATCCACTTTAATGAAGAACATCACACTTGAACTCTTTCAGTTTGTTTACAAGTTAGTCATGATAAATTTTATAGAATGCTTTACTAAAAGTAGTAAGCACACTACTTCAACAGTATCACCATATTCTAATGGTAAAGTCAAAAAATTTGAGAACAATACAAGATTTGTCATAGGTGGCTGCCACCCGGAGTAAACTCAAGCTGGTTTACAGAGATGTAATTTTTAATTAAAAAAAAGATGCGGCACTTGATCATCAATTAAAAATATGTAGAAATAGTTGCTAAGATACAAATAAGACGCTAATGGAAGCGGTACGTCAGCGGTTAAACCAAAAAACATTTACATTCTACACAGCATACGGAACATCATCGGTAGTGAAATTGAATGTTTGAATTTTTACTGAAACCAAAATCGTCATACTCCCTCGAGCAAGTATGTCCCTTCTACATTTTCATAAAATGTTGCATACATGTCACTGATTCTTTATTGGTCACTAACAGCCAAACAATTGGGATACATTTGCGAGGGTTACCTCTACAGTTCCGTTTCGAATCAACATAAATTCAGAAACATTTAGAGATGTTTCTAATAATTTACGATGGATGGATTCAATTTTTGTTTCTTTATTCTTTGCACTAGATTTCCGATTTTTTAGGCCAGACAGGCGACGATTAAACCAAGGCTCGCGTGCGGACATAACCACAGGCGATCGTGGAATACATTGTGCAACTGCCAAGTTCATTATTTTATAAAACTGATCAATAAAAGCATTGTACAGAAACTCATTAGCAACATAGTCTCTTTTTTAATGTTGAAAGACTCAGTATTGAAATTTACAGTCCAGTGGTGTACGAAAAATACTTGGAGAACCGGCAAGATCATAACAAGCAATGATTGCACACTGTAATTTCACTGGTATGAACATCAGATCGAGGATATTGCTGCTCTGGTTCTCGATGTTGTTAATCTGTCTTAGCCCGATGGAACAAATTGGGTCCATTTTGAGGTCTGAGGTTAAATCACCAGTAAATGGCAGAATACCATAATCAATAGTCAGTCATTTTATTTTAGACAAATTAAGATCTCCCAAAATCATCACATAATCAAAATCTGCGATTGCTAGTTGGTTTGATAAAAATGCTGATCGTATATATCAGCTGAGCATCCGTATGGAACGTAAACAATAACGATCAATATCAGCTTTCCGTTGAAAGCAAGTTTAATAGCCAAAATCTCCAACTCGTTACTCAGTCCTCCATCTCTTGCTGTCGATTTAAGGTAACGATCGCTTCTGCAAACACAGTAGTGCTGGGAGAAATATTATGCAGAACTGTGCAAGCTTGTCAGCCATATTTACGTAATACAAGTGACATCATATTCATTTTCCAACACCGATAAGTACATTTCATGAGATTTTGATCGAATTCCGCTAGAGTTGTGATAATAAATAGACAATGTATCGGGTTTGGCAGAGATCGGTAGTGCCAGTTGAGCAATAGATTCCTATAGCATCTAACCATAAGGAACACTATCGTGTCGCGTTTCCGGCAAAATTCGAATATCAGTCATGGATACGCTTTTGATAAGGCTGACGTATCTTCTATTCGACGCTAGCAGTATTAATGTGTTGGTAGCACGGTTTTAATGCGTGTACCACATAGACAGAACGTCTATAAGTTATGTTCAGCTGTTTGGAGCGGGTTGTTTACTTATTGCAACCAAATAAGCAATGTTGACTTATTTAAAGCGGTCAATGAATGGAGTTTGATTTTGAATACACAAGATGAAGGTTTTACTACGTCTGCGTGGATTTCGTCTCATTAAGCTTGATTCTCCAGCGCTTAGTCCAGTTACAAACCGCATTGGTAATCTTCTGGAGTTTGCTCGTTGCATCAGCGACATTACTTCCAATCGCCATAATCGCTGTGTCATCTGCAAAGGTGGCTATGGTTCCTTCATATGTTGTTGGAATATGCCTTGTGTATATAATAAATACAGGATTGGTTCTAAGAAACTCCCCTGTGGGGCACCGGTAGAGATTTTCTTTAGTTCGGAGTATTCATCCTCATATTTCTCACGAAAATGTCTATTGGATAAATAAGATCTTAGTATGGCATAGAATTGCCTCGGCAGATCTCTATGCAGCTTGAATTCCAGTCCACTGTTCCAGACTTTATCGAATGCTTGGGCGACGTCCAAAAATATGCTGGAGCATACTTTTTTACGTTCAAAAAGTCAAAGTACACCCCTTCCGAAATAATTCACTTATGCCAACAGGCATTTTCCGGAATCAGTTCTCGCCACGAATTCTCTTTTATATTTTCTATCGACTGAAAACGGGTGCCTAGAAGTGATAATTTGAGTTTTACAAAGAGAAACATGTCAGTCGGAGCTATATCAGGTGAATGCAGTGGTTGTTCGATGATATTTGTTGAGTTTTTGGCCAGAAATTCGTTCACAATGATTGTGAGATGGTGCGTAGTCGTGGTTCAAAATTCTTTCTAACAACCTGGCCTTCTGGCAAGAATTCCGAGTGCACAACACCGCGATAATCAAAGAAAACAGTCAACATTACCTTGACTTTTAATCGACTCTGACGAGGTTTTTCTGTTTCGGCTTAGTTGGACGGCGTCATTTAGAATCTAGTTGACCAGTTTGCATGTAAAACTCGTAAACCCGTATCTCATCACCAATTATAATGCGTTTTATGAATGTGGGGTCGGAATTGACTCGTTCTAACATGTCTTCAACAACGTTTACGCGATTTGTGTTTTTGGAGAAAATTCAGGTCTTTGGAACTACTCGAGCGGCAACGCGTCTCGTGCCTAAACAATCGTGTCCAATGGTACGAATTGATTCGTGAGATACAGAAAGTTCAGTGACTACTATATCAAACCTAAATTACGATTTTCCGTCACCATTAATTAGCTTTACTTGATTCTCTGTACCACTGATACCCACGTGTTTTTGATAAAAATCTGTTCAGCCTTCTGTAACATTTTCAGCGATTCGAGATCGCACTCAAGCTTTACGTCAAGTTAGAGGACAGTTGAACTTAGCCACAAAAAAAAAATTTACAATCTCTTTTAGCGGGCTAATACAAAAAATCGCCCGTTTAGTAAAATAAATATTCTGAAAATTATACACAAATCATTATTTATTTAGATAAAAGTTTTGATTTTTTAAAATCACCAACTATATAATTTATTTTAAATAATGTTATGTCAAAATACAGTTTATTCCGCTAGGTACGTCATGTTTGTTTATATCATTTGAAAAACACTATCATCATAATTATGAATAATTGATCTAATAAAATTTATAACTCTTCTTAATTTATACTGAAGCCTAGAAAATACTGTCATAAAATGTAGAGGAGAAACAGGTAACACCTAAATTAGTTTCATCCTAAACTCATCATAATACCAGCACACATTTCACCTAATTACATTTTACATATTCCATACGACATTTTTCTATTTGTTGTAAACTGTAACTTGCTTATGTTTGCTAATGTAATAGTAACGACCCATATGAGTAACACAAATTATAGTTAAGATGAAATTTATATGTTAATTGTTGTTGACGGAAATTATAAATAATGAAAACTAATTTTAAAAATTATGGTAATGAAAATGTAAAAATATAAAAAACAGTAAAGTGGTGCAGGAAAATTTGTTATTGTAAAACGTGTGATTTTTCTCTTACTCGTGTATTAATGTACGTATGTAATATGTAAGGTAAGACAAATTAACTCATCTCTGTAAATTTGTAAAAAAGATTTTAGTATGCAGAATAATTTTTCATAATATTTTCCCCGGTAATTTTGCTAATTATTCTTTCTCGTAAATTGAAATAAATTAGTTAGAAAAGTCTTTGAAGTAGTACCGTGCTATTATTTTGCATACATACGAGTATTTATAACTGTGAAATATTGTTCGAATATCGATAAGCACAGCTGAAAAAAATTACAATGAAGAATTAAGCTAATCTACATCGCCATATTTTTATTATGAACGAAAATGCCTTTGTTTGATGGTGCAGTTAATTATGTTTCGTCTATAATGTAATTTAAATTTAAAATGATTTTAAACGTAAATCATTGCTAGGCCAGCTGAGCAGAACCTTATAACGATGTTCAAAAATTGGTCTTTAACATTTCTTGAATCGGATGTATTATGAGAAGAATTCACTTAACCACGTTTTCTTTTATATGTATTAGTGAGTTAACCCTGTATAAGACAAAATTACAAGGGTTCAATTATAAATTTAGCTTAATTTCAAAAGTGGAAATATTTACATTAATGAATAAAACAGATCTTAAAATTAGAGCCTCATTTTGGCCCGTTCATTATATGTGGGGCGAATCCTGCAAAATTTGCCACATAGCCACCTACATACAGCAATAAACGAAAGCTATCTTATTACGATAAGATATCTAACTGTCTATAAAGAGCGACAGGATGGCTCATCTATGACCGTTCAAATTATCATAATTATACCGAATATTTTCGAATATGGAAACTCTGTCGAGCAATTCCTGCAGATTTTGGCACATAGCCACTTACAAGACAATAGATAAAAGCTGTCCAGTTTGAGCTTGATCCGTTCATTTTATCATAAAATTAAAGAAAAAGTCTGGGAATGGAAATTCTGTTTAGCGAATATTGGATATTTTGGCACATAGCCACCTACTGCAATAAACGAAAAATGTCCAAATTTGAGAATAACCTTTTGAGCGATGTTGGGACATAAACTCATCTATAATAAAATAGATGAAAGCAGTCCAATTTCGAAAAATTACGCCACAAATTAATGTGGATCATCAGGATGCTTCGCCTTGGTCCGTAGCCATCTATATGGCGCAATAGAAGAAAGCTGTTCAATTTTGAGAAAATACACCACATGTATATGAGGATCGTTGTGGTGCCTCACTTCATTTTATCATTATTATAATGAAAAAGACATAACAGAAACTCTATAGAGCGAATATACTAAGGCAGTTCAATTTGGAAAAATACGCCACATGTCTATTCAAATTGTCAGTGTGCCCAACTTTGGTCCGTTTATTTTTTATAATTATAACGAACAAGTCCGTAAATGGGAATTCTGTGCATAGCGAATATTAGAGGTTTTGCCATGCAGCTACCTACGCAAAGTGCAATAGACAAAATACGCAAATATTCAAAAACACTAGTTGCTTGTGCGGATCGTGAGTGTATCTAAATTATAGTAAAATGGATATTCTGTGGAGCAAATCCTGGAGATTTTGTTACATAGCTACCTGCAGAGTGAAATAGATGAAAGCAGTCCAATTTCGGAAAAATACACCACATGTCTATGTGGATCGTCCGAGTGCTCCATTTTGGCCCTTGATTACATAAATTGAAAATGGAAATAATTATGATAAAAGGAGAGAACCAAAGTAAGGCAACCGGACAATCAGCATACAAATGTGGCTATTGCACTAAGTAGGTTACTATGTATCAAAATTTCCTGGACTCGCTCCACATAATTTCCATTTACAAACTTTTTAATTATGGATATGAGATAATCGACGGACTCAAATGGGGCAAATGGCATGCCTGACTATCCGCATAGACATATGATGGAAACAATATCCAGAAATTCTGTCTAAACTAAAAAATTCCAATTTGTATGGTTTTCATGTGAAACACATTTGCCCTTCTATACACAAACGTATTGTTCGTATGGAATTTGTTAATTTTTTACAGCATTTCCACAAATGGCCTAGTTTTATGAATTCAGTCGTGATTCGGATGCATTGTTGAAATCCTTTAATTATACCAGCGTGCTTAGAAGCAATTTCTTTCATTTGTTGTAACTTCTAAACGTTTTAATAATACGCGTACGTCTTTGTTTATGGTCTGCTCTCGATATTTTTACCTAAAAGCTCATCGGCAAATATAGGGTTTTCCAATAAGAGTGATATGATTCAAACTTTTCTCGCAATAATTCAATTGTTGCACTTGCTGTGTGGCACGTAGCCCCGTCTTGTTGGAACCAAATGTTGTCAAGATCAACTTCTTCCAATTTCGGCCATAAAAAGTTGGTTGTCATCAATCTATACCGATCTCCATTGATAGTAACGATCTTACCAGCTTCATTTCGAAAAAATACGGACCGATGATTCCACCAGACCAAGAACCACACCAAACTGTCAATTTAGGTGAATGTAATGGTTTTTCACGAATAATTTGTGGATTTTCTTCGCACCAGAATCGACAGTTTTGTTTATTTACCGCACCACTCAGATGAAAGTGAGCCTCATCGGAGAAGATAATTTTCTTAAAAAAAATCGTTATCGTTTGTAATTGCAATTTGTAAATGTTGTTCTTGCGTATATCTCACCAGGATGAAATTGTAAACATTACAACATACAATGAAACAAAAATGACAGATCATGACATATTACAAATGGCCGAAACGTCACTTAAAAATCATATCATTTCTATTGGAAAACCATATATGTACTTGAATTTTTTCAATATTAAAATTTTCAGGCTCATTAGTCGTGATAACAGTTGACTCGTTAGCTAATACCAAGTTTTTGTCAGACAATGAAATGTAAGTTTCTGAACGCAAGTCTCATCATCAGTAGAGCTGTAAAATTTACCGTTCATCCGAATTAAACATAAACAAAATGTATAAAACGTATACTGCCCAGAACTTTGCAAATGAAGTCGTCGTAGTTTCGAAATATGTTCAATACAAACTACAATTTGAGTTTTGAGACACGTAGAACCGATGTATGTTCGAAATGTTTAGAACTAACCATACGCTTAAAGTACACGACGGATCCTGTAGTCTTACAAAGTATTCTATTGGGAGTATAAATAAGTTTTTATTACATTTATTTATTACAACTGATTTACAAATCATCTAGTAATTTATCTTTCATAATTTATAATCTTGTTTGTAGGGTTGTATCCCTTTCGCTAGTCCCCTTTACAATTATATTTTTAGGCGACCCTGCTTGGATCTAGTAGATCATGTATCTTCTTTCTTTGCAGCCGTCTTACTGGGTTTGAATCATCCAACATACGGCGTATCTCAAGTGTAGACGAAATCAATCTTCAGATCTCTATGATGGTGGTCAATTCTTATGTACCACGGTGCATTAACAATTCCACGTAGGACTTTGCTTTGGAATGACTGGATGATATTGACATTGGTTTTCTTTGTACAGCCCCAGAGCTGAATACCTTAAGTCCTCACAGATTTTAGGATTTGCCGTTATAGTAGGAATTTATTATGTAGAATTAGCTCAACACTTCTTCCTATTTCTTCCTTTCTTCCATCCAATCCATCTTTCTGTAGTTAATTAAGGTTTACTCTTCTTTTTTCACATGCTTTTCCCATTTTAGTTTCGTGTTTTGGGCCATGCCTAGATATTTTGCCGTGTTTGCATAGGGAACTTGCTGAGAGTTCAGTTCTACTGGTATCCAGTTGGTCTTCTTGTTGGTAAAGTTTACGTGAACAGATTTTGTTTCATTACGTTTTATTCGCCATCTCTTGGTCTAGGTACTGACAATGTTATTAGCTCTTTGCAATTTGCTTGTAGATTCTTCTATGCTATTAGGAACTGCTAAGATGGCCGTATCATCCGCAAACATCGCTATGTTAGTCTCCTCTATCATTGGGAGGTCCGAGATGTATAAAACATAGAATGTTGGTCCCAGAACGCTATCTTGTGGTACTCCTGCTGATATTTTCTTTATTTCTGAGTATTTGCCATCTAATTTTACTCGAAAGTGTCGGTTAGATATGTAAGATTTTAGAATTTCATAAAACTGCTTTGGTAAGACTCGTTGTAATTTACATTCTAAGCCTTTATGCCATAGTTTGTCAAAGGCCTGTGCAACATCTAAGAAAACGCTTGAACAAACTTTCTTGATCAAGTACGCCTTCAATTATGTTTGTAATTCGGTGTACATGTTCTAGTGTTGAATGGTTTTCTCTGAAGCCAAATTTATGTGGAGGATTAAGATTTATTTCTTCTATTATTGGTTTGAGTCTCTTTAGGGGTAGTTTCTCGAATAATTTTGAAATTATTGGGACTAAGGAAATCGGCCTATATGAATTTTTGTCAATTAGTGGTTTGTTGGGGTTACGTATCATAATTACTTCTGCGAGTTTTCATTGATTTGGAACGTGTTTAAGTCTGAACACTGCGTTATTTGGATTTTTTCAGGAAGAGCTTTACTTTGTCCTGTAATTAAGTCATATCCTCGAGATTTCTTTGTATTTAGGTTGAGATTGATTTCCTCTTTTAATTCTTGTAGTGTGACAGGAGATGTATTGCAGTTATCCATTTTATTTACTGGTGGTATGTTTTCCTCCACACTTTGTCTAGGTAGAGGCTGAAACGTGTTCTCGAGGTGGGTTGCAAACAACGAAGCTTTTTGCTTTGCACTTATAGCCCATGTGCCATCTTCATTTTTTACTGGTGGAATTTTTAGTTTAGGTCGTTTTAAACTTTTTGTCACTTTCCAAAGGGAGTACTCGGTGTCTTTTTCCCCAGTAAGGCCACTCAAGTATTTATTAATGGATTCGTTTTTGATTTCTTTAATTATCAAATTTAGTTTATTGGGTAAACAATTTAGAGTTGTTTTATATTCTGGCGCTCGACTTCTTTGCTAGGCCTTTCTTCCGTTTCGTTTTGCTGTAACCAGCTCCCTAACTTCCACAGGATAAATAGCATTTCGGCGCATTTCCTTTGAACTTGAGGGATACTAATCCACGCCGCTTCTTGTATACTGTTGTTGAGTTGTTCTAGCTCTTCTTCGAGCTGTATCGGGTGTTTAATTGGTACTTGAAGATCAATATTATCCTCAACAAGTTTTTAAAATTTCTCCCAGCAGGTTTTTTTGTTAGTTAGACTGATTGTCATAATAACAGGCGTGTGATCCGACATAATCCCCTCGCTGCTTTCTAGGTATATGTAGTTTTCGTCTTTACCTTCAGTGATAAAGAAGTCAATGATATCGGATATTTTGTCTCTATCCGTAGGTCAATCTGTTGGTTGATCTCCATAGTGAGAATCGTAATTGCATAGTCTTCCTGCTGCAAACAGCTCCTTTTCTTATTTAGACGGTACTCTTGATCCCCAGTAGGTGTTTTTTGCATTAAAATCACCTCCTGTTTGTTATTATTATTTATAAATACTTTTAAGGTGACTACTTGCACGAATTACTCTTCAAGTTTAAGATCTATAAATTGTTTGATGTTTTCTTTTACAACCACCGACGATCCTCCCCTTGCCCTTCCTGCTGGATGAATGGCATGGTAACAACTGTATCCATATATTTTAAGATATGAAGTTGAAGTAAAATTGGTTTCCGATACTAGGAATGTATCTGTTTTTCCAGTATACAGAAAATTTTCTAATTCTGGAATATGTTGAATTAGCCCATTTGCATTCCAGGTTACTATTCTTAATGTTGTATTGTTGTTGTTTGCATCATTTTCATAGAGCATGGATTTCATTTCATTTAGAGAGTCTTGCTTATCTAACTTGTTGCTTAGAGCTTGAATGCATTTCTCTTGCTTAGCTAGACGAATGTTAAGAGCTTCCATGCTTCTTAGTATCTTTGGAGCACTGCTGTATCTTCGATAGTGTCCTCCGAAATATCTGATTTTGTCATGACTACTTGCGAGTATAGTTTTGGTTCTCCCGTTTTACTAGTATGAGGTTTAGGTTCCTCTTTCGTGGAAGTTTCATAATTTTTTACTGATATTCCTGGACTTTGTTTTCGCGTTTTATTTCATATTCTTTGTAGCTGATTAGCTATTTCACATCCCCAGTTTGCATCAATATTTTTACTAACCGGGCATACTTGGGCATGATGCTTTCCGAGACCTTTCACGCATCTAGTCTCTCTTTGGCAATATTTCTGCATATGATTAAAACCTTGACATTTTTGGACTGCGATATTAATCCGCTATTTTTTACTCTCATGCTAATATTGCCTTGAGATTAATCTACCTCATGTAACTTTTACATTATCAATCGTAGAGAAACGTGACGTACTAGTAAAGTTCTTAGAATTTAATTTTCTACAGATCTAGATCGGTCCGAAAATGGTCGAGCCATTAGGAGATAAGTTTCTATTTTGACTATAATAGTTAAGTTTTTAAAATCTTCGGTTATTATTAACCTCAATACCTAGCTGCATTCAAAATTTTATGTTGATAGCATGGCTGCGGGTCAAGTCACGTTCCGTGAAAATATGAAAATGAAATTTTTTTTTCATTGGCAATCGAGTTGGTTTAAATTGCCAATAACAAATTTTGATTTCACACAGTGGAATTTAAAACTACGTGCGAATAATTCAAACTACTAGATGACTAATGAAAATAGCTTATCATTTTCATTATTTCATGGAACGCGACTTGACCCCCTGGAAAGCTTAGTTCATTCTTCCGAACTATCTTTTGAGAACCACATTTTCGATTAATCTACCTCATGTAACTTTTTCATTATCAATCGTAGAGAAACGTGACGTACTAGTAAAGTTCTTAGAATTTAATTTTCTACAGATCTAGATCGGTCCGAAAATGGTCCAGCCATCAGGAGATGAGTTTCTGTTTTGACTATAATAGTAAAGTTTTCAAAATTATACACATCTTCCACTTTTTGTTTGTTATTAAAAGTGAGCATAAATAGTGAAAGCCCTCTTTCGTTAATTTGAACTCCTTGCTCAGTTTCGATTTTTTCTTTCTTTATGATGTTTACGGCATTTTCTATTTGATAACCCTTTTGCTTGAGATCCTCTTTTGCGCAGGTTTGATGAATGCCTCTAGCCATAACTTTGATCGATCGATCATTCTTATTCTCATAAATAAACCACTGATGCCCCTCGGAATTAAGCTTTGTAGCCAAAGCTCTATAGGTTTCAGAGCCTATAACATTATTTTTCCAGACGCCGTTGTTTAGAGATACGAGTTTGTACTCAGCTAGCGTAATCGAGGGAACTACATTCACGTTGTAACTACATTCATGTTAAAGCGTCTGAATATCCCTCTAAAAATCAGTATGTTTCATTTCGTTGAAGTGTAAATAACATATTTTTTTTTCCTCATCACCGTGTCCACCTTTGTGCCTTTTTTGCTTTAATTTAATGAAAATTGCACCTGATGGACATCGATTATTGTGTGAAGCATATGGGAAATATGCTCCATTAATAAAAACATGTGAATACTAGTTCCGCCGTTTTTAAAGTGGTGATTTTACCACTAGTGACAAAGAACGCGATGGGAGACCAGAAAAGTTTGAAAACGCTGCGTTGGAGCCGTTATTGGGCCAAGATTCATGCCAAAGCCAAAAGGTGCTCGCTGAAACTTTGGGAGTGGTTGGACAAGCGATTCAAAAACGTCTCAAGACCGGCGATTATTTATAACTGAACTGAAAAATTAAAATAATAAATGATTTAAAACACAAATGATTTTTCATTTTTCATTTATTTTTTCTTCATTTTTACATTTCATCAGTAACCAGTACGACGATCTGCATTTGTGGTATCGAAACTAAAAATCTCCATTTTTAACCTTACTTTATAGAAATATTAATCGAGGGGGGGCTAATCAATACTATCTAGTGAAAATGTACAAATTTAACTAATTATTTCAGTTTTCATTAAAAATCGCAAAACGTCTGGAAACTTGACCTGAACTACATAAATTATCGCTATTTGTGATAAATAAATAAATTAAAAATTTTGTTATTTTCACTTGATATGGGCATAGAGTAATTTCCACATCTTACTTAGTATCTTAATAGGAACTGGAGCGAAATTTAATTTTAAAGATTCGCGATAAATTGTGTTTTGTGTTACTAATTTTTTTTGGTTTGTAGTAGTTTAAAAGTAATTTGGTAATTACTATTGTACTAATATTGTGTTTTGTTTGCTTTTCTCAAGTCTAAATGGTTTTTCGGAATGGCTTGTAATAACTTACGGGCTTGTAATAACTTTGTCAACTTGTATCATTCATGGAATTCATTCATTTTCATGGAAAGTTATCAAGACCAATAATTTGCAAATTCAACGATCGCGAATGTTTGGTTATCTGTCGCTGAGGACCAATCCTCACTTCAATTAGTGGTTTTCAGTTGGTCATCTTCATCTATAAGTAATGATGGGATAGTACTTTTGAGGAACACTAACAGTTTAATAAATTTTACGATAAGAATCGTTTGGGTAACTATCATTGAAGATTAGTCACTAGTTGTTTTCATTTGGTTATCCTACGTAACCATTTATTTCAAAAATTTGTACAAAAACTCTTATTTGAGTACGATTGAAAGTGTTCGGGTCTCTGAAAAGTTTACTAATCCCACTAATTTTATAAACTTAATGATTGTAATCGTTTGGTGAACTGTCATTGACGATTGGTTACTAATTGTTTTCTTTTAACCAAGTTATGAACAACCAAAAAGTTGTATTGATTTCATCCTTATATCTTACACTTTAGACACAATTCTTTGAAAAGACATATCGATTAGATATTTTAAACCATATGGTATATACAAGTTGGATTTATTGTTAATTTGAAAAGGCAGACACAAATTTTGAAGGATTACTCTAAGATTTCAATTAAAAGGGATTATTATACGGCCTGTTTTATAATTTATTCCAAGTAGGCAGTATACTCTCAAAAATCGTATTTACTCGGTTCGTCAAATTTTACTCTGAAATTAATGTTACTGTACGACGGGTGTGCCAAGTAAAAAACAACTTAATACTCTTGCACACCGGATTATTTGACTCTGCACAACCTTCGCTCGGTGTGCAACACACTGGCTAATCCTGCTCGCTAGGGTTGAATTATAAAACAGACCCATAATATAACTTGTTCAGACAATAAGAAAATCTAGATTACTAACCGCTAGTCTACAAATACACGCCAACATTTTCTTTAATAACGGATGATATTAACATACTTAATCTTAACCAGCGTAGTATTTTAAAAATGCGTATAAGATTAATTACAATTTTATTTTAATGTTTGGAAAACCGATATTTAACAAATTATTAACATTCGATTTTTTTTTATTTTCAGAACACCAAAGCTTTACTTCGACGTTCGACGTGAACGATATAGGTAAGCAAACATTTCTAAATATAATTTCTCCGCAATTAACGCAAAAATTATTCCATTGTTGGACTGACTATTTACGCAGTTAATCTATATACAATTAAAACACATTCCATATTTGCATTAATTGACACGATTAACATGCAATTATCAATAAAAATGAAATTAACATTGATAATTAATTCCACAATATTCGCATTTTGTATGCATGCCGCATTCATAAGATATGTCTAGTAACTAAAATACTTGAACATTACAACAATACGGTCATTAAATACGATACGAGGAATGTTAAAATGACGATCATGGCCAAGGAAATATGAGCACATATATACTGCTCGATACAAGTGACAAGAAAATAATTTTTATAATAAAAATTATCTCATCATTTTGAATTGTCGTAATATTCTACATACGTTATTTCATAATAATTGATTTTTATTGTACACAATTATATTTTTATTCATATGTCGTTATATTTGGATGGCGTACACGCGATATTTCAATAATTTAATAATCGAGCCCATACACAAATAGTTTAATGGGAATTTACACAAACAGCATACGAGTATAATAAAATTGTATAGTTTATTGATAGATTGATTAAAATATTTAATTGAGTTATGATGATAAATAAATAAGCGTCTGTTTGCTCTCCTCCCTTCCTACCGCCCTCCCCCACCCCATTATAATGTAGGTATGAAAATATTTCTCGTTACAATTTATATATCCATAAATAGTTATCTAGCTGGAAAAATATGTATGCGGTAGAAGAGCTACCGAAGGTGGTGCTTACGTATCAGTTTTTCCCAGAATATTCTAGGAATGCGATTAATTTACCATAAGACCAAAAGAAATATAAATTTACTAGTACTTCTGCCTATTTTTAATTTTTTCATTTATTGTAAACATTTCTTTCTAATTAGGTTAATTCACATCCTAATATTTTTGATGGGTGTACTGGCAAAACATTAATCAGCCAGAGCCAAGATGAACACTACTTTGTGTTCAGTTTGGTTTCGTTAATCTTTCATTTTTGATTTGAGAGAAGTGTTTTATCTATTATGCGGGTTTGATATACTTTTACGACAGATTTATTTTTGGGCTCTGTTGCTGTGGTAGTAGAATAAGTTTTGATTTAACATATCGAAAATTCAAAATTGGCAGATACTTGATGCTGTAAATACTCGGATATTCTATAGTACCTTACTAATATTTTTATAGTTAGAATTTTTGGTACAATACATAAGGAACCACAACAAAACAACAAATTTTTTAAAGATTTATAATTTTTTTTAAATTGTAACATTATTTCAAGTTTGTATCTTAATATTTTCTATCAAGATAGTTTCATTTTTTCACGACACTTGCATTAGTGTTGCCAGGTTGTCATTTTTGGGCTAGAATTTTGGGCCAGCTTCATATAGGTAATATGTTGACATACAAGGTTGCAAATAATTCGAACAAAAGTCAATTTGTCAAATAGTCAAATTGTGGGATGTGAATTGCATTTTAAAATGAATTTAAAACAAAAAAATTTGTAATTTGGCCATGCTAATTGGACCTTGGCTACTCCTTAAGCAATAATTATAAAATTTAATACGCAGAATTGGATTTTAAGTTTTACTTGAATTTTGAAAGATGTTCTGGAATTCGGCCTTACTGAATATAACTAGGCCTTTGGTATGTACATCTGGTATGGGATTTTGACGTGAATTTAATATGAAGTTCTGGAATTAGAAACTTAGCTATTTCTTAACCAATCATTGGGTGAAATTTAGATTTTAGAACTAGGTTGGAATTCTTACATTACAACTGAAGTTTTGGTTTTTGGCGATGTCGGATGGATCTTTGCCATTTGGGTTAAATAATGGTCATATTTGATTTATCGGTCTAGAATATAATTTTAACATGAATTTAAGGAATTTAGCATTGCTTAATTGAACTAGTAAATTTCTTCTTTAAATTGAATGGAATTTCAAAATTTCTTGACCTCTCTTATGGTCAACTTTATTGTGTACAACTTGATTAGGATTCTTCTGTACAAGAATTTGAAGGATTTTTTGGAATTAGTCCAAGATGTTTGGAACTAGGCCATATCTAAACGAATTAATATAAGAGCTGGATTGCGGTTGTCACATAAATTTTAGATGCAGAATTAGTTGTTGGCAATAATGATTGGAACTAAGTCATTCTTAACATTATTGTGAAATTTAGTGATGAATTTGATTTTTAGGCAACCATTTTATGTTGGATTACATATTTTTTTATTTGATGGTTGTCCTGAAAAGGACGGTTTTCTTGATGAAATATGAAATAAAAATTGTTACGATATGGCGTAGTTTAATCTGGCTTGGCAATCCAAATGTTTTACAATGCAGAATTTTAGTCCAGCTAGATTCGAAACCAACAATTATTTTATGCATTTATTACATTGTAAGAATATCAAAAGACCGGTTTTTTAATTTTCTTTTATGAATTCGGGTGCCCTCAGTGAGCGAATTCATAAAAAAATTAAAAAAGTGCGCTTTTGCTAATCGGGATTTTGAAAGCGAGATTTTGAAAAGTGGGATTTTGAAATTCTACAAGCCCGAATTTCGCGCGAATTTTGATTTCGGAAGTTTTCACACTTGATTACTAAAGTCACAAATTAAACTTACCAGACTTTTCGTAAAACTTTCTTGTTACGAGTATATGTCTGTGTTAAATATTTTATTTTCAACAAGGGTTGGCCTCGTTGGTTTTTTAAAATTTAAGCTGAAATAAAGATTTTTGATTGTCAAAAATCATTACTGATAGTTTAATCTTTAAATTTGGTTGAATCGTTTAAATTTGTGTTGTTATTTTTAATGCAGAAACTTTGTCAATCCGATTTTTTAGGTATTTAGTAAATGCTATACACTGCGATCCTCCAATTTATCATCCCGATCAAAAAATCCGTGTGGGCTATACAGAGGCTGAATTTTTGATGCAAAACAGCTTTTTGTCAAAAGTTGTAATTTCCGCTTAAATTTTCGAAATTTTATGTGTTTCGAAAAGTGTATGTATGTCATTTCAATCAGCCAAAACGTCTCGGTTCTTGCGCGTCCATAGACATTTAATTTGCACGGCACCACACACGCGCATACACACACAGATTTTTTAAAACCTTTTTTAAAATCTCGAGCTAAATTTTTTTACTAAAGTTCGTAAAAGAAAGCTAAATGTATTATGAAGCATTGAAATATCTTTCTGTTCAAGAAATGATCACGTACCAATTTATAAGAAAAGTGAAAACCCTCAAAAAATTACTTATTAAGCATCGAAAAACTTCACTGTTCACAAGATGATCGCCGTCTAATATACTACAACAGCCCTCATCGTACAATATCGATTAAATTCGATTATAGCTTCATGTTCATGTATTGACCACCATTGAATTAATTACAAGAACTTCGCTATTCAAAAATCGGTTATAATGCGCTTTCCTTTTCATATAATGATAACTCACATACCCGAACCTGAAGGTGGTCATTACATGATCAGGAAGTTATTTTGACTAAGTATATAACTGATTTTTGTGGTTGCATGGTTGTCCTAATAAATTCTATTACCCAACCCGGGTTTTAATTTAATGCCCAGCAATCGATGTTGGTTTTTGTTGTAAAATCTTGACTGGTCACGATAACTGGTCATTGGGCGGTTTCAGGTCATTTATCATGATTAGTGAAATCATCGCCAATTTGATTTGAAAATTTCGTAGTACTAAACATTTTTATAACGTTGGCCGCGATTTTACTTAATATGTTTCCAACTGTTGGTTGGATTTCATGTGTTGCGTACTAAATCATGACCGTAAATTCACATCTAGATTTGTATTGTAAAACTCTACTTTGTTCTGCTCAACATTTTTGATACATTTAACTAGATGCACCCAAAATTCACAGTCCTTACACGTTATAATGCCGTACTCATTAGCAAATATGATGAGGGGTTACTACTTCCAGTAGTTGCATCTATTACCGCTGGATGTGTTTAATTAGTCTGTCCTATACGTTTGGTAAATAAACGCCGTGGACAAATAGCACTTTGCTTGTATATGTCGACAACAGAAAATTTAATCTCAATGGACTTGATTGGTTACGAGAGAATAGGCGTAATATGAATTCAAAAAATAGATACCCTTTCCTGCAAGGCAACGTTTTCAATTTATACCAGTAACGAGCTGTTGTAGGGCGATACCTACCGTATCCCTATTACAGATTGACGACGGCAACAGCGAGCTTAAACCGATGAGGCCGGCTTTTGTTCAAAATTTAATGTTTACATTTATTTAAACTTTTCAACATCATTGCAATAATTGTAAAGCTCCTATGGAAGTTATCATTTTCGGTACAAAGATTTCCACCAAATTTCGCAAGAATCTCAAACTTAATGAAAAAGGTTAAGCGTGCTTGGTCAAGCAGTTGGATTCAGGATATTCAAGTCGCACGTTTTCAATAGTAAGGATTTTGCTTGTTAGCCTTGCCACTCCAATTGTTGGTTGTTGCAATATTTTCGTGGTGCTAAATATTTATTTAAATTGATAAATACAATTGCAGGTCCAGAATTGTTCGCACGAAGCGTTCGAAATTGGATGGTATCGTTTTTAGGAATTGATAATTTAAAAATTACTAATGAATAGAATTAATATTTTCTAATCCATATACCTTAAAAGGGATTATTAGTTTTGATGGTATACACTCATTGTGTACCTGTTTGTGTCGTACTTTCTTCGATAACGTTGTTCATTAGCTTTTTCTCTGCAAGTCTGGTATAATTACAAAGTCGTGGTTGATTTATATTGAAAATCATAATAATCGGTGTTCGAACTTTCAATTGTAGATTGCGTGCTGGCACTCCTATCAAACCAAGAAAATTAGAAAATTCGGTAGGATAATTCAGCATGTCATCTGGATTCTTAACAAGGACCACTGACTTGTATGTCACTAATTGCCTTGCTGTCATTTTCAATAGCCATGTAAAGATCATTAACATCTGTGTTTGTTGCTCCCAATATTGCCCGCTCGTTCAATCAACCATGATTTTTGTGTTGCTGTGCTATGTTTGATAGCACGCTTTGACTCAGTTCTTCATTGCATCATTATTCGAGAAATAACATGTAATGTTTGCCTAAAATCATCTACTAGCAATATTATGACACCACCAAACAATTGATATCCTCGGAAACCTTGCAATGTTCGATCTAATGCGTTCAGGTATTTCTTGTGAATGATACTCATCTTATACGACCAAACAACTATTGCAACAACTGCATGCTCAATGGCAGCTTTAGTACAAAGTATGGTGTTCGACCGTTATACAATAAAGTGGCAGCAATTCCAGAAGAAACAAGTGCTAGTGCTAGTTTATTTTCCGATTGTAGGATTATGCCTCAAGCCGCATCCTCACGTAATCGGCACACAATCGGCCACCAACAGTTCTCAAATTTAGGAATTAGATTTTCCCACAACGTTAATCAACAACAAACACAAGTACATAACATTCAGCATTGTTGGGGTGAACTGTGTAAATTCGTCCCAAGGCATCTGTTGGAAATACATTTGATTGACCTTCAACTAGTTTTCCTTCTTTGCGTTGTTGAAACACTTTCGACGATTGACTCCAAGTGTAATATTGAGGTATTTCGGAGTATGGCAATGTTCTGGCAAAAACATCAGCGCTGCTCTTAGCAAAACATTTTCAGTTGTAAAATTAGCACGTTAATCATTTTCAAGAAGAACTGTTAAACCAAGAACTGTTGCACTGTTCATGTATTGGGAATGAAACATTTCGACATATTGCTTCATTACTGCTGATGTAACGCCCCATTTGATATGTATCGGTCATATCACTTCCTTTAGTGACGTATTTGGAAATGTATTTTATCGATTTGACTAAATTACAGAACTCAACATGTATGTGAGCTTTGTAAGTTTTAGACAATTGAGGTGAACATGGCACGATCCAACGGTTATCAACTTCAATATTCTGATTTCGATTTTTGACAGTTTGCCGATTTGCCGTTGTCCTCAGTTGATCGATGACGATTTGTCGTCTATGTCTAAAACCAATACTCCTGAATAACGTTTTGGACATCATTTGAATTGATACTAAATGCCAACTTCAAACAATTCTGACTCGATTATTTATCTGGAATTTCTACGGAGATCACATTATCAATTTCATCCGGGTTTCTTTGAATTCACTCCTAATGTGGATTACATGTAGAGGTTATAAACAAATTTGGCAGACTGTAACTAATATGACATTGCATCCTGAGCATTTTCATGCCGCGGGCTCCCAGTATATGTTGCTGGTAATATTGGTATTTTCCCAATGTCATTCATATTACCATTATTGTTAATCGCATCGCGCTGATGTACGAGTATGTACTTCTCAGAACGTATTTTTTTTTGATTGAATCTAATAAAATTCAAAGCTTCAATTTTAATCTTCGTGTGCATATCGATAGCATATTGATGGTAAAGTCTTCGTGGCACCGTCTTCTATTGTAGGGTATAAAAAGTCAGTTAACTGGCACGATAACGGTTACCATTGACCTTATTGTTTGTTTCTTCACCTGCGAATAAAATAAAATGAAATTTGAATCGTTGTGAGACATGTATTTTCTATTTGTTAGAAATATTTGTACTTACCATTTAACCATTTGTACTTACCATTTAAGAAATATTTGTACTTACCATTTTAATGTTAAAATGATAACCATGTTTTCCTTGCCAAAATAATATCGGGTATTGCAAAGCATCATAAGTGCGATGAGTTTTAGAGACACGTTGAAGTTAATGATCAACTTATATGAAGTACAATATCGCGTGATTGAAATTCTTCTCCAACAATGACTTTTGGTACTTCATCAAAAGTCATTACAGTAAATCTTCTAGCGTGTTCTCCAGCAGATGTTTTGTCGGCTTGAATCACAATTTTATGATTGTTCGATGACATTCGATCAAATGCAGTTTGAAACAATCGAATTAATTTATTTTGCTGATGAAATAGGTTTTGGAGTTGTTCAACTATTTCTCGTCTTGTGTTGGAACTGACTGCACAACGTTGATTCACTTCATCATTTGAGTTGCCAATGAAGTATATTTGCAGAAACCATAAGTTAGTATCTGCGAAATGAAACAATACGCTTGCTTTGTGGTAAGTTTGACGTTGAACGTGTAATGTAGATGTAAAGTAGTCAGATGGAATTTGTAAAAATGTAGCAAACTGCACTGATGGCGAAATTGATATTCGTTACGCAGTAACGAGGAAATCACATTACAAATTGGCATGAAGTTGTCTCTGATTATATTCGTTGCACCAAACAAAGAAACAAAGTCGTTTGAAAACACGAATTGTATGTCTGAATATCCGTTAATAAATGCTTCGATTATAGTTCTGTTCCAGAAACCAATGAGCGCAGTTGTTTGTTCTGGTGGAGAATTGAATGCCGATAATTTTTTTTTCCCACGTGCACAGGACATTTATTTTCAGTGCTGAATCGTGCGTTTATCGTTTATCTGCATGTTCGTTCATTCAAATTTTGTTGTAATTGAATTTCATCTCGCTGTTACGTGCTTCTCGTTTTCTTCTGTATAGCAAGAACGTAATGTTTACGTGCGTTATTGGACCAACTAATTTCGCTGTGTGTCATCGCTTTCAGCTCTTCCCGCAATCACTTTGCGCTTGGTAGCACGCGTGGCTCGACTAAGATTACTCGGCTAAGAAAATGAAATGTACAAACACTAAATGTATAGCGACAATTTGTTGTTGGTGCGCAACTAAATTTCAGGTTTTTAAAAAAAATTAAAAATGGAAAATTTCAATAGAAATTTATTGAAATTTTCCATCGTTATCTACACATTTTTGGCATCTCTTTGGCAATACATGAACTCCACGAAGATAAAACGACGCGGCTTAAGGCGAATAAGGTGGATGCGACAGTAGGTTCCATCTCAGCGTTTTGATGGTGTCCTGGACGATGCGAGTGCGATGTCCTGGAGCGTTGTCGTGCTGCAATATCGTTCGTTCGCACCTCGTGTCTATAGTAGCGTTGCCTATTGACAGTTTCGCCCTGTTTCAGCAGCTCATAGTACACGATTACTTTCTGGTCCCACCAAGCGCAGAGCATTGTCTTATTTCGAAGCGATTTGGCCCGTTTGGGATTCTTAAGAAAGATTCACTTCTCATCTTCCGTAACAATTCGATGCAAGAAGCTCTATCTTTCATGCCGTGAAAAAACCGTGCCATGAAAATTTCGCAAGGGGCTCTTCGATTTTCCATCTGTCGTCAACTCATGCGGCACTCATTTTCCCTCCTTTTGAGTTTTTCCCATAGCATGTAAACATTTGGAAATACCTTGGCAAGTCGTGTTTTTATCTCCGCAAGTTGATCTTGAGTTTGTGTATCATCTTCAGCCAATAACGCTTGCAGCTCAGTGTCTTCAAATGTCTTTGGTCTTTCGGAGCGCTTCTTGTGCTCAATGTCCAAATCGCCACTTCTGAAGCGTTTAAACCAATCTTCACAGGTAGTATTCGATGGTGCATGTTCGCCATAGGCCTCCTCAAGCAAAGGACGTGCTTCAGTAAAATGTACAAAAAATCTCTAAATTTGTGTTTCACATTTTCAGTTTTTTACCACTACATTGGAAAAAATTAACAAATTGTGGTTATATTTATGGTTATCACATGGATCTATAATCTTCGGTCACAATATCATAAAATAAATGTCGCTTCAAATAATTCTATAATATTTATCTTAAACTTGAACAATAAAATTTTTTTCTCCTCACAAAAATATTCAACTGATTTGACATTTAGAAATTGAATTGCACAATAAAAATTCATGACCTATTAAATTGAAAATGGATTATTTTTGGAAGTGCAAGCAAAGTGTTGTATTCCAACATTTCGTAAATTTCGAATAGTGCCACCTACCGTAAATAAAGGAAACTCTACCAAGACCCTTCCACACACCATAAGCAACGCACTTTAAGATTATGTAAAGGCCAAACGAACAAAAAATTTTAAAAAGCACACTTTCGTTCGTAACAAACGTTATGAAGTACGAAAACTTAATGTAAATTGTTTGAAACGGGGACTCGAATGATAGAAGTGATTTTGCTCAACAGAGAACTAGTAGAAAGTTTGAGGTGCAAAATGTTATTAATGCCAAACTGGACCGAATCGACCCAGATTTGATGATATTCCCATTTGATAATTTTCAATTAAAGAAATATTTTTATTGCATAATGGCTTATTGACACACACAATAAATTGTATGCAAGAGATGAAAGTATTTTTTAGAGTTAGATTTGGCATTTGTGTAATTTGAGATAATAATCACACTTACGTCGGTTGGTACGCTTGAATTTTGAAATGATTGTGAGGACTAGCAAAGAATTTAATGGATCTCGTACAACTAAAGCTTCAATAAATAGAAAATTTAAATTACAACGCCCTAGTGCGCCTGTCTGCCACCGGACTATTAAAATCATAAATCAGAACACCTATATATTCACGTGCCAAAATCAAATATAAAAACTCAACTTCAAGAACAGACGGCTATTAAAATAAAATAAAAAGTAATCGCGAATGATTCACAATCTGTAATCTGTGCATAACGATATATTATTAAATTTCGTTTTTCGTAATTTGATCAAACATATGAGATTTACAAATTTTAATTTGAAAATTTGCCAAAACATGTACATCATGTAGACACACATAAACATAAAGATAAAACGTTTTATCGTTGTCTTGGAATAATCCAAACTAAAATAAATCTCAAAGAAGACGAGTAGGTATTTAAATTAAAATACTCCGCAAAAACTCTAAATTTAGAGATTTATTTTGTCTATTTTTGGTTTAAAAATTTTCTTGATTATAATTTATCATTAAATCCACATCTTTTTTTTTTTTGGATTTTTGTCTAAATAATATTTATTATCTTAACTTCCCCGGCTCTAAGAGTTTTGTTCGGTATGTCATCAAAAAATATCATAAAAATAAAATTAATCTTTTTAAAAACCTTTAAAAAAATTTATTTTTTGGTTATTACGGATTAAAAATTATAAAAAAAATTTCTTGTAATTTTATACAAAAATTCAAAACGAATGAAACCTTGGTCGAGATAAACCAACTTAATAAAAGCTAAAATTTTAAATTTATTTTCGTTTACGTTTTGTATGGCTGTGTGTAACGCTTTCTGGTTGCTCTACGTCATAAAAAAAATAATTCCCTTAGTATTTCGTGTGGCTTGGAGGAGATTATTAAAGACAAAGTAAGTTGATACGAGAGAGTATGAAGCCACAGCATGTCACAATACAGTTTCTCATTATTTGCTCTAATTAACATTTATGGTAATTAGAATTAACAATATATCATAATTACTTATTTATATTAGCGATTTATGCCAAATTATTTACAGTTACTTTAAATAAATTCGAGCATAATGCATATTGAAATGAGTGAAGAGATGAAGAGAATTGCGACAAATGATAAAATAGCATGACAGCGTGAGAATTAATTTATACTCTTCAAGAAGACTATTCCCGCGCACTCTCATTTCCCGCTGTCACCCTCGGCAATTTATTGAACCAAAGCAGTTGCTTTAGACATTTTACTATATGTATGTCACTTTATGTCGACGGTTCCAATTTTTGACGGTGGCAAAAAAGCAGTAAATTCTTCAATAACATCAATTAAAAGTTATATTACACACCGTTGATAAGAATGATTTTATTTTGTAAGAATATTATTGTCATCAATAGTTCAGAACCGAAACTGTCAATATAAACTTAATGACGAATCATGCAGTACTACCTGGTATTCTACATACATTGACCAGAGCATCAAAATCGATTTTAGTGTAATCATATTATAAACTTGTGATCCCACAATGACATTACACCGTTCAGGAAAAAGGATATTTCTAAGATAATACCTAAAAAAAGTATGTCGGTCTAAAATCGAATGAAAATGTATATTTGAGGAATCAGAAAGTATATTATAATAAAAATCAACCGTAAGAATTACCTCTTTACATTTAGTCGCATATTGAGATAAAAACTCTTCTAGAGTCATAAAACAGACCAATATAATTTCCGTATTATTTTACACAGTTGGAAAACTAAATTTGTTGACATTTATTGTTCATACATATCATAACCATTAAACCACCTAGAATATTAAACGCAGCATTAGAGTAAGTAATGGCGGATGGGGTATTTGGGTATTTTTAATGAGGAATGACCTGCAAATAAAGGCCCAGGGGTAATCGCGAGGGAATAAATACCGGGGGATAATGGAGGACCATTAGGGGTAATGTTATACCAATGATACTATCCTACTGTGCTGTGGCCGTTACACAAAACAAATAAGTATTAAATGACATTTGCAGCCGTAAGAAATATTTTCAAATTTTTTTTTTTTTTGGTAAATTTCATGTTTTAAAATATATGTTGTGATGCCGTCAAACTTAGTCGGTTAAAATGGTTACTATATTCTGCAATGCGAAATTCCCATCCTTCTTAACTTTATCCAAAACTCAGCTCCACTTGTCAATCTCATCTTGCAAGCTCCAGTCCATTAGGATTGAAAATAGTGATAATAAAATGGTGAAGTTCAGTTCTCATATCAAATTTCAGAATTATCAATAAAAAAATAACGTCAGAATTACGTCGCATCTGTAGAAAACCCATCAATGTTTAAATTGAAAATTGTTCTTGAGGGAAGTTTAATTATTTCAAGGTTTCCTCTATCGTATGTCTGAGTCGTACGGGTTGTGAAACCTACTACCCTTCACAATGATTTAATAACTTTCAGCAATCTAGATTCGAGTTAATTGTCTAAAGAAGCCTATACTTGTCATAAATACTATATATGTACTCGTACCAGAATGTAAAATTCATATAAGCAACAATAAAATCTCTGTGAGGTCGTAAATATTAAATCAATAAATTTTTCTATAGTTGTGGTTTCTGTACATCTGTGGTTTCTGGGATAAAATAATTAATAATGGATACATGTGAGCCGAGTTAATTGCTCCCACACTTTGCGATTCATGTGTCTAACCTCGCTAGCTGAGATGAAAATATTATTATATGTGTACGAATAGAAAAACTGTGTTAAATGCATTGATCCCTCAATCGCGTACGATGCACGTACAACACGTGTTAGTAACAGTTGTAAAACTGTTGTAAAAAAGGAACTGAAGAAGAAATACATTTTCGAAATCGATTTTCATAATCATAAAATCAATAAATATTGTCACTCTAAGGAAAATTGTTTACAAGTGTTTTACAAAAAACAGTTCAAATTCAATTTTATAAGTGACAAAAGTTAGCAGTGGGGCTAAAAAATGGATTTCAACCATTATAGCACAAAATAAAAAATATGGCTTCCTATCTTAGTTTAATAGTTACCCCCGCCCCACCTACAAAGCGGGGGGTAGGGGACTATTTTTTTGCACTAATGTATTTCCCCCGCGGATGATTAAATTTTGATTATGGACATTTTTTCCGTAGAGTGGCTATTTTTAGAGATATTTGATCGTCTCAGTTTAAAAGAAACACCAGGTATACAAGTGTTGTTGTACAATTACTATGTACAAGTTGTTATGTACATTATTTGCGTATACAAGGTTGTTGTACATTTGGAATAATTCTTTATATGGAGAATTGTCCATTTATCAAGAATTATGTTTACGGATGATTGTCCGTTGAGAATGATTGTGCGGAGTTTCTTATAGTTGAAGAAACCCCCCGCTACAAATCCCGTGTACATTTTTATACTGGTTAGGGACCGCAAAAACTTTATTAGCCGCCTCTGTTACAACAATAGAGTCTAGGGCATGTGGGTGACAGCCCATTCTGCAGTTCCGACTAACTTTAACTTTAATAGTGACAACCGACGAGGAAAAATATTTTATTTAACTAAGCTGGGTTTAACATAGTATGGTCTGTCTCTAAAGAAAGAGTTTACAGATTTAGTTGCTGTTCCTACGAGGAATGGACATGTTTAACTGTGCTTACTGTACAGAATAAAACCAAAAATTTCCCGAAACTGTATAGCTAGGGAAATTTTCAACACAGCAACTTGTTTATATTTTGGAAACAAACATTTGTATGTTATGTCAAAACTTTGGTAATAAATGGCTCTAGAATGATTTTTAATGGTAAACTTCCTTATTTTATAATTATGGTTTCATTTTTGATACAAGAAAACTGTTTTGATCGGATTAAATCCTACTCCCAGAATTATATAAATCTTCCTAATAGTGCAACTTATTATGCCGTTGGTTTGTTTTGTACTTCTTAATTTTGCTGGCATTATTTGGAAATTTTATTCTGCCGTAGTATAAATCTCTTGTCAAATAATTTTATTAATGTTGTTTATAACTGATTGAACTCGGAAAACGTCAAAATCATTTATAAAATTCCATTTATAAAAAATTGTTTTCGTAACTCTCTGTTGACAATTGCTTTAAAGAGGTCGATAACTGCATTTATTTTGTTTGCAGTAGTCCCTTCTTCGAGGCAGTTAGGTCCCAGTTTCATTAATACAGGCGTTTGGATGTTGATGCCAATGAGCCTAGTGTGGTATTGGGTGCTAAATATTCTTGGGCTCCATCTAACTTTAATAATAATATTTAATAATAAAGTGTGATCATTATAAAGAGCAGTTTATAGAAGAACGGATATTCTATCGTTGTCATAAATACTATACACCCGTAGAAAATCGAAAACTCGTGGTTACTGTACATCTGTAATTTCAGAAATATAATAATCAATAATGAATGTATATCTGCTCTTTAATGGAAGTACTTGTAAAAAGATTCCAATGCCGATTAATTATTCATCCAGATACTAACAGTTTACAGCAGTATGATTAAGATTGACCATTGCAATAAGAATGGAAAGCAAAATCCTAATTAGAAATTGCACTTGTCCCAGCATCAGAATACTCCGCTTTTACATTTTATGTTTAGAGTTTCATATTTCACTATTATTTCTAAAATACCACTTTTGTGGGCTTTAGAATTATAGAAAAACGAAATACTTGTATCTTGTTGCAAAATTTGTTTCTGAGTTTTCATCAAGTAAAGCCAAAGTTGCCGTATCATATTTAGTAAAAATACTTTAGAATAAATAAATAACTTCGATTCAGTTCTTGATACGAACCTCTCTCGACCGGTAATAATTCAGCTGAAATAAATTTCTTGAAATGTTCTTCAATGTTTCAATTATAGAAGAATCTTGTAGTTATTCGTACCTTAAAATTAAAGATTTTCCGAAAATTGTAGTTACAACTAATATAACCATGGCCTTATTTTCGATCCTATTATATTCGCCATTCAAATTGTTTAAGGCCATTAACTGAAAATTATTTGATTTATGTCCTCCGCTTGGAAAATCTATTTACTTTCTAAAATAATTCCTCTCTAAAAAACTGTCCCGTTTATATGGTTTGACGTAACAAATTATGTTTCAAAACCTGCATCTCAATCAACGTCATTTATAATAAACTTATAAGTTAAACAAAATTTGATTCTTCTTACTATTATTTGTGACAGTTGTTTTTGCAAAGAACACAAATTGGTTTTCATTATCATTCGATTGAACATTTTTCACAATTTCGGTTTGAATTATTATTTGCCGATAAACGGAAGGCTCGTAAAATCTGGCAGCAAACTCGTGCAACAAATTAAATCAATTTGTAAGGGAAATATAGAATTATTACTCACTTTGGAAAACAACCGATGGGTTAAAGAACCAAAATTCATGTGCCTACCTAAAAGTGACAAACAGAAAGTCTTTTTATATTTATTCTCCATGTGGAATAGACTTTTCAACTGCCGATAAAAATTGCAAATGTAAATACAACCGTCGTAAACAAAATAGAATATATTTCCACGACTTTGTTGCAACTAAAAAATGAAATCAGTAATAATTTAAGTATCGGAAAATTTCCAGGTTATGACTTAATTACTGGGAAAATTGCGAAAATCATTCTCGATAAAGGTTTGCGTAAATTCGTTCAAATAATTAATGCAGCCTTCAGAGTGAAATATGATGTACGTGAATGGAAGGTGACTGAAGTAATTTTGATTTCTAATCCAGGTAATCCAGGCAAATCATCCCGAAATCATCACTGCTTCCATTCATATAAAAAAACTTTGAAAATCTGCTCCTCAAGAGGCTTGAACCTACAATAAAAGAAATATATTTAATTTCACCACACCAATTTGGGTATGTATGTATGCTAATGGCCACAGAGTCCTTGAACTCGATTAATTTAGACGAAGCGTTGCAGAAGCCGAACTTCTATGTTCGTGGATTGAATGAAAATGCTTCTTTTATTATCTAATCTCAAATTAATTAGAAAAATCGTAACCATAGAGTACTATATAACTGCAAAATTGTTTGCCAAACACAAAATTAATTGTGCCTATACAGTATTGAAGCTATCATCGCCTGACTAGCATGTAATTCATTAGACCTCTCGTATATATTCAAAATATATGAATATTAACCAAACAAACACAACTTGAGGAAAGAAGCAATGTTGAGTTGAAATATTGATCATACCTTAAGAAATGTGTTGACTAGATGTGGAATTTGCAAAATGTAGAAAGTATTGGGCTACGCTCAAAACAAATGCCAAAACCTCAAATTAGAATAAATCAGATAAGGTTATGAGAGTGTAATTTCCAATTTTTCGAAATTTTATCGATCAATAATCTAGATCGAGCAGTATTTCAGACAAACGGCTAATAGAATTTGTTGGTGATTTGTCATTTTAAAGGTGGATTCGCTAAAGAAGGATCTTGAAGTATGCACTGGTTAATTTAGGGTTATCAATTTTTCAATTTATACTAACGTGACATATTTTGTCGTTAAAATTAAGTAAAAATCTATTACTATATTTTTCTTGGACATTATGGAGAATTTCTCTTGATGTCATTGAAAATTGTCATGATATGAGTATTTTACTATTGCCATCGCATTTTAACTTAATATTTTTTTGGTTAAAATTACAGACATGGTTAGTATAAACATGTTTAGTATATGGATCGGCGACATCCAGACATAGATAAATTGGTATCGGTATTTTTGTAATACCTTCTGGGATACCTAATACCTTCTGCTGTTGTCATAAATTAGGATGTACTCATTACTCGTACAGCGGGATTGTGTTGGTATGATACGTATGCCATCTCTTCGCAATTTCCTTCGCAATATTACAAGAAAATTATACGATATCTTAAAAATTTGTCAAAAGAACTCAAACCTTTTTGTTAGATAACATAGACCAATTTAGATAGGCCTGAGTACCTCCTGTACATATATATTAAAATGGTTATGCTTGGACATCTTTTCCTTTTCGTTGGTTGATATGGTTTATGAGCATAGTTGCATTATTAATAATTGAATGCAGTCTTACGGAAATTTAAAATTAATTAAATTTTAATAAGAAATTTAATAAAGTTGCTACGTTAAATTTTGTTAAATAGACATCGATCTTGCTTTGTATGTATGCAATTGAAATTGGCTCAAACTATTGTTTGATTTAACATTAGGGTGTGTTTGATCCAAGTTCGCCATTCAAAATTTTGCTAGATTGATTTCGATCTGGCTGTGACCCTTTGGGAGTGTACGGCGTTAGGTAATAATTAATTAAAGAGTAAGAAAAGTATTTTGAGATATTGGCGGTGTTTTTTGAATTTTGATAGACCAGCGTTGATCTATCTAAGGCAATTTATTGAAACATTATTCCAGTTAAAATTTAACTTAAGGTTGGGGAAATTGGATTGGACCTCAAATTTAGGTAATTTTAATTGGGGTCAATTGTTTTGAGTCAATTGTTTAAATTTAAATTTTTTGAAATGTTGGCAATTTATGATATTGTCAGATGTACATCTGTATACTCGTGTATAGTCAAATCTGATTTAAAGATCAAACATTTTTAAAATATACATTGACTAGGGAAAAGCCTATGATGGGAATGAGTTCGATTGGCGGTTACCTTAGTCAAAATTTGAACTTCTTATAAACTGGTCGCAATTCACGTATTTAATTTTAACTGTGGTTAAATAAGTCTAGGTGAATTTTTCCAAAATTATATCATTAAAATGGCTCGTAAATCAACATTTTTCGATAATTGTTGAGAATGCAGATTTTGTTGCAGTTATTTGAGTACGACCACTTTTAAAAAGTGTATTCCACCATTTTTAGCAAAACGTTTATGAGCTTTGCGAGGTAATAGTTGACGCGAAATTTCCATCCCGAGTTCTTTTTTCGTAAAGTATGTTTCTTTGCTAAATCACATAAAAATAAGTACATCCTGAAACTATTACGAAATAATTATATCCCGAAAAAATTTTAAAACTGTTAGCAGTTAAAAAAATGTTACTTTAATTTATTAATAAAATATACCTACATAAAACACCACCAAACGAATTAAAGATACTTAATGGTGAATATTGATCATTCCATCCCATTCAGTTGAAAATAACTTCAATGCCGAATTTTTTTGTGGCGATCTCGGTGATGTGCCCCTAAAATTACATAAGCTGAGTTAGGTGTGCCAATCAAAATCAAAGTAGTTAAAAACGCCTTCATTTAAGCTCCGATTGTTTCACTTAACTAAATCCAGGTGCCCATTTGAGAAACATGATTGTTAATGGTGATTATTGATCACCACTTAAATAATTTGCTATACATTATTCAATTGAAGTGGCGATCTCAGGGTTACCATTCTCACATGGCAGATGTAGTTAGGTGTGTCAATCAGTACCGAACTTAAATCAACGAGCCATTTCGAAAAACGTGATCATTAATGGTGAATATTTGGTATCTCGTAGAACAAACACTCTCCAGTGGAAACTAAGTTCATTACAGAATTTTTTTGTTGCGATTTCAGAGGTGTCCCACTTAAATGACATATAAAATTAAAAGTGAACCAATCAGAGCGTTGAAAATCATGATCATAATGGTGAATATAGGTCAATCAGTAAAACAATTTTCAATACATTCGTCAGTTGAAAACAAGTTCATTACAGAATTTTTTTTGGGGATAGTTAGGTATGCCAATCAGACCAGAGCTTAAATCTTGGAATGAGCTCGTTTGATAAACCGTCATCCCGTAAAACAATTTTCTACAAATTATTCAGTTAAGCTCATTACCGAATTTTCTTCTGGCGATCTCAGAGATATCCCTCTCAAATGGCATATGGAGTTAGGAGGGCCAATCTCTACCGAACTTTAACCCATATTGATCATCTCACAAAACATATTTCTTTAACATTAAAATTTTCGGAATGGAATTATTTTTATGTGATTCGGCAAATTCACATACTTCATGGAAAGAACCTTTCGGGCCAAATTCCTATACATCTGTTTATCTGCCCTTTTATGCCTACAATTATTTACTTGCCTAAGAAAAACACTTCTTCTATAAGTGGCTTGATCGTATGCGCACGTTTGTCTTTTGATTGACATGATTATAACTAAAATTTACTCCCTTTAGTAATTGTAGCACACCAACATTGTACATTGTACGAAAGGGGTCAGCTATTTTCTAGCATAAATGTAATTCATTATATCATAATAACAATTTTAAAATTGATATAACCATTTGAATAATTACCTAATTAAATTGTATAGTACTTAAATAAGTTAACCCGTTGGGGATTAGTAATCTTCATAAAACAGATGGATTATAAACTCATATAGTTAAAAATAGCATTACTAAAAACGGTTCCACCAGCATAAGAACAAGAAACAGTAACATTCTATTTATGGAAATTGCCAAACTAACCGTTTTTGTGGTTGTTGCTGTTCTCTTAATAAATTATCCAAACCAATTAACACTCTTCTCTGAAGATACATTTTATTATAACATTTACGATTATTAAATTGGTAATAATTTAAATTCATGATTTATCTTAAACGGCATGTTACAGAGGTCCTACATTTAAATTAAATCCGATTCTTCAGAAACCAAAGGACAAATCCATTAAAAATTTTATTTTTTTAAATAATTTCTTATCTTTGTTTTCAAACCCAAAAATTTTATGTTGGTCGAAAAGCAATTAAATGTTAGGGTACCGAAGTTGTATCAGTAGATGTGAAATAAATTATGGCAAGATTGGATTACGATCCGACTTACATAAATGACATAATTTTGATTGTCTATTTTTAATGTAAATAGTAAATACACAATTCGCTGTTTGCTAAATAAAATTTAAGAAATAAGACGTTTAAATTAGGATTTCCAAGTATCTGTTTTTTCATCTAAACCAGCTCTTGGAAAATGGGTCATTGTCAACGTAATATACGAGTACATATAAAATGTATTTGCCTTCGGTATGTCGAAAATATTATTTAGGTAACATTTACGATGGGAGATTCGCTATAATTGAAGTTGTCCCTAATACATTAACAAACAATTTGTTTGTATTGTTCATTTGAATTAATTTTGTCAAATTTAACGATATGCAGTTTGCTCGAGTTCGACCCAATAATTTATTCGTTGGGATTTGATTTTCTTAGTTCTAATTTCGCAACATTTATTTTACAAGCTGTGGGTTTATTGGTACTCAGTTATTGTTTTCAACATGTATAAATCTTATTTTCTTCACGTGTGAAGTGCTGTTGCCTTTAGTCCATCAGAGTTGTGGTGCATCTACGCGTAATTCGGAATTGTCGACATATTGGTGTCGAAAATAGCGTAGATAATTCATTTTAGCGTAGACAATATCGACAATTCGTCGACTATGTAGAATATCGGAGACAATGCAGATTATTGCATTTTTGTTGTATTATTGTTTTCACGAGGTTGCCATCTCACAGTTTTCCAGTTCAAAATGCGAATTTCTAATATTGTGAAATTTAAAATTCAATTCAATTCAAGATATTATAATTCATTTTCAAATTTTTTATTTGCAATGCCTTATGTTTTTTTCATTAACTAGCTTAGCGCCAATTTAATTTTTCTACCACCTTTTAGATGTCACCATTTTAGGGTTGCTCGACGTACGTATTTAATACGTATAGTATATATTATCTATAATCGAATTTATGATGACGTATTTTCTGGAATACATACCAAAATTTAATTTAGAAAATTTTCGGTTTTCTTGATAATCGTTGCATTGATTTGGATCAAATATTGGACAGAACCATGCAAAACTGGACAAAGTGATCATGGCCAACCAAGCTTGTTAAACATTATAATCGCCTTTTAAGTGCCGCAAGGTACTCACGAGGAAAAGGTAAGGAAGTCAAAGTTTTATTTTTATTGAAACAGCCTCCTAATTGAATACTAGCCTTTTCAGATCGTCAGTCAGTTCGTTCAAAATTCGCACAAAATCATTTTTGGAGCAAACAAATTCGCAAATTAATCCGCAAGTTTATGCTCGAATTTCTCATATTTCCAGATTTAACAGACAATTTTTGAATATTTTTATTGGGAATCATACGGAATGTGCAATTCGCCCCTTTTACATTAAATAATCATGTGTTATGATGAACTTCCCGTATCTGATGAGTCTGAATACAGAATTGTACAAACAAACATGTTTTTCGTAGAAAGAGATTTAAATTTGTATTTCTATTTAAATTGTTTTAACCTGAAGTAAAAAAATTGTAAACAAGCAAATATAAATAGTAATTCACCAGGGTTCAGTTTACTGTAAAGGTTTTAAGACTATTAGAATGGATTTATTCCAAGTATTTTTGGCAAGTAGCGAAATTTGTAATAGCAAATAGTATAACAATGAAACGAATTTCTGTAAGGGCTGAAGAAGACAGAAGTCTTGACAAAGTTAGATGCGCTGACGAATATAAATTTAAACTTTTCAGAACGAATCGAAAAGTAACGTGTTTTGAACTTTAAGTTCAGAAAAATTAGTTGCTAGAAAAACTATTATAAAGCAAATAATATCAGCAACTCGCTTGGTGTGCAAGGGTCTATCGATTTTTTTAAAACAACAGAATAAAACCGGTAAAATTGTTGTTGCGTCTACAAATATAAAATAAAGGGTGATTTTTTTGTGGTTAGGATTTTCATGCATTAGTATTTGACAGATCACGCGGGATTTCAGACAAGGTGTCAAAGAGAAAGATGCTCAGTATGCTTTGACATTTCATAATGAATAGACTTACTAACGAGCAACGCTTGCAAATAATTGAATTATATTACAAAAATCAGTGTTCGGTTCGAAAAGTGTTTCGCGATTTACGTCCGATTTATGGTCTACATAATCGACCAAGTGAGCAAACAATTAATGCGATTGTGACCAAGTTTCGCACTCAGTTTACTTTATTGGACATTAAACCAACCACACGAATGCGTACAGTGCGTACAGAAGAGAATATTGCGTCTGTTTCTGAGAGTGTTGCTGAAGACCGTGAAATGTCGATTCGTCGCCGTTCGCAGCAATTGGGTTTGTGTTATTCGACGACATGGAAGATTTTACGCAAAGATCTTGGTGTAAAACCGTATAAAATACAGCTCCTGCAAGAACTGAAGCCGAACGATCTGCCACAACGTCGAATTTTCAGTGAATGGGCCCTAGAAAAGTTGGCAGAAAATCCGCTTTTTTATCGACAAATTTTGTTCAGCGATGAGGCTCATTTCTGGTTGAATGGCTACGTAAATAAGCAAAATTGCCGCATTTGGAGTGAAGAGCAACCAGAAGCCGTTCAAGAACTGCCCATGCATCCCGAAAAATGCACTGTTTGGTGTGGTTTGTACGCTGGTGGAATCATTGGACCGTATTTTTTCAAAGATGCTGTTGGACGCAACGTTACGGTGAATGGCGATCGCTATCGTTCGATGCTAACAAACTTTTTGTTGCCAAAAATGGAAGAACTGAACTTAGTTGACATGTGGTTTCAACAAGATGGCGCTACATGCCACACAGCTCGCGATTCTATGGCCATTTTGAGGGAAAACTTCGGAGAACAATTCATCTCAAGAAATGGCCCGGTAAGTTGGGCACCAAGATCATGCGATTTGACGCCTTTAGACTATTTTTTGTGGGGCTACGTCAAGTCTAAAGTCTACAGAAATAAGCCAGCAACTATTCCAGTTTTGGAAGACAACATTTCCGAAGAAATTCGGGCTATTCCGGCCGAAATGCTCGAAAAAGTTGCCCAAAATTGGACTTTCCGAATGGACCACCTAAGACGCAGCCGCGGTCAACATTTAAATGAAATTATCTTCAAAAAGTAAATGTCATGGACCAATCTAACGTTTCAAATAAAGAACCGATGAGATTTTGCAAATTTTATGCGTTTTTTTTTAAAAAAAAGTTCTCAAGCTCTTAAAAAATCACCCGTTACCTACCGTCTAAAACTCTGTGCTATGTTCATGAACCTACTCATTGTTCGTCAAGCTGTGTGTATAAATAAAAGTTGTTTATTGTTGGTATGGCGTGCTGCTTTCTGACACACAAGTAATTCTTAATTACAAATTTTGTCTGGGAACGCTATACTATTGGTCATTTCTTTTCGAAAACGTATAATTGCGGAAAAATACTCGAACTAAACTAAATAGCTAAAAAATGTATTTTGAAATTCCTAAAGTTTCAACTGCCATCTGCAAATAACAAAAATACTGGCAGATCAAAAACCATCATCTTCACCTGGCTCCAGTAATTCATATTAAAATATTTTTTTACAATTTTTGCTTTAAAAATTAGCAGGCTGCTCGGCTTAGATCTGCCTGATTCTGATTCAAATAATCTTCCAATTGTCGTGATACGCTATTATACGTGGCACCATTTTTCCTCAGGCAACTGTGTACGAAAATGTGTGTACACCCTATGAAATTAGTACACTCCTCGTAGGTGAGGATCAATATCTACTGATTTTAAAATAGCAATGCACCTATTAAGTTCCTAAGTACCTAAGTTGATAAGTTGAACTTTAGAAATTGTGTTATGTTCTACACGTTTATAAACCACTGCAGTATTGAACAACCTAAATCGTTTACCAGGTTCTACCTTTCGTCTCGACCGGTACATTGGTTACCCGATGCTTTTAATATTGGTAGAATCATATAACGATTCCACTCCGCTTTCGTAAATTAGTTCAAAAATTATTTCTCGTATATCCTAGGTAAATTACCGCCGGCCTTAGAATCAAAAGTTCGTGTCATTTGCATATCGGTAAATAAGGATACTCCGGTAGCTCTCTTAACTTTAATCACAATATATAGATACGATAATAACGATGTCGGCGCTGCTTTAAAGAAATTATCGGAATCGAGTTCATCAAGATGTGTTTTAGCGAGTAGAAATAAAATGTGGTTACGTATTGATTCATCGATAATCATAACGTCGATCGATAATCATAAGTTTAATATCCATTTCTGAAGCAACAGGGCGGCAGACATATTGGGCGGCCACACGAATTGGTTGTGTGTACAAATATTGGGGTATTTAAGTGGTTTTACCGAAATTAGATTTGTACTGTGTGTGATAACTATTTTTATTCCTTCCATGAATTTATGCTTTAGTATTTTATTGCGTGATGATGATATTGTTCACGGAAGTACCTTGGTTACTTGGACAGCTTTGTATTTAGTTTAAAAATTTAACTGTGTGTATAGTTGTACTTTTTAACATAGTCGTTCTGCTTTTGTCTAATATTTCTAAAATTGTACTAAGGCAGCTAAAGTATGTGCCAAAAATATTTATTTTTTCTTGTCATAGCGTTTTCAGTTCTCCTTTATACATACTCGTAGGAGTATGCCTTTGCCATACATAATAACTTGGGTTTAAATGTGAGGTAGAAATGAAGCTTCATGGAGCCGAAATAATTCCATTAACAAAGAAATCATATAATTTGTCTGATTTCTAACAGAAACAATAATTTTCGCCAATGTCTACATTCTCTCCATTGTCGACGTTATTTTTTTTATTGTCTACATATATTCTCTACACGTGTAGAATATTAATTATATACTTTAGGTTATTATAGGAAATATTACAGTGTGATATGACATTTGTTTAGTGATTTCCAATCCTTGGTGGCAATGAGTTCGGATGGTCTGTGGTCGAATTAAATTTCATCTTAAACAGGTACCTAATTACGGGATTTTATCAATGCTGATGTAGTTTATTCCAGCTAAGATAAGATTAAAGGTGGATCAAAGAAGGAATTTGGATCTCGAATAAGTGTGGTACACTTAGTGAGTTAATTAAATCTTCAAGAATGGGTTGAGTTGTGATAATATCTCCTCGGGTAACAAGAACAATATGATCAGTATAAACAGGAACAAGTAGTAATTGTTATTCATTTCGTTGTTCCAATTTTAATTTAGGGTATAAATCCGATGCGGTAATCCAAATTTCATTTAAATCAAAATTTAAAATATGTGGTGAAATGCGATACGATTAATCAAATAGTGTGGTACATATAGCTGTAAAACCTCGAAAGCCATTGAAACGAATCAAGAAATAACACATACATCCGATTACCTGTGCACCATTACTCGTCTAGAACCCGGCTTAACTTATGCCCTTCTGTGGACCGCTTAGCCAGGGATGCTGCTTGATATGATTATGGTAAATTTCAATTTTCATCTAGCCGGTTACGAAATAGTTTTGAATATATTTTATGACTTACGTTACATAATGTAATTCTTCGGAATTCGTTAACCTTCTTGGATATTTTTTACTTTAGGAATTGGGTTGTTGGAGTCTCATTGCTTATCGAAACTATTTCATTTACTGCATGTTTACCTTCAATTACATTATCTGGTGAATATTTAAAGAATTCAATTGGAATACCATCTTTTCCGGGCGCTGTGCCTGATCATAAGAACTTGATTATGGTTCATACGTCGTCTTCGCTGGGTGTACGTTTTAACGGGTAGTAATCATATTTATCGATATGCAGAGGCCAGATTTATCATGTTATGTTTAGCGCTTTAGATGATTTGATGCCAAATTAGATTTTGTATACAAAAACGTTTGAGCTGTAAGCTTAAGGTTGTCGATTATTATTTTGTAGCCAGTTGTTTATGAAACTTCGTTTTTATATTATCGTTCTATAATAATACTCTGTTTACAGACTTAAAGTTGTATAATGCTGCGGCTAATGTGGTTGTTGGAAGATAACCAACATTTACATTATGTATGGAATATAATGACGGTCAAGTGGCCGCCTTTGGCGAACTCTTTCAAACACATTTTTCATAACATTTTCGCAGACTTCTGGAGTTATTTCAGTAATTTAGTTTCTATTCTTGCCCCTAAGCATCGAGATTGTGGTTGGTTTATTGCTCTACAACAGAGGTGTCCGTAAGGTCGATCGCGATCAACTGGTCGCATTTTTAAATTTCGTGTAATTTAATTGACTGAGAATACCACTCGAAATCGAGAATAAAATGATCAGCTTACTTGAGTGCACCTTTATAATACTTTGGAAATCAAAAAGTAGAAAAAATATTGTTTGAAAAAGTAGATCCATCAAAAACATTAGTGGACTCGCTTGCTCTACACCTTTCCCTTCAAGTACCTCCATATAGAAAGAAATCGGGATAGGCCAAATCATGGAATCTTGCTTCGTTAGAAGAGATGTGCACAACGCGCAATGTGTGATGGGACACTACCTTGTTAGAACCACATATTTTGTAGGCCTAATTGTTTCAGAAAGATTTCCAACATGTCCTGATAGCGGTCTCCAGTAAATGTTACAGCACTGCCTCTAGCACCTCAAAGAAATATGACCGAATGATGTCCCCGGCCCAAATAGTGCACCATACAATTACTCTACGAGAGTAGAGACATTTGATGCATCAAATTAGGGTATCAGTGTCCTAATATCGGTTATCCTGTTTATTGTCAAATCTAGCAAAGACGAAATGTACTTCGTCGCTCATAATGATTTTTTGCCAAAAATGGCGGTCGTCTATACCGAGATGTAAAACTCGAGCACTCATCGACGAGCTCATTTACAACACAACAAAGCTTTACGGTTACCAAACGTATTACGAAAATTGTCATTCCGTAAATAAAACATTTCGTTAATTATGGGCTGATTTCTTGACTTATTGATTGGCAAGATTATTGAACGTTTTGAAGAAATTGGATCAGTTGCAGGTCGTAGAGTTCATATGCTATCGTCCAGTTCGTACTCGTACAACAGTAACAGCTGTAAGTGAACATGTTCGTGAAGTGCCAATCATGTCTTTGAGCTTCGTTCACAGTAATTAAACGTGAGTTAACCACTTGTATCCTTACAAAATTCAAATATTTCAGCAATTGAAACCAGCTGACGATCAGCAATTTCGCCGAGTTGATGATAGGATAATTTCAAAAAATTCTTTGAAAAGCAATGTTTACTATATAATGAATGATCGACAAACAATTCAAGATCTTAAGAATAACATTCGAGCTGAAATTGAGGCCATTGAGGCCAAAAACTACCAGATGGAACAACCTTTCTAAATCGTATATAGTTTTTGTCGTATGCAAATACGATCAACCTGTGATCATCTATTTCCATCAGTTCATGTTTAAATATACTTGTGGTTTCCTTCAGTCGTTTTAATAAAAAAATCGAATGAACTGGCAGAGAGATATTGGAATTGTTATAGGTTGACATTAAAATCACATAACAAAACTATCATTTTGGACATCTGTCAATTATTGAAAATATTGTCGAAAATATCTTGGATGAACGTCGCCGATTGGTATTGTGATGTTTGAGGTAGAACAAAGGCAGATATAGGTTATATAAGTACCATACAATTGCCCTAAGGCTAGCAAAACCCATCCCACAAAACATTACAAAACACTGGTTTGTACTAGCTTTAGCGAAGCTGGCGCACCCCATATCAAAACATTTGGTTAATTTTAGGCTAATTACGTCCACTCGTTTTATGTACGGTAAGTCATTAAACTTTTCCACTTCAAAGCTAGCAGAACCAGATTTCAAAATCGGACGAAAACCGAACTGAATAATGCTAACGACCAGAAAACCAATATCAACGAAAAGGAATCTGTTTCGCATTCATTAATAAATGCTGTGCATTAACAAGTTCTGTGTGGAAATATTTGTAACAACAAAAAGGAAACTCAAGAAGATGAGGCGAAAGCACCACAAGAATCTCAACACTAGTAGCCGCACTTAAACCAAGCAGTATCTGTGAAACCAGAAAACGAGTATTGAATCCTATAGTAAAATTATTCTCGTCTTAGATGCAGGTAATAAATACTTTTATACATACAGATTAAAGAGTTTAAATCGTATAACTGCTCTAATAAAAAGATTTTCCGAGAGCTTCCAAATAAGAAGCGTTATAAATATTATTAATCGTGATAAAATCCCTCAACCAATGTTCAAAGTCGATCTGTAACCTGAAGCAGCAAAAACCAATGTTAAACATGAAATCTACAACGTGAGGTATCTGTTCTATAGAAGAGTGGTAGTTGACCTCAGTTTGGGTATTCTCGAAGCAAATTGCAAATTATTAGCTGTTTGGGTGATATACAGTAACATGCACATAACTAGCGAATGTGGTTTGGACAACACCAAACCTGATGTAAAGAAATGCAGCAATTCGAGGAAAACCATTCCGCAACTGTGAACGAATAACTAAAGTTTTAGATAATTGAACCCAAATTAGTCTTATGGAATACAGATGGGCTAGGGCATCAACAATTAGAAATAAAAAACGCAATATACTGTGGGCAAAAAGTGGTAAGACTTTTTAATTTAAATTTCGCGCGGAAAACCATTCTTCGAAATATTTTTTTTTCTACGAGTATGTTGGTATGACTGTCAGTATACGCTTGTCTTTCTGAAGTACCAGCCACCACTAACTTTCATGGGGACGAAATAGATTTGCAGAAATAAATAAAGAATTTTAAAATTATGAACAAAGTCTTACTATTTTTTGTCCACAGTATTAAATGAGACTTGTAAAATTTAATGGATACAAAATTTAGGATACCAAGCGGTTCCAAATCTCTTGGTAGATCAGCAATTATTATTAGAGAGCGAATAATACACCAAGCTCTCGAAAAATATCGCAAGGGACAAATACAGTCAACTAATGTGTGGTTAGAAAAATGGTCCGATAAATGCAACATATCTGCGGTCTACTGTCCACCGAAACCTTTAATTAAAAGCAACAATTTGAAAATTATTTTAAAACCTTGCAAGGTAAATTCCTTATACAAGGAGATTTTAGGTTCAAACGCATCCAATAGGGTCTAGATTATCATCACCTTCCAGATTATCACATTACTTTGACTCTCTTTACTAATTGATTTGTCTCCTTTAATCCTTACACAACTGAAATTACGACGAAAACTAATTTTTAATTTAATTCATAACTGTTAATCAATTTTTATCTGCATATTTAGTATTACTTATATTGTCTATATACTTAACGTATTGTACTTCAAAATTTTCAATTTAATTGTAATTATTATAAATTAACAGATTTTGTATATTTAATGATATTTCTAAAATTCAGAAGTCAAAACTTTATATAATTTTTACCCATTTAAATTATTTTATAATGTACTGGGTTTTAATTAGATAGTTTGTTTTGGTGTACTCGGTTTTGGATGAAATAATAAAAAAAAAATAGGATGCAACAAGCGTACAACCTGACGTATTCCTAAATGAATTCCTAAATATTTCTTTGAAATCGGAAACCCTGCTCCGCCAAATTTTAACAAAATCTTTGAAGGCACCAAAATGTTTAAACATGACCTTTGTTTGAGCTTGACCACCAAAAATCCCCATGAATAAGGACTCATCAAAATTACTTGGATTACTTATACTCGACCCACTCCCATTGCCTCCCTCTTCCTTACCAATTTTGATTAAAATCGTTCGGAACGCAACATTGTACAACATGAAGCAACATAGTGCAATATCATGCAACATGGTGCAACATGACGGTCTATCTGGAGAATTCTTGAATACATTTTCCTGAGATCAGAATTTCCTTTACTCGTTCCTCCTTGTTTCCTTGCAATACGAAACCCTGTTCCGCCAAATTTTATAAATCGCATTGTTTTTTGAACAACGAAATCAGAATTGTTTGAACCGATCTTGCTAAATGATGTACCAGTTTTGATTAGATATAGATTGTGGTAAATGCATGATGATGCTCCAGCTCACTTCAGCACAATAACTCACGCGTTTTTGGACATAACGTTTGACGATCGATCGATAGGTTCAGATGTTCAAAGACCACACCAGAAATGGTCTGCACGATCTTTGGATTTAAATACTCTAGGTTTTTTCCTTTGTGGATGTCCAAATCGGGAGAACCTTAGTAATTGAATAATAGCGCTTGCGATAATACTATACGTTCAATACGTGAATCATTTAGAAGGAGGGTTGAATGTTGTATCATGAATGGAAGTGCTCATTTTGAACATTTAATTTGACTATTTAAATTTTTTGATGTACGAATCAATTTTACTGGAATAATAAAGTTTGTCTTGTTTTTGTTGTAAATTTTACAAATACTTTGATGCAAAAACGATGACGTTAATAATGCATTTTTAAAGCAATATTGGCAAACAGTAATAGTTGAGTTTTTAAGTTATGAGTGAAATTGAAAGTGACTAATTTTACAGTAGAACCCCTATTATCTCTATAACGGTTACAAATAGGATATGTGCTGTCATGTAATTTTTTGTTCAGATTAGTGTTCTCGATCACCTGCTAAAAGGGACGAACGAAAAGTGCAAGCCTAGATAATACATTATAGTATTCCCAAGTATTGTATTATATAATTTATTTTAATTGTACATTTCTGTTAAGTCTAGCTGGAACTAGATGCCGTCGTGAGTGCGGGCGATTTTGGTAAAGTTATGCCGAATGTGGTATTGTAACGTAACTCGTGCTGGTAGTGTACACAAAGCTACGCAATAAATAGGTTTTCTGCTATCTTGTTCACTTTAATTTTAATACGCAATAGAGCAACATTTTTATTAGCTTGAATGATAAAAACTGAACCTTGCACCGCTATAAGAACACTTCCCCAGAAAATCAGACAAGGTTACTGCAGAAAATTTAAGATCATTCTAGAAAGTTTTGAAACGGCCTGAACTTTAATAATAATTGATCTAAAGTGTTAGTATTTCAAATACCCTTGATAAAAAATGATGACAAACCGTTATTTGAGACTAGCATACAGGGCTCATTTGTATTTGTATCTGGCCCGTTTGTATCTGGCCACGTCGTTGTTCTTGGGTTACGCTGAAAGTAGTTTATTCACCAGCCAATTACATTTCTACAGGTAACATTTTCCCAGTTATTCAGATATTTTTAAAACAAAATACAAAAAAGAAAATCATTTCTTTGCAAAATTTAATATCGTTATTACAGCGCCATCTATCATGAATCGAAAATATGTTATCCTAATCTGCAATGAAAAAATAGGGATTCCTATTTTAATTTCCAAGTTACGCCTCGCCCCACTTACAAGAGTCGGAGGAGGGGTACTATTTTAGCACTAATGTATGTCCCCCCGGAATGATTAAATTTTGTTAATGTACTTTTTTTTTCGTAGAGTGCTAACTTCCCGTGAAATTTGACAGTTTCAACTTAAAAAATTCACCCGGAATAAGACCAATTTCAACATAGGGATAGTCAAATTAGTTTTTTTTTGGATTGGTTTCCGGTTTGTCACTAGGCTCGTGGTTCGTGGGAAACATTATTTTAAATCAATAAAGTAATTATTAACTGGTTGGACTAGTAATGACGGCATATGTTATAAAGCATGTTACTGTCACAATACTTTGAGTCGACTTATTTCAATTTCTTAAATACAGAAAATTAATTATTAGTTCAATGTTGAACCGTGTCAACTAATTCAGACAGAAATATTTAAAATTACGTCTACTGGTGGTTTAACCAATTAAAATATTAATATTTGAGCAACGAACCATTTACCAGTTTATATTCCGAAATTTTTAATTGGAAATATGTCAATTCTTCGTGATATGGGAACATAAAACTCAAACCCATTTTAGTTAGTTAGTTAGTTAGTTGTAAAATGTATTTATTGATATGGAAAAATAGAATAACTTCATTACGTAAACTCGTGACCCACATAAATGACGTAAATCAATTCTAAATTCTATATAGTAAAATGATTTATCTCATAATATTTTAAAATATTGATATTTCAATTCTACGAGTATAACAAAAAATTTGGTAAGTGCTTGAAATATTTTTTTTGTCAAGCTGGTAACGTAATATTATAAGAGCAATGTTGGTGGTATAAACTAGAAAAAAATATATTTATGAACTCGAGTCGTCAACAATATTTAATTATTTACCTTTATTGTATACCGATAGGTACTTCATACAAAAATTATTGTTTTGCGCAAGTAAATATTTGGATTCCTTGTTACGTTCCCACACTATTGCTAAGTAGATGAATATTTTTGTGGGGATTTGTACAATTAGAACATCACTTCTCAACTGGTACTTCCTGCGCCATATGCATTGGTATGTCCCACAATTCTGATGTGTATTGTAGGTGTTAATTATTATTTCACAAAATATTTTAATTAATAAAATGTGTTAAAAAATCATTTTAAATATGCAACACAAAAAATAAACTGAATTTAAATTAATATTTACAGTACATGCGAGTACATATACGAAGCCTAACAATAATAATAATAAATGTGTCAGGTATTATTGAAATATATCATTTTAATTAAAACATTTTGCAACATTCCAATCATTGCGAGTTGGAGATAATGACGTATATATTAAATTCACATAATTAAATCGATTTAAATAAAAATAAAAATTTTTTTTTTGTTAAATGTTCCCACCGACCAATGTTTACACGCATTTCATTGGAGTGCCTAATAAATTATTTACATTGAACATGTTGGTATTGGCGATGTCGCGTTGCGCTATTATGTGCGATGCTTTTTTGCGCGCAGAATGTAGGTTTCGCTTGATCTTGTTTATCTATGATGACATTTTGTGTGTGTAAGTTTTTAAACCATATTGACTATTTGAATGAGAGACAAAAATGCGAAATGTTTTATATCCTCAGTCAGTCAATGTCAATTGAAACACAATTTTATTTTTTAGAACATAAAATTTTTTTTCGTTTGGACTTTGGTGTTTGGGCAGATTTAAATTAAAAATATTATTGTAAATAAAATTGTTTGGTATTTCATTCCCGTATCGAGTTCTATATATAGCTACACATATTATTCAATTTGATTGGGGAATACAATATGCTTGAAACTGTTTATATATTTAAAGCGACACGCGCAAATTCATAAATGGTTTATGTACTCGTGTGTACGTTATGTTTGTGTTATGCGAAAAATCATAAAAAACCGAACAAACTAAAATTAAAAATTTACATTGTTTTAAGAACAATTACTCAGGATATTAATTGGGTATATGAATATTTTTATTTTTGGAATTGCTTTTATTGGCGCCTATAAAGTATGTACTTAAAATTATGAAACAACATCCGCGATAAATGTATTGAATTTCCAAACAATAATATTTATTTTAACAGACATGGCTCTGATACACAGTTTGAGTACGTATACAAATATACATACGATTCGAGTACAGCAAGTATTTATTTAAAACATTAGAATTTTAAATTGATTTTCTGCAAAAAGCTGTTGATAACGAATGTTAAATTTTGTCGAAAATATAATTTAGAATAACAATCTATAATGTGGAGTACGAAGAACATCATGCAGAGGGCAGTGTGAAGTTTCTGACAAATTGACAAAAAAACCTTATAACAGTCAAAATGTGCAAAAGAAAATGTTACACTTTAAATTAAGAATACTACAATTTGTAAAAATAGTTTGTAATTAAGAGCAACATGAAATAATTAAAGAATATATAAAAAAATCTATTTATTTAAATTTATTTTACGTCACTAAAACCACAAATAAAAACTATATATAATTATGTGTTGAATTACAAAAAATCGAAAAATTCGAAAAATTCAACCATTGACAAGGCATCGTAGAGACGTCTAAGTAAATCGAAGTATACAATCGTGTAGTACTGACCCGAAAGCATTTTTTGTAGAGGCCAACATGTTTATGCGACCCGTCGAACCATAAATTTTCTATGTTTGAATCATAAATGATCGAAAAATTACATACGGCCATTTTATTTTATTTTATTTATTTATTTTTAATTTAAACATTAATTTTTGTATATAAAAATCATTATATATTAAACACTATTCATTAGTCAAGTGAGAATGACTACTAATGTCCTTTGGCCAATTCTGGATTAGCACAAATTCAGCCACTATATTTTTCGTATGGCAATGGACATATCTGATAGGAATATGCTATCAGAAGTGCCAACTTCATTGGTTTCTAGAACACTTTTTGTCAGAAAATTGTTCATTCCACGGTCGTTGTTGTTCAATAGTATTGGGCCAATTATGGATTAGCACAAATTCAGCCACTATATTTCTCGGATGGCAATGAACTTATCTGATCGGAATATGTAATCAGAATTGCCATCTTCACTGGTTTCTAGAACACTTCTTGTCAGAAAATTCTTCATTCGACGGTCGTTTTTGTTCAATGGAATTGGGCCAATTCTGTATTAGCACAAATTCAGCCACTATATTTTTCGTATGGCAATGGACATTTCTGATAGGAAAATGCTATCAGAATTGCCAGCTTCGCTGGTTTCTAGAACACTTTTTGTCAGAAAATTCTTCATTCGACGGTCGTTGTTGTTCAATGGAATTGGGCCAATTCTGGATTAGCACAAATTCAGCCACTATATTTTTCGTATGGCAATGGACATATGTGATAGGAATATGCTATCAGAAGTGCCAACTTCATTGGTTTCTAGAACACTTTTTTTCAGAAAATTCTTCATTCAACGGTCGTTGTTGTTCAATAGTATTGGGCAAATTCTGGATTAGCACAAATTCAGCCACTACATTTTCCGTATGGCAATGGACATATCTGATAGGAATATGCTATCAGAAGTGCCAACTTCATTGGTTTCTAGAACACTTTTTGTCATAAAATTGTTCATTCAACGGTCGTTGTTGTTCAATAGTATTGGGCCAATTCTGGATTAGCACAAATTCAGCCACTATATTTTTCGGATGGCAATGAACTTATCTGATCGGAATATGTAATCAGAATTGCCATCTTCACTGGTTTCTAGAACACTTTTTGTCAGAAAATTCTTCATTCGACGGTCGTTTTTGTTCAATGGAATTGGGCCAATTCTGGATTAGCACAAATTCAGCCACTATATTTTTCGTATGGCAATGGACATATGTGATAGGAATATGCTATCAGAAGTGCCAACTTCATTGGTTTCTAGAACACTTTTTGTCAGAAAATTGTTCATTCAACGTTCGTTGTTGTTCAATGGAATTGGGCCAATTCTGGATTAGCACAAATTCAGCCACTATATTTTTCGTATGGCAATGGACATTTCTGATAGGAATATGCTATCAGAAGTGCCAACTTCATTGGTTTCTAGAACACTTTTTGTCAGAAAATTCTTCATTCGACGGTCGTTGTTGTTCAATGGAATTGGGCCAATTCTGGATTAGCACAAATTCAGCCACTATATTTTTCGTATGGCAATGGACATATGTGATAGGAATATGCTATCAGAAGTGCCAACTTCATTGGTTTCTAGAACACTTTTTTTCAGAAAATTCTTCATTCAACGGTCGTTGAGGTTCAATGGAATTGGGCCAATTCTGGATTAGCACAAATTCAGCCACTATATTTTTCGTATGGCAATGGACATATCTGATAGGAATATGCTATCAGAAGTGCCAACTTCATTGGTTTCTAGAACACTTTTTGTCAGAAAATTCTTCATTCAACGGTCGTTGTTGTTCAATAGTATTGGGCCAATTCTGGATTAGCACAAATTCAGCCACTATATTTCTCGGGTGGCAATGGACATTTCTGATAGAAATATGCTATCAGAAGTGCCAACTTCATTGGTTTCTAGAACACTTTTTGTCAGAAAATTGTTCATTCAACGGTCGTTGTTGTTCAATAGAATTGGGCCTATTCTGGATTAGCACAAATTCAGCCACTATATTTTTCGGATGGCAATTAACATACCTGACAGGAATATACTATCTGAATTGCTTATGTTTTGGATTTTAGAAAATTTTATTTCTATTGTTTTATTTGTTGTTCAACACAAATATTATTGAACGATATATCTCCGTTTTTTTAAATATAGTATCTTTCAGGGGCTGGTTAGGTTTTCCTCGATTTATGAATGAAAATTTATGAAAATTATATTTCTATGATAAGCACAAATTTAGCGGCGTCCAGTTTAGCGGCCTTTAGAAAGTTTTAAAATTAGGCTTAAATTATTTCTGGGTTTTTCTAGAAATCGGGTTTTATTTATTCCGTCTTTTAGGCGAAATTTGAAATTTTCTTTTCCCGTTTTTTCGGCTCCTGGACTAGCACTAATATTTTCCCGTGAGCACTAATTAGCACAAATTGGGCTTAATCGGTATGCAAAGTTTTATTTTGAAATTCTAAAGTTTCCCTGCTGCAGTTACCCACGTCATTATAAATCACAAATAATCTTTAACTGATGACAATAGATAAGATTTTATCATTCGTTTAAATATAAAAATATGTACAGCTCTCTAAATATTTTCAGGTAAGTTAATATAAATATGTGGCCCAATAAATGTTAATGATTTGCTGCCAAATTCCGTTCTTATTTGGGGGCACTTCAATTGACTAGAATTTCTGGACTAGAATTTTCTTTCTCCATGATCTAGAAATTCGAATTGTATAGTCGAAATTAATGATGGGATGTGTAGAGACTTAAACATGTAGATCGACACATACTTCTCAAAAATTGATTTAATTGGGAGAATGCCTATAGCAATAGTTCGATAGAGCTCCACAGTAGGAAATAGGTGAGGCAGTTTATACATTGCTTTACAGCACCTATTTAGTAAAATCTGCAATTTATTCAGTTTCTCTTTAACAGCTGAACCGAAGGTAGACGAAGCGTATGAGAATCGGGTATGAATAAAAGAGAAATAAATATTTTTAACACATGTACAGGAACAAAATCAGCCAATTTTCTAATCATGCAAATAAATGGGCAAACTTTAAGAAATAGAATTAATATGGTCCTCCCACGTCATATGCTTGGCGAATATTACTCCAAGGTACTTGAATTTGTCCACATGCTCTATGGTGCAATTTGCTACTTGAAGTGGTGGTAAATCAATGTGTTGCAGGCGTGAGGAGTGAACAATTATATATTTCGTTTTATTAAAATTAACTGATATTTTGTTTAAGTAAAGAAAATCCAAAACTAAAATAATATCATCCCTCATATGTGACATTGTTACCTGACAATCTCTGGATTCATAGAACAGGGCCGTATCGTCAGCAAACATTCTAACATGACCCGTGAGCGGTTAATTGGCCATATCATTTACGTAGATTAGAAATAATAGAGGGCCAAGGACACTTCCTTGAGGAACACCACAGTTCACACCTAAAGTGGAGCTTTTTACACCATTTAGAATCACATCTACTTTCGATTACTAAGGTAGCTTACTAACAGTTTGTATGATAGGCCACGGAAGCCATAAATTTGAAATTTTTGAAGAAGTTAACTGTAATCTATACAATCAAAAGCTTTACGAAGATCAAGAAATAAGCCACAGATATAGTTTTGCCTGTCAAAATTACGATAGATCAAGTCAGTAATGTCTGTTAAGGCTAAATCTGTACCAGAACCTTGTCGAAATCCATTCTGACGAGAAAAGAAAAAAATAGTTTTATTCAGAAGTCTATCATCCAATTAGCAATAATGTTTTCTAAAATTTTGTCAAATACCAACAAAACTGAAATTGGACGATAATTATTAACTAGTTTAGAATTTCCAGACAATCAGAGTAAACACCGGTTTCCAAAACCACATTAAATAGATCACCTAGTAATTGTGAAAAAATGGCGAATAATTCTTCAGAACCACATTATGAATGTTATCATAACCACCACCCTTTGTATTACTGAGATTTGAAATTAAATTCGATATTTCGCTGCAGGAAGTGGGCGAAAAGAAATACGAATTAATACTACGCACCATAGTATGAAATTTATTTAAATCAGCTGAGCCTGGACTAGAACTACTTGCTGATACAGAAGAATCAACAGAATTAACAAAACTGAGATGAAATATATTAAGAATAGCAGTAGGATCATGATACTCAACATCATTGCAAATAACGGAGTGGATCCTATTATTAGAGTTATTTACCATGCCAAATTTCTTTTTGGCTCAAATTATTAAATAAATTGTCAAAATAATGCTTCTTTGCAAAATATTTTCCGTTTTTGATCTTCCTATTTAGCAAATCTAATTTATGTTTTAGTTCTAAATTAGTACTGTTCCTTTTAAAACGCTTCAACATCCGGTTTTTAAGTTTAATTAAATCCCAGAGATCAAGGGTCATCCAAGGACAAACACTTGCATTTTTAACTTTAACATGTTTTACCTTCAATACAGAAAACTGTAAAACAAGTTTATTATACATATCAAAAATCCGTTCTAGAGTAGACTCAGGATTTCTGACGTCAAACACGGTAATCATTAAAAAATATTCAAAGGACTCATTAACCTTTTTGTAATTAACGTATCTCTTCGTTAGTGTCCGAGTACAATATTTAGGCTTGAAGTGAAATTTTGATAGTACAAAACTATGGATCACTTATGTCGGCTTCAATGGTAAAATTCAGAACTTGCTCAATATTATGAAAACTGCAACAGAGTGGTCTAAAATATTACGGCTCAATGGTCTGGTAAAGAAAGTATTACACATCATATATAAAAAGAAATATTAAATGTTGGGAAATATATGATGATTTGCTATCCATAAAATTGAATACGTCAGAGCAAATCAAATTAAATCCGGGGTCTCTAATTTATATAGAAAAATAATAATCGCTGCATATTCAACCATTCCAACCGCTTAAGAATTCATTGTCGGTGGTAAATTCAAATGCTGCAAAATCAAGGCCGCATATTCAACCATTCGAATTCATCATCCAACCGTTTGAATTCATTATCGGTGTCAAATTCAAATGCTGACGAAATCACGGCCGCATATTCAACCATTCGACTTCATCATCCAACCGTTTGAATTCATTATCGGTGGTAAATTCAAATGCTGACGAAATTACGGCCGCATATTCAACCATTCGAATTCATCACCCAACCGTTTGAATTCATTATCGGTGTCAAATTCAAATGCTGTGAAATCACGGCTGCATACTCAGCCATTCGAATTCATCATCCAACCACGTAAATTCATTATTGATGGTAAATTCAAATGCTGACGAAATCACGGCCGCATATTCAACCATTCGACTTCATCATCCAACCGTTTGAATTCATTATCGGTGGTAAATTCAAATGCTGACGAAATCACGGCCGCATATTCAACCATTCGAATTCATCATCCAACCACGTGAATTCATTATTGATGGTAAAATCAAATGCTGACGAAATCACGGCCGTATATTCAACCATTCGAATTCATCATCCAACCGTTTGAATTCATTATCGGTGTTAAATTCAAATGCTGTGAAATCACGGCTGCATACTCAGCCATTCGAATTCATCATCCAACCACGTGAATTCATTATCGGTGGTAAATTCAAATGCTGACGAAATCACGGCCGTATATTCAACCATTCGAATTCATCATCCAACCACGTAAATTCATTATTGATGGTAAATTCAAATACTGAAGAATTCACGGCCGCATATTCAATCATTCGAATTCATCCTCCAACCGTTTGAATTCTTTATCGGTGGTAAATTAAAATGCTGCGAAATCACGGCCGCATATTCAACCATTCGAATTCATCATCTAACCACGTGAATTCATTATTGATGGCAAATTCAAATGCTGACGAAATCACGGCCGCGTATTTATCCATTCGAATTCATCATCCAACCGTTTGAATTCATTATCGGTAGTAAATTCAAATGCTGCGAAATCACGGCCGCATATTCAACCATTCGAATTTATCATCCAACCACGTGAATTCATTATTGATGGTATATTCAAATGCTGAAGAAATCACTGCCGCACATTCAATCATTCGAATTCATCATCCAACCGTTTGAATTCATTATCGGTAGTAAATTCAAATGCTGCGAAATCACGGCCGCCTATTCAACCATTCGAATTCATCATTCAACATTTTGAATTAATTATCGGTGGTAAATTCAAATGCTGCGAAATCACGGCCGCATATTCATCCATTCGAATTTATCATCCAACCACGTGAATTCATTATTGATGGTAAAGTCAAAGGCTGACGAAATCACGGCCGCCTATTCAACCATTCGAATTCATCATCCAACCACGTGAATTCATTATTGATGGTAAATTCAAATGCTGAAGAAATCACGGCCGCACATTCAACCATTCGAATTCATCATCCAACCACCTGAATTCATTATCAGTGGTAAATTCAAATGCTGACGAAATCACGGCCGCATATTCAACCATTCGAATTCATCATCCAACCACGTAAATTCATTATCAGTGGTAAATTCAAATGCTGACGAAATCACGGCCGCATATTCAACCATTCGAATTCATCATCCAACCACGTGAATTCGAATGGTTGAATTTTTCTAACTTTTCGATCATTTATGATTCCAACATAAGAAAATTATGTTTCGACGGGTTGCATAAATATGTTGGCTTCTACGAAAGATGCAATAGGGTCAGTACCACACGATAGTATACTTCGATTTAGTTAGACATTTCTACGATGCCTTGACAATGACCTTTGAATGGTTGAATTTGTCTAATTTTTCGATTATTTATGATTTCAACATAGACAATTTATGCTTCGACGGGTCGCACAAATATGTTGGCTTCTACAAAAGATGCAATAAAGTCAGTACTACATGATAGCATACTTCGATTTGATGTCTCTACGATGCTTTGTCATTGACAATCGAATCGCCTTTAGCACTTTCTACTATATCAAAATATTAAAACTAAAAAAATCTATGACTGCATAAATAAATGAGCTCCTAGAAATCATAAAGAATGGCTATGGCCCATGGTTATGGCGAAATTAGGTTGGTATTGTGGACTTATTATTTTAGCAATTCATCTCGTTTTGCATAACACGTTTTTTTTATAGTGTAGATTTACACTTTTTGAGCTGTTGTTTTTTGTCACTTTTAGTTTGTCAGAAACTTCACTATAGTCATGCAGAGAGGGTGTTTTTTAGAGGTTCACATCTTTAGGTTGGCAACACTGTTTTATTTGATAATGGATTTGATGATCTTTAGTTTGATTTGCCATTGCATAATGAATTGACTCACGCCAGAGCAAAACTTGCAAATTGTTGAAATTTTTTATCAAAATAATGGTTATGTTCGCCAAACCCATCGTGCATTACTTCCATTTAACGGTCGTCATAATCATCCATCAGATCGAGTAATTCGGTTAACTATGGATCGTTCTCGCACATCGTATACTCTAAATGATAATACGCATTAAGTAAGACGTCAAACATTGCGTACCGGACAAGCAATAGACGCTGTATATAGCGTAACATTTAAAAAAAATAATTTAATTTAAAACAAAAATATTAAAAAATAAAAATTCAAATAAAGAACTTTAAAACACAAAAATATAAATTAAATTTTGATTTAACAATTAAAAGTTTAAAAAATGATTCTTCCGGATATTTTTGAAGTAGTTCCTTTGATAAATTAAAGTCAAATAGGTGATCGACCTGAATTATGTATGATTTAGACAACCTATGAATGGAGTTATTTTCTCCATAGTTTGTGGAATGGTGTTCTATTGCTAAACCCCATGGTTTCGAAATGTTCTGCAATTCACATGAATTGATATGTTTTCCAAAATGTAAGCTGAATCAATGTAAATTGTGGTCGTAATCCCAGTCACTCTTCTTTAACAAGAAAATCAGAAACTTCTTTTCAGTGCTTTCAATTCTTTAATGTGTACAGCATAGTATGGATTTTTTTTTATACATTACCAACTTTATTTCAACCAATTTACAATATATACGAGTACCTCGCCGTTTACGGTTAGTACAGTCTTTTAAAACGAGTAGTTAAATGTAAACCTTCTCTACAAGGAAATCAAATAGTATTGAACAACTGATACAGATGTAGTAAATTAAGTTGTTTACCATTGGTGGTTATTAATAATTATTTTGAAGTTTACTCCTTGTCGGTAAATACTGGAATGGTATGTGAGTAAATGCATATTACATATACTTGTAATTATTACCGAAGCTTGTAAAGGCTTAATTTCGGCTAATTCTCTATTGGCGGTTGATTTTGTTTTGGAACTGATAATTTGCCATCTACATGTTTTTTGGTGCAATGAACACAGTAAAGATTTTGTTGTTTAAAGTTTTAACAGTTTTCTCAATCCGTTTGCGACAACTTTTTATTTTACTATAAATACTACTCGAGTCGACCAGAAAGGTACTCCTCGTAAAACTTCAGTTAGATAAATACTAAGCAGGAATATAATTGACGACACACTAATCACTCATCAGCAACAGTAAAGCTTAATACGAATATAGATGTTTATTATAAAACGGAATTATTATTTGTGTGTGAAATGTGTAACATGAACCATATGTGACAATAATAATAATATAATAACGATACTTGGTTGGTCCACTGAACCCTTAACCAACTATTAGAACTGCTTAAGGACGTATAAGAAATACTGTCAGGTTTTTATGTTATTGGTTTTCTGTTTCGTCAATGTGTTGTTCTCATGTGGTCCTCAAAATTTTTATTATACGAGTATTTGAATTTGTATTAGAAACATCGACGACGTTTCGTACATGTTTTATTTAGGAATTTCTCTTGAAAGAAGAATTATGCATGACATGTCCAATACCAGTCTTCAATCTTTGGCTGTCATCGGGTGCTTCATTTGTGAAGCCAACGTGATTTGTCATAATTTAGCCATTTAGTTTACATCAACACACAACAAAAATAGTTTTTATTTTTTTTGTATATCAAAATCGAAATATCAAATTTATTGAATTGTTTTCTTACTCGCAGAATATAGCTGCTTGACTACATAACATTATAACTATAATACTTCACCTGTTTTAAACTATAAAATGTCTAATCGAAAATTGTATTTTTTCTATTTTCAGAACGAAACCAATTCACAATATAAAATTAAATCATACACAATGACTCGAAAAGATTCTAAATTACTATTAGGAGTATTATCGATAACACTTTTCGTGTGTATCACATTTGGGTATGATGCACCCGATTACACAGGCCCATTTTGCGCATCGCGTCGAGATCCTTGCTGTAATGATCGCTTAGATTCGTGCGCCGTACATATTTCAAGTAATTATTTAATTAAATTAAATTATTTATGATTTAATTTACTAATACGTTTTTTTTTTCGTTTTTTAGCAACATTATGTTACTGTGATGAGTTTTGTGATAGAGTGCGGAATGATGATTGCTGTCCGGATTACAAAAGGGTTTGCCTTGGAATTGAACCAAATCCAATTATCAGCTGTGTACATAATAATCAATACTTTACAAATTTCACTGGTCCAGTAACAGATAATTGCAATAAATGGTATAGTAAAATTAATTATAATTTTTGAGATTTTTTTTAATAACTGTTTGAATATGTTATGCAGCTATTGTGGTGCTGATGGTCGACCATTATGCGAGAAGTACGCATGCTTAGTCGATGGTGATATAATCAGTAATATTAATCGAGTATCATCTACACTTGGATGGACCGCTGGAAATTATAGCGAATTCTGGGGTCGTAAATTTGGCGAAGGTTTAGATTTACGTCTAGGAACAAAACAACCCAATTTCCACTTCATTCCAATATCACATAAAATGGAATCATTACCGACCAATTTTAATGCGTTTGACGCATGGCCTGGACAAATTACATCCATCAAAGATCAAGGTTGGTGTGGCGCTTCATGGGCTATATCAACTAGCTCGATTGCATCCGATCGTTTTGGTATCCAATCAAAGGGTAAAGAGAATGTAGATTTGGCTGCTCAACAATTTTTATCGTGTGTACGTAAACAGCAAGGTTGTCACGGAGGACATTTAGATGCGGCATGGAATTATTTCAGGAAGACAGGCCTTGTCGAAGAAGAATGTTTCCCATACACAGCTAAAGTACAAACATGTAAAGTTCGGCCTAAGGCTACACTTAAGAGCGCAGGATGCGGTCGTACATTAATCGTTCCTCGTACTAGTCTATATAAAGTTAGTCCGGCCTATTCATTAAATAACGAAACCGATATTATGACTGAAATTAAGAAGTATGGTCCAGTTCAAGGTACGCAATAAAATATTATTTTACGAGTACAAAGTAATCTTATATTTTAAATGATTTTAGCTACAATGAAAGTTTACCAAGATTTCTTTGCTTATCAATCTGGTATTTACCGACACTCGGCTCTATCCGCAAACGAAGTATTTGGTTATCATTCCGTTAGAATTGTTGGTTGGGGCGAGGATCGTGTCGGCTATCAACGAGTTAAATACTGGCTCGCAACAAACTCGTGGGGCACATGGTGGGGCGAAAACGGTTTCTTCCGTATTCTTCGTGGCAGCAATGAATGTGATATTGAGAAATATATATTTGCTGCCTGGGCTCATGAATACTCGGCGGAGAAACCGCAACAAGCCGTGCGTCGAGCATCGAGAAGAAACCAAAATAGAATTTAATTCAAAAATACACAAAAAGTAATTAATTATTATAAAATACAATATAAAAATATATTTTTTTAAAATTCGTGTAATAAATTTAAGTAGATTGAAATACAATTTTAGAGCTACCATTGTTAATTTAAAAAAAAACAACAAAAAAAGTCAAACTAACCCTAATGTTAATAAAACAAAAGAAAATGTTATATTATTTCTGTGTTATATATGTTTAGAATTTTTTAAACTGCCAAAAAAAAAATACAAAATTTTTTTTAAACAATTAAAAATTTATATTTAAATAACATCTTATCTCACCATAATATTATATTGTAATTGCTTTACGTAAAAATTAAAATTATAATAACAACTAAACAAAAAACTTTACAGTAACTGCCAAAAGTATTTTCAAAAATAAAAATTATTTTATTATTTTTTTATTTGTATTCTTTAATTTAATCATTTAAATTAACTATACTTTTACAATAAATATTAAAATAATTACATTTTTGTTTTAATAAAAATAATACAAATAATTAATTGTGTTCAAAAAATAAATAAAAATATTTAAAAAAATAAAATAAAATACTATAAAAATAATATTGTATAATTACTATAAAAAAATTGATTAATTAATTAATAAAAGTTACAAAAACAGTAATTTAAATTTATATATTTTGAAATAAAATTTTTTATTGTTGAAAGTAATAACAACAATAAAATTAAATTAAAACATTAATTTCAATGGTTTATGTATACGTATCAGGACATTGAATTTAATTACTACCAACCCTCTTGGGATCAAGTTGCGTTAACATAATAAAACCGGTGTCGTAGACGTACAGAGTATGATCGAGCAATAAGATTCTAATGTTATTTTAGTGAAACTCATTGAAAGTGATAACCAAAATTGTGTAAATATTAAATATGTTACCAAGTTGTTGACATGTAGGTGTCGAAAATGGTATAGATAATTAATTTGGCGTAAACAAAGGGGTAGAGTATGTAGACAATGTAGAATATTCCTTTTTTTTTTGTGGTTTACCCATTGTTTGTTCTGTACGAGGTTGTCATGTGCTAAACAGGCATTGGCGTTATCCACTACGTGTAATCCTTCGTCAAGGAAAACGAAAACAAATAAAATATTGGTATGTAATGTCCGTTCATAGGTTTCACCGACAATCATGTTCCTAAAGCTAGCAGAACCCATTGAGCAGAACATTTCAAGAAACTATGGATAATTATAGGCTAAATAAATACATTATTAAAAAATGTTGGGATCCATCCCTTCCAACTAAAACGATGGGCACTGCTACCTTTAGAAAAAGTTGACAGAACCCAAAACAACAACTGATTTAAAACAATTGAAAAATTTAAAGTTAACTTTAGGCTAATTAAAAGCCCTATTAATTTTTTTTTTTTTGCTGCCCGTTCTAGAAAAAGCATTTGGCTTTATCACTTCAAAGCTAGCAGAACCCAAATCAAAAATCGGACCAAAACCGAAATTATAACGCAAACTAAGATCCACTTACATACCAATACACTTAAAATTATTTTGGGCTTCACTCGTTCTTGACTAAGCTTAAAGACATTTAATTTAAAGCTAGCAGAACTAAGATGAACTGACATACATATAGTTTTAGGCTCTTAAAGTTAACCTTTTAAATCTAGAAGAACTCAAATCGAAAATCGAATCAAACCCGAAATTAAAACGCAATACTTGATCCATAACCAAATAAATAATTTTAGGCTCATGATGGCCTAATCGAGTGCTCCTTAACATATTTTGGACTTCACTCGTTCTTAATCAAACTTCAGGTCGTTTAATCAAAAGTTAGCAGAAGCCAAATCGAAAATCGGACCGTTTTAGACTCATTATGACCAAGTTTGATCAAGAATGAGTAGATCCCAAAATTTTTAATGGGCCATTTGATTAGACCATAATGAGCCTAAAATTATCTGTATGTCAATTGATCTTGGTTCGCGCTATAATTTTAGTCCGATATTTTGATTTGGGTTCTGCTAATCTGACATTTAATTAGGCCATAATGAGCCTAAAATTATTTGTATTTATATCTATTGATCTAGCTTTGCGTTTTAATTTTGGTTTATAATAAAAAAAAAAACCGTAGTTATTTTATTTTTATTTTTTATTAAAAATTACCTTATAGTAACAATGATTTTATTATTTTTTTATTTTAAGAATATTAATTTCGGATTACTCCTTCATCAGTTCTTTTTTAACTATTTTTAATTCTAAAAGTTTTCCTGTTTTTATATGTTTTTGGGGTAATGTTATTGTCTCCTCCTGTTTAAAATAAATTTTGTATTATGTAGTCATAAATTCTGTTTGTTTTTGTATTTATTTTGTCATTTAAAAGGTTATTGCTCAAAACAACTACAAACAAAATAAATACAAAAACAAACAGAATTTATGACTACATAATACAAAATTTATTTTAAACAGGAGGAGACAATAACATTACCCCAAAAACATATAAAAACAGGAAAACTTTTAGAATTAAAAATAGTTAAAAAAGAACTGATGAAGGAGTAATCCGAAATTAATATTCTTAAAATAAAAAAAATAATAAAATCATTGTTACTATAAGGTAATTTTTAATAAAAAATAAAAATAAAATAACTACGGTTTTTTTTTTATTATAAACATTTATAAGTGACAAAATACACAAAAAAAGAAAATATGGATAACCATATCAACTCATATTTAATTTTGGGTTTGGTTTAATTTTCGATTTGGGTTCTGCTACCTTTAGATTAAATGCCCTGAAGCTTAGTGAAGAACGAATGCAGTCCATAAACTTTACCGGAAAATTTAAATAAGCCATAATAAGCCTAAAACTCTAAGCCTAAAATTGTACCACATTAAGGTTTCCCAAGAAATTTTAGGAAAACAATACATGCAACTTTTAACGTATCAGTGAAAATGTGGCTCTGATAAGTACCCAAAGATCTCCATTTGATTAAAATAAAATTGATCTCGGTTGGATAATCAAACTGCTAAAGTTTGCTGAAATATTCCAGCCAAAAAATGTCGGAAATGAAAATTAGATAAAGTTATAAACAAAATGTCGATAATACAGATCCAAATTATTAATAAACGTTTCAACTTTTTCAATTCTAAGTGGCATTTGATTTTGTTCCGAGTTTCTAGAGCCGTAGCCGGGTCGTACTGATAACTAAAGCCGATAAGTCTAACTACGAGTATACCGATCCTAAAATTTGTCGCCCAATCAGTCTATCTTCAACCGTCATAAATTGCTTAGAACGGATGATTGATCGGTTTATTAGGGACTGCTTTCTGAATATATTGTCATCTAATATCACGCCGCATGTTTACAGAGAGGGAAAGTCCAGGGAAAAATGAGTAAATAACAAAGATTTTCTTACAACATTGTGAATTGGATTGACTTCACCGCTTTAGTTAAGGTTGCCATAGATTATGCACAGGGATGTATACTCTCACCCTCATTGTGCCTCTTGGTTATCGAATTTGGTTAGGCTTCCGTAATATGATCTTATTACTCGTATTGCTTTTTAAGACAAACGCCACATCGTCATATCCGAGCTGATGCATGAAACTCTTCACGTTGTGGAGCTCTGCTGTGTTGAAACGAGCCTCCAAGGTAATCCATCTAAAACTGATTTTAAGATTTTTACTAATCTTAGAAACATAGGTGGTCCTACAGCCCCAATTCTTTTGTGGGACGATTAAAAAATCTGATTGTGTTAAACATTTCTGAATAATTCTTGATTCTAAATTATCATGAAATCTGAATGTAGAGCACAAACTATAAAAAGCTATTTTTTGTCAGTTTTACAGGGATTTTTGTAAATCGCGAGTGCGGTCAGCTAAAATGTTGTATTTAGAATTCATGCTTTTTCGGCCTCAGTTGAAATCACTTTAATCTTAAGTTCAGCTTGTCCTGCTGCTTATATAGATTAAAGAGTAGTGGACCTGCATGAACGTAATGCGCTTATTGGACACCGTCGAATTATCGATAAGTTTAAATCATCAATACCAGAAACTATTATTACCCATAGATTACTTCCGGAATATGAGTTCTATAAATCTTTCTCTATGGCGTGTTCAACGACAGATTTGGATCAATTTTTTGAGAAATTTCAAGCTTCAAATCGAAATTGGCGCTTTCTGTCACCCGTTGCTCGTAATTACTTCTTCAACGTGGCATTCTTATAGCAATGATGATCGGGCGAATGAAAAATTCTTGTTTTTCTTCAAATTTAGCTTGGCTTATCCTTTATCGTTTTGCTAGCTGCTCAAATGTTAGAAATTTTGGTCAATTGCGAAACTTATATTAAATAAGTCAGCGTTTAAATTTGATTAAAACATTGCCCAGTGTCGCTGTAACCAACGAACAAACTTTTGAACAATTTCCAGCTTCAAAACCGAAATTGGCGGTTTCATAGTTTCATTGGTTTGATCATTCACAGCTCAGAGTATGACACTGGCTCTGATCCAAGTAAGCGAGGACTGCTTGGAAGAGATTGATGACACATTATGTGTGTAACTGTCTTGAATTTCTCAGGATTAGATCGTCCTTATTTAACTATTGCTATATTGCAGAGGATCAATTGCACTCTTTTGTAAGCTTTTACAGTTTGCCAAGGAAGCCGAGCGCAAGTGCGTTGTTAGGTTGTGGAATTTCGAAATTTCTTATTTTATAATGATAAAATGGCCCGCGTCTAAGACGTTGCCAGTTGGTCATCAATCTTACTATTGCTATATTCGATAAAACATATATTTAGGTTAATTTTATAATATGGTTGAGAATGGTCTGAAGTGCGTGAGGAGGTGAAATTTAGAATTTTCTCAATTTTTAATGATAAGATTTTCCCAGTTGATACAGATGGATGTACACAAAACTTGTTAGTATGATTGGGGGAGGCCTGAGGAGGTTTTGTGATGTAATTTCCAATTTCTGCAATTTTTATGATGAAAAGGTCATGCTTTCAAGTTTTTCAAATTGGTCATAAATCTTGGCCTTATCTGGTTGGTCTTATCTTCCGTAAGCAAGTTAAGAAATGAATCTGTGACACAGATATAACGACAATTAGCGAAGGGATGGAAGAAACACCATACAGGTGCTCAACGCCGTCTCCAAACCATCACATCTGTCGACGCTTGCAAAAAGGCATATTGCGCCAATCAAGCAAGTATTTTTCGCTTCGAAAAACGATATTTTGGTTATAATCCGCCTGATTTTTTCAACAAATATCAATTGCTTCTGTGTCCTCACTGCAAGACATATTTTACAGCGAGGAGGTCACATCCGCCGAAGGCTTATTGGAACCGTCTCGATCCAGGTTCATCATGCAATTGTTGCCCCCAATCAAGTGGTGATCCGATTGCTTTCGCGTATTATTCCGTTTATATAAATCGGCATGTACGATGGCGCCTTCGACCAGTCTGTTTTAAAGGACAAACAATTATTTTCGTACACGACATTTCCGAGGTCACGGAGAAATTGCTAACAAAATAACAAATTGCTCCCGATAGTCTGATTCGACACGTTTTATCGAGAGGTTGAATAAAGAGATGTTACAGCCTGCAACTACTCTGTTTCTAATATAGCCGACTTCATCAGAGTTTAGTCACCTGGAGCATCTCAGTCAAGCCGAATTTTAAATAATAAACACTTGACGATCATCGGTCAGTAAAATCACGGAAATGCAATGTTTGTGGCCAACGCACGCATGTTTGCCAAGACGATCGAAGCAATCGTTCGTTCGATCAACCATGCCGCCACTTTAGATATGGGATTCTAACACTATCAATGGTAAGTTGTTCGAATCAGATCGACTTTACAAGAAGGTGTTTATTGTCAGAACAGAGCGGCATCGAGATTCCACTAAGCGGCTACCCTGTTGTGAACAACTTCAACGTCATTCGCAGCGACCTTATATCGGCGCTAGATTTTCGATTGCAGCCTTGATGATCGCCAACATCCAGCAGCTGATTCGAGAGTTCTCCTTTCAGTTGGATTGCGAGTACTTTTGAACAGCCATTTGGCTGGGAGTTTGTTCTGCCAACATGAAGAGTTACCTTCGTGATACGGAAGATTAACAACCTATTCCACTTTCTCGAATCTCATTCATGTGGACTAAAAGGTGCATCTGCATGTGTGTTCCATGTGTGAGTGCAACATATTCGCAAATTTATCCGCATTTGCAAGCGCATCACTGGTTGGAAAAACACCACAAGATCATGCATAACAAGTAACAACGAGATGCTGGAAGACGTTCATCTCCACGTCAAGACATTGTAAAGCTCGTTGGCATATTGGACTTCTGCTATGAACGAGTTGATTGCGCAGATCAAATTCGCGAAGGGAAAGTTGATCGATCATTAGTGACAGTGGCGCATCGAATTCCAGAATAAAGGCTCGCATCATCTTTACTTGTGTCACAAGAACGGACAGATCCTTCCGAGGAAGGTTTCATCAAGAATTACCAACATACAGCTGCTGAAATTGTGGATAGGCAAAATGGGCATTCAACCGTGCTGTAATAACGAGGCAATCGCAATGTACATCGCCAAGTACTGCTAAACATCAAACCGATACAGGTATCTTCCAGTTTGCGAGAAACCATTCGATAGATTCAATTAAAAAAGACAGCAACACGTCAGTAAAGCTTTTCAAGATCTGCATGAAGATTCTACATGGGCGAAACGTTTCCCCGTGCGAGTGCGTTTATCGACTCTGTGATCTATCACTGAAGCAATCGTCCCGTCGATATGTCTTCGCTTTGTGGATGGCGGGACAGATGCATACACTCCCCCCCCCCCCTCCCCTCGTGTTCTGATTCTATAAGACACCACAAAAATGAAAACAAAAGCAACTTTGCTGTCGCTCGAATGGCATTCTTCAGAGAAGCAGTCAACCCTTAGAACTATTTCTACAGCATTTTTACCCAATATTTGACGTTACCTGATGAAAAAAAATTCAGAATGAGCCATCGATAGACCACCAGTCACTGAAGAAATCATTCTTGCTTGATGAGAGAAGATCAACTCAAGAATTCAAGCGCGCATATAGCAATTTAACGGATAAGAGACCGACAGCCGGAAATCGGGATTAATCAGACTAACACTTTTATTCTGACCGATGTAGTTATCGACGATAACAACGGCGAGAGACACAAACTGTCGTCAGTGAATGGCGAAGTGGGTGAGATTTCCAAAAACATTTAGGTACTCTCCGTCGAGCTCAGTTGTATGCTGAAGAATTGCCGAATCTGAAGATAATTTCTCTTGAGAGATAGTCGAATGCTTTAACTAATACTTTGCTGGGCTATGACTGTGCACAGGATTCAGGGATCAACGGTGGACCATACAATCATCAATTTTCAAAATCTTTGCTCCAGGTTAGGCACACGGCACATTGAGCTACGTAAGAATGCTCGGTTAATTCAATTAGTATGCAACACAAAAGCATTACCAAAAATAAAGCGGTTGAGAAAACTGCCGAATTAGAAAAAACAGAATAAATCAACGTTCCTTATTTTCCGAAATGAATCCAATTTCATTTTATTTTCGGAATTTTCGTTTTCTGGGTTCTAAAATCCAGGGTTTAAGAGTCCGGCCCCGCTCTCGTAATTTTGAAGCTATGTGTTTCTGTATTTAGGTACAAAGAGAGAAATAAAATTAATTAATTAAGACATTTTTGTTTGTATTTGCTTTTCCTGCGTTTTCTTTCAGCCACAACGAATAAAAATCCTTTTTGCGTTTTTATGATCCTCATGATATTTTTATGTATTGTATACAGCCCTACATACGTATGTTATATTATACGTACTCATCTCATACATAACGTGTACCCAAAAAAAGGAAAATTCTTTTACATTTTCCACTTTTACTTTTCATTTGAAATAACATTAAAATAAAAACAAAATCTTATATTTCATATACGAGTACATATATGTTTTATGTTTTTGTTAAAATGTACGTTATATATGTATGTGATACATATGTTTACAAAAAGTAAAATAAATTTATGATTCCTACTTTCTTCTCGCACATTTTTCTTTCGAATATTCCAAGAATAAAAAAAAGTTTTTTGTTTTATTGTGAAATTCACTTTTCCTGGGAAAATAAAAAGTTGGTTTCAAAAGAAAAACAGGGTTGTTGGCGGAAAAATATATGTTTATGTTAATTGAATGTAATGAATATATGCGTACATTATATGTTTTATGTTATGTTTTGTATGTTACGAGTATTAATTAATTTATTGGTTCGTCGATAAGGCGTGTGAGAAATAGGTAGTTTTTCACTTTAGAACTTAGTGAATGTACAAACACATTTCACGTGCCAATAAATCAAAATCTATAATTCTCTTTGAAATAATTAATTTAATAATATTACGTGTGTATGGTAATGTGCTAAAGTGTTCATCTTCATCTAAGGGTTCTACTATTTTTTTTTAATACAACTGATTCACAAATCCTCTAGTAATTTATCTTTCATAATTTACATTTCCGCTTGGAGGGTTGTCACCTTTTGGCTGGTTTCCTTTACACTTTTATTATACTTTTAGCCGATCCAGATTGGTCTGGGTCTGATCTAGTAGAAATGGTTTATTTCTTGGACATGTGTTTGCTCATTTCTTCACTGACGAAATCAATCTTTAGGTCTCATTGCACGGAGCAATATTTTTTCCCCAAGGACTTTGCTTTGAAATGACTGGATTATTTGAAAATTCGTTTTTTTGTACATCCCCAGACCTGATACCGCAAGTCTATCCATATTTTAAAAATTAACCGTATTAGAGCTATTGATTATACAGAATTGGCTCAAAATGTCTCCAAAAGAGCCAATCCATTCTTCCGTATTTAATGTTTAATTCTGCATTTTTCTTTTTAAGATGACCGTTCCATTTAAGATTCTCGAGAGTAATGATAAACTTGCAATAACCACGCTCTCCATACGTAACCACCGCTAGTTTCTAGATCTGTGTAATTTTCCCATTTCTTATAATCATTTTAAACCGGAATATCAACAATAAATTGTTTTCAATTTTTTGCGAAAATCCCTGATGGTTAGCCTTACTGATTTTGAACGGATAAAATTTATTGTCTCAGATTCTGTATGTTTCGGTCATTTTGAGTTAATGGTGCATTTATGAGTAGAGCTGCGTTTTAATGGTTGTAATATGTAGCCTGATTCGCCTGCAATCAAGGTTCGATTCCAAAATGCGATGGGATACCAAAATCTGAAACTTCCAATAACCGGGCGTTCCGTATGTTACCTACCGTTAGTTTCTTGCCCAATGTACTATTCTCATTACTTAAGATCATTTTAAACCGGAATTTCAACAATAAATTGTTTTCAATTTTTTGCGAAAACCCCTGATGGTTAGCCTTACTGATTTTGAACGGATAAAATTTATGGTCTCAGATTCTGTATGTTTCGGTCATTTTGAGTTAATGGTGCATTTATGAGTAGAGCTGCGTTTTAATGGTTGTAATATGTAGTCTGATTCGCCTGCAATCAAGGTTCGATTCCAAAATGCGATGGGATACCAAAATCTGAAACTTCCAATAACCGGGCGTTCCGTATGTTACCTACCGTTAGTTTCTTGCCCAATGTACTATTCTCATTACTTAAGATCATTTTAAACCGGAATTTCAACAATAAATTGTTTTCAATTTTTTGCGAAAATCCCTGATGGTTAGCCTTACTGATTTTGAACGGATAAAATTTATGGTCTCAGATTCTGTATGTTTCGGTCATTTTGAGTTAATGGTGCATTTATGAGTAGAGCTGCGTTTTAATGGTTGTAATATGTAGCCTGATTCGCCTGCAATCAAGGTTCGATTCCAAAATGCGATGGGATACCAAAATCTGAAACTTCCAATAACCGGGCGTTCCGTATGTTACCTACCGTTAGTTTCTTGCCCAATGTACTATTCTCATTACTTAAGATCATTTTAAACCGGAATTTCAACAATAAATTGTTTTCAATTTTTTGCGAAAACCCCTGATGGTTAGCCTTACTGATTTTGAACGGATAAAATTTATGGTCTCAGATTCTGTGTGTTTCGGTCATTTTGGTGCATTTAGGAGTAGAGCTGCGTTTTAATGGTTGTAATATGTAGTCTGATTCGCCTGCAATCAAGGTTCGATTCCAAAATGCGATGGGATACCAAAATCTGAAACTTCCAATAACCGGGCGTTCCGTATGTTACCTACCGTTAGTTTCTTGCCCAATGTACTATTCTCATTACTTAAGATCATTTTAAACCGGAATTTCAACAATAAATTGTTTTCAATTTTTTGCGAAAACCCCTGATGGTTAGCCTTACTGATTTTGAACGGATAAAATTTATGGTCTCAGATTCTGTATGTTTCGGTCATTTTGAGTTAATGGTGCATTTATGAGTAGAGCTGCGTTTTAATGGTTGTAATATGTAGTCTGATTCGCCTGCAATCAAGGTTCGATTCCAAAATGCGTTGGGATACCAAAATCTGAAACTTCCAATAACCGGGCGTTCCGTATGTTACCTACCGTTAGTTTCTTGCCCAATGTACTATTCTCATTACTTAAGATCATTTTAAACCGGAATTTCAACAATAAATTGTTTTCAATTTTTTGCGAAAACCCCTGATGGTTAGCCTTACTGATTTTGAACGGATAAAATTTATGGTCTCAGATTCTGTATGTTTCGGTCATTTTGAGTTAATGGTGCATTTATGAGTAGAGCTGCGTTTTAATGGTTGTAATATGTAGTCTGATTCGCCTGCAATCAAGGTTCGATTCCAAAATGCGATGGGATACCAAAATCTGAAACTTCCAATAACCGGGCGTTCCGTATGTTACCTACCGTTAGTTTCTTGCCCAATGTACTATTCTCATTACTTAAGATCATTTTAAACCGGAATTTCAACAATAAATTGTTTTCAATTTTTTGCGAAAACCCCTGATGGTTAGCCTTACTGATTTTGAACGGATAAAATTTATGGTCTCAGATTCTGTATGTTTCGGTCATTTTGAGTTAATGGTGCATTTATGAGTAGAGCTGCGTTTTAATGGTTGTAATATGTAGCCTGATTCGCCTGCAATCAAGGTTCGATTCCAAAATGCGATGGGATACCAAAATCTGAAACTTCCAATAACCGGGCGTTCCGTATGTTACCTACCGTTAGTTTCTTGCCCAATGTACTATTCTCATTACTTAAGATCATTTTAAACCGGAATTTCAACAATAAATTGTTTTCAATTTTTTGCGAAAATCCCTGATGGTTAGCCTTACTGATTTTGAACGGATAAAATTTATGGTCTCAGATTCTGTGTGTTTCGGTCATTTTGAGTTAATGGTGCATTTATGAGTAGAGCTGCGTTTAAATGGTTGTAATATGTAGTCTGATTCGCCTGTAATCAAGGTTCGATTCCAAAATGCGGTATAAACAGTTTTGCTACTTGAAGTGCCACGAAGTGAAAATGATTTTCGCTACATATTCATTAATCTGTTGTTTAATTATAAAACAGATTACTTTTGTTTATGTTTAAAGGTTATGGTAATTGACTCTGCTATACACCTACCTTCATTTCGGAGTAAAATTAGAAAAACCGACTATACAAAATTTTTTTACAGCACGCTAGTCAGGTATATTCTCTACATTGCTCTACAGAGATATTACTCCGATTAAATGATCATTAATTTTATGAAATCACTTTTGCACTTTACTATTATTCTTAAAGCCTCTTTACAATAATTTTTTTTTTAATTAATCGGGACAAACGTGTAAATATACAGATAATCGACTTCATAACAAGAAATCAATAGTATTGTATCTGCATTCTCTCTAATTGATATATAGAAGAAAATGTATTTACCTAAGATAAATTTTCCAATTAATAAAATGTTCTGTAGTATTTTATCTCCGTTACAGACATACAAATAAAACAAAGACACCGACTAAAGCAACATCTTCATTCTGTAATGTAAGCAAATAGAAAATTAAAAATTCTGTTTGAATAAATTATGTAATTGTACAGTCGAAACAGAAATAAAATAAATATAAAAATACGAAAAATCATTGGAAAAGATAAAGTTTTTCCTATTCGATTTTGCTCTATGTATTTTGTACATAGATATCCTATACATTGTGTATTGTATACCTTCCTAAAGATGTAGCTAACAAATAGATAAAAGTATAAATATTTTACATCGTCTTGCTTCCTTTCGTTTCAGTTGAACCTTATTAATGAATAAATCCATTAGGATAAATTGTTTCGCCTAAAGTCAGATGTTCGCTTTTTTGTAATATCTTTTTCGTTTTACGACTGTCGCTGGATAACACATCCCCTCGAGGATTGGTTACGTTGAAAGTACCTGTTCGTTTCAGTATCAATTTAGTGTGTACGAGTATCAATAGGTAGGTGTATCTGCTTTAGTCTACCTATTTCTAGGTGCTTGCTGGGTTGAAACACACATCGATATTTATATATTAATCAATATGTCACTGTATCTTTTCAATATGCAATCATCAATATAATATAATATTGAGATGTTGAACGGAACGAGTAATACATTTTTCCATTATGGTATCAATATTTGAGAAATATTTTATTAAAAAATTGTAAAGTAAAATTAAATAAAAATAATTCTCATGCAGTATACATAGATGATAAGAGATTAAATGTTTACGAATTTGTAATATTTTCTTGTTACTCAGTAATGTTGTCTTCTATATGTTTGTAGGTTCTTTAGCTTTAAGGAATTTTTGTGCTCTTTATAAAACAGACTTTATTAGAATATTTTTTTTGTCTTTTATTATTATGTACTATTTCTATAAATTCAGAAAGGGTAAATTAAATTAAAAACAAAGTAAGAAATGCTTAAGGTATGTTTACGTAAAAAATAATGTTTAAAATTTGAGCTTTAATGTTGTTAATTCCATTTTATGTTTACATAAAACTTAATTTCTCTTCTTTGTTAAAATGGAAAAATAAAAGATAAAAATTTAGATAATTTCAAATAAAAGGTAACATGAAGTAAGTTAAATTCGGATTAAGGATTTTATTTGGGATTTATAATTTTACAAAAGAAATATGCCATTAAAGTTATAAATGGTCCATTTTAAGAAAAGTGAATAACTGAGTGTATGTGAACCTCTCTACTGTATTGAAACTATTTTGAATATGATAAGTTTTTTTTTTTTTTATTTGGCACTAGCTCCAAGAATTTGGTGCCATGTGGCCCGTTTCAAAATTTACAAATTTAATATTTACATTTTTTTCCATCATAATTTAATTTTCATTTCTTTTCATACACCTAGCACACATCGATCCCCTTTCACACTTCTATCTGATTTGTTCTAATAAACTCATACACATTCTTATATACGTTCATTCCCATTCGTAATAATTCAGTCAAACTACTTGCACTCAATAGAACATCGAACATTTGTCTGCTCTGGTTAAATGCAAAACATTTCAGAATCAAATGTTCGATGTCCTCCACAACCAAACAGCTTCCACATAATTCACACACAACCAAATTGCGTTTCTTCAAACATTCTTTCCAATTTCCATGATTCAATCTCACTCGTTCCATATTTCGTAACATTCTAGTATCTCTTTTGAGCACCTCAAAGAACGGTTGCCTCAAAGGAGACCTAACCAACTCAAAGTACTTTTTACCTTGCACCTGACATTTTTCAACAAACTCTCTCTCTCCCATTTTCTCCACAGATTCACCTGAAACATGCGAAGTACGTCTCTGGTATCCATAAATTCATATTCATTTACATCCTCAATCAAACAACCCCGTTTCGCAAGCATTTCGGCTCTTTCATTACCTTCAATCTGTAGGTGTGAAGGTATCCATTGAAGGATGACCTCGCTTCCATAAGATTGGAGATACTTATATATAGCATTTCCACATACACATTGCCAAGAGTTCCCCCACCCTTACTAATTAATTCCAACCCACTCCGGGTGTCAGAGAATAACACTATTCTCCTTCTCCCTTGTGTCATTGCCAACTTGATCCCTTCCATAATTCCAATCAATTCTGCATTCATTACACAGATACTGTCATGCACTCTTACCATTTTCTCTTTCCTCATTGAAAGAATAGAAATTCCCACACCAACGTGAGCATCATTTACACTTGCATCTGTATACACTTCCTCATGTGCAACATAATTCATTCGCATTTTGCAAAACTCGATCTTAACCGATAACTCATTCATCATTGCTTTTGTTGTGTCACCAAACTTCAACCGCACTATTAGATTGTTCGGAGCAAATTATTGTCCTTAGTTTACATTCACAGTTTCTCGCACGGTGATCCATTCCCTCTTAAAGTTAAGAGGCGAATCACCCAATTCAGACCACAGAGTGTGTATTGGTGTCGAATTGATCGCTCTCAATACCACTCTAGCACACGCATGCTCCACAAGCATCAACTTTTTAAACCCAACCTTGGACCCATCACCATATATACTCATTCTATACGCAGTTTTAGTTGACACTAGCGCCTTTCGTAACATATCAGTCACACCCGGATGAGCTCCCCATTTCGGTTTGCTCACCCTTTTAATCACGTTCAATCTACTCTTACAATTATCGGCCAATTTTTCCATATGCACTTTGAAACTCATTCTTCTGTCAATCCAGGTTTCCAAATACCTAGTCAATTTCACACACTCAATTCTCTCAATATATATTCGCACTTCAACCATCCGATTCGTTCTAAAAGCCATACTACAACATTTACTCGAATTTACCTTCAAATTCAATTCACTCAAATATTCGGTTACCTAATTCACACACTATTGAGCTCGACTCAAGACCTCCTCGATGGTCCTGCCCTTGCCCATCAGGACAAAGCCATCTGCAAATTGCAAAATGACTTTGCCCGAGGAGTTACACCTATGTATCGAGCTCGTGTACAGGTTGAAGAGAGTCGGTGAGATTTGACTGCCTTGGGGGAGACCCATAGTCACCGCTCCTACCAAACTATACCCTCTACCACATAAAACAAACTTTCACTCATTCATGAACTCATACACCCATTTGCAAATTTTCCAAGAAAACCCCAAGTCCATAAGGATCTGGTAAAATTTCCCTGGAACCACGTAATCATATGCCCTTTCTATATCCATAAAATACCGCCACAACATACTTATTTTTCTTTTGTACTTCCCACACAAACTTTTCTGCACATTCATTAGCAGAGTGGTTGTGACGAAACCCAAAGTTAGGTTCCGGCAACAAATTTGCCTCATTCACAAATTTATCTATACGACCTTTCATCATACCATTCACAATTTTAACCAATACATTCAACATACATATTCCCCTGTAATTTGTTGTCAGATTCCTATCCTGATCCCTTTTAGGAATAGGTACCACTCTGCTTTCCTTTCATTTTTCCGGTATCTGAATACTCATCCATACTTGATTGAGAATTCGAAGCAAGGCCGCCTTGGCTTCGAATTCTAATCTATCAATCATTTTATAACTCACTCTGTTAGTTCCGGGGGTTCATATCGTTCATAAATTCATTTTCATTATCAGGTAGCAAAACTTCATACCTATCGTTCAAATTGCTACGTACTTCCGTAATCATTTGTAAAAAGATACCTCCATTCTCTCTGTCATCTAACACTGCATTTCTGCCTTGCGCTCTATATCCTCTCACTCTATTAAATTTATCCCATACATCCTTAGTTGTGGTTCTATGTGTCATTTTTGATACATAGTCCCGCCAACTTTTCCTTTTCGCTCTACGGATAGCCTTTTTCAATCTTGCATTCATCTTTCCATAATTTATTCTGCATTCATAACATATACACCTATTGAACTCCCTCAATGCTATCCGTTTCCTTTCATACCAATACTGGATTTCATTGTTCCACCAACCATTCACCTTGTATCCCTTCTCTCTGACATTTATAGTGCACACACATTTCATTCACTCTCTCTATTTCATCCTCAAGTTGGTTAACCTCATTTACTTCTTTCATTATGCTATAGTCTCATTCATACGTTCGACCCATGTCTTACCATTCATAATGGCCTTACGGTCTATGTCAACATTTATACCACCTAAGCATATCCTGATCAAATAATGATGACGACCCAAATTCTCATCTGTGACATGCCGAGTGACTTGGCCCGCCAGCCCGCGTCGACCCCACTCTCGCCATTCTAGTCGACCCACCATCATTCAGAACTACGAGATCGGAATCCAGAATGAGGCGGGTCTACCAGTTACCGCTAGCATCAATTCTTTCACTCCCCCATATTCTCAAATGCGCATTCATATCACCCGCTAGAATCGTCAACAAAATTTGAAAATCTCGTTGGCTGCTCTCTCTGTCAGACGTAGAAAACACTGGAGTTGCATAGACACTAACAAATAACAAGTTTCTGTCCAGATTCCCGGTTTTGGCTGCGATGACTTCAATGTGTTCGAAGCGCGGTATGTCACAAAGGACCAGGCTGTTATTGGCACGTCCCAATATCGCCACCACGCCGAAGTCATCAGCCCTCGGTCTGGACAGATAATTGTATCCTTTCACCCTAAACGTCTTATCCTCACGCTCCCAAGTTTCACACCAAATCATCATATTCACAGCGTTATTGGTCAGATAATTCCGCAACATATCGCCATTGGCATATATACTGCGAATATTTATCTGACCAATTTTCGCGCATTCATTGGATCTCATCATTCGCTCTACCATTCAAAGAAATGAACAAAGGAGAGGGCATTCATAAAAACAAATGCGTTCTCTCTCCCCCTCCCTCGGTTAGCTGGTGTGGTGTTTGCATATAATCGAAAATATTTGGCTTTCGCCTCGGGAAATGTTAATCTATCTACAGTTTTAATTTTCACTACTTCTTCTTCTCGTTTATATACTCGACATTCCTTACTGTTGCTGGTGTGTGCCTCTCCACAATTTATGCACTTTAGTGTAGTGCACGGCTGGTTGTGTGGTGTTACTTCACTACATTTGTAGCACTTAGGATCACTTGTGCATCTCTTTTTGGTGTGACCAAATTTGTGGCATTCGGTGCACTTCAACGGATTTGGAATGTACAATCGAATGCTTAGTTGTATAAAGCCTGCCCTCACATATTCCGGTAATACCGGTAAATTAAAAGCCAGGATAATTGCTGCTGTGTCCGTTAATTTGTTTTCCACCCATTTCTTTATTTTATATACCTCTATGACGCCTTGGTCCTTAAGCCCTGCTTTGATTTCCTCCTCAGTTAAACTTTTTAGGTCGTGGCAGAAAATAATACCTTTGGAACTGTTTAATATGGGGTGTTCCGTCACTTTTATTTTGGTCAATTGCCCCAGAGATGTTGCCTTCAGTATTGCATCCGTTGCTGCCTGATTTTTTGTCAGAACCAAGAGTTCTCCAGCTCTCGAACGTTGCGTTTTAATGATACCTTTGGTTATCATATCCACCGCTTTTTGTATTCCAAAAGCTGAAAAATTTGACAGGTTTTGTTCCTCCTGCTCGTGCCTGATTATTAGATATTCTTCATTCACTCCATTGCAATCCATTATATCTGCACCGCCACCGAACCCTAATCTCTTTGTTCGCGTTTCTTCGATCATTTTCCTTTTGGAGGGTTGGGTATGTTTTCCCATCATCCTCAAAGGTGCGAAACTATTTGGGCTTTCAAACATCGCCCTTTTTACGGGCCGAAGCAGTTCTTTTGTCCACACCTGACTTTACTTACTGTCTAAAATCAAGCCGCTTAAATATAAACAAACACTTGTTGTTGTTGCCACCAAACAATAATCCACTTAAAACACTATATATTTGCGTCCACCACATTTTTAATATTATAAAATTGTTCTTACACCACTATAAAACTATTTTTACCACTTAAATTAACTATTTATTAAATGAAAAATAAATTTTACACCGAGCTGTCAATTTTTATATGTACGCTTGCCAATCTATAGCACTATAATCTATGAATATGATAGTTGCTAGATCTTGTTACGATTGTATATAATCGCGATTGGTTCGCGGCTTCGCTGATTGATGTGGAATTGGATCTTTTTTCGGTAGACGTCATTACTTTGGATTTTAGTGTTGATTTTTTTGATTCAGTTTTCTCATGGTCAACCAGTGTGAATTTTATTCAACAAAGAAGTTCCATTAAATTTTGTGTGTGGAATCAATTTTGTGGTGCCGAAACGTTCAGAATGTTGCAAAAGGCCTTCGGTGATAATTGTATGTCGCGAGCAAGTATTTTTGATTGGTACAAATTGTTTAAAGAGGGTCGAGAACGTGTTGACGACGAACTACGTCTAGAACGGCCATCAACATAAACTGATGATCAACACGTTAATAAAATTAAGGAATTAGTGCTCGAGAATCAACGATTAACAGTCAGATACCTTACTGGCATCGTTGAAATATCGGAAGGATTAGTGAAAACCATTTTGAAAGATCATTTGGGCCTAAGAAAAGTGAAAGCACCATTGGTTCCAAAATGACTCAATTTTTTGGAAAAACAGCGTCGCGTTGACGTCTGTGAAATAATGCTTTTCGACTACCAGGATGTCATGAAACGAATTATCATTTCCGATCCGGAAACAGACGATCAATCGGCCGAATAGCGTGCCAAAGGTGAGCCGAAGCCGAAAAAATCACGTCAAAACTAGTCGAAAATCAAGGTGATGTTGACAGTTTTCTTCGATTATCAAGGTGTGGTGCACTCCGAATTCCTTCCGACCGGCCAAACTATCGACAAAGAATACTATTTGAGTGTTATGCGTCGTTTGCGCGAAGCTATTCGTAAAAAGAGAGCGGAATTATGGGTCGACAACTCTTGGTTTTTGCACCACGATAATGCACCTTCTCATACTGCATTGGTTTCACGTGATTTTTTCGCCACAAATTCCACCCATATCGTTCCGCAACCACCGTATTCGCCTGATTGAGCTCCGTGTGACTTCTGGCTGTACAGCAAACTCAAACGACCGCCCCGGGGAAACCGTTTTGAGTCAATTGAAAACATTAAACGTGAATCGCTACGCGCATTGGAGGCTATTCCGGAAATTGACTTTAACAACTGTTTCGAGGATTGGACAAATCGTTGGCACAAGTGTATTGAGGCTGGGAGGATTACTTCGAGAAGGGCGAAATAGATTTGGAGAAATAAATAAAGAATTTTAAAATTATGATGAAAGTCTTACTATTTTTTGCCCACAGTATTACATTAATTATTAATAAAACAAACTAACATTTAGTTAACTACTAGCTGTACCAACTAAAATAAATTTGAAGGAAAGACATTATACAAATATTGAATTCATTTTGAGTTTGTTCATTTCGAAAAAATTGTGACATTGCAGTGTTTCGTTTCAATTCGATATTTATTGAAGTGCTGTGCGTAAATGTGGCAGGCCACATAGAGCTGCCCATGTGAGAAGCATGGATTCTCCAAATTTAATCCACACACTTGCAACGATTGTCCTTGTGCTTTGTTGATAGTTATTGCGAAAGTGAGTCGCACCGGGAACTACAAACGTTTGAATTTGAATTGCATATCTGTCGGGATCATTGGGATACGTGGCAACAGTACGTCTTGAATTTTCCAGTCAAAATTGTTGCCTCGATAACATTGTTCATCATTTTATTGACTAAGAGTCTGGTTCCGTTGCAAAGTCGTGGTGGATTTATGTTTCGAAGAAGAATGATGGGTACACCAATTTTCAATGTAAGAACGTGCGGTGGTATGCCTGGCAAATCAACGTCCCTTAAGCTAGCAGAACCGATACAGCAGAACGTTACAAGATAATATGAATAATTATAGGCTAATAATATGCTAATTAAATGCTCTACTAAAAAATTTTGGGCTCCACCCCTTCCAACAAAAACGATGGGTTCTGCTAGCTTTAGAAAAAGTTAAAGAACCCGTATCAAAAAATATTTTAAAAACAATTGGAAAATTAAAGGTTAATTTTGGGCTTATTAAATGCCGGATTTAAATTTTATTATTCTGCTCATTCAGAAAAGGCATCAGGCTTTATCATTTCAGAGTTAGCAGAACCCAAAACGAAAATCGGACCAAAACCGAAATTAGAACCCAAAACGAGATCAATTAACATACAAATAATTTTAGGCTCATTATGGCCTAATCAAACGCCCCATTAAAATATTTTGGGCTGAACTAGTTCTTCACCAAACTCCAGGTCATTTAATCTAAAGCTAGCAGAACCCAAATCTAAAATGGGACCAAAACCGAAATTAGAACCCAAAACAAGATCAGTTAACATACAAATGATTTTATGCTCATTATGGCCTAATCAAAAGCTTCATTTAAAAATTTTGGGCTCCACTAGTTCTTGACCAAACTTCAGGTCATTTAATCTAAAGCTAGGAGAACCCAAATCGAAAATCGGACCAAAATCGAAATTAGAACCCAAAACAAGATCAATTAACATACAAATAATTTTAGGCTCATTATGATCTAATCAAATGCCCCATTAAAAAATGTTGGGCTCTACTAGTACTTGACCAAACTTCAGGTCATTTAATCTAAAGCTATCAGAACCCAAATCGAGAATCGGACCAAAACCGAAATTAGAACCCAAAACAAGATCAATTAACATACAAATAATTTTAGGCTCATTATGGCCTAATCAAATGCCCCATTAAAAAATTTTGGGCTCCAAATTAGCATTTCCAAACCCAACTTAGCATTTCCATTTATATTTGACACCATTTCAAATACTAATTTATGATTTTAAAAAGATTTATTCAATTTTAAGTGTCCGATTTTCGATTTGGGTTCTGCTAGCTCTGAAATGATAAAGCCTTATGCCTTTTCTAGAATGAGCAGAATAATAAAATTTACATAGGGCATTTAATTAGCCCAAAATTAACCTTTAATTTTCCAATTGTTTTTAAAATATTTTTTGATACGGGTTCTTTAACTTTTTCTAAAGCTAGCAGAACCCATCGTTTTTGTTGGAAGGGGTGGAGCCCAAAATGTTTTAGTAGAGCATTTAATTAGCCTATTATTAGCCTATAATTATTCATATTATCTTGTAATGTTCTGCTAGCTTAAGGGACGTGCAAATCAAGCGAATTCAAGAATTCAGTTGGATAGTCGACAACTTTTTCTTGATTCACCACAGTATCGATGGACTTATATGTTGTCGTTTCGCCAGGTATTCCTTTCTGAATAGTGATGTTGATGGTATTGACATCGATGTTTTTGGCCGCTAATATAGCACGCGTACTGAGCCACTGATGATTTTTGTAGTTCTGTGCAACGTTTGGGAAAACTTTTTGCACCAATTCGTCTACGCTTTCTGTGATCTTACAGAAGTTTGCTGGCAAGGTGATACATTGCGTAGATTCATCAATTTGTATTCGCGAATTTTCAATATCCATTAGTTGTTTTTCAAAATTTCCAGCCGATGCATTCCGTTGTAGTTGTACACGCATGTTGGTTTTCAAAGTCAATTTTTGTAAAAGACGCCATAAAACTGATGATTTGAGACATGCATTAAGTTCATCAGCGGGTGTTGAACGTGGTATAACCGGCAGTGTTTGTTGAAAATCACCAGACAATAAAATGAGTGCACCACCGAAGATCCGTGCGCTTCCTCTCAAATCTCGCAGTGTACGATCAAGCGCTTCCAATTCTTTCTTGTGAGACATTATACATTCGTCCCATATGATAATTTGACACGTTTGGAGTACTTTGCCCATTCCAGAATTTTTGCTGATGTTGCATGTTGGTGCCTTAGTGTTTTGTAAATTGAACGGCAGTTTGAAATGCTGAATGCGCTGTTCGGCCACCATCCAAAAGAGTTGCCGCAATTCCAGAGGATGCAATGGCCAGTGTAATATTATTTTGTGATCGTATGGTTGCAAAAATGAGTGAAAGAAGAAAATTCTTGCCTGTACCACCCCAGGCGCATCTATGAAAAACAGTCCACCGCTTTGTTCTGTGATTGTACGCATAATTCTGTCATACGCGAATGCGTTGTTCTGGAATCAACTGCGGAAGATTTGTCTGAACAAATGTCCCCAGTTCGTCAGAATCAAAGTGTGTTTCTCGTTGCAAATCACGATAGAAAAGGAGCAGGCATTCCCAGTTGCACCAGTGCCTTGTTAGCGATTGCCAAACATATGTCTTCAATCAACATCAATGCCTCATTATACACGTTTGGTGTGAATTGAATGTCCGGATTTTGATTCGCTGCGCGCAAACAATGTAGAATACCTTCACTCATGTAGTCCTGTATTTTTCCCAAAGATCTTTTGGATTAGATGAGAAGCAGGTTGTAAATAGTATGACAAATAACGTGCGTATTTGCTGTGGTCGAGCAGTATTCGATGCATCAGCGAGTGCAGTGTCCCAATGCAGTGTCTTCTCAAGAATAATAATACTACACGTTTCTATAGTTGTTTATCTTCATCGGCAAATTTTTCAAGATGCTTGATCATCCGTTTGATATAATCGGGAATATAATAATTTCGGCCATTAGTAATGACATTTTTTACTTGGTTTCCAGTTCTTATCTTTGGTGGATAGTTGTAAAATACCGTTGGAATCGATTCCGAAGTTACTATCCTTTAATGCACTTTTCTATAAAGGATTACAGGCTTAAGATTAAAAGTATTTAATGACACAATTCGGTGGTGTTAAAAGTGGAAAATACGTGTTTTAATTTGTTCTTCACACTGGCTGGACTGTGGACTAAATCGATTTTGATATCTATCTTTAGACGGAGACATTTTCGCACTCGCTAAGTTGGATACCATGTGATGCCTGGTAACATTTAGCAAAGAACGTAACTATTTTACGTTGATCAAGACCACCAACTTGTCCTTTTGATATCCTTCGTCTAAAGCCTGTGGGCCGAAATACTAAAGTCCTGAAAGAATTGGAAACTCAATTTATTTCACAACGAGCTTGGCAATGATGTTTCTTTATATAGATCCAGTGTATATTTCATAGAGAGTTGATACTCGAACTCAATCCCCTCAACAGATTTGAGTTTTTTCAATGGCACATCAATCTGTCTTAGTATTTGCACATCAAGCGCGAGTTACCATGGAAATTTCATATTATCTAAATAGGCAGGTAGGTCGATAAAAAGGGTAATAACCTGAAATTATAAAAAAATATACGTCGTGAAAGTAGATCACATTGTACTTTGAGAAAATCGGCGATTTCGATCGACACTAAATAAGCTATGTGTGGTAATGTGGTCCTAACATGAAATCCTAAGAGTGCGAGTTATAAGTATGTACTGCAGCATTGCCACGTACCCAGTACTGGCAATGCCACAGTATATATTAATATCTCTCTCTGTGAGGACTGCATGGAGTTTATCCTCGGTAAAGATTAAGCACTTCCTGCAGACCGGAAGACAGAATGGAGGATACAGCGCAAACGACACTCACCAGTGTCAACTAGGTAAAAGAATATATATTTGTTTCGACGATCTTGACACCAAGTGGTGGTGGGAGTACCGCGACTGCTGGTACAAAACAAATCAGTTACATAATTGTTGCTTATGAACGAATGAATCAATTACAAAATTGTTAATGATCTTTATAATGAGGTTTATTTGGTCAAAAATAATTTCAAGATTTTCAATGCAAAAAAAAACGTTTTTCCATTCTAAATACCCAACAGTGCACCAACGGCAGCTAAAGGCGGCTAATAGACTGGTTGGCGATTTTTCGACAGTTACAGCAAAAATCACCAACAGTTTGCTAATAAAAGACAATAAAAACTTTCAGTGAACCTCCATAGCAAATGATGCTTCGGTTACAAAGTTTATCGGTGTCCTCTATGATTTTAGTAAACCCCGATTTCAGATTTAATTTTACAAAAATTCCGTACGAGAGCTTTCATGTTTGAACTCTTATAAAATGCAAGCGCACGTAAATATTTATCCCATAATGTCATTTTGGGTACTCGCATAAATTTCTAACATTTTCCAGAAATTTTACACAAGTGCTTCATTATGTTGTAATCGTCAGTTCATGCTAAGGCGTTGTCAGTAAAACGGTCTAATGTCTTTCTTTTCTTCTTTCCCTCAGGTTCCAAACATGTCAGTTCGTCTCTATGGGAATTAGTGCTAGACGTGGTTGTGCTGTGTTCACGTATTGTAAATTCGGCGAGTCAAACGTTGTTAACCAATTTGAAGATTTGTGGTCGAGCTTTTTTTATCAATTTTGTCCACACAGAGATGCTCTGTCGTAGTGATGCTACTTTAAATGCCTTTAAAGGGCACCAAGATTTTATTTTCTAGATCCATTCAATTCTACTATATATATACGTCCCGTTTAGTAGGGTGGGTTATTATCCGTTTAGATTTTCGTATTATCGTTACCAATCGTCAAAGTTCTTTATAAAATTCCATGCTCTTTCAAGTTCTTAGAAATAGTAGGGTCGAAACCAATTTTTTGTCCTTTTTCAGAATTCGTGGAAACTTTGATTAATTTGTGTTACAAATAAATTAAATGGAAAATGCTTGATAACAGCTAATTTGATTTACAAAGATATTACAGTGTCCTTAATAACATTTGATTTATTTACTATCCAAAAACCTTTATACAAACGAGCTGTCAAATGTGTTAAAGTATTCGGTTATACATAGTTTTGTGAGAAATAACGTTTGTACTAAATATGGAAAGTTTCGAATAGATCCAATAGGATAAACCAAAGGATAAGTCATAAAAAATTGTTTTACTCGCCTTATATATCAATGACAAACTTACTAAACAAGAGTATGTACCACTTATACAGAATATGTGGGATCGAAATAAAAATGATTATGGGTTAAAGATATCTTAAAAGTTAAGTATAGGAAAGCAAAACCTCAACCAGAAGCTGCACAAACATCAAAAATGTGACAATACTACAAAAATGTTAATTACTCTTGTTTCCCACAAAATTTATTAATTTGTCTAATTTTTTGTTGATTAATCTCATTTTCCTCTCTCGACATCATCAAGAAAAAATATAAATAATGTTGTAATATTATATATTGAGGAAGATGGTGAAAAAAGAAAATAGACCCAAATGAAAATATAATTAATAGCAACAATAATAACCCAAACAATTAGAACTGATAATTTTGTAACATTGAATCTGTTGTTTTGGAATTTTCCGCCTCAATCATGTTCATCAAGACCATTCGTATAACAAATTATCCATTATGATTATTTTGTGTTTTTTTGGCTAGGTACTCGTATTCTAGGTTGTGGATTTTTCAGCATGATAAAATTTATATTGAAACAATTCATCATCAATATATAAAAGGTTAGGTAAAAATGATAATTTTTTTTCATTTAAATAAAATAATTTTCATATATTTCCCTTTTCCCAATTTTCGTTTTGGCACCATTGGTGCTTTTAAGTGGACATCCATATAGGGTGGACCGTAATAAGGTTTAAAAATTTTGTGGAAGTTCTGTTATTTTTTATTAAATAGATTAACCATATCCCTTTAATCGTATATATACCAAAGTCATCTGAGCCGAGATTAAAGATTACATATCCATCTTCTGGCTAGCCAACACCCTATATATGTATATGTAGATATCCAAATGTAAATTATTATACAAACCATAAAACTTCATTTGTATGTAGGTACTATGTGCATTTACAAGAGATGAGGGAAAATGGTGTTCGCTGATTTTTTTTATGTTTTATGTTGGTCAAACATCGAACCGAAACAAAAACATGGGTGAAAAAATGGAAAAGGCCTGAAAAAAAATTGTGCTTGAATTATAACACAAAAAATCATACACCTAGCTACATGTACACTTTTTTATACATAAATTGTATTTATTTATCTGTCAACTGGCGGTCACATACGAGTTTGTATATAAAATTTATTTAAAATACGTAAGCGACTGAAAAAATTCAAAATATTATATGTTCATACGCAATAACGTCATACAGCACACACATTTTTTTGCACAAAACAGTTTTAGTTGTTGTTTTAGGGTTTGATCACCTTGTTGATAGCTGAACAAGGTAAAATTATTTAAATAATTTAGATCTATTGTAGCAATATACAAATGAAGCCGAAAGTGGGTTTAAATTCGCAAAATATAACAGCGACAATGTGAAATAACGGCAAAATATGCGAACCTAATTTCATTTTTACCGTTTTTCAGTCTAAGGCTGGATCGAGCAAACCATAGCTATACTTGCCAATAGCAAGAGATGAGTAGCTTACAAATATTAAAGTTAATTTTAAAAGGATTAAAATTACCACTCCGTTTAAGAAAAACGGTCCTTACATATTTTGAAAGATTTTCAAAGGAGTCGAAAACAACCTTTAGGATTTTATCGCCAAAGAGAAATCTAATTATGGCAACATCGCTCATGGGGGTAAAATCCTACATTCATACTGCCTCGCGGTGCTCTCTGGGTAATTCTAAATTAATCAGGCATTGTAGTTGAGGCAACCTACATGGCACGGCGAGTTAATTGCGCCGCAAAACCAATACCACATCAAAGTATGTTCTCCAGGTTAGGGGCAACTAAAGCGGATGTCTTTATTGTAGTCAGTAGTTCGTTATATCGGCCACTCGTAGGTGCATACAACGCTATAGAAATGGGGGCATGGAACGTGCTAATCCTTCTAGGACCTGAATATCTCTACTGCCAACATTTGGATATGCTCGGTTAGGTTAAGCACAAATAGATTCAATATAACGATTGTCAATGCAAAGGGCAAATTCCTAGATTAATACCTCCTCTTAATGCTCTCTGAGTAACTCTTAATGAATCAGGCGATGTTCTGAAGACGAGCAGAGGAATTTCTGCTTATTATCATGGACGCTAAACATCACGGCTAATCATTGGCGTCCGAAACCGGCGGCTAAAGCTGGTGTCTGTCTTGTATCAAGCGGCGCACTATAAACCTGGGCTCAAGGTAGGACAGTAAACCTTCAGCAGTACGAAAATGACACACGTAATAAGCGGGTTGAGCGGCAGGCTAAGAATCTTCTTTCATAAAATCAAACAAGTCATAAACCCCTACACAAAGGCATCTGGTTACCATATCGAATTCATCACAAACATGACCGAGGAAATTGTACACGAACAACGCTTTATAAATGGGAACATGGAACGTGTTTAGCCTCGTAGGACCTGGAGATCTTTAAAACCTTTCAAGCCAGGCAAATAATTATACATTGGACGTACTTACACTACCAGATCTTAGATGGTATAAAAGTGAGAGAGAGATCCATGGCAACACTCTACATTACAACGCTGTTAGCTCTTCCAGAGGTACCAACATGAACAGCTATCATTTGTTTATCATGAAAAATCCGAACAGATCTTCCATAAACCAGAGCCTCAATCAAACATTCAGGAGCAGTGGCTCGCTATTTAGTCTTATATAATTGCTGCAACGGAATTGGATGAATACCACCAAGATCACATAACTATTTTGCAAAGTTCAATGCCGTAAACTCATTGAAAATAAAGAAAAATAGCACTCAGACAGAATACCTCTGCACCGCAGGAACAACAAAATTCTTTCAACAAAAGAAGCGCATTGTTAAGTAAGGTCAAGAAGTTTAACGCAAATAAACATAAATTCGTTGCAAATACAAAAATGTAACCTTGCAGCTTCGGAAAATGTACATTTGCTTTCCGTAGCGCTCGTATAATATTTTCATTTCTTCTAAAGTTTAGAATATAAGAAAGACATTTTAGTTTTAAAGACGAGTTACAATCAGTAATTGTTAAGGATCGTAATCAGTAATTTTTAACAGTTACAATTATTATAAGTAAGTAATTAGTATTAAGTGATTAAAAAATATTTTAATAGTTTTTAATTAAAGTTGTTGTGTGAATTTAAATAAAATTTTTTTAAAAAGTTAAATAGTTATCGAATAAAAATGTCAATAAGCACAAAATAATTAACAGTGAAGACATAGTTTAAAATGCCCAATCCTCAAATAGCTCCGCACAACATTGGTGCTTTACACATGATTCTGCGAAAGGAAACGCGATATTTTCACAAGATTCTGTGGGTACAAACGATCAAGTCTCTCAGGTTCCTGAAAAGAACATAATTTTGACACGAAAGCGTGTTCATCAACTATGAATCGAGCCATGCCGGGTTTCTTCGTCAAAAATAAAATCCACAAAATAACACAAAATGTGACCCCCTCCACATAACAACTCCTCACTATCATCAACATAAACCATCGCAAGTATAATGTGCATTCTTATCGAATCCGAACTACCACTTTCCAAAAATGAACCAGCTACAAATATTAAAGTGCATCGCACATATTCCAGAATCCAGCGAAGTGACATAAAAGGCAGACCAGTATTTATGAAACACGTATAAAATCGACTAAATACAAGGTAATCATCGATGCGAATATAATAAAATAGTTATACAAAACGGACCAAAAGAAAACACAACATCTAAAAGTAACATGGTAAATAAAACACTACATCAAAGCACAGAATAAAACACAGCATCAAGGCACAGCATGAAACACAGCATATTCAAGGATCAGCCACAGGAAGATCAACAGATGCAACGAATTCAAAAAGAACTAGCGTGATAGTGAAAAAAACACATTCAAATATTCAAGTGATGATTGACCATCATCATACTATGGGAGAAAAGCTGCAGTTCAACCAACAAAACAAAAGAGACCAGCTCTCATCCAAGGTCACACCAAATCATATGCAACTCTAGTTAAGAAACCAATTAATTCATTTTGCATCTAACCAAAACAAATCATTTAATTATCTCATCAAAATCAAGCGAACCAAGATGTTCAATCATCAGATCTAGTTTATAAGCAAACAAATTCAGAGACTCATCAATCATGATCAGTCAAACCAAACGAAATAACCTTTGAATCAAAACATTAAAAAGTCGAACCCGGATGCTTATGTAACAAATTTCACCAGCGGCCAGCCAAACCATCACAAATAAGAAACAATATACAGTGCTGGGAAAAAAAATTGGGCAAACATATTTTATTGAAAATTGGAGTCTTTTTTTGCTAAAATTACAAAACTTTTGAAAGCAATTGGCTTATTGTTTCATTTTAAATACATGTATGACGTAATTTTTTGAAAACAATAATTTACCTGCAATTTAGGGGAAAAACATCGAAAAATGCCAAAATATTCAAAATATGTTGATTGCAGTTAAAGTAATGGAACAAATTAAACACATATTTTTTATTTTTTTTATGTTTTTTACTGGTTTATAGAAGTTCTAGCTTTAATATTAATATTTTGTTCGTCCGCCATTTACTTTTATTACAGCGATACACCCCCGATTCATTGAATTTGATAAATTTTTCAAAGTCGTAGGAGGTATAGATTTAAACAAACTTTTTAAAGCTTGAATCGATTCTGGGCGCTTTCTTGCTACTTCTAGTTTCATTATAGGCCAAATATTTTTAATTGGAATTAAGTCTGTACTATACGTGGGCCAGCTCAACACATCGATACTTCTGCCTTCGAAGTACTTTTAAATCTTTAAATGAAGAGATAAGAAAAAAAAACAATTTTTTAACAAATTATTTATGTTTATCTGAGAGGCAATTTTTCTATTTACAATTCAAAATTAATAACTCACAAATTTGGCGGTATGGCACGGAGCATTGTCCTGTTGAAAAATAAACTTGCAAGTCTCGCCAAAAAGCTTTAACACAGAAGGCTCAAATTCGTTGTGTAGGACCTGCAGATAAACAGCTGCTGTAATGCTGGAACTAAGGAATCACAATCGACCGGTTTCATTTCCAGAAAAGCATCCCCAGACCATAATTCCTTCATTTTTCGGTGGAAGTCTTAAAAGACATTCGTTGCTAAGCCTCTCGCCCGGTTTTCTTCTTACGAAAATTCTTCCTTAGCCAACATGCAGTTTGAATTTTGATTCATCGGAGAAATCACATCGAATCACATCACATAGAAAACGTTTTTTTTTTTCACTAGTAATGTGAACTCAGACTTCCGGACAGGTTTAAGTGGTCTCAAACCACCTTTAACAAGCCTTTTTCGCACTAAGCTGGCTGAAATTTCTTTTCTCGTTGCTGGCTCAACATCCCGTCTTATTCCCGATGAAGTTTTAAAACGGTTCCAACGACATTGTAACATTATGAAACGATCTTCCACTGGCGTTGTCTTTCTGGGCCTTCCAGAGCCTTTCTTTCTTTGTGTACTGCCCATCTCTCGCATTTTTTTAATATTCCACGCGACAGTACTTTTAGGAATGTTTAATCTTTCTGCTATTTCACGCGTGGATAAATTGCGGGGTTGTGTCGGCGTAACTAAAACAAAAGGCGGTCCAACAAAATATTAATATTAAAGGTAGAACTTCTCTAAACCAATAAAAAACAAAACTGAAATTAAAAAATAGGTGCTTAAATTATTACATTACTTTAACTCCAATCAACGTATTTTGAATATTTTGGCACTTTTCGGGGTTTTGCCCCTAAATTGCAGGTAAATTATTTTTTTCAAAAAATTACGTCATACATGTATTTAAAATGAAACAATAAGCCAATTGCTTTCCAAAGTTTTGTAATTTTAGCAAAACAAGACTCCAATTTTCAATAAAATATGTTTGCCCAAATTTTTTTTCCCAGTACTGTAACTCTTAAATTCTAAGGGTATCGCAACTAAGTTGCCTGTCAATATCGATCGCATCATAAAAGTATATCAATTTATCGGAAATGAATCGCGATATATTGTGCTTTGTTCTATCCAGGGGCCCTATTCTTCAAATCGGTGGAAATTTCCACATTCGGAATATAATTTGCTTTAAAATTCTTTTAATTATTCGAATTTTTCGCCGGTTACTTTAATCATTTTTTCATATGGGTTTGCAATTTTTCTATTATGTATTTCGCTACTAAGGGAAACATTTCGAGTGCGTAAATCGATGCGGAATCCCTTAGTAGGGAAATAAATAATAGAAAACTTGCAAACAAATTTAAAAAAATAATTAAAGTAGCCGGCAAAAAATTCGAATAACTAACGGAAGTTTAAAGCAATTTATATTCCGAATATGAAAATTACCACCGATTTCAAGAATAGGGCCTCAGGTCATATAAAGCTTTCTCTCAACTACATTCTTTATCGTCTCTCAACAAGAATAGTTAACATTAATTTTTTTCATCCATAAACTTCCCAGAAATCATTACGGTAATCTCAAAAAATTTAGCGGATGGTGTTTGAAATTGGACTCGTCGAGTAGAACAGATGGAAATGTAAATACAGATAATATTTGTTGATATTGTACGAGTGTAACGCATATGCTGTAACTTGACATCCAGCATAAAACTAACCCATTTCAAGTTTAATTTTCTAGATAATCAAAGTAACAAAACGGCTAGGAGAATGCAATTATGAGGTGAGAACATACTATTGTAAACTACAACATACAACAGGTTCAGCCTACTTTCAACAACTTACTGTCTCCGCTCAAATTGATATCATTGTGATATGATTTTGTATATAGAGCCGTTTCGTATAGATAAAACATTTTCCCCATATATCGTATAAAACTTTAAGGCTCGATTTTATGAACCAGGATAGATAAACAAAAATAAAATCTTCAACCGCGGATTCTTTTTTTCGTCGTTTTTATGAAAGACGATGGATAGTTTGTATAAGAGTTTTTTGTATAACTGGCAACACTTTTGTTTAACGTTTCGTGTTTATAAAATTGTTGTCTATATACATAACATTTTTGCTGATAATTAAAATCGAAAATATTAAAAAGTTTGTATTAAAACGAGTTTTAAAATAAATTTTGTTTTAAAGAAAGATGGAAGTGGAAACATCGTCTTCGTCGGATTCCGATATTATAATGGAAGTGAGAGATATAAATATGTTAATTGGTATCCGCCGACCCAAAACTTATAAAAACTATAATAATCCAACTAGATACCGATTTACCATGTCTACATTTTTTTATATAGTTGATTTATTAAAAAGTGATTTATATAACACCGATGTGCGAGGATGTGTGGAGGATCAATTTTTAATAGCATTGCAATACTATGCCACAAGTAGCTATCAAAATGTTATAGGTGATTTATCCGGTGCTGGCATAGCAACCGTTTAGAACTTTGAATAAAAATTTATCAAGTTCTTGCTTCGAAATTCCATCAGTTTGTTAAAATGCCAATGGTAGAAGAGTAGCAAGATACTAGAAAATTTTATTTAATGAATGGTATTCCAAGAATTTGTAACTAATAGACGAGACTCATATCCCAAAAGTCTCACCTGGTAGGACCAACGCAGAACTTTTCCGCAACAGAAAGGGATGGTTTTCCATAAACTGTCAAGTGGCGTGTGACGCAGATTATAAAACCATTGATTAGACTGCAAGATATTTATATACAGATTGTATAATTGTTTACATAAACATTAATATTTCGGTTTATTTTAGGTGGCATGGGTCAGCACATGACCTAACCATATTTAATTTTTCATTGTTAAAAATTAAAATGGAAAATGGTGATTTTAATGATCGAGTTTTGCTTGGGGATAGTGGATATGCCAACAAAAATTATTTGTTAACTGCATTAATGAACCCCCACACCAACTTGGATAAAACTTACAACGTCAAGAGCTACAAAAAGTGGTTAAAATTTGGACAAAATTATTTTAACCAAGAATTTGTATCCAAATCAATTAATCTGTGGGCTGTAAAGACACGGACAGAAAGAATCCAAATCGAAAACAGCCTTTTCAAACTTCGGTAGATAGATGCAAATCTGCAAAAATCTAGAGGCCGAATATTTCCATGATTACTGTATTTAATTTTACTTTGTAAAACAAAGTAATAATAACGCTACCCTTGGTTAAGCGATGGCTTATATCTGTTCAATGTAAAGACCCGCGGTTTTGCTTCTATCAAATTAGATTTTCACATAGTACCAAACCGAGTACTCCATACTATTTGTTTGAAAAAGGTCTTCGTTCCATCCAATTCCCTTTATTATCATTAATCTGATTTCTGTCCCCTTCGATTGAGAAATTATATATTTCTATTAAATAATAAATCGCAAAATAACGACTAAACCGGAGCACCTCTAAACAAATTTTTTAAAATCATAATCCAATGCAGTCGATTCCTGACACTTGAAAATATTCTCTCTAATTTTTTTTTTTTTCAAAATCGTTCGAGCCATTTTTTTTAAATAGAAACCCGGTTTCCATTTGAGAACCGCTTAAACGAATTTTCATGAATTTAAAGCTCATGTAGTTTCCCAAAATTAGGACTCATCAATCAATTCATCAATCCATTCATGGCATTAGAACATGTTTAATCACCGAAATTTTTATCTAAATCATTGGAGTCGAAAAAATGTTAAAAGGGGTCCAGGCTCTTCCAAGGGACCCTTAAAAGATTTTTTCCGAAATTAGCACCAACCGAAATCGATTACGATATTTTGATTGCTTGGTGTTAACTTCATCAATTCTTCACCGGCATCACCAGAGGACATCAAAATGGTTTAAGGTGGAAGAAACTGTGAAAAGGGGACCAAGTTCAAAACGTTAATTAGATAATAAATGATTCAAATGAATATTATTACTCATAAATACCAATATTTTCAAGAAGACCCGATTAGAGCAACCATACAACGCAACCGTAACGCATGGTGGTACATCACACAATGGCTGAAAACATATGTGCATAATTTATGCGTGCATTGTTGCGTGCGAATATGCGGGTAATTCCTCCATTTTTTTAAATCTTTTGATGTTTCGGGAAATTCACAAATCAATGAACAATAACCCACTGATTTCGATTTTTTTGTCGCCAAATGGCGGGCGATTTGGATGTGATCAATTATATTTTAATGCAACCAACTTCAGAGCCGAGTTTATACTTGCACACCTAATACATAATGAGTTATCTTTTCTAGTAGAGCTCAAGAATCTACCGCACCAGATAAAAGTTGATAAATTGAAACAATGCCTGCAACAGATCGTCGCTTACTGAGTGGGTTTAAGTTAATAAGCACTTAGCGGTCAAGGAAGGAAAGCAAGTTGTATGTAAATGTTGAAAACGCAGAAACCAACGTTGTGCAGCTTAAATTCTTCGTATGTACAATTCATGGTATGGGGACTAAATAGCCCTCGTAACATAAGTGTTCCAAAATTCTTTAGACCAGCGTTTGACAAATCCTAGCGTCCTCTGTTGACAATAAAATCGATGTGATCTTCGAAGTTCAGTTTGCGGTCACAAATTACCCCTATTTCCCGTCCTGTAAAAAACTCTGGCAACTCTGTATGTTCTACACCAAGTTATGAAGTTATTAAGGTCATTTTGTAATAAATTAGCACCGGTAAAACTAGAAATTTGTCGGTAAATTTGGACCGTCTGCATAAATGGAAATTGCCGAGTTTTTCACGGGATCGACGTCGTTGATGGATAATTCGAAAAAGAGGCCCAAGATGAAATGCGAAACCAAAAGCCCCGTATCTAAAGAACCATCGTTCAAAGTATGAGATTCAGTTAAATTGGTTGTCGTAGATCGTCCTCTAAGAAAACCATGCTGATTCACCGAAAAAAATGTTTTGCATTGAAAATAAACGAAATCGTATACAACACTTTCAAACAACTCAAGGACACAGTTAAATTTCGCAAGTGGGATATATTGGAGCCATCTGATTTACATCAAACAGTTTCTCCATATTGATGGAAATATTCCATGAGAAATCGAGCTTTGGGACAGCGTTGTAAGTGACTGGGTTAAGTGATCAATACGATTTTTTAAAACGATAGAAAGCAACCCATCGGAGCCTGCGGAAAAATCATTTTTTAGCTTCTTGAGGCTCCTTATCACAGTATCAAGATCAATTTGAAAAGAAACCAAAGATGTTAGAGCGCCGCTATTCAAATATAAAGAAGTCCGCTTCGGGCTCCATATTGTTGTTGGAGTAAGCCGTAATAATAAAATATGCGACCAAGTCAGCAATGATTTTGGGGTCACCAGATCAATGATCATTGAACTTCATCGTAGAAGGATATCCATCTGAATTTTTCTTAAAAGTTATGAATTGTCAAAAACGCTTTGAGTCATCGATTATTTCCGACTGCATACTACCGATGTAATCATTGTAGAGTTCATGACTCAAGTTCGAAAATTCTTTATAAACGTTCACATAATTTAAGTGATCTGAATCCAATCTCATCTTTAAGAATTTTTTCCAGTTTTTATATCTTTTATTACGCAGAGAACGCATTTCCCTGTTGTGCCATGGTGGAACTGGAATTGAAAGCATTCAATCATCACGGCATACAAATTAAGAGTTTGTGTTTCCAGGTTGCGATTTTTGTCGAGAATGGTTTTAAAATTGGTGTTAGCAAATAATTCATTAAGCTTCTTAAAATCGGCCTTACGGAAATTAAAACTACGTGAAATTTCTCAGTTCGCTAGAAAATGTAATTAAAATACGTGAATGAAAGAACATAATTTGTTTTCAAAACTCTGCAGTTATTGGTGCCAGAAGAGAATACTAATTCAAGCCGCCTGTTTAGATTGGTCTTGACTTTACTGATCTGCATCAAACCAGAATTTGAAACGTTATCAGTAATCAAAAATTAAATTGCAGATCATGCATTCGCAACATGATAATGGATATTATTCTCCGATTGTGTTGGTAATAAGATATGGGAGGTTAAAAATATCAGTGCTATCGAAATCAAAATCGACAGCATCTACGAGAAGCTGGTATGTGTTCGCATGACTATAAATGCGTAAATAGCAACACAAAACATAAATATGTTTATTCGTATAATCCTTAATTGTTTTAACAGAATATGATGCAATATCCCAAAATATAGTGCAACATCCAACAACATGTTGCAATATAACGCTGGATCCGGAAGTTTAATAAATAAATTATCCAAAAATCAGAAGCCCTTGTAATCGTTTCCTTGCATTCGAAAATCCGGTCCAACAAAATTTTATTAAACTTGTTCAAGTCTAATAAAATGTTTAAAGAAGGCATTAAACGAACATGCCGCAACATCACTATATTGTTGCAGCATGTTGCTAAATGTTGCATCTTTTTGAGGGTTGTTGAGTGATGTTCCACTGAACATCCCTAGAAAAATGCAATTTTTAGCAACATGGTGAAACATAACGCAACATCACACAATATGCCAGGCCATCCGGGGTACCCTAGATGAAATATCTAGAATTCAGAACTGCTGGCATGCATTCGAAAACCATGTCTCGCCAAATTTCGACAAAATCTTTGAAGCCGAATAAAATGTTAAACAAAGGCCCCAAGCCCAAGAAGCACCATGAATAAGGACCTATTGGAATCGATTCCTGGTACCCGAAAATCCCTCCTCAACAATTTTTATCAAAATGGCTTCACCAAAGACCCCCTAAACGATTTTACCCATCGAAATCAATTACTGACATATAAAATGATGCAAACGAAGAAAAATTTAATGATTAAAATTATCCCTCATAATAGAATTTTATCGAAATCTGGACCAATCACCATCGATTTTTGGTAATCGGTAATATTATTCCAGCAATTTTTATAGAAATCCGTTCGATCCTCTCAAAGAATTTATTAGATTTTAACTTTATTTTGTTGGCAAATAAAATCTCCCCTTCACCAATTTTTCAAATCGTGCGAACCAAAAAACTCTTCACTAGAGCAATAATCTCCTATTTTACTCTCTTGATAAATAATGTGCTATTGTGTCATAGTTTGTTCTCTTAAACTAGCGCATTCTTCCACTTAAAAATAATTGTATCTTAACATTCCCTCATTGTAACGGCGAGGTAAGGTTGACACATTTCTGACGCGCCCATCCCTGCCAAAAATGTTTAAAATTTACTCTAAAAATGTTTGGAAGTGTAGAAAACGCTTAGGTATTATTTAAAATAAACTCACCATGTGAAACGAAACGAGGGAATGTTCATACGTGAGCATACCAGTATATTCATGGTACAAGAAAGTCGGGTGTTGGCCACTTACCTCTCGATTTTTGTACCGCTGATTTGTTATCCCTTCATTCTACCGCTGACTTTAAATTATTTTTAAATTATTATAATACTTTTGTTAACAAAGTTTATCTACATTTTTACCAAGGCTAAGATCATTCAAAGTTGTAGCTAAAATTTCCAAATGGTATTATTCATTATCCAAGGTATTATATTCTTCCAATTAACCATTTTGATTGATTGTGGGTATTCCCTCTGTGAGATACAGATTTCGAGACGAATTTTTCACTAAGGTCACCCTGTTATGCATATTTGTTTAATCAACTCACTCGATAGGCATTAACATGATGAACATTATTTTAAGCTCATATCAGTCACTATAAAATTGACGGTTCGTTGAAAGCTCTTTGTGATTCCATATGTGGTTGAATTATACACTTACAAAAAGTACATTAATTGGTTTTTGAAAATATAAAAAAATGCATTAAAATAATAAAGATTAATTAATTTATGTACTATCCTATTCAAAATTGTTTGTGCAAGCTAGAATTTCAGTGCAACGTAACACAACCCTCTTTAAATGAAACAAATAATAATTTTATAGAAAATTTTATTTATAATTTCATTAGCAAATATTAGCATTTCCAATTGAATATAACTTTTTTAATTTTTTGGTTCTGCACAAAATTACAATCAATAATGCTTGATTCAAAATTTTTTGTGCGACACAAACTACACAGATTTTCAGGATTTTTATAGCGGTAAAACTAAATTTCATATTGTGTAGTATCTTATGTTCAGTTCAGAATTTAACGTGAAAGTCAGAGCAGAGGCGCTATGATAGCTGATTTCAAAAGTCGAATTTGGGCCATTCATTTGTCAAAAAATTGTAATTGTCACAGGATTACGATTTTTTATAACAAAATGAAAATATTAATGGTACAAGAAAAAATATTGTTGGAAGAGGCAAAAATCGAACGGCAACTCATCAGTAAAGAGGATTTACTGTTTGTTAGAGCTGTAAAAGTTAATCCGTCCGTAACACAACGAGATGTTCAAAGCATAATTCATTCAGGAGAAAATAACCTAAGCCAACCAACTATTTGTCGTAGATTGAAGGAAAAAGGCATCAGAAAATACACCACTAAAATGAAGCCATACATTTATCAAAATATTAAAACGGATGTTTTAATTAGATGGAACTTGGGGAAGAAAGTTTTGTTATTAAACTCCGTTAGAGAAGGTACAGTACTAACTCCAATACGTTATTCTGGTGGTGGTCACATAATGATATATATGGGGCCGTATTTCATATAATGGTATTGGGCCAATTAAAATGCTACGAGGAAATGTTCACCAATCAACATATTTGGAACTCTTTAATCAGATCGATTTAGTTGCGGCATGAAATCTAATTGGAACAGATTGCATGCTGCAGCGCGATAACATCGAAATCGAAAGGAAGAAAACATAATATTAGTAAGCTGAAGCAATTAACACTTAATAAACACATTATAACACTTGTTTATTATTTCGCAAAAAACTTTTTTAAAAAATTTGTTCAAAATGTTTAAAAAATTACTCGATCGATTTCGACTTGTTAGGTCATCATCAGGAGTATCTACTGATTTGTAAAAATTAAAATTTAGTTATATATAGCAGAAATAAGCAAAAGAAAATAAAAGAAGAAGGGACAAAAAATAGGCAATAAAAATTAATCTATTAATCGTTCCAACCATCTGTTGTTTATACGGAAAAATTACTAATAAAAAAAAATATTACTAATAAAAAAAGGGGGGTGGAATAGCAGGTAAGCGTAGGTATTAGTCATATTATTAACAGCGTGAGAATAGAACAGGGCGGGATCGGTAATTTAAAGGAGGAAACGGATTTCTCTCTGATCGTTAAGGATATTTTGGTTAAGGAATATGGATTTTCGAATTTCGTAAGATTCTAAGGTATCTAAACGTCTGCTTGTAGGTGTAATATGTAATATGTCTAAATTGTTTAAGCTAGCTGTATGATTTTCTAAAGTTAAATGATTATGGAACGTTGATTGATTGCAACCAGATAAATGTTCTTTAGCTCTAACTCCAAAATTGCGCCCAGTCTGTCCAATATATGAGAAACTACAATCATTGCAATTAATCATATAAACACCAGACTTGGAAAGGCGATCAACTCTAGGTTTGTTGTTAAAAACCATTTTCTTTAGTGTGTTATTATTATAAAAAGCGAAACTAATATTGGTATAATCGGACACGATGTTGCTAATCCGTTGGCTAGTTTTTCCTATATACTCTAAGCGACGCCAATTTTCCTGCGTTGGATTATCCGGTGGATAAATACCCGTTAGAGCTTTGCGCTTTAGCTTTTTATTTAATAACTTTAATATAGTCTTAGTTGCATATCCGTTATTCGTTGCTATTTGTAGAATTATATTAAGCTCTATGTCGTAATTTGAATTTGTCAAAGGGATGTTTATTAGTCTATCTATAAGTGAGTGAAAAGCTGACATTTTAATATTATGGTGATGGTTTGAAGAACTAGGGATAATAGCGTCTGTATACGTGGGTTTCCGATAAATTTTGAAGTTTAAAGAAGGATTAATCCTGGTTATTGTTATATCTAGAAAATTAATACATTTATTTTCTTCCCTTTCCAACGTAAAACCAATGGTGGGATACTGGGAATTTAACCAAGTAAGGAATGAGTTTAACAGTCTATGAGTTCCATTCCAAAAGCATAGAATGTGATCAACATATCTATACCAAAAGTTTATATTACGAAAATAAGGATTGTTGTTTGATAAAATTTTTTGTTCGAAGAAATTCATGAAAATTTCAGCTAACAAAGGTGACAGAGGGGAGCCCATGGGTAGACCATCAGCGAATTTGAAATATGTATTATCAAAGCAGAAATAGTATTGTTTAATACAAGTCTCAAAGACCAACTTGAGTTCACGACGTAGGCCCTCATCTACAACGTCCCTGTCTAAGTAATTACAAACTATTTGAGATAAAGTTTTAATTGGAATAGAAGTGAAAAGACTGACGACGTCAAACGAAATTAGTTTTGAATGTAGTGGAATGTCGACGTCTTGAATTTTGCTACCTAGTTCTTAACCGATAAGCCGAAAAGAAATTAGTACGATCATTGAAAAAGTTTATGAAACCCTTACATATAGCTTGTAGGCAGGAGCATTGTAATATGCGATTATTGGTCTAATCGGGATGCCCTCCTTATTGATTTTTGTTAAACCATAAAGAATCGGAGCAGATGGATTCATGACAGAGTACTTCCAACCAGTTCCATTAAACAACTTTTGGTATTGGTTGATACATTTACTGACAGAAGTCTTAAAAGACCTAGTTGGATCCATACCAAGCATTATTGCTTTGCTTTCTGTAATAAAATCAGAAATTTTGTTACAGTAATGGACTTTTTCGAGCACAGTAATTTTCGAGCACACTAATAACTTTGAGGTTAGTATTAGGAAAAGCAAGAGCTTCTATTTTCTTTTGCTTATTTCTACTATATATAACTAAATTTCTATTTTTACAAATCAGTAGATACTCCTGATGATGACCTAACAAGTCGAAATCGATCGAGTAATTTTTTAAACATTTTGAACCAAATTTTTTAAAAAAATTTTTTGCGAAATAATAAACAAGTGTTATAACGGGTGATTTTTTAAGAGCTTGAGAACTTTTTTTAAAAAAAAAACGCATAAAATTTGCAAAATCTCATCGGTTCTTTGAAGATAATTTCATTTAAATGTTGACCGCGGCTGCGTCTTAGGTGGTCCATTCGGAAAGTCCAATTTTGGGCAACTTTTTCGAGCATTTCGGCCGGAATAGCCCGAATTTCTTCGGAAATGTTGTCTTCCAAAACTGGAATAGTTGCTGGCTTATTTCTGTAGACTTTAGACTTGACGTAGCCCCACAAAAAATAGTCTAAAGGCGTCAAATCGCATGATCTTGGTGCCCAACTTACCGGGCCATTTCTTGAGATGAATTGTTCTCCGAAGTTTTCCCTCAAAATGGCCATAGAATCGCGAGCTGTGTGGCATGTAGCGCCATCTTGTTGAAACCACATGTCAACTAAGTTCAGTTCTTCCATTTTTGGCAACAAAAAGTTTGTTAGCATCGAACGATAGCGATCGCCATTCACCGTAACGTTGCGTCCAACAGCATCTTTGAAAAAATACGGTCCAATGATTCCACCAGCGTACAAACCACACCAAACAGTGCATTTTTCGGGATGCATGGGCAGTTCTTGAACGGCTTCTGGTTGCTCTTCACTCCAAATGCGACAATTTTGCTTATTTACGTAGCCATTCAACCAGAAATGAGCCTCACCGCTGAACAAAATTTGTCGATAAAAAAGCGGATTTTCTGCCAACTTTTCTAGGGCCCATTCACTGAAAATTCGACGTTGTGGCAGATCGTTCGGCTTCAGTTCTTGCAGGAGCTGTATTTTATACGGTTTTACACCAAGATCTTTGCGTAAAATCTTCCATGTCGTCGAATAACACAAACCCAATTGCTGCGAACGGCGACGAATCGACATTTCACGGTCTTCAGCAACACTCTCAGAAACAGACGCAATATTCTCTTCTGTACGCACTGTACGCATTCGTGTGGTTGGTTTAATGTCCAATAAAGTAAACTGAGTGCGAAACTTGGTCACAATCGCATTAATTGTTTGCTCACTTGGTCGATTATGTAGACCATAAATCGGACGTAAATCGCGAAACACTTTTCGAACCGAACACTGATTTTTGTAATATAATTCAATTATTTGCAAGCGTTGCTCGTTAGTAAGTCTATTAGGCTAGTAAGTCTACCTTGTCTGAAATCCCGCGTGATCTGTCAAATACTAATGCATGAAAATCCTAACCACAAAAAAATCACCCTTTATATTAAGTGTTAATGTGTTTCACCAAGTACTTACGGCGTATAGTGTTAAAAGTATGAAGCAATTATGATGACTTTTCACGTATTTATCATTAAAATTAAAACATGATTTTTTTATATTTTATGTGAACAAACAATATTGAATCCAGCTTCACTGTTTGAAATTTTGAGCAGAAAAAAAAATTATCTTTAATTCAAAAGCCTAATATTTAAATTAATGACATTAAGAATACAATTTTCTATCATTATTTTTCGTTTTATAGAGGTTTGTGTTACGTTGCACTGAAAACTCAGCTTGCACACACAATTTTTAATAGGGTAGTATATTATTGTTTATTTTATGCGTAAATGGCAAAAAATGCATAATTATATTGAATTTTAATGCACAACAAATTATGTATGTCGCGCTTATGTGTCCATACAATATATTGCGGACGCAATGTACAATTAACGTTCATGTTAAAATAATGGAGTTGCATATTCAAATTTGTCACAGTGTTATTTTATTTTGTTTGATCTTAATTAACATTATTAATTTTATTCCATATAAATAATTATTCCCGAATAGGTCGGATATAATATGTTAATTAAAGTGGGAATACTCGGGTAAATGTCGAAATCATTAATAAATTGTTGCTGCTGACATTTGTTATATATACAACGGATGGATTAAATACTAAATTAATTTGAATATTTTTAATAGCTCACATTAATAAAAATTGGTTCAATTAAACAAAATAAAATATTAAACCTTTTATTATTGTTCGTGACCCTATTTACGAGCATACGAGTACAATAAAATTATCTAGTACACATATGCATAACATAATAGAATAAGGTATATAGGTACATAAAGCTCAGGCATAAAAACTTGTATTTTCCAAATTTTTCAAAAAATAAGAAAAATTAAATATACAAGCAACCCAAAAAGGTATTGTGTATGACTCTAGTGGGATCAAACCATATAATTCTCAGCACTAGAACATAATACCGTTATACATGTGTGTACGCACAGCTATATTACATCACATATTCACATAAAAAAGTGTAAAATATTCGTAAATATTCAAGAATAAGACATTTTATATAACAGTATGAATAGGTGAACGGCTGTATTTCGGAGAGAAAAAAAATATGCCCAAACCTTAAAATGCCTTGGTCCAAAGAAATGTGATGTCTTTTAATAAAGTTCAACCCACGAAATTATTTATCGAATAAATTTTAGCACATAATTACTAAACACGCAACAATATCGGGAAATTTTTCCTTGTGGTTTTTTTTCGAAACCGCACATAAATTTGGTGTCTGGAGTAACGACACGAACTGTTTTTATCTCGCACGTACTTTATAGTCGAACATCTATATTGAGTGTAATTCGCGTGGTTACATTATAACGAGGTAGGTAGGTACCATGTACGATACAGAGATCAAACAGGAATACAAATTTTCTCAAGAACACAGTATAGCTTAAAAATTGTGTGTACATAAATATTTTAAAAAGGATAAATGAAATAAAAGGAGAACGTAGATATAAATCTAAAATTTATAATATGAAATGGGACGTATACCATATAAGTGAATATATCATTAAATAATATGGGATTTTAGGGATATCTTACATAAATAATCATACAACAAGATGACAATTTTCGGTTTTATTATAAGAATGCTGCCTTAAATTATTCTTGGTGGTATTTTATATTTCGTAAACGATGTTGAACTTAAGAATAATACGTGTGATTTATTAATTTTGAGCGGAACGTTTTATTCGACCTCCATGCACACAACATTTGTTTCGCCGTTCGGTTTATAAAAGTACCTTGTACACGGATTTACATTTTGATTCGCGACTATGGAGAACATTAGCCATAATTGCAAATCTTGTCGGGGGAGCAAAACTTAAATTTAATATTTATTTAAACTGTTTTCAACATCGAAAATGTTGAGAATGAAATATTAATAATCACTAGCTGCAGAAGTTGGCAGAAAATTGAGCAGTAAACAATTTGCATTATGAACATAATTATTTTCACTCGCTCGGTGTATCTCATTAAAGGGTTTGGTTGGCTGAACGAGGTTTCGAATTTCAATGATAATATTTTGTTTGGATTGACGCGCGATTAGTACAATAAATACTAACCAACATTCGATCAGCTAAATTTGTATAAACCATAGAAATGGTTATTTGCCTTGGTGCTGAAGTTGTTTATGGTATTGTATGGAATGGTATGGTATGATATGATATCCAATGTTGTGCGTCTACGCGTATTTCCGTATGTCTACATGTTAGTGTCAAAAATAGCGTAGACAATTGATTTTGAGTAGACAATGTCGAACGTTTATAGAGTAAAAAAGTATGTAAACAATTCGTAGACAATGAAGATGATTGCTTTTTGTTTTTTTTCATTGTTTTTTTGTACAAAGTCAACATTCTAAATAGTTTTCCAGTTTAAATTGGGGTTTACCTATATTTTAGAAGTTTAAGAGAAGAGATTGAAATATCTTGGTCAATCATAAGCGATATCATTTTCGTTCGTGGAATAAAATTAAATTATTTTATAAATTCAGGATTAATAAAATAAATTATATTGTAAATAGTTGGCACTACTTTAGCGTTTATTGGTGGCTCCCGTAACTTTCATACCAGACGTTTTCACGATCCAAATGTTACATTGCTAATTGTGGTATCGATTATATAGGGTTTTCCAATAATAGTGATATGATCCAAACTTTTCTCGCAATAATTCAATTGTTGCACTTGCTGTGTGGCACGTAGGCCCGTCTTGTTGGAACTAAACGTTGTCAAGATCAACTTCTTCCAATTTCGGCCATAAAAAGTTGGTTATCATCGATCTATACCGATCTACATTGACAGTAACGGTGCTAACAGCTTCATTTCGAAAAAAATACGGACCGATGATTCCACCAGACCAAAAACCACACCAAACTGTCAATTTAGGTGAATGTAATGGTTTTTCATGAATAGTTTGTGGATTTTCTTCGCACCAGAATCGACAGTTTTGTTTATTTAGAAGATGATTTTCTTAAAAAAATCGTTATCGTTTGTAATTGCAATTTGTAAACGTTGTTCTTGCGTATATCTCACCATGATAAAATTGTAAACATTACTGAATACAATGAAACAAAAAATGACAGATCATGACATATTACAAATGGCCGAAACGTCACTTAAAAAATCATTTCATTCCTATTGGAAAACCCTATATATTGACGTCGATGTAATCCTTCGAAAATAAATTTGAAAAATGGGAGATCTTCTAAGTTTTTTCGTTCTTAATCCTTTAATCATAACGCTGTACGAGGCTAAATTCGGCTATGGTTTAAAAAAATATTCGCTCTGCCAATCCGCTGTGTCTGTCATGAGCATTTTCGATACGACTGCTTCATTTCTGATTTTGACGTCCGTTTCTTGAGCAAAGTAGTTACTAAAGGGTGTTTTTTTAGGAGGTTTGTTTTTCCGATAGATGTCGTTTTATTTTATGACAGTTGTTTTGACAGCTCAAAGTGGCATTTCTACTCAGTATTGTTTGGCAAATCATTATGAATAGGTTAACTCCAGAACAACGTTTTCAAATCGTGGAAATTTATTTTCAAAATCAGTGTTCAATTAAAAATGTTTATAGAGCACTTCGTGAATTTTATGGTGCACATAATCGTCCGTCAGAGACCACCATAAAGAACGTAATTACCAAATTTCGGTCTACATTCACTCTTTTGGATGCCAAGCCACCGACAAGAATGAGAAGAGTTCGTACAGAAGAAAATATTGCTGTCGTTGAGGCCAGTGTCGAAGAAAACGACAATTTATCGATTCGTCGTCGTGCTCAGCAAATTGGACTTTGTCCATCGACTTTATGGAAAATTTTACGTAAAGATTTGGGTTTGGTGCCATACAAAATTCAATTGGTGTAAGAATTAAAGCCACACGACCATCGTTTGCGCCGTGAATTCAGTGATTGGTCGTTAAATCAATTGAACGAAGATCCATTTTTTTACCGTAAAATTCTCTTCAGTGATGAGGCGCATTTTTGGTTAAATGGATACGTCAACAAACAAAATTGTCGCATTTGGAGCAAAGATAATCCACACGCCGTTCTAGAATTACCAATGCATCCTGATAAATGTACTGTTTGATGCGGTCTATGGGCTGGTGGGATCATCGGTCCATATTTCTTTAAAAATGAGGAAGGACGACGCGTTACCGTGAATGGAAATCGATACAGAACCATGTTAAATGAGTTTTTGTTGTCAAATCTTGAAGATATGGATATGAATGAAATGTGGTTTCAACAAGATGGTGCCACTTGCCATACAGCACGTGAAACAATCGACTTATTGAAAGAAACTTTCAACGACAACATTATTTCGAGAAATGGTCCGGTGAATTGGCCTCCGCGTTCGTGCGATTTGACGCCACTCGATTACTTTTTGTGGGGATACGTGAAGTCATTGGTTTATGTGGATAAACCTCAATCGATTGACGCTTTGGAAACCAATATTCAACGTGTCATTGCTGACATACGCCCTCAAATGCTTGAAAAAGTGCTGGAAAATTGGACCTCCAGAATGACATTTGTGAAAAATAGTCGTGGTAGCCATATGCCAGAAATTGTGTTTAAATGTTAAATGCCAAAAAATTATCTACCAAATAAAAAAAAATTTTGGTCATTTCATAATTTTATATGTGTTTTATTCAAAAAAAAAATCGGCAACCTCTTAAAAAAACACCCTTTACAAAACCTATATGTTACTGTTTTTGGTTACGATTGATTTATGTGGGTTTTACAGAATAATATTGAGCAAGAGTGAGGATTTCTTGATTGCGATTTCCATTTTGTTCAGGTAAGCTCAGGATTACATTTGTCCTAGAGAATTGATTGTCAATTGACGTTTGTTTTTCCCGGTCCTTTTCACGGGCGTTTGGATGGCTTGAGAATATATAGAAGAGTATACCTAACAGAAACGAATGATGAAATAATTCAAACCGACACATACCGCGTTCCCCGGTTGTCTTACACGGACACTACTCGGAAATTGAAACATCAGAAGAACTCTTACTTATAACAATTGTCTTATTGTTGTGCATCAAAGCTAGTGCAATTAAAAGAAAAAATGTTTCGAAATCGAAATTGTTGCCTATTAAGTGAAAACTGTAGTTACACAATCGAAATTACATGTAATAATAAATTCCTCTGGACGCGATAAATAAAGGTCTCGCCATTATATTATTAACAAAACCGATAAAATCAAAGAAGAAACTAGTGGAAATGGAAAACCATATTAATGCAGAATAATAGTATAGAATCATTACAAGACTGCGTTCAAAAAAAAGAAAGCACAAACGAGTGAAATAACAAACAATTGAGAGTGGTATGCCCGAAAAAGACGCAACCGAAACCAATCACAAGGATAAGAAGATCTGTGAGTGACCAACAAAACAACCCACCATAAATATGTATAATAAAAGGTTAGGGAGAAAGTTCGTGGCCTTTTTGGGTGACATTGAAACAAAGAATTTTCTTATTTCAAATGAACTTGATTAAACCAAATATGTGCCATTTTGATCAATGACCTTTTGCCATTATATTGGTAGAGCCATGATCCCATCACTGTAGAACTTCTGTAGTTTAGAGGCGAAAAATCGAGACAACTTATTTTCGCAGGCCTTTAATATTAAACCATTAAAATGGTAGTCCGATGGTGCAATGTCAGGACTATATGGCGGGTGCATCAACACTTTCCATTCAAGCTCTCTCAGTTTCTGCCGGGTCATCAATGATGTGTGTGGTCTAGCGTTATCATGATGGAACACTGCGCCTTTTCAGCTGATCAATTGTGAACGTTTTAACTGAATTGCTTGCCTTAAATGCGTTAGTTGCTGACAGTAAAGATTATAATCAATCGTTCGGCCCGGTGGCAGTATTACCTTTCTTGGCGTCAAACCTGGCTTTGATACGGCAAGCGGCATCGAAGCGGCTTTACCTCATTTCTTCCATGATCTTTTTCGCACAACGTTGTTATATCTTATCCACTTTTCATCACCAGTAATCATTCACTTTAAAAATGGCTCGATTTCATTCCGTTCCAGCAGTGTTTCGCAGATAGAATTCCGGTCCATTAAATTTTTAACTGTTAATTCATATGGTACCGAAACGTCTTTGTATCCAGCCATTTTCAAATGGTTTAAAACTGTTTTGTGATGAATATTTAGTTCTTTACCAATTGCATGGCTGCTTATATACCGGTCTTCTTCAATTTTCTGCATGATTTCATCGACTTTTCCAGTGGTTGGTCGACCAGAGCGAGGTGCATCTTTGACATCCATATTTCCAGAACGAAAGCGATTGAACCATTTCCTTGGTGCTGATTTTGATAAAGCACCTTCCCCATAAACAGCACAAATTTTTCCGCAAGCCTTAGCAGCGTTGTTACCTTTGTCCGGATAAAATTGTAAAATATATCGGATTTTTTAAATTATTCACTTCACTGATTTTAATGTTTTGTATGTCAACGTACAAGTTAGTATATCACTCTTCAAACACTCATAACAATTGCCCGATACGATCAATGGCTACTGAGATATATGAATGTAAAGCCATCTACTTCCTATTAGTTATGTTTTAAGAATTCTCCGTTATTATTAACCTCAATACCCAGCTGCTTTCAACATTTTATGTTGATATTATTCAACAGTTCATTAATTTAAGGGTCGGTCAAGATATAAATTGGGTGCGACTACTTTTCGTTCGTTTTAAAAATGTCGTATCCGTATAGGAAGCAGTACCCTCCTGTGGTAATGTAATATCGGCCAAGTATTTTCTCCAATCGTAGGGAATTAAAAGTCAATAAACATGGATAACGGTCGCAATTGGACTGTTAGTGCGGCTCTATGCACATTTTCGAAAAAAGGCCCTATGAGCTTTTGGATCACATTCCCCATCAAAGAGTCAGGCATTCGTTTTTTGGCTTCTCAATTGTTACGTGTGGATTTTCTGTGCCCCAAATATGGATATTTTGCTTGCTCGCATAACCACCGAGGTGAGAATGGCCTTCGTCGGAAAATAAGAACTTTTCGTAAAAAATGACTCACTACTTTGGAAATAAGTTTTTAATATTTCAATATATCGAATGATTTCGTTCACCGGAAATATAATACTGAATTTCTGTCACTTGACAAGTAGCATTAGAGCTATGAGCGGCAACATAACCGCTCGAGATCAGAAACGAACCAAAAGTTGCCGCACTCTTTACAAGGGATTGCGACCTGAAGCATGAGTGGGTAAATAAGTAGTATAGATTTTGTGTCACAAATCAGTTATTCATAGGAGGCAATAGATTCCTTCTCAAAATTATATACAAATTCACTGGCCACGATGGCAAAACAACGAACCAAATAGATCAAATTAGTGGTGCAGACATTCATAGTGACCACCAACTGGTAATATCACAATTCAAAATTGAGAGACAAGACACACATTCTACAAAGCGCTCAACCTTAGCCCCCAACCCGGCCAACAGTGTAGAGCAACAGTGGAAATAAATTGAAGAAGGCTATGTCAAAACAACTACCAATACACTCGGGTATCAAAAATTCAGACAAAAACCCTGCATCAGTGATAAACCTTAGAAGAAAATTGAAGAACGCCGTCATCAATGCTTATACGAAATGCTTACCACAGGTAGGTAGAAAAATCACCGATATCCTACAAAAAAAGGGATGTATCTGGCTAAACCTTAACGACAGGTGAAGCACAATTGAACGGCTGAACTATCCAAAGGAGACATATCGACAATTGCGCAAGAGCTCTAACACCAGTAATAACAGAATTATGCAATTCTAAGAGAATACCGCGAAAATTAAAAGAAAATTTTATTATAACGCGATTCTCAGGAACGTAAAATGGAAGGCACTTTGTGAAATGAACACTCAAAAGAAATTAATCGAACTCAATACGTAAGCAAAGCGAATCATTCTGTAACAGGCTTAAGAAAATTAGATACCGCGTTCCTTAACGGCATTCATGGCGATGATGGCGATGATGTTGAACATTGTAATAGATACATAAACATTCTGATAGCTTTTTCGCAGAAAATTCCTTTTGAATAAAACAATGCTTTCCTGATCCGTTATTTCATTAAATTAAATTTGAATTGTGCAATGCTGCATTGTTTCTGCTCAAATGTCCTTTTTCTTCTTCAAATTTACAATGTTAAGAACGATTTAAGCAAATTTCTGGCACTTAAACGTTTAACAATGATGAGCATATTTTTTATATTTCCTTTCAACTGAACGCAGTATTAGCACTGGATCTGCCACCTTTTCAAAATATTGAACATGCCATATGTGGGTACTAGCTCGTAAGGGATACATTCTTACATATGGTTTAGCCTAGAATGAATTAAGATGTCAAAAAATTAACTAAGACTCGATCTGAGATACGTCATTTTTCCTATCTACAATAAACTTTGAATACGTTTATATGGTAATGTTGAAACCTCGTCTTACGACTGTAATTTATTAGTCATGATTGATAAAGACGCCATATGTGAACAGAAGTGATTTCGTGTGAGATAAAGATATACAAACTGTATAATTTTAGGATGCGGGCATCTATAGTTTTCTGATAATATAAACGAAAGCTTACGACAATTTCTAATACTAATTGCTGTCGGTTGACTAAAAATTGGTAGCTCCATAGAATATTTGATTTAGTAAAGGTACTGTATACGATTATACAGCTGATCTAATTTTTGAAATGATTCAATCATTAAAAGGGAATGTTGAATCAAAGAAATTTTTTCCCTTCAGGCTGAAGCAAACATTTTGTTACATTCCAGTTAAAATGTTAAGGTGCTTAAGGTATTATAGGTATAGGAAATATCGACTTCTCTGGATATCTCAGGAACTCATCATAAATAAAATTACAAACGACATATTTTTTAACATAACGTTATACCCCAACATGAAATATCTAGTAACATATACAAGACAATTTGTTATGCATCGCAGGATGGTTCGATCGTCAATGAAAAATTTTCGAAATTGTGAAAATCGCTGTGAATCCGAAACAATGATTTGTATGTAAATGGCTGCTGTTTTCGGGCTTATAACTATACACCAATAAATTTAGTTACGATTTGGTCCTAGTGGTATGTACAATTACAAAATTTCAAATTTAATCCCATTAATTTATTTCACAGTTGAATAAAATAAATTGCTGTTATCGATTATCTAATTCATAAAACTCAAAATAAACAAAAAAACAAATAGAATTTAATTATAACACTTGTATTTCCCATTTTCCACTTTACACCAACAGAACAACCACAACACCACTCAGCAATCAAGAAATTCATAAGAAATTAATTCATTTGTTATGTTTACAGGTTTCTGCTGCTCACAACTATATGCTCACTATAAACACCTAGATTTGTATTCGTACATAAGGCAACAATAATGGTAATGAATTCTAATTATTAAACAAATCAACATAAAAGAACATACCACAGAGCACAAAAAAATCTACAGGACTAATTGAATCACTGCAATAAAAATGTTTTTTTGTATTTTATTCACTTGGGACTCGCAAGATTTCCTCTTATTTAATAAAACAAGAACACAATTCCGAACAGGATAATAATACATTTTGATTCCTCGATGCTGTTTCTGTTTATGTTTTTGAGTTTGTATTTTTGGTGGGTTCCCAACCCCCAATCAAATAGAATGCAAGAGTGCTTTTACGATTTTAATTTTTTTATAGAGTATGCTTTATTCCCATTTTGTATAGAAAAGACACCGAATAAGGGGATCAGAAGGAAATTGCATAGTAAATTTTGAATATACCAATACCAACAAACTTGTGTGCTTTATATTTTGATGGTATTGATGAATTGTTTTGCACTCACATAATTTTGGTGATGGTAATTAAGTTCATTCAGCATTTCACAGTACATGCATGTTACCAGCGGAACACGGAGAGTTATCCGGTAAAAGACTCCACATCGGAGCTCTACGTGGCTATATGAAGCTCCGGCTAAAACTCAGGAACGTAGGCATGGGGTTTGTAGACTTGATGACGTACTTGAATACATATAATATAATTGGAGAAATGAAATAGCATACCACTTTGTTTGGGAAAAATGAGACATAAACTAAGTCGAAATTCAAAAAATGTGATGGCATACGACATTCCGTCCCTGATTACATTTTGAACAATTTTTAAAATTCGACAAAAATAAAGCTTAAGCTTAAGCTTATTTTAATATTATTATAATAAAACCAAAGCATCAGTAATGCACTTGCAACACAAGTTGATTGTCCTAGGTGTACAAGTAGAATCTCTGCTTTTTTGGTCAAATTAACCTTTTTTTTTTTGTAATAAAAGAAAGTATTAATTGTTCAATGAATTTAATGTCCTTTGAAGGTCAATTAATACCTCCTTTTCATTCACGCACACACCATGTCAACATACTCCATGTCAACCTATACATTGACATGAACTGTGGGTCGGCGCTGAATTCTGCACTCCACACCAGAGGGTCTTAGTTGTGTTTATTAACATCACCGATCGTAATCGATGACGAAAATTTGCTTTGCATCCAGCCTCTCATGGGATTCGAACCCAGTACCTCCTGGTCCAAGTGTCGAAGCTTTAACCACTGCACCACTTGTTCGGTGCAAACTTTATTCGAAATACAATTGTTCCAAAGATCAATTATCGAAATATTCGCCATTACTATATATGGTGTTTTGCCATTTATCAAGTAGATGATAAGGTTTCGAAGCAAAATAGTCATTGATTCATTTTTGCAGATCTCCAACTTTCGTGAATCCTTGGTCTTTCAAATATGATGACATCGATCTTAATAAGTGGCAATCAGAGGGAGCCAAGTCTGGATAATACGCCGCATGCTGTAAAACTTCCCAGCCTAAGAAGGAGAAGATGAGTTCCTGCGTTGATTTTGCTATATGTGGGCGACCGTTGTCATGCAGAAATATCACCTACTCCATCCATAGGCCATATTTTTCTTCCAAAGCATCACTTAAGTTGATCATTAGAGCCTGGGAACGTTCAGTTGTAACAGTTTGATCAGGTTAAGCTCTTAGCAAATGACTTTATTTTTTAGTTTTCTGAATTTAGGATTACGTATAAAATCCATTTTTCATCACCCGAAATGATTATGTGCAAAAAATTCTTTCTTTTGTACGGAGAAAGTAAACTCATGCAGATGTCAATTCTTCGGTTTTTGTTTTCTTCGGTCAGTTTATGAGGAATCAATTTTCCTTACTTCTGTATTTTTCCCATTGCGTGCAATCGAAGTGATATTACTTGGTGAGTGACTCCTAACTGTTCTGTAAGCTCCTTTTGAGTGTAACGCAGATTTTCATCCAGTAAAATTTTAAATTCTTCATCTTCCAGTTGTTTTACTGTACCTGGACGTGGATCGTCCTCAAAACCAAAATTGCCATCACAAAATCTTGCAAACTACTTTTTTACTGTTCAATGACTCACAGAATGTTCGCTCATAGTCGAATTAGTCAATTTTATAGTTTGAGAAAGTAAAAAAATAAATTGATGCACACGGAACGACAGCTTGCAAATGGCTGAAATTTTTGTCATAAAAACAGAATGACTAAGCGACATATATCGAAAATGGCAGGCAATTTCAATTCGTTCAAGAATATTTTAGTACAACCAAATTCAGAGCCGAGTTTCTACTTGCACACCTAATAATTTCAGACATTACTGTTTATTTTAAATCAATTTAAATAAATTCTGGACTGAGCTTACTTTATACAAGAGAAAATGTTTCTTTAGATTGATTAGTGTTGCCTGATGGAATTTATTTATTTTCTGGGATATAATCGTGAGAAAGCTTCATATACATCACATGGCTTTTATACCGGAATTTCTATTGCATTTAAGACAATTTGATTTGAATTCTAATAAGATTTCGTTTTATTTATATTTCAAAACCTAAATATTCAGACTTAAATGTTGTCTTCTTATGGTCAAATACGTCCGACGAAGATCAAAAATCGACCTCACCGTACATGCAAAGTGAACGTGATTCCATTTCTGTTATTGAATTTGAAATAAATAATTGAACTGTGTTGGTTCGATTAGCAATAGTTACGTCATTTATGTTATTTGACAATTAGTTTAATGTTTGGCATATTTACGAAATGGGTCTCTTAAACAACATTGGGAAATATTGATAACTTACTATCAAAGTAGTGAGTCTTCTACCCAAACTGTGAGAAATTACGTGGAAAATTCAGTTGAAAGGAAATGCCTACAAGACAATTTATGCAGTAACGTGCACGCACATTTACACATCAACTGGACATCGTGCTCAAGAATTGAACATTTCGCGCAGTTCTGTTATGATAATTTAGTATAACCTTTTGCATGGCCTCGGTATTAAGGCGTACAAAATTCAATTAGTGCAAGAGCTAAAGCAAAATGACCATCCGCCACGTTTTCGGTTCGCCAATTGGGCAGTGGAACGATTAAAAAAGCGCATTTTTGCGAAGCCCTTTTTCACCTCGGAAGCTACTTCTTTTAGAGTTCAGAAAATCCACACAAAACCATGGAGAAGCCGATCCACATCGAATGACTGTTTTGTGAAGATTTGCGACCGGCGGCATCATCGGTCCATTTTTCTCGAAAATGAGCAAGAAGCCGCCATTTCAGTAATGGAGAGCGTTACCGAGCCATGCTAAACGAGTTTTTGTTGACACATAACATTTGGTTTCAATTCATTTGGTTCACACAGCAAACGCAACAACCGGTCTATCGCACCCTGTCTGCGGGGTTCGAATAATTAGCCGTAACGGTGATGTTAATTGGCCACCACACAGCTGCGGTTTGACTCCGCTAAACTTTTTTTATGGGGAGCCGTTAAGGATAATTATTACGCTAACCATCCAGAGACCATCCAAGACTTGAAAAATCAAATCGAAGTTGCCATTGATGAGATAGGGCCCATACAATCGAAAATATTCTGAACAATTTGGTTGACAGAATGGGGTACTGAAAAGCCAGCCGTGGAAGCCATGTGAATGAAATTGTATTTCATACTTAATGGTAATGTAGTTATAATCTTCTTAATGTATACTCTTTCTAATAAAACAAACCAACTTTGAAAAATATTCACTCGTCTTGGAATTACAGCCACATTAAATTGCAAACGTTAGATTCACAACCCTTTATTATCTACAAGTGTAGAGTATTAATTAACTATACGATGTAGACAATGCGACACAACATTGCTTAATCCCACGCAACAATGCGACACAACATTAGCTTATTAGAAATACTGTATTTATAAAATATTTCAAGACACTCCCTTGAGGTTTACTACCCCTACGCTCTAAATAACTGAAAATATCGATTATTTATTAAGTTTCATCGTCAATATATTGAAAAATACTAAAAATTGTTCCGCCAAATTACCATCGATCTCACGCTATTTTAACGTTAGCTTATTAGAAATACTGTATCTTTAAATAATTTCAAGACAATCCCTTAAATTTTACTACCCCTACGCTCTAAATAACTGAAAATAACGATTATTTATTAAGTTTCATCGTCAATATATTGAAGAATACTAAAAATTGTTTCGCCAAATTACCATCGGTCTCACGCCACGTTAACGTTAGCCTATAAGAAATACTGTATCTGTAAAACAGTTCAAGACAATCTCTTGAAATTTACTACCCCTACCAATTTATTGAAGAATACTAAAAGTAGTTCTGCCAAATTGCTATCGATTTTATGCTATTATTACATCAGCTTATTAGAAATTGCATTGGCAAGTTCAGAGCATTTTACAGAATGTCTTAATTGCATTTAGAAAGGAAGTTATGATGTTTTTTGGTGATTTTCAGTAATAACAATACTCTATTGGAATAAAGACAAAATTAAATTAGTGAACTATTATGGAGATTATAGTAGACCCCAACTGATTGATTGTCTTGAAATTATTTACAGTCACAGTATTATTAATGAGCTAACATAAAGATACTGTGAGGCAGTTCGTAGTTTAGTCGAATTATCTGTTTTTAACACAACTACCTAGGTTGGTTAATAAATAAATTGAGGTTAAATAATCCTTAAATCTAAACTTAAACTTAAATAATTTATTTTGAATAATTAAATTTTTTAAAATAATTAATAATTTATTAAATACATTTTTACATCATGTTTACAAAATAAATTAAAATATTTTTGTTATTATAAAAGATTTAAAATATTCGCCCCAAATGAATAGCAAGTGTCATTTAGAAAGATTTAGTAAAAAGTTCAATCGCGTATATCGGGCGATGAAATTTTTTCTGAAATACAACTAAATGATTTTAGTAAAATTTAGTATAAACTTCAATACCATTAAAATGTAAATAAATTTAATTAACTAAAATTCTTAAATTGATTGTAAATTGTTTTTGTGATAATGTTAATCAAGTTATAATTAAAAAAATAGTATTTTACCATTATTTACGTTTTTTTTACACCATTTGCACAACATTGGCTTTGCACCCAATCAATTTGTCTAGTTAATTTATAGTTTAACAATTTTTTTTAAATTGTGTCATAAAAATTTATTCAAACCATGTTTTGATTTTAATTACAGGTTTAAATGCTACCTTTCTCGTGTATCTGTTCTTCTGCTATTTTGAACTTTTGAATCAGTTTTACTCTGTAAATTTTTTTTGTCAAATGCAACATTATCGTAAAAATAGACGTATATCTGAACTCCACAAAAACTAGAAAATTTATTTTAGTGAGAAATATCTGGTCGTACGAATACTCTAACGATAGTAGTCGTATAAACAAAGTGCTAAAGTTGGCATTATCAACAATAAAAAAAATTCTTCTGGAATGACTGCTCGTATGCGAACGAACGATACATGTTTATATGGAATTGGAAAGTTTTTTTTATGTGGATGTGTACTGTTCTTATGACTGAAATTATGGCATGTCTGTGACCTGAAACTTAATGCAGACGTGAGAAAGTGAAATTTTAGTGAAGAATAATGTGTGGCTCATGAGTCTATATAAAACTGTTTGTGTAATATTACTAGCAAATGTATTTATGCCGATTGGGTGATAGGGTTGTAAGTTATGTCAAATGATTTACTTCATTTTCGGTATATAAGGCCAATGTCTATTTTATCTTTTTAGAAACATAATTTTCTACTCATAAACGTTATACATATGAGACTATTTTTGTCTAGATATTTATGAGAGAGTAAACTTAAAAAGCCTCTTTTCGTTATTTTTTGTTTCATTTCTTATCTCTACGTATGTTACATTTACACTTTTAAGATTGCTAAGATATAGAAGAATATTTTCTTATTTTCTTGTCTTTTATGTACAAACTCATTTTATGTTGTATAAAAGTGTAATACATATAGGCAAAAAAATAAAGTTAATATTTTTATGTTTACCTGAACCAACTTTTTTGTTAAAGCCAAAGTTGTTTATTTTTTGCATTAATATATCTATGTACCTACTACATAGTTGATACGTGTACATACATAGAAGCTTTATCTTTGTTATCATAATTTGTCAAATGTTATATCCTTTTAACGTATCAACAAAAAAGGGTAGAAAAACATAAGAACTGAATAAAACAAAAAAAAGTAAAATAATAATGGATCCATTTTTGCAGATATAACGTGAGGAACAAAGTAGGAACTTTGTAACAAATTAGGATTATGATTGAGATACCAAACATTTTTTATAATTAGTCCTACTGTTATCGTGTCAGTTTCAAACTTTTAAATACAATATAAACTGTTAATTTTGAATAATTAGTGTCGAAGATTAATATTTTCTCCAAAATTTACCTCTTTTACTTTTGGGATAGTTTTACACTGTTACAGAAACACCAATTAAAAAACATTATGATTCGAAAGCCCCTGCTATACTGAAAGCCCTGAGTGGATGGGAGGGATGGAAACTAATTTAGGAATTTTAACTAATTAGATAAAAACAACATTACTGTAAAACGAACCTGTGAAATAAAAGTAAATTTTGGAGATACAATTCAAAACAGTATTTACAGCATCGGACGGTCAATAAAGTTGGTTCATGTAAGGATTTAAGGCTGTGTGGTACTGAGAAAACAAATTTATTTTTAAATTTGAGTACTAATAATTTGTATAACTTGCTTACTAAACTTTACTTATATTGTTTATATGTGTAAAATTAATTAAACAATTTTTAATTTTTATTATTGCTAATCTAAACCTTTCATATTATAATAAATTAATAACCACCTATCATGGCCACACAATTTCGTGATTTGCCATAGGGCCTAAAAATTAAACATAAAAAATCGTCATTGCGGCGTTAAAACAAATGAACATCGTTTGACGTAATTTTTTGATGAAATTTTTAATGAGTGTGAAGTTTGTAACAAAATAATAACAACAATTTGTATACGAATTCAATAAAAATATTCTAGAAAATTGCACGTGTTAGTTTCTACACTGTTAAACACATTGTTGAAAGAGAGAGATCTACGATATTAGAAAGAGTGTTTCATACACTCGCCATGTTTTTCAAATAAGAAATAAATTAAAAATTAATTTCGTCTCTTTTTCATTCAGCTCACTGGCTCTTTAAAATATAACTCATATTGTATTTCGTTTCATATGTTGAGTGTTTGGTTATAAAGGGTGATTTTTTTGTGGTTAGGATTTTCATGCATTAGTATTTGACAGATCACGCGGGATTTCAGACAAGGTGTCAAAGAGAAAGATGCTCAGTATGCTTTGACATTTCATAATGAATAGACTTACTAACGAGCAACGCTTGCAAATAATTGAATTATATTACAAAAATCAGTGTTCGGTTCGAAAAGTGTTCGGTTCGACAAATTTTGTTCAGCGATGAGGCTCATTTCTGGTTGAATGGCTACGTAAATAAGCAAAATTGCCGCATTTGGAGTGAAGAGCAACCAGAAGCCGTTCAAGAACTGCCCATGCATCCCGAAAAATGCACTGTTTGGTGTGGTTTGTACGCTGGTGGAATCATTGGACCGTATTTTTTCAAAGATGCTGTTGGACGCAACGTTACGGTGAATGGCGATCGCTATCGTTCGATGCTAACAAACTTTTTGTTGCCAAAAATGGAAGAACTGAACTTAGTTGACATGTGGTTTCAACAAGATGGCGCTACATGCCACACAGCTCGCGATTCTATGGCCATTTTGAGGGAAAACTTCGGAGAACAATTCATCTCAAGAAATGGCCCGGTAAGTTGGGCACCAAGATCATGCGATTTGACGCCTTTAGACTATTTTTTGTGGGGCTACGTCAAGTCTAAAGTCTACAGAAATAAGCCAGCAACTATTCCAGTTTTGGAAGACAACATTTCCGAAGAAATTCGGGCTATTCCGGCCGAAATGCTCGAAAAAGTTGCCCAAAATTGGACTTTCCGAATGGACCACCTAAGACGCAGCCGCGGTCAACATTTAAATGAAATTATCTTCAAAAAGTAAATGTCATGGACCAATCTAACGTTTCAAATAAAGAACCGATGAGATTTTGCAAATTTTATGCGTTTTTTTTTAAAAAAAAGTTCTCAAGCTCTTAAAAAATCACCCGTTACAATTCAGTTTTTCTAAAAATGCTTCATGGAAATGAAAATAATAATTTGGATCGAACAATTAAATTTTCCATCGCCAGATTCATGTTTAAATAAAACTCGTTTAAATAAGTGGCACACTTTAAAATTCCAATTACTAAACATAATAAAGTTTATACCAAACGAGCCTGGGTGGAATAGATTTAACCTCCAATAAGAAGGCATTGCAGAGTTTGTACCAAAATTCCACTATTGTCCGATGATTTCTGTAGGTCTATCAAAGAAAGGGCAAAGGGGCAAAGAAAGGACGACTAATAACAGGACCTCGTACAGTTTGTACCAAAATTTCATTATACCTGTGGTCACAAATCAAAAGGGGCATTTCTCGAGTTATGCGCTTCTTTAAATTATATAAAATTTGAAATTACGCATTCGATTTAATATAGAAAAGTTTTTTCGGCTTTATCCTATGAGTATTGAATGAATAATCAGTATTTATTGAAAGGGCACAACTAGAGTGATTATTGCTTTGCATGTTACATAAGGGCACATTTCGAGATAGTTCGTTTTACAAAAATTAAATATCTGAATTTAAATCCATTAGATTTCATAACTCAATATATATGAATTTAGAAAACCAAAAAAATTCTGTAAACGGTAAGTTTAAGTTTGACAGAAGGGCACAACTGGGAATTTTAAAAGTTAAGCCCTTTTGTAAAATGTTTTCATATTTTATATTTTCTTTTCAAATGAGTTATTCCCTTGTGTGAAATGTTAAAAAAAGTTTTATATGTGATTAAGTTTAGTGAATCCCCTTTGTAAAATTGTTTTGTTTCAGTTTCAAAAATTTAACTCCAGTTAGTGCATTTTAGTAAGTGGGTATGTCAAGTTCAATTTAAAAATGTGTTCTAACCGTGCCAAACAAATGGTGGAAATGGTTGCATCGACAGGAAAAAACAAACTTAATATTGCAGGATCTGCTGGTACGTATATTATTATAAAATTTCAAGTAACTGAATAAATTAATATTATTTCGGGTTATTTAAGATTAGAATAGCGTATCAGCTTAGACATTCATGATAGATTTCTTATTACTATGAACTTAACCAAATTATAAAACTTCAAAAACATAAAAATTTTCCTTTCCAATATTATCGATGCGTTGGCGTATTTCATAAGGTATAGTGATTTTAAAATGCGTTGCGAATTTATAATACTTACACATAATACACCGTTTCATATTTTTTTGTGTTCATAATAATGAGAAATATATTATGTTCTCTATGGTATCAGTATTGATTAATTTTATTTAATAGGAATACTTAAATTAAACACAAATTCAAAAATTATCCGCAAAATGAAACAAAAGTCGTTTATGATGCTAAATAATAATGGTAAGATTTACAAATCCTTTTTTATTGTGACCAAATAAAGATTCCACCATTAATGAATTTTTTTTGTATTTTAATAATAGGTATAGGCGATGAGACTATTGCAAATAACCAGATTTTACAAGAAACCTTCCCAAATGAAGCAAATGACGATATGCCACATGGTGATTCAACATCTGCATAACATTCTAATGAAAACAAAATCTTACATGCAGACGAAATTAATAATTTGGAGGCCTATTTTGATGGTTACGACTCCGATAAGGGCTCTAAATTTAATCCGGGTCGATTATCCCAGAGTAGTGATTCCGATATAGAACTTATGGCAGAGCAGCTAGAGACTAATTTAACATCTAAACAACTATCTAACTCTCGAAAAATTCAAAAACACAATAAAAATATTGGGAAAGCGTATATTACCTCGAAAGGCGTGCCAGTGCCAGATCGTCGCTTCACTGAGTTAACTTCCTGTCGAAACAAGTGCGAATCAAGAATAAATATAGAACATCAGACGAACCTGTTCACGAAGTATTGGCCTCTGGGTGGCTACAATGAAAGAGTTGCATTTGTTGCTGGTTTTATTCAAATAATCCCCCAAAAAACAATGAAACTGGATTCTACGTCAACAAAACAACGCCGGTTCTCGTGTAAATACTCCGCCAAAATTAATGGACACGACACCAGTATTTGTAAGTCCTGTTTAATTGCAACATTGGGAGAGACCCCAAAATTTATTCGAAATATTACCAATTCGAAATATTACCCATTCTTCATGGATGGATTGACAATAATTAACACAGATCTTCGCGGGATGCTCGTACATGTTCCGAAGAAGTTATTAATGAAATTAAGAACCACATAAATCAGTTTCCAGTGTACGCAAGTCACTACACCCGGCGAGATAGTTCAAAAAAATATTTAAGTGCGGACTTAACTTTAACACTGATGTATAAACTTTACACGGAATCCCACAACAAACCTGTTTCTATATCAAAATATTCACTGACTTGAAAGTTGAAAAGTTGAAAAGCTTGAAAAGTTGATAATCGAGCAAAGAAACACCACGATGATGCTGATAGATCATATAAAATGAAAGAGTTGGACAAGTCATTAGCTAAAATAAAATGGTTTGCACATTTGACTTGTAACAGTGTCTTCCAACACCGTATTTGAAAACGTCGTTGTCGTTTTACAAAAGACAACTATAGACTTATAATCTTACAGTACACGATTGCATCTCGAATAGTCCATATTGCTATATGTGGGATGACGCCATAGCAAAACGTGGTGGAAATGATATAGCATCCTGCTTATTTGCATTTTTGAATTCTATTCCACAAAATATATCAAGCGTAGTTTTCTACAGCGATTCTTGCCCAGGCCAGAATAAAAACTCGTTTGTTGCATCTATGTTCGCTTTATTTTTTGCAAATCGGTTAAGTTGAATCGATTGATCATAAATTCTTAGCTGTAGGGCATACGCACATGGAGTGTTATGTTGACCACTCGGTTATTGAAAGAAAGCGTAAAAAACAACAATGAAAATTCACCATCCAAGAGATTGGTACAACTTTGTTCGCGTTCGAAATACATTCAATGTCATTGAAATGACCCAAGAAGAATTTTACAATTTCTCTGAATTTTCGAAGCCTAAGATAAACTGGCGAAAAAGTGACACTGATGGAAATCCGTTTTCTTGGAAGCTGGTTCGATGGAGGAACCATTTAGAGTTCTAAAAATGTCTCGCCGAGGAATTAATTCTTTTAGTTTAAACAGCCTTAACAAATGCTATACTGATATTTTGCCGATAAATCACGAGAAGAAGAAAGATCTTCTCGGTTTATTACCGTTAGACACAAATTTTCATGAGTTTTACAAAAATTTGCCCAACAAGGAACTTAACTATGATCCTGATATCGGTACCAGTGAAGCAGAATAAATTGTTTTTTTGAAACTTAAACACGATATTACTGTTCAATAAATAAAACAAGAATTAAAAGGCACAGTTGATAATTATTATATAAATGAATTTTTAATAAAAGGTTTAAGTTGAGATAATCTAAACGATTTATATTCTATGATTTTATTAAAGGGCATAATTTATGATATATGCCCTTTATGTAAAAGTTAAAATTAAAATGCATCAATGTTCAATTTTTCAAAAGTTTGGAATAAATACAATTTAAAGTATCGTTTTTTTCGCAGCTCTATTAAAAGTTTAAAATTCGTCTCCAGAAAACTTCGCTTTTTCGACTTATGCCTTTTGATTTGTGGCCACAGATATACTGATGACACCTTTGGATTTAACCTTTCAAATGACATCAGTGACATTCCAAAACGGATTGACTTCGAAAGATTTTTGAGTAGAATTTATTCAGTCTACTCATAGAGTGAAATAGATTTAACGCTCAATAACAAGACAACACAGAGTTTGAACTAAAATGCCACGGTTATCGGATAATTTTGATAGGCTTAACCTTGCAAATAAAAGAGGTTTGATTTCCAAACGGATTGGTCACGATAGATTTTTTTGAGTAAAACTCGTTCATTGAATTGGGTGAGTGACAAAGGTAAACTGACCAATAATAGGACATTGTAGAGTTAATACCAAAATTTCATTATATACTAACGACACCTCCGGATTTAACCTTTCAAATGACATTAGTAATATTCCAAAACGGATTGACGTCGGAAGACTTTTGGGTAGAACTTATTCAGAGCACTCATAGAACCTACGTGTCATGCTCTTAACAGCCAATAACAAAACATTACTGAGTTTGTCCTTAAATTTTGTTATATACGGGTGACAGCTATAGACTTAACCTTTCAAATGATCTTGCTGACTTTCCAAACGGTGTTGTTCTCGCCTTCCAGTTTCGACTTCCTATTATACGCAGAGTGTAGCAGTCTAGTGCAACTTCGTCACACCAGCGCAATCTGCGTCTTCCTCTACGTCTCTCTCCGTAACTAAAACTCTTAATCTTATTAGGCAGAACTACCTACTACAATTAACAGCTATGAAAGCATTTATGACAACATGTGAGCTATTCCTCCATTAGGCTGGATGACTTTCCGGTTATGAAAGAGTTTATTTAAACTTTTTAAATCAATACCTGTAGATCAAAAATGGCAACACGTCTATTTTGATCGCACGTGACCATTTCTTCAAATTTGCATTGACGAAACTGATTAGACAAGCCAACAGCACTAGGTAAGTAAATTGTCGGATAATAATATATTTTTAATGATTGGAGTTACCGAGATTATATTGTAGTTGGTTTCGGGCGACAATTAATCTCAGAGACTGAAGTCGTTATGCGAGATTTAATCTCAGAGAGTGAAATCGTTGTGCAATAAATTTGGATTAAAGTATGTGTTCACGGCTAAATACTCGCCACAAGCTAGCTAACGAGATAAAAATGTTAGCGATTACTCACGCATTACAAAACGCTTTTCATGAGTACACACCATTTTGGCCTAATTTCTTGGTATTCGTGCCAGATTCAATTTAGCATGGTTCCATGTCACAACTCCTTTGGCAAGCTTTTCAGTTCACCGGAATATACCTTATAGTGCCAGTCAGAAACCTCAAGCTCTGTACAACATTTACCAAAAAGATCAAAAATATTTAACTCAAACACGTTCGAAATTTGTCACACAGCAAACCTGACCTATTTACTTCCAAGCTTGCACCAATATGGGAAGGGGAGGTTTTGAGACTAGAAGGAAATTTTGCATTTGAAAATGCTGATGAAAAAGGAAAACTTCTAGAAGTTTATCACCTGAAGGATGTTAAATTTTAATCGTAAAATTTGTTACGCTAAAATATTAACCAATTGATCTTCCTTAAAATTTGTTCTTGTTGGATGAACCACAATTGACTTTGTTCCATCGTTCAATATTAATTTAAATTTCAATCATGCGGAATTTTGTCAACACTAATCTGTTTTTGGTTCCGTATGCAAATCTTACTTTTTATTGTATAATATAAACCGGCTTTATAGGAAAGGAGTTTAAGGAAAAAATGGTATAAAAGAGAAAATCTGGGAAATGAGAGGGACAGATAGTAAAATCCAAAATAAACGATAACGTGAAGAAAAAATTGTTCATTGTAGTCAAGTTTTTGGCAGATCCCATAGGCGCTTCCTTTTTTGCAAATATTTTGAACGATTACATATATAGCATTTACGATAAAACAATTCAAAACAAAAATATTGTAAATTAAATTTCAACCAAATCAGTTCATATAATTTTTCAAAACTTAATACTTGGTCTATTTTCATTAATTGGGAAATCCTTGCCAAATTTGGTGGTGTGTACAAGAAGTGGCCACTCCAATGAAAGTTTCCTCAACTTTTGCAATGATGGTGAAAAGGATAGCATTTACAGAAAACGGCAAAGGATTAAACGATTTAAATAAACTTCGAGATTAAACTTTCAACCAACAAGGAATGACCTTGTAAGTCTTATGAAATTTAAAAATTTAGGCAAGGATAATGTTTTTTGAATATACAAGACAGTTTTATTGAAAGTCCAGAGAGTTTACAATTTTATTGTAAAAGTCATGTGCTGTGTATTCGAGATCTATGTATTAATTCGCAGTAAAAGTTGTCGTAAAAATGTGTAAAAAATTGAGTGTTTAGGTACACGCAATAAATTATGAACTGTGAATTCTATTTTATCCGGAAAAACTATTTATTTTATTCTATAGAATAAAAATACTCGTAACAGCGTCATCCAGGTCACAAATTTTCAAATATCTATTAGGATAATATTTTATTTTATTACCACATTCAGGTGTAAGAATAAACTTACTGCGAAAATTATTTAAATTTGTCTACTTCCAAATCGTTTATGGTTTTTGGAGGATACTAAGTTAATAATTAACTGAGATTATGGCGTAGGCTACGTATGCTTGAAAAATTTCAACAATTGTTATTATAGAATTGTAGGGACAATGGCTTAGGTATATAGCTCCTAAGCTACAGCTCCTCAAGAAGTGGTCACTTCGCAACCCTCATATTATATCCTAAATATCCTTCAAAAATTGCAAAAAATATGTGAGGCATCCCAAAGGCAATGGTTCTCGGAAAACTATCAATGTCATTCAATTCCAGATGAACTACCGGAGTGGAGCTTATTTCGCAAAAATTTCAAATGTTTTATTAATTTTGATCACCAAAGAATATTCAATGGTGCTTTACCATTACCACTCCTCAACCACTTACTGTCAAATATGGTATGCAGACTTGGATTGGCACTCTAACATAACGTTCAATAGAACTAGGCTATCACTTTACAAATGACGGTCAAATTCGGTGTGCAAAGCTGAATTTGCCATAATTTTAAGATTCGGCTATAATGAATGGAGCCAGGCCGTTTCCTAACCGATAATTTTCCAATTTAGTTTGTAGATCTGGGCAAGGATTCTAATAAAAGAAGGCGGCTTGTATTGGAATTTTAACGTCTCGTTTTGATGAAGTTCTACAATTCAACCATTCTGAATGGAACTAGACCAAATCCCAAAAAAGAAATTATTGTCAAATCAAGTATTCAGAATTGGATCGGGATTTAAAAATGGATTTTAGAGAAGTTCTAGAGTTCGGCCGTGCTAATCAATTCCTTAACTAATTATGTTGGAATCTGGTATGTAGAGCTGAATCGAGATTCCAACAGAAATTCCGAATGAAGTTCTGAGTTTTTCCACAAAATAAACCTGAAAATAATCGGCCAAAGAATTACCCAGCTCCTCCATTCACTATAGCCAAACCAAACTTGGCTTTAACCGGCAAAGAGATGACCCAGTCAACTCCAGCTTCCCCAAAACTAAAATTTGCTAGAATTTCAATTTAGCCCAATTCGTACACAAAAATTAATTTATGCATCTTCCGCAGTAGACTGTCTAGAAACAGATTACTGAGATAATTCCGCACATTAAATAGTCAATTAAAAAAGATTAAGATTTGCTTGAGGTGACGGCACGAATGGAAGATAGGACCACGTGAAAGGCTTCTTACGTTATTGGTGCATGAGCAAGTCACTGATTATGATTTATAACTAAAATCTATTTTATAGAAACTAGCGCCACCAGCAGGGGCGAAGTGTCCATAGAAGCTACGGAAGCACTGCATCCCTTTCAAAAATTCACTATCGTTAAAATAAAATTTCAAAATTTATTTGTTTTATGTATAACCTATGTATAACACGTTTGATTAAAAATATTTTTGTTCTTAATGATAGACACTATTATGCCTTATAGGTCTGCACAAATAGATATCTAGTTTAATGAAACTAACTTTAAAAATATTTTGTATTTTGCTATCCTACTATGATTTCCCATTATAATGTATATCACATCATCCTTCATATTGCATAGTGCATACATAGAACCAAAATAAATACAAATACGAATATCTCTCGTTGATTTATAGACATGCGTGTTGCATCCAACGCATACGCAACACAACACAACATAATAATAAGAAAAAAGTCTTTCTGATGGAAGCTGCGTTTAGTTAGCTTGACCTTATTTTCCTTCAGCGTAATATCACAGAATATATACAGAAGCGACATAACTCAATTTTTGTATCAAATTCTTTCGACTCCAATATTTGATCTTCTACATAAAAATAAGAGTGGTAAAAATAGTTTAGAGGTAGATTTCAAAAAATTAAAATCGATTATAAAATCTTTGCAGTGTACAACTAAAATTTCCTCTCAATTGGCAATCAAGCATTTCAAATGTCACTTTGACTTTGGCTGCAACAACCGTATTGCTGTTATTAGCAAAACTAAAACATTTCTTTACATTTAAATCTGAAAAAACTGTGAGTGATTCGCAATCAATATTTAATAACAATGCAACACAGGATTCATTAGCATTCAGTGCTCAAATTAACGTATATACTGAAGAATATCGTCGAATGGATTATAAAGTGGTGATACATTTCAATCATCAACCTGTATGCTTAATTTTTAAATTTTATCCATATTATAAAGGGAAGTGACAAAATTACAACAAATGAGATGTTCCAGCACAGAAGTGACTTTTAGTAATTTATTATAAAGAAATTAAATATTCTAATATTGTTTTATTTCTAGTTATGTGTTCCGTTTGGGCGGAAGTATGCGGCAAATCGGTAGCCGAAGTATTTTCAATTTTTGGCGATAAACTGTTTAGAATTTTATGAATGGTTGAACAGCGACGTACAGGTGGTCACGATTTACCTTTTACTTATAGGAACCATTTTTTATGAATCGTAAATAGCAATGTTGACCGTGTTGCAAGTTCATATTTGGAGCTGAATTATTATTGAAACAGAAAATCCTTGGTGTTCTTCCAGGAACAAATGTATATGATTTACATCCTGATTTTCAACTGAACAGTTTAACTCGAATTCCTGTGTTTGTACCACCAAGTTAATGAAAATGGCTGATGAAAATTGTTGTAAATGTCTCGTCGGAGAATTACTTGATAAGGTATTCGGATTGAACTCATTTGCAAGAAAACAGGAAATTGTATCGTCAGGGCAACCAAAACCAATGCTATCAAAACTGTTTACCACTGCTAAAACATTCACGCGACATTTTTCTATTGATTTATATGATAAACATAGTTGGTTTGCCGGATGCGATTTTTTAAATAAAACTTTTTGCTGGCCATGTTTGCTTTTCGCAAAAGACAACGGCGTGTGGCATACAAATGGTTTCAGTGATTTGAATAATATTCACAAAGCCATTAAAAGATACGAACTTACTTCAGATCGTTTGCGGAGTGTGTTAGAATTAAACCGTTTTGGGAAAACGCAAAGAATTGAATGTTCATTGTCGGGGGCGTTTGCTGCAAATATCGCAAAACATAATGAGAAGGTAAGAGAGAATCTGAAAATTTTAGAAAGCTTGATCGATGTTGCGTGTTTTTTGTGCGAACAAGATTTGCCGTTTCGAGGACATAATGAAACATGTACTTCTGATAATGAAGGAAAATATGGTGAACTTGTTAAATTTATTTCAAATTACTGTTCCCCCTAAATAAACGAATGAAACGTTTTTATGGGAATTTCCAGTGAAATTCAGAACGATTTAATTAACAGTATCGCAGTTGTTGTAAAAAACAAAATTAAAACTGAAATTAATTCTACAAAATTTGTCGCGCTCATAATAAATGAAACATCAGACATATCAAATAAATGCCAATTATCAATAATTTTACGATACGTTGATTTAAAATAGGTTATACGAGTACAAGAAGGGTTTTTAGGATTTTGGAATGTGTCTGCTGATCGGTCGACATCAAATTTATTTGAAATAACAAAAGAAGTATTTCTGGAATACGGCTGTTCAAACAAAGTTGTTGCTCAGAGCTACGATGAAACGGCTAATTTGGCTGAACATTTAACTGGTCTACAAACTCGAGTTAGACAAATTTGCAACAAAGCTATATTTATTCATTGTTACGCTTATAGCTTTAATTTGATTTTGTCGCAATCTTTATCTTATATTAGAGAATGCAAATCATTTTTTACGTCTCCGTCTGGGATCAGCAATTTTTTAAAATCATCGAAACGAACGAGTGCTTTGGATTTTATCATCAAGAAACGAATTCCAGCTCTGCATATAAGATACAATTAACTGAACTGTTTCAAGATATTTTGAACAATCCTTTCGATTGGGATGGTGAAACCATTAATTCAACTCGTGGATTTTAGACAGGTCTACGAGATTTTAAATTTAATTTTGTATTGTTTGTTTTTTCGGAAATTTACCCGTATTCAAATACAAAATTGAGTGTCTACAAAAACAAAATACTGATATTAATATAGCAATAAATGCAATTAATATAGGAAAAAGCTAAAGCTGTCGTGGAGATTGATGAAACGCGCACCACTCGAGTGAGAATTGATTTCGTCCAAGAATTAAAAACGTCTTATAGAAAATTATTTTTTGAAATAATTGATAATATTTCAACCGAATTAAGTACTAGATTTCAAAATATTTCTGAGTGAAAATATTGCATATTGCTGATTTCAAAATATGGCAAACGATTCGATTTTCCAAAATTGAGGACTGAATTAATTGTTGTGTATAGCGATGAGGACTTTTTTTACAAATCAATATTACAGATGTTACAATTTCTTGACAACTTCAAGACAACGATTTAATAAATTCATTCAATGAAGTATCAACCTTATGTCGACTATTCTTAACGATTCCATCTACAAGTGTATCATCCCAAAGAAGCTTTTCTGCTTTACGTAGAATTAAAACTTATTTAAGAAGAACTATTGGAGATGAACAGCATTCTCATGTTTCATTAATTTATATGGTAATGAATTTAAAAAAAAGAATCGCCGAATTGAATTAAATTTTAAATAAATCTTGTAAATAAAACATTTTTAAATTGTCAATAAAAATCAGGCTCAATTTAATTTTCCTAGTTATTGTGTATTTTAGGTCTAATTTTTTATATTTTGATGTAAGTATAAAAATATGAGATTGTTTCATCAATTTGTCTGATAATTTGGCTCAACAATACTATTTATTCTAAATTCCAAGAAAATTAATATTCCATTTTATTAACGCAAAGGTTCTGCTTCCTCTACTTTGCAGTTCACAAGTCGCCTCTGGCCAGCAGTATGCAATCTAAAAAGTAGTCAACATTAAGAGGTCGAGGGATATCACATCAAAGACTTACTTATCGTTCCGAACGGAAATAAAAATTAAAAACCATTTTGCCTTTGCCATGCCGTAATACATATGAGGTCTCACCCCTTTAAAATAGTCTACCAAAAAAATGTTATTTATATTATTTGAAATTGGAAAAATGTGAAAACTCATATGTCACAAAACCCGTACGATTACAGAAATCATATACACATTCTGATTAGGTACATGTAACCTTCTGTATAGAATACTGCATTTGAGATGAGAAACGGAAAAGCAAATAAATTTTTTGTAAATTTTTAAGAAATAAAATATTAAAATATACATTCCAAATCCCGAATAAATATTTTATGAAATCAATTTATAATTTCATAACAATTTGATATACATTCGCAACGTATGCATAATGAAAATATGGCAATATGGAATTAAGAGTTTCAAATGGTATGTTCTGTTCCATAACATTCCATCCATTAATTTATATAAAATAAGTGTATAATTATTATGTTCATCATAACATATATTTATTATGTTATATTACATAAAATTTTCAAAATTTTTATTTAAAAAAAAAATAAATTTTGAGAGATAAGAATACAAATTTGGCATTTTATCTTACTTTGTCTGGATTTAGAACTAGAACGTATGCATAAACAGTTCTCTAATGCCATAGAATATTAATTTTAAATTTTCCAATTAGAAAATAATAATTATTATAAATATTTGATAACATTGAAACAATATAAAGTTCATCCTCTTTCCTTAACATTGTATTTGTATAATGAAAGTTAAGAATAAGACTATAAGATTAGCATATCGAAAAGGTGAAGGATATCATAAAATATTTTATGTCATGGAAAAATCATAACTATTAATATAAAAATAATTAGACAAATATGTACATGATACACATATTACGTAAAATATAATAAAAATAATGGTATTTGTGTAATTAACATTAATTTATGTATAATGTATCGAATTTTAAACCTCAAAAGGATTAAAACTTATAATACAAAAAAAAGCATAATGGGATTTCAATTTTCAATAAATTAATTTTGATGTTTTAAGTTTACATATAATTTCATATTAATTTTATATTTTGGGGTTAAGTTGTTATTTCTGTTTATGTGGGGTTAAAGACACTTGAAATTAGATTAAAATTTTTTGGAAAGGATTATTTTAACAAAAATTATAGCGTAATTTGACTTTAATACTGTTTGGTTAAATTAACGGACTTTTTATAACGAGATAAACAGCATTTCCAAATACATAATTTCCAACTCGAAAAAGATTTCTTCGATATAAAATATTTATCAATTTTAATTGTCATAGAGGTTACTTGTAAGGGTTTACTCTGCAAGATGCAACATTCCCGGGCAAAATGCAATATATCTGTATGATTATAGAAAAAAATACGAATAATCACAATTTGTCTGTCATATTGTATACCATTCATAAGTGTGTGAAGTTATCCCAGTTTTTCATCCCAGGAAAAATAAAAATGTTCATCAGGTAACACTTATTTCATCCCATCCCAGGATTTTTAAAATCATCCCATCCCATGATTTTTAATTTATACAATTAATTAGGACTGTTATACTTGTTAAAGGTCGCGAACATCTTAGCTTCCGACTATGCAGAACCCTAAAATTAATTTAAATCAAAATTACATATATGAGTACAAACTGTAATTCATATATAACGAAAAAAATAATTAATATTGCTCTCAAACCTATAGAGTGCCTAAAGATTTGACTTCTGGTTATGCCTCGTCATGGTGTCCACTAACTCTGATATCAATTTGGATATCAGCCGTATGTTAGGATTTTCGATATATGCTCATTTGCATATAGCCCAACATATGAAATTTGAAGAAAATACTCAATAAAATAATTAATATTGCTCTCAAACCTATAGAGTGCCTAAAGATTTGACTTCTGGTTATGACTCGCCATGGTGTCCACTAACTCTGATAACAATTTGGATATCAGCCGTATGTTAGGATTTTCGCTATATGCTCATTTGCATATAGCCCAACATATGAAATTTGAAGAAAATACTCAAAAAAATAATTAATATTGCTCTCAAACCTATAGAGTGCCTAAAGATTTGACTTCAGGTTATGACTCGCCATGGTGTCCACTAACTCTGATATCAATTTGGATATCAGCCGTATGTTAGGATTTTCGCTATATGCTCATTTGCATATGGCCCGCCACCATATGAAATTTGAAAAAAATACTCAATAAAATAATTAATATTGCTCTCAAACCTATAGAGTGCCTAAAGATTTGACTTCTGGTTATGCCTCGTCATGGTGTCCACTAACTCTGATATCAATTTGGATATCAGCCGTATGTTAGGATTTTTGCTATATGCTCATTTGCATATGGCCCGCCACCATATGAAATTTGAAAAAAATACTCAATAAAATAATTAATATTGCTCTCAAACCTATAGAGTGCCTAAAGGTTTGACTTCTGGTTATGCCTCGTCATGGCGTCCACTAACTCTGATAACAATTTGGATATCAGCCGTATGGTAGGATTTTTGCTATATGCTCATTTGCATATAGCCCAACATATGAATTTGAAGAAAATACTCAATAAAATAATTAATATTGCTCTCAAACCTATAGAGTGCCTAAAGATTTGACTTCTGGTTATGACTCGTCATGGTGTCCACTAACTCTGATATCAATTTGGATATCAGCCGTATGTTAGGATTTTCGCTATATGCTCATTTGCATATAGCCCAACATATGAAATTTGAATAAAATACTCAATAAAATAATTAAGATTGCTCTCAAATCTATAGAGTGCCTAAAGATTTGACTTCTGGTTATGACTCGCCATGGTGTCCACTAACTCTGATATCAATTTGGATATCAGCCGTATGTTAGGATTTTTGCTATATGCTCATTTGCATATGGCCCGCCAGCATATGAAATTTGAAAAAAATACTCAATAAAATAATTAATATTGCTCTCAAACCTATAGAGTGCCTAAAGATTTGACTTCAGCTTATGCCTCGTCATGGTGTCCACTAGCTCTGATATCAATTTAGATATCAGCCGTATGTTAGGATTTTTGTTATATGCTCATTTGCATATGGCCCAACATATGAAATTTGAAAAAATACTCAATAAAATAATTAATATTGCTCTCAAACCTATAGAGTGCCTAAAGGTTTGACTTCTGGTTATGCCTCGTCATGGCGTCCACTAACTCTGATAACAATTTGGATATCAGCCGTATGGTAGGATTTTTGCTATATGCTCATTTGCATATAGCCCAACATATGAATTTGAAGAAAATACTCAATAAAATAATTAATATTGCTCTCAAACCTATAGAGGACCTAAAGATTTGACTTCTGGTTATGACTCGTCATGGTGTCCACTAACTCTGATAACAATTAGGATATCAGCCGTATGTTAGGATTTTTGCTATATGCTTATTTGCATATGGCCCACCACCATATGAAATTTGAAGAAAATACTCATAAATTAATTAAGATTGCTCTCAAATCTATAGAGTGCCTAAAGATTTGACTTCTGGGTATGACTCGCCATGGTGTCCACTAACTCTGATATTAATTTGGATATCAGCCGTATGTTAGGATTTTTGCTATATGCTCATTTGCATATGGCCCGCCACCATATGAAATTTGAAAAAAATACTCAATAAAATAATTAATATTGCTCTCAAACCTATAGAGTGCCTACAGATTTGGCTTCTGGTTTTGCCTCGTCATGGTGTCCACTAACTCTGATATCAATTTGGATATCAGCCGTATGTTAGGATTTTCGCATGTAGCAAAAATCCTAACATACGGCTGATATCCAAATTGTTATCAGAGTTAGTGGACACCATGACGAGTCATAACCAGAATTCAAATCTTGAGGCACTCTATAGGTTTGAGAGCATTATTAATTATTTTATTGAGTATTTTCTTCAAATTTCATATGTTGGGCCATATGCAAATGAGCATATTGCAAAAATCCTAACATACGGCTGATATCCAAATTGATATCAGAGTTAGTGGACACCATGACGAAGCATAAGCTGAAGTCAAACCTTTAGGCACTCTATAGGTTTGAGAGAATTATTAATTATTTTATTGAGTATTTTCTTCAAATTTCATATGATGGTGGGCCATATGCAAATGAGCATATAGCAAAAATCCTAACATACGGCTGATATCCAAACTGATATCAGAGGTAGTGGACACCATGACGAAGCATAACCAGAAGTCAAACCTTTAGGCACTCTATAGGTTTGAGAGAATTATTAATTATTTTATTGAGTATTTTCTTCAAATTTCATATGATGGTGGGCCATATGCAAATGAGCATATAGCAAAAATCCTAACATACGGCTGATATCCAAACTGATATCAGAGGTAGTGGACACCATGACGAAGCATAACCAGAAGTCAAACCTTTAGGCACTCTATAGATTTGAGATCATTCTTAATTATTTTATTGAGTATTTTCTTCAAATTTCATATGTTGGGCTATATGCAAATGAGCATATATCGAAAATCCTAACATACGGCTGATATCCAAATTGATATCAGAGTTAGTGGACACCATGACGAGGCATAACCAGAAGCCATATCTTTAGGCACTCTATAGGTTTGAGAGCAATATTAATTATTTTTTTCGTTATATATGAATTACAGTTTGTACTCATATATATAATTTTGATTTAAATTAATTTTAGGGTTCTGCATAGTCGGAAGCTAAGATGTTCGCTACCTTTAACAAGTAAACAGTCCTAATTAATTGTATAAATTAGAAATCCTGGGATGGGATGATTTTAAAAATCCTGGGATGGGATGAAGTAAGTGTTACCTGATGAACATTTTTATTTTTCCTGGGATGAAAAACTGGGATAACTTCACACACTTCCATTCATGATACAAACTGTGTTTAAAAACATAAATTTAATTACCAAAAGATGCAACATTTTTGACATTGTATACATATTATCCTCAAATAAATAACTTTGCTGTTCAGATTTTTTATATTCTTGTGTATTTATAAAAACGCCTCACGTATGTTCTATTTTAATCATTTTCTGGAACCATTCATGATACAATCTGCGTTTAAGAACAATTATTTATAATAACCCAATTTACAAAATGTAGTTTGCATTTTATTCTAATTAATTGAGATTTTTAAAAATAAAAAAAACTGTATGTGCTGAAAGCGCCCCTCTAACTCTCTCCCATTTTACATACAAAACACATACAAAACACACGTGCCTACTATGCGTGTACAGAAAAATCTAAGTAAAAATAAAATTACGATTTTTCTTTTTCGTTTTATTATGAAAGTTTCTTGTATTTTTTGGCGCTAACAACTAATACATAGTATAGTCACCATTACTGATAATAATTGCCCGACACCTTTTGTCCATACTATTAACCAAATTCTCTGCATATTGTGGTGACAAATTTTTCCATATCTTCCGAATTACTCGCGCTAGATGGCTCAAATTTTGTATGTGGTACATTTTCAGCTTAATCATCATTAGTGCCCATACATTTCGATAGGACTGGCATCAGGTGACTGACATGGACAATCCAATGTTGAGATGCGCTTTTTGAGTTTAAATTCCGAACATAGTATGCTACGGTGTTTTGGATCGTTGTCTTCTTACAAGATCCAATTAGAGTTCGCCGCTCCAATCCAGTTACGGACAGATGGTAACAAACTTTGTAAATAAATTTTATTGATGAAAAGTGCGTTTAGGTTCCGTGTGGAAACGATTAATATACCAAAACCTAATTTGGTGAAACATCCCCATAGAAGGAGCTTGGGCGGGTGCTTCAAAATTCGGACAATCCTTTTTGTTTTTGATTAGTTGATTAAACACGCCTTTTAACATTAAAATTTCAAATGGATGACTCATTGGCATACACAACATACGTCCAATCTGTACTTTTATGTTGATTCGCCCAATACAGTCGCTTTTCAGTGTGTTTGCCATGCCAGCCATGTAGTTTGTTTTGTAAAGTGGAAGAACACAGTGAAAAGTAGTGGATCGCATTTTGTTTCTTACAAATATTTTGCAATAGTAAAAGGTTATCCAATTCGAGGTTGATAAAGTAGAAATCTGTATACCGACATCTGTCAAAGATAAACGTCAAGTACGCTGTCATTTATTTAGTTGACATTCTGCCATTTAAGAATATGGAGCATTTAACAATCGACCAACGCGTTAAAATTATTAAATCTTATTATAAAAATAGTGATTCTGCCATATCCACATTTCGCGCTTTACGAGCAGATTATGGTCGTCATAATCGTCCTACAAAGCAAACCATATTGAATACGGTGAATAAATTTGAACAAACTGGATCTGTTACTGATATTGTAAGGTCTGTGCATCATCGAAACATTCGCAATGCTGAAAATATCGCTTCTGTAGCTGAAAGTGTGGAAGAAGATCCAAATTTGTCAATTCCTCGTCGAGCTCAACATTTAGGCCTATCTTATGGCTCATTATGGCGCATTTTGTCCATTTGACACAAGAGCTAAAGCCTGCTGACTATGGACAACGAAGAACATACGCAAATTGGGTGTTGGAAAAACAGGCCGTCGATGCTGATTTTTCGAACAAAATTTTCTTCAGTGATGAAGCTCATTTTTCGCTTGGTGGATACGTTAATAAGCAAAACTGTAGAATTTGGGGCTCAGAAAATCCACAATTGATTGTAGAGAAGCCATTACACCCGGAAAAAGTCACTGTTTGGTGCGCATTGTGGTCTGGTGGTGTGATTGGGCCGTATTTTTTGAGAACAACCATGGACGAACCGTTACCGTCAATTCTGAGCGCTATGGCCGCATGTTAACCGATTATTTTTTTACGAAAATCGAAGATTATGATCTTGACGATATGTGGTTCCAGCAGGATGGAGCAACCAGTCACGTAACACGAGCAAATCGAGATCTTTTGCAAGAGAAATTTCCTGGACGTTTGATTTCGCGATTGGCTGATGTCAATTGGCCTCCAAGATCCTGTGATTTAACGCCTTTGGATTTCTTTTTGTGGAGCTACGCGAAAGATCGTGTTTACGCAAACAATCCTCAAACTCTTGACGAATTGAAAACTAATATTCGTAAGGTAATGGCCGAGATACCGCCCGAAATGTGCCGAAAAGTCATTGAAAATTACCGCAAAAGAATCAAGGCCTGTAAGAAGTCCCGTGGAGGACATTTGAATGATATCTTGTTTAACTAAAAATGGCAAGGATCAATCTGTAAAATGAAATAAAAATTACAATACATTCCGAATATTTTGTGTGTTTTTTTTAAGTTTACTTTATCAAGCTTGAATTGGATAACCCTAATTAAATTAATATTTCAAACGACATTGTTATCGGTGGAGGCGCTGTGAAGGGTAGAGCAGCCGTCATACTGCGATCCCTCATATGGTTGTTTTTGGTATAATACATTGTTTTTGGCCAATATTTCCAGAACTGCATCCAGCGTAAGTGAAGAATTTTCAACAAATAACTGTATAATTGCGTCATCATCTTTTTTTGTACTGGTTCGGATTTTGCCTCTATCTGGCAAATCGTCAACATTTTTATACATTGAATAATGTGTAATCCTCTTCTGTACAAATGTTTTAAATTTTTTTCTATATTTTGTGTGATATTTTTGAACCTTTCGGACGTACACTTAAAACCACCGGTTCAAATCGTTTTTTATAAATCTCACTCATTTCTTTCATATGTTATTCGCTAAACAGTTGCAAATAAAGTGATTATTGTTGTAAGTCATTTATGCCATACACGCTCTTGTTACACACCTACTGTAATGTGGTCAAAAATTCACAAGTACACTGTCAGATTTGAACAGAATAAAAAATGAAGGGGTGAATATGTTGTGGCGAACACCCGAGTTACTTTTACGACAAACATAAATAAATCTCGAATACACCATACTTAATTTAAATTAAATTTCAGAAAACCAACAAGGTAAACCATTTTTGAAAATTTACTCTTCACTGCAAAAATTCACTGTCACTTCCGGTACACAGATATCCACTACATTTCGCATGGATCTCCCAATTTATGGAAAGATTTTATTATGAAGTTTGATTCCGTTTAATTGTCAATCCGCCTGAACTGCAGAGATGCCGAATTTTGGACCCAAGTCTTATTAAAGAAGATATGAGCGAGTAAATTATGGGACGAGTTTTTTCGCGTCCAAATAAATGAGGGAAGATCAGTTATAAAAAATTACAATGAGAACCAAAAATACGCAACAGTTTGGTAATATAAACAAGCTATAAAACAGTTTGTAATTAGCGCTCATAGTAGTTAAATATTTACAAAATTAAATTTAGACTTTCGCTTGAAAATTGGCTAGCCCACAGAGATAAGTTAGTTTAAGACGTAGGCGTTCACTGCATCGAGGATGGCCGCTCACAGAAATTATTTCTGGACAAACAAAAATTATCTGCTTGATACGATGATGTAGACGCATTTGTTTTGACCCTGAACTGATCAATTTTTGCAATACTTAAATAAATGTAATTAAGCAATCACTGCATGTACATTGAGGATTGGCCAGCTCAGAGAGATATCCGACACACAAGTTGTATATGCGTAGTTAGCTTAAAAATTCCTGGACAAACAAAAATTATCCGGATTTTCACTCGATGATTAAGATTAAGTTGATCCCGAAATTGATCAACTTTTGCAAAAGTAAACTAAATTTAATTTAGGTGTTCACTGCATTGAGGATTGGCCAGCTCACAGAGATTTCCAATACACACGGTTTATACGCTTAGATAGCTTAGGACTTCGTTAATGTCCACAAAAATATCACTCGAGAACGATGATACCCATGCAATTAGCAGTCCACCCTAGAGTTTATGTAGTATAACCACTACTACCAACAAATAGTAGACACTCGAGCTTATTGAGCAAAGTTGGATAAATTGACATTTCGTATTGTTAAAATTTATTTATTTATTTAATTAAGACTAGAACTGTCAAGTCAAATTTCTTGTGATTTTTGTGCATTTTATAATCGTTAACGTTTGGACAGTGCTATTGACTGTTATCAAGGAATACTAGGAATGTGTGATCGGATTCAATCAAAAGTTCTGTAATTCTGTTGCCGTACGAAAAAATAAATCATCTGTCAAAGTTACCGCTTATTTATATGTGGATAATTTCAGAGACCATTTTGCTGTATTAATTGAAACTCTTCACTGGCGATGATTCACACCCGCCGTGGTTTAATTATTTATGAATTATCATAAACTTGTGAAATATCGAACAAGTGTGGCAAATGTAAAAAATTTCAGAATGTATCGATAATAAGGTGAAAGCTCAGAACAAATCGTTGAACGCAAAATTTGTGTGCTACGATGGCCATTGTAGTTTTATCGTTATTTGAGGAATTTGACCAGTTGTTGGTTAGTGGCGTTTCTAATCTACTTTGTGGGCTCCACAGGATATATATTTTCTAATTATGTGATGGGCAGCTTCTCGGGTTGCGGCGAATTTAACGATGTTTTCAATTATTATGGGCGCATTTTGGACTTGGTTTTTCATCGTTAGATTTTATTGCGTTACGAATTTTGTAGAGTTTAAATTTTTTAATTATTTTTTTATTTAATGTATTTTTTACAAATTGAAAGTGAAACTTCGCTTAACCCTAAACGATTGTTTTCATTCGTAAATAATTATCGGATTTTCGGAGGGATTATGACACGTAATATTGTTTCTTTTTCAGGTTCGGTTGGTATATGTAACTCATTCGCAAATTGTTCACAACACTACTTTGATCTTTCTGATTTGTTTGGCTTGTCTGATAATTTGTTTAACTGCGGTAATTCTAATAAAGTTTTTCAATTCGATGCCTCAGAAATTATACTTGGCTTAGAAGGTTTAAACATGAAACGTGGGACAGATCACACTCGAGATCTTGAGTAAATGTGCTCGTTCTTTGTGGGAACCGCAATTGTATTTGTTTAATGCTAGCTTTTCGAACGAAGTGTTTCCTGATATTTGGAAAAGATCGTTTATTGTTCCCATATTTAAATCGGGTAGAAGAAGCGATATTACTTGTTATAGAGGTAATTCGATTCTTTCCGCGAATACTAGGCTTTTTGGATCATTAGTTAAATTCAGAATAGAATTGCACATACAAAATAGATTAAGTTAGCGTCAAGAAGGTTTTATCACGAGTAAATCGACAATTACTAATTTGGAGAACTTTTTCATCGAAGTATTCGACACGGTTGGAAATTATGGTCAGGTTGATGTTACACATGTTTTTCAAAAGCATTTGATTAATCTATTATTAGTCAAAATTTTATGGACTTGAAATTATTGAAACGTGGCTCCAACAAGATGGTGGCACATGCCACACAGCTGGTCAACCAATTGATCTATTAAAGGGGAAGTTCGTTAACCGTGTAACCTGGAGAAATGATTCGGTTGAGTGACCACTATGCGGTGGGAGGGCGATTTAACGCCGTTTAATTTATTTTTATGGGGTTACTTTAAGTCGTTGGTTTATGCCAACAACGTGAGAGGAGTACAGGACATTCGAATTTTTCCCAAAAATATTAGCATAATCAACATCAAATCTGAAATCGATGTCATCTAAAAAAAATTTATATTTACAAACATACTTAGCTTGAACTTGAGCTTCAACTATTCTCAACGACTTTTGTATGTTTCCCAGAAGAACTATGATCTTAGCTATCATAACCACACAGTCCTAGGAAACATACAAGGAGTTTTCTAACATTAAACAATCTACAATTTTAAATCACAACCGGTTCAACCGTTTAACAATGTTGTCCATGTGGATGGATTTACTAGAAACATATTAGTATAAAATTTAAGTAATGACAAACATTTAGGAACGTAATTAAATGTTATATCGGAATACGGAAGTTATTTTCAATTCTAAGGTGAACGTTACTGTTAATAAAAATATTATGGAGGAACATTGCAAAATTAAAACTTTTATAATTTAAATGTTAAAGTTATTCCTAATTAAATAAACACATATAATATTTAGCCTTCGGGATACTTTTCATTTTCAAGTTTTTCCCCTACTTGTATTACTTTATTATACAAAACTGATAACAAGCAACCAGCTAGCCAGCAGTGCCACTTGAATTTTTTCTTTTTAACTTTTTTACTTTTTTGTATGTAAAGCAACTTTTTCCTCAAAAAGTGTTATTTGGTTAGTATAAGGTTTACAATTTAATTTAAGCACAGGTATGTAGATACATTTTACCTTATGAATATCTACTGTACGTAGAATATAATAAAAGCTGTGGTTACATGTATCTATACTCGTATATAGTTTATAATATACATTTTATTAACTTTCATGTATATGAAGTTTAGGTGTCAAAACATAAATTACCAGTACATACATCTATAGGAACTGAAAAGCGAAGAATTGAGTTTTATAGTTTTCCTTACAAAAAAATTATTAGATTAGGTACCGGAGCACATAAAACCCCAAGTTAAATTATTTTATTATTTTTGTGTTATTACATTAAATAATTAAATAATTTCTGAAATGTAATTAATATGTAAATGTATATTGTTAAAGGTGCGGGTTTTTCGCAATATAAAACTTTTTTTCGCAATAGTTGCTAAAGTAAGTTCGAAATGAAATCAACCATTGAATGGAAAGGAAATTTTTACTCTTACTCTGTTCTATATATCCGTTCGCATGTAACTCAGTGAATTTAAAAATATTCGTAAACCCTAAATTACCTAGTTGAATGTGAAAACTTCAAACCGCTTAATGTGAGTTACGGAGAAATGTAATATTCATCACTTTGAGGTGGTATTGTGGTGGTAAAGCAATATTTTTGAATATGTAATTATAGTTACGTATGTATGTATTCATGTGAATGCATAGGGGGGTAGTACCTTGTTTATCTGGAAAAAATGTATTCATACATATACATATCGCTATACAGGGTGTCCCAGAATGAATGAATAAGCCTGAAACACCTTATAGTAGAGCTATTGACCGCTCAAAATAAAATACAAAAAAAAAATATATCCCAAGTAGTACCAAAGATATTCGTATATCATTTTTTTTTTTAAAAAGGCCATTTTTACGTTTCCGATCACCACGACTACAAATAAATTAAATTAATCGCTTTTTTGGTGTTATAATACTCTTAATGGACTATACTAATAGATATGCAGTAAATAGTATGAGTAGCTGTTGCACTTTTTTTGACGAAAAATCTAAACTTCAATTTTCAGCATGAAATGTGGTAAATATTTTTTTTATAAAAGTTTGAGCGTCTTTGGTGAAAAAATGTATGAGAACCTAGGTGGACAAGTATTTTAAAAATATGCGTGTTTAATGCAGATTCTAGAATAGTATAATACATCCCTTTTTCTACCGGGTGACTGACACGAAGTGTTACCAACTTCAGACTGTCATTGCTGTCAAACCACTGATGACAGAGCGCTCAAATTTACAATAATGACAGTTCATTCCATTTACAAGCGTACAAAAGTTTTAGTGGAAAATATTCAGAAAAAAAGTTATCCGCAATGAAATTCAAACATAATAGTGTGATTGCTCTATATCTGGCTAGAAAATCACAGCCACAGATTGTTGACCAGTTAAAACACCATAAATCGTTATAACGATACTGGCAGCATTGCAAAACGTCATGTTGATGGATCGAAACGCACTGCAACATCGCCGGATATTATTCGGAAGGTGAAGGCCAAATTGGCTCGGAATCCGCGCCGTAGCGGCAGAAAAATGGCTCGTGAGGCAAACATTTCGCTCGAACGGATGCAGCACATATTGAAAGATCATCTTGGACTAAAGGCCTTGAAATTCCATAAAACGCATGGTCTCACCGATGCTCAAAAAAAGTTCGAGTGGAAAGAGCAAAGGAGTTGTTACGCTTGCACGAAAGTGGCGATTTACCGAATTTGGTTTTCTCCGATGAGTCACCGTCCGTTATTGAGCAATATGTGAACAAGAAAAACGACCGGATTTACTTGCCCGGCCGTTCTACTGAAAATTTGGACCAATGGATTGCCACTCGAAACCAAGCGCCGCCGATGGTGATGGTTAGGACCGCCGTCACGGCCGACAGCCGTTCACTGCTGTTTTTTTTGGACCGTGGCATCAAGATAAATACTCAAATTTATCGCGATCATGTGTTGGAGGGAGCGTTGAAGCCTTGGGCACAAAAACATTTCGGCCGCAGAGCCTGGACATTTCAACAGGACACGGCGTCGAGTCATAAAGCGCCCGTCAATTAAGATTGGCTGAGAAACAACGTTCCGTGATTCATTTCCACTGCCCAATGGCCACTAAATTCACCGGATGCAAATCCGCTAGATTTCTCGGTTTTAGGTATTTTGAAGAGCAAGGTTGGGACAAAAAAATCCCAAAGTGTCGATCATCTCAAGCAAGCGCTTCGCCGGGAATGGGCCAAAATACCGCAGAGCCATTTGTCGGCCGTTTGAAGGCCATAATCGCGACTAAGGGCGGCCAAATCAAAAACTCTTAATGCAATTCGAAAATTTAAATATTTGTGAACGTTTTTTTTGATTCAATAAAATTCGTCAAAAAATAAAAATTCTGTTGGACTGTAATGTACAGGGTGGCTGAGACCAAATGTTACTGACTTCACTCTGCTGTCATTTGTGTAGTTGTCATTTTAGAGCGTCAATTTTTTGACAGATTGAAGTTTGGTTAGTTGTTTACATGTGGTCAACAAATAATTGTTCTAAATTAATATCTTAATAAAAAAATCGTAATTCAATTCAAACGTAATAGTGTAGTTGCACTGTATTTGGGTGGAAATTCACAAACAGTAATAGTTCGTCAGCTCCAGCATTTGAATGTGAATAAAATGTTTGTGTATCGAACCATAACTCGATACAACGAAACTGGTAGCATCGCTAAACGCAACAGAGGCTGTCCTAAAAGACAGCAACATCAAAAGAAATGATACGAAATGTGAAAAAACGAACCCAACGAAATCCTCGTCAAAGTGCCAATCAATTAGCCGCACGTCTACATGTTTCACGATACAGCATTCAAACCATATTGAAAAATGAACTACACTTTTTTAAAAAAAATATTTATGATGAAAGCCCATAACTATAGCTTGACATATATAGACAATGTACAATGTAACACATAACACATTAAAAACGACCAGTCGCAACTTTTTGTCACCACCAGGAATCGAACCCGGGACCCCCGAATCACGAAGCAAGCGCTCTACTTACTTTGCTATCGAGAGCGACAGAACAAACAGACTTGACTTGACGGCGACAGACTTGAAGCCCTACAAGATACAAAAAGTTCAAGATCTTACGGAGGCACAAAAACAAGTTAGGCTTGAAAGAACACGAGCATTGAAGGCCTGAGATTCCAAAAATTGTCTTTTCTGATGAGAAAATTTTCACCATTCAACAGTATATGAATAAACAAAATGATCGTGTTTGGTTAGAGCACAAGTCCAACGATAATTTGGACACAAGAGTTGCCATGCGCAAGCAATCACCAGCTTATGTTATGGTTTGGGCTGCAGTGACTGCAGATGGATGCACTCCTCTGGTTCTCATCGAACATGGAGTCAAGGTAAACCAAGAGGTGTATCGCCAAAAGATCCTAAACGATGCTTTGCTACCTTGGACACGTAAACACTTTGGTACGAACCGTTGGACATTCCAACAGGACTCGGCACCGTCACACAAAGCTCGAGCGACACAGCAATTTTTACAAAATTGCGTGATTTCGTCGAAATAATGGCCACCATATTCACCAGACTTAACCAGACCAGAGCCCAGAGCCAAAGGAGGTCATATCGAGGTCATATCGAGCAGTAACATGTTTTTCATAAAATGTAATATGTTTTCAACATATTCCACGAAATTTCAATAATTTGGTAACACTTGGTCTCAGCCACCCTGTAAATACGAGGTTATTGCTATTAATATGCAAAAGGAGTAAATTAGATTAAATAACAACATTTTAAAAATTTGGTTATTTTTTGTCTTAAACAGTATACCTGATGATAAGGGCTTCATAAAAACAACGTTACACATTGATAATACTTTATTTAACCTATTTACATTTACAGTAAATGCTCTGTCTGCTGCCGACTCTGACACACGCCCAGCATCTCCAAATAAAAGCTATTTTGATAAGTCGATATATCTAGGAAACTGACCATTCAACGACCAAAAAATCTCCCCGAGGCATATTCGTCGTGTCTAAAAATTCAAAACCTTAATTTCTGGAGCGTATCAATACACGATAGGAACTCAAGAACTCAATCACAATTCCTACAAATCAAATAAATGCGGATAAAGCTCAACAACATACACAGAGGCCGGTACCACTACCAAGACTATTGCTGCAGCAAAGGAATAGGAGATACAACATGCAGTACCAACAGCCATATCAATAACATCAGCATCAACATCAGCAGCACCAAAATTATTCTGTAACACCACCAGCAAGGCCAGTTCAATAGAAACCGCCAATACCAATGTCCATTGATCAATCTGGTAATACTAGGAGAATCAATTACATGAATCGACCGAACAACATGAGCATTAAACCTAAAAGTGAAAGAAGTCCTGATTGGCGCTTAAATCAACATAAGCAACAAATAATCTTTCACATCGAGCAACAAGATGGTGGACAGGAATACCAAAAATACGAAGAATATATTGACAACTACAGCGACAACGAAGATAAAGAAGAAGAGGCGGACGAGAATATCGAAGTAAATTTTATAACGAATGCCTCTCAAGCATACCTTACATAGAATTTAGGACTAACAACAACGAGATCCTAAGATTCCTTGTCGATACTGGCGCGAACAAAAATTTCATAAGAAATCGCCAGAAATGCTAAATCACTTGACAACCAATTCAACATTAGATCAGCCGGAGGCGACATTAGAATCCGACAAAAATTGTTAATACCGTTCTTCAAAAATTTTGGCAATAACATCATGCTAGATTTTTATGTTCTACCAGGACTAAAATCTTTTGACGGGATAATTGGAGATGACACACTAAAAAAAATGGAAGCATTAATCGACAGAAAAATTAATATACTAAAGATAAAATCAGGTATCAAGATCCCGCACAAAGCCAAAACAGCAAAACAGAAACAAAAAACGATCACCTAAATGATGAAACAAAGTCAAAGTTAAGAATGATGCTCAACAAGTACCTACCACTCTTCGGATTCATTGGAGACCAACCAACTACTCTGTCCACTACATAAAAAGGAAGACAGACAATGCAAAGTCTTGACCAATGTAGTTGCTGACAAGGGACCAATTTAGAGCGAGTATTGTTAGGCCGACTACCAGTGCGGGTTTCATCCAGGCGCGTCGACCACATTTCACATTTTTACTATGAGGATATTATTGGAAAAATGTTACGAAGATGACATTCATGTATATCTATTATTCATTAATTATCAGCAGACGTATTATAGCATCCAGAGGACACATTATGAAGTATCTTATCACATTTAGAGAGGATTACACATTTTGTGGAGATCAACTAGCCCAAATTCTATTGTACCTTTCGCTAGAATATTTTATTCGCCAACTTAATATAAATTCAAGCTTAAATTACAAATCAATTTAAATATAAGCTTATATATGGACGATATATGTATAGTCGGTCATAAATACATGATTATCACGAGAAGCCAACACGTGGACAATTTAAAGAGAACACAATACAACAATACAAATAAATTAGATTAAACCGTAAGACCCGTAGTAGTTTTCGGTAGTGATTCTTGGACGCTAATAACACGTGATACCCAAAAGCTTGTCGTTTATGAGCGTATATTATGGTGCTAAGGAAATAAATATATTACCAAGAAATATGCTTGATGACTCTGAATTTTAAACCTAATTTCTAACAAAACTGGTTCAAATCATTTTCCAAGAATGTATGAGGAAATGAAGAATTTCGATGAAAACCTTTTTGCTAATATTTTGAAAAGTATAATATTTACGAAAAATTTAGCAAGATCAAAAATACTTTAAATGAAATTTGGAAAATATTAGGGGATTGAGTTTCTCATATACTCGTATGTATAGTTAAGCGGAAATAACAATTGTATATAAAAAAACTGGTATTTATCAAAATTTTCATTCAAAATTTTCAAATTTACTACCAAATTTTTTTTTTGGTTTTTGTTAGCTGCGGTTTGAGATTATGAGATTGCGAAACAAATACACATAGACACAACATACGACACTTAGATTTTTGGAATCAACTAAACGAAGGACGCGTATGGTTCTTTTTTCCATAGCTAAAGAGAGCGCGAAATACTACGCGATATTAAATGCTGTGAATCATAAAGGTCTTTAGTTGTCTTTTACTCGCCTTAATCAAGTACCATGCATTCGCGATTTACATACATCTGTGGTAAAATAAAGTCTGTTGTTGTAACATTTACGCCTCTCCAGATTTTATATGTAACAATGATTCTCAAAACATTTTGTATCCATTTGTACCAAAAATACTCACATAACATTTTTTTTAATACATAGTTTGCAATTTAATGGGCAAAGTTTGTAGAGAATGTGAGTAGTTTTTGTTTTGTTACTTAAAATTTAATTAACAAAAAAAAAAAGTTAAACTATGCAGTAATTTGTAATTTTTACCAAAATTTTATTTATATACATTTCTACTTTAATTGTCAATATTAATGAAACCTGATGCTGTATACATTTGACACATAAAAGGCAAATTGTAATTTACATATAAAACAATTATTGGAAAAATAAAATGTGGAGGAGGGGCCCCAACAAGATTAACTTTGTCGAGTTATGTACACCAGAAAGCTTTTTTCCATAAATTTTGAATTTTTTGAGTTTTAAGAGCAAAACAAGCATCAATCGTATAAAAAACAAAATATTTTAATTAAAATACATAGCTACTTAAAAGCATATTTAATTTTTTTTATGAATAAATTATTATATGTTTTAATCTTATAGCCTTAGGCGTACTTATATTCAAAAGTATTACGAAATTTAATTTTGCGTTAAAAATTTCGTATATTAAACCGCAACGCGCAAATATAAATAATAATTTTTACGATAATTAATTTCGTCTGCTATATGCAAATTAAAATATTATGTATGTAATGAAAACAACATACTCGTATATCGAAATTATTATTCATGAACTCGTTTTTATAGCAGAAATAATTCATCTTAAATTAAATCCTTTCGAAGTGGTACCGTGAAACCATTTAAATTAAAACAATTTTTTGCTTAGAGGTTCTAGAAGTTATTTGGTTATTAGAAGAGTTGGCCATAATGGAAGAAGCGTCAGCTCCATGTCAATGAAATTACAATTTTTGAATAAACTTCAAATTCCAACAGAGGATAACTTTGATTTTTGAGCTGAAACTATTGATTTCTAAAGCGAATAATTAAACTCATCAGATTTTTGGTAAAAGTGTCTTTTCCAACAAAAATTACCAATCAACCTTTGTTGAAAAGATTATTAATAATTTATTTAAATATTTTATTCCTTTGTCGTTTTTGTAAATGCTTAAACTTTTCAACATAATTGCAAAAATTAAAAATGCTCGCTTTAAGCTCTGGCACACAAATTTCCACCAAATTTCACAAAGACCTCCCAATTAATGGAAAAAGTTTAAGTATGAAGTTTGATCCCGAATAGTCAATCCGCCTGGACTAAATAAACGGCGACTTTTGGTGAACTAAGTTTTTTTTATTAAAACTCGTCATTTCCGGTAAAATTAAAATAAATTATTTGAACAAACTTTGCTTGAAACTCAATTTACAATCCTTTTCGTTTTAATCGTTTTTTGGTAGTTTATACTTTAGAAAACATTTGCAACAAATGAAAAAGCTACTATGGAAATTATCAGTTCCAACAGATTGATTTCGATCAAACGTCACAGGGGCCTCAAAATTTTCGGAAAAACACACCTCACGCACACATACACACACACACACACACACACACACACACACACACACACACACACACACACACACACACACACACACACACACACACACACACACACACACAAACATAAACACACAAACACACACACACACACACACACACACACACCGACACTTCGGCGATATAGCAAATGGTAAATCTGCAAAAATCTCGAGGTCAAATTTTTTTTCAATTACTATACTTTACTTCTCTCAGTAAAGCAAAGTAAAACGAGAAAACGCCTATGGAACATGCTACTTCCGGTGGACCGATTTCAACCAAAAATCACCGCGACCACCCAATTGTGGAAAAACCGTAAGTATGAAGTTTCATCTCGATCAATCAGCCTATCTGGGCTGTAAAGGCTTTAAATTTTAGTTCAAAAATAGTTTTTTGCCAAAAATCGTAACTTCAACTTAAATTTTTCAAACTTGATATGAATCGGTATTGCATTTTTTACTTCGGTGATGTAGCTAATTCAAAAATCTCGAGGACCCAATTTTTCATGATTACTACATACTTTATTACTTTCTTTTACATAGTAAAATAAAGTATACTAACATGAAAAAATATGAACTCGATGTTTTTGCAGATTTGTAGTTCGCTATATCGCCGAAGGCTAAGAAGTCGTTTATAAAAAAATTCTGCGTGCGTGGGTCCGTGTGAGGTGTCGTGCGGACTAAATATCTGTAGCTTTTCTACAGCCCATGTGGATTAGTTGATCGGGATTAAACTCCATACTTTAGCTTTTCACATAAATTTAGATATCCCAATGATTTTTGGCTAAACTCGGTTGCGCTGAATGTGTCAGCCTCTATAGAACCTTTACCGTTTTTGCCTTTTTTAGAAGTGTATCAATTAAAAGAAAAATTAATAAGATCTGAAAGACTTGAAACTAATAGTGTTGCAACAATATCCCCAAACCAGTTTTCAAGAAGTTAACCGGAAATTATGTTTTTTGACAAACACTGTTTTTAATAAAAATTCGCCCCCCGTACAGGCTAGACGGATTGATTGATCGGACGAAATTTCATAGCTAGACTTTATCAACAGTTTTGAGGTCCTAGTCCTGTTTGGCCAAAATTGGTCTATTGGAAGAGACAGTTTCCATGGGAGCTTTTTAAATTTTTGCAATGATATTGAAAAGGGTAACTATTTTGCTTTTCAGAAATTTAAGTAGGGATAAGGATTGTTGATTATACAAGAGAATTTTAAAAGTTATGTAAGTTGAATTTTTCACTTTAAAAATCACGTGTCGTATATTCGAGATCTATGTATACATTCGTGTTAAATGAATGACGGGTGTTGGCCACCACAGATTTAACCCCTCCATTTTTTTTATTCATCGTTACATTCTTAAATTTAAAATTATACTGAGTTTAAAATATTATTTTTTGTTATTTTCAAAGGAGAGGATTTGGTATAGCTATAAAAAGAATGAAATTTCCGGCAGGGTCTATGCTGAAGTAAATCTTTCTGGATCCCTATACAGCCACAAAAATAAATGGTCTTGATCGATTTGATGTGGAATAGGCCAGCAATCAATAGGATTCTATAAAGACGACATCAGGTTCAGAAACCGATGAAGAATATAACATGGAAGCCGAGAAAATTTTAAATGATCGTTGTGACGGCGTCACATATGAGAGCAGGAAGGCCGAGTGGGTCTGCATGAATACTTATCTTTAACTCAGTCCCAGCCTGTTGCATTAATTTGGAATGTAAACATTTAAACTTAAAAATATTTATAACACAAACACAAATACATTAAAATCACTTGGCACTTATCGTAAATAAATTGGAGGTTATTCAATTGAATCCGGTTGTTAAAGTAGCTACACCTGAAAATAAAAAATTTTTAGAATTGTTGATGGTGCAAAAGTTATTTCAAATTTAGTGTCTTTTGTCACACACCGGACTATTCACAACAGAATGTTTTTTATCAATTTTTTTCGTGTAAAGTAAGTTCTGTTTATTAAAAAATGGTAGTAAACAAATTAAAGTAATAAATTTGTTTGTACCATCTACATTTAAAAAAAAAACCCTGCTTCGTTTGATCGTTCACTTCTGGGATACCCTGTATATTAGGCGTTTGAATATAACTGCGCCCTTTCCCAATAGGCGTCGTTACTAGTATTGCTTATGCGTACTATAAATGGGAAATACTGGAATTCTATAGTACTCGTATTTGATGTCAGCTGTCAAACGCAGTATGCGACATTTAGTTGAAGTGTAAACAACTAGCATTTTTAGCTCCTCACAAATTTCGAATTTCATTCCAAATAAACAGCATTTGCGGGAAATTTGAATACATGATTTTATTGCAAAGAAAAGTGAGCGGAAGCTTATCGCTTGCTTGTGGAAATTTACGATGAGCATGCTCGAGGAAGAAAGATGGTTTATTTAAAAACGATGATTTTGACATTGAATATAAAGATCATGAAAAACCACCCAAAAAAAACCGAAATTGGAAAATCCCGCTGAATTGGAAACGTTATTGGCTGAAGATGCTTCTCAAACACAATCAGAATTGGCTGTAACATTAAATGTTGATCGATCAATTGTTGCAAAACGTTTATAAACAATCGAAATGATTCAAAAAGCTAGCAACTGGGATCCACATGAATTAAATGACAGAGACCTAGAATGTCAAAAAACCATTTGTGAAATACTGCTTCAAAGATAACAAAGAAAAGATTTTATGCATCGAATACGTACTAGAGAGATAAAAAATAGATTAATTATGAGAATTCCAAATGCAAAATTCTTGGGAAGAAAAGCATGCGAAGTTATCCCAGTTTTTCATCCCAGGATTTTTTTTTATTATTATTTACACGAAACTATTATATTCCATCCCAGTTTTTTCATTTTATACCTCTATAAGACGAAAAAAATTATAGACAACAACAAATTATCCCATCCCAGTTTTTTCGTTTATTTGTTGTTCATGTAAAACAAATTCGTACTTGGAAATAATGAATTGGGTTTTGGTAATAGTAATTTTGTACGAGTATATTTTTAGTTCGAGATAACAATACGCCAAAATATTAGTTAAAAACATTAGGATTAACTTATAATGAGGACCCCAGTGCCAGCCGTATGTTAGGATTGGCACAATCTTCCAGCTTCGATAAGGCCCCATATAAATTTATATGAAAATCGTCTATAACTTCCAAACCTTTCCTCGGCCGGAAATAGCGATTAATGTTTCGAAATGGTATGTAATTGAGTGGTTGCTGATCAAATGGCCAGCACCAGCCGTATGTTCAAATTTGAGTAAATGGCCAAGTTCCAAAATCTCAGGTAAAATAATTAGTCACTTTTGAAATATTTGCAGTACAATGCCATTGCAATCCATACATCTTTGCTAATATAACATGTTTGTGAACTTTGGCCGATTTTATTTTAAAGTTTCTTAATGAAATTATTAAATTTAAGAAATGTTTTTCTTTATTTAGAAACTCCGTAGTATTTACGTTTATAATGCATTGTATAAATGCATCAAATGAGCAGGTATTATGGTAATGGTCGGTTTTCAATTTTCCGTTTTTTAAATAACACGTATGATCTTTTTTAAATATTCTTAAAGTTTTTAATTTGTTAACGTTCTTGGATGGGGCGTTGGAAGTCCTTTTCTTAGAAGCCAGATATTCGATTATTGACGCATTTCTTTCCGTTTCTTCTAAATAAGTTAGTTTTTTTATTGATTTTAACGCAAAATGGCTTTTGTTCTCATTTATTAATCTACAAATTAAAGCATAAACTAACGTACGTTGCCATTTGGTCAGCAATCACTTAAATACGTATCATTTCCAAACATTAATCGGTATTTCCGGCCCAGGAAGGATTTGAAAGTTATAGACAACCTGCATATAAATTTATATAGGGCCGTATCGAAGCTGGAAGATTGTGCCAATCCTAACATACGACTGGCACTGGGGTGCTCACCATAGTTTGCCCTTATCATTACGAACTTAAAACCTAAGGAATCATTTCCGGCCTAGAATGTTCTTAAGAGATACAAATGTTTATTTACGTTAACCTGAGATTTTGGAACTTGGCCATTTACTCAAATTTGAACATACGGCTGATACTGGCCGTTTAGTCAGCAACCACTCAATTACATACCATTTCGAAACATTAATCGCTATTTCCGGCCGAGGAAAGGTTTGGAAGTTATAGACGATTTTCATATAAATTTATATGGGGCCATATCGAAGCTGGAAGATTGTGCCAATCCTAACATACGGCTGGCACTGGGGTCCTCATTATAAGTTAATCCTAATATTTTTAACTAATATTTTGGCGTATTGTTATCTCGAACTAAAAATATACTCGTACAAAATTACTTTTACCAAAACCCAATTCATTATTTCCAAGTACGAATTTGTTTTACATGAACAACAAATAAACGAAAAAACTGGGATGGGATAATTTGTTGTTGTCTATAATTTTTTTCGTCTTATAGAGGTATAAAATGAAAAAACTGGGATGGAATATAATAGTTTCGTGTAAATAATAATAAAAAAAAATCCTGGGATGAAAAACTGGGATAACTTCACATGCTTGGGAAGAAGCCTGTTGAAGTTGGTTCATCGCAACCAAAGTGAGATATTCATTGCAATAATGTTATGCTCTGTATATGGTGGGATCGAAAACGACCAGAATGGGTGAATACACAAAAAATTAATTTTTCAGCACGACAATGCAAAACCACATGCAAACGTTGTGAAAAATTATTTGAAAAAACAAGACTGTGAAGTTCTATCCTACCCTCGGAATTCATCAGATATAGCTACTTCAAATTTCTATTTATTCCCGTTGATGCAGTCGTCTCTTTTTAAACAGCGGGTCAGTTCACGCGCAGATATCGAAAATTGGCTTACTCATTGGATCGTCTTCAAAGACCAGGATTTTTTCAGAGAAGAATTTCATAAATTGACTGAAAGATGGGGGAAAGCTGTAGCTGCAGATGGATCATACTTTTAATAAATAATAAACAAGCAAATGTGATTCATTTTAACAAAAAAGAGCGAAGTCATATTCACATACCCAGTATAGTGGTGAAGTGTTGTGTGGTATAGCACTGCAACGAACTAATTTCAAGTACAAAAACTTATTCAATTATTGTTATGCTGACCCGAATCTACTGAAATACAAGTCCTGCTTTTATCCCAATATCAAACACATTTTTGGTGCTCACTTATGGAATGAAAAAAATTATATTTCTTATAACGAGCATCATACTTGAATAAGAGTGTTTTGTTAATGACAAATAGTAACCAATAAAAAGCAGAGTGCCCATTATTAACATTACTTCATTATCTTGTACCCAATAGTGAGCATATTTATTTGCCTTGGTTTATCTCAGTTAATTTAAAAACCGTTGAAATACTAGTAGGTTACCGACGTAGGTACCTATATTCAATAAATATTTTTATCTGTAACCAAAGGTAACCATTATTTGTGCCGTACACACGTTGAAACCCAATAAATATGGACAGTCATATCATAATTTAGTCATTTTTCACTTTAAGGCTTTCTAAATGAAGCAGCCTTCCAAAAATGTAAAATATTATACCGAATGTACCATTTAAAATGCTTTGGAGTATCCCGACAAACAATACAAGGCCACGTGTCGAGTAGAGTTAAAAAGGCAAGAAAAGGGCCAGATACGTCAGACATGAATCATCGAAATGGTTTCCTTCGGCGTAAAATCAATATTCAGAATGCCGTCGAAGAGTTTTTGGATAAATATGAACGAGAAAATCCATTTAAGGATAACATGCCTGGTGAAAAATGGTATAAATGATTTTTAAATCAACATTCAGAGATCATGGAACGTGTACGAGAAGCCGTGACGATGGCGTCCGCGCGAGTGTCTGAAACTGACATCCGCAACTGTTTTGACAATATTTACAAAGAATTAAAAGCTGGAGGTTACGACAAAATTTTAAACGATCCAACACGTCTGTCGTCTCCATTAACGAAACTATTTTTTTATTGTGCCCAAAAACAAGAAAAGTCTTAGCACCAAAGCGGTCGAAATTTTTTTCGAGGTCGATAAAGGACAAGCAAAATAAGGTTTGACGGTGGTGTTCACTTTTGCAGCGTCAGGAGATATAATGTATATGTAATATCCCAATGATCGTTTATCCTTACACAAGAATTCTTTCGAATGCAGTTAAATACATTCCTTAAGAATGGGGATTTGCTTTATCTGAAAGTGGTTGGATGAAGACTGAAAGTGATTCAACCTCATTTGGTTTGAAAGAATGTGGAATTTCCAATAATTTTATTTTTGGATGGGCACAAGTCCCATTTAAGCTTAGGAGTGTCTGAATTATGTAAAATTTTTAGAATAATACTGGTCGCCTGTATCCAAATGCCAGTAGAATTTTATAACCAGAAGATGTATCAGCATTCAAGTCATTAAGGCCGAATGGAGAAAATATATTCTTCTATTTAGAACAAATAATTCAGGTATCGATGTTACAAAAGTTCACATAGCGCCGATTCTGCAGAAAGCTATCACTGCCCACTTAAATCCTACAACTATAAAAAATGAGTTTAAGACCTGTGGCTTATACCCATTTATCAAATATGTTATCGATTTTTCTTGCTGCTTGAAGAAAATAATCATCGCCGATATAATAACAATATACTGATTCCCACAGGCAACCCGTTAATATTGTGACATTTTAAAATTTTAAGGACATCCTCGGGTAAAGTAAACTAGCAATTGAATAACTTTAAAAATTCAAAAGAAACTTATTCTGAAGATTTTCTCCTTCTTCACAAAATCTACGCAAAATTGGATAATATCTCAGTTGAACCGACGGCAGCAGTAGACGAAGACGTGTGATCAAGACTAAGTGATAAATTTGGAAATCAATTTTGACGTCGTTGAAGATTTTAATTTATATTTAATAGAAGAAACGTCAACTTTTACTAACCTCACAACAAGATTTTCCAATTTAGGATTTACCAGTGGTTTTAACTAAACACCGAGGGCAACATGTGCTATAGTTCTGAACTCAAGGATTATTTTGTTCAAAATAAAACACCTGGCAATTAAAAAAAACTGGCAATTAAACGAATTAAAAAAGAAAAACAAAAGAAGTAGCTGATCAGGCAAAAGAACTCGAAGGAATCGAAAATTTAAAAAATATTAAGAAACGGCCAAGTTTAAAAGCATAATTGTGCGCAAAAAAGTTTTATTAAAAAGACTTCAACAACGAACCAACAAGCTAATCGATTTTAAAACTTTTACTTCTAATTGAATCATTAAGTAGTAACTTGAATGGCAAAACAACATTCTTGAGCTCTACAGTACAAGATGGCATTTGTTTCAAATGTGCCAGTTCTATTACAAGTAATGGATTTGAATGTATTAGCTGCACGCGCGGGTTTCCTATTAGCTGTGTTGAGACTCACGCCACTTCGACTGAGAGCATTTTCACACGCAAAGCGTACGACAAATAAGCTTTTGTTTACTTAAATGAACTAAAAAGTAGAAAATAATTTAAAAAGCTTATAACGGGTGATTTTTTAAGAGCTTGAGAACTTTTTTTTAAAAAAAAACGCATAAAATTTGCAAAATCTCATCGGTTCTTTATTTGAAACGTTAGATTGGTCCATGACATTTACTTTTTGAAGATAATTTCATTTAAATGTTGACCGCGGCTGCGTCTTAGGTGGTCCATTCGGAAAGTCCAATTTTGGGCAACTTTTTCGAGCATTTCGGCCGGAATAGCCCGAATTTCTTCGGAAATGTTGTCTTCCAAAACTGGAATAGTTGCTGGCTTATTTCTGTAGACTTTAGACTTGACGTAGCCCCACAAAAAATAGTCTAAAGGCGTCAAATCGCATGATCTTGGTGCCCAACTTACCGGGCCATTTCTTGAGATGAATTGTTCTCCGAAGTTTTCCCTCAAAATGGCCATAGAATCGCGAGCTGTGTGGCATGTAGCGCCATCTTGTTGAAACCACATGTCAACTAAGTTCAGTTCTTCCATTTTTGGCAACAAAAAGTTTGTTAGCATCGAACGATAGCGATCGCCATTCACCGTAACGTTGCGTCCAACAGCATCTTTGAAAAAATACGGTCCAATGATTCCACCAGCGTACAAACCACACCAAACAGTGCATTTTTCGGGATGCATGGGCAGTTCTTGAACGGTTTCTGGTTGCTCTTCACTCCAAATGCGGCAATTTTGCTTATTTACGTAGCCATTCAACCAGAAATGAGCCTCATCGCTGAACAAAATTTGTCGATAAAAAAGCGGATTTTCCTCCAACTTTTCTAGGGCCCATTCACTGAAAATTCGACGTTGTGGCAGATCGTTCGGCTTCAGTTCTTGCAGGAGCTGTATTTTATACGGTTTTACACCAAGATCTTTGCGTAAAATCTTCCAAGTCGTCGAATAACACAAACCCAATTGCTGCGAACGGCGACGAATCGACATTTCACGGTCTTCAGCAACACTCTCAGAAACAGACGCAATATTCTCTTCTGTACGCACTGTACGCATTCGTGTGGTTGGTTTAATGTCCAATAAAGTAAACTGAGTGCGAAACTTGGTCACAATCGCATTAATTGTTTGCTCACTTGGTCGATTATGTAGACCATAAATCGGACGTAAATCGCGAAACACTTTTCGAACCGAACACTGATTTTTGTAATATAATTCAATTATTTGCAAGCGTTGCTCGTTAGTAAGTCTATTCATTATGAAATGTCAAAGCATACTGAGCATCTTTCTCTTTGACACCTTGTCTGAAATCCCGCGTGCTCTGTCAAATACTAATGCATGAAAATCCTAACCACAAAAAAATCACCCTTTAAATAGTGATTTCATTGTATATTTCGACAGTATAGGAGAGGTGTTCGTCTTTGGAAAATTTCGGAACTCGTTACTAGTTTTGGTAACTGAACCTTGCTGAAAATTATGACTAAAAGCCGATAAATTTTTTAACGCTTAGATGTTCCATAGTTAATCCGTTCGTTATAACATAGGAATCGACGTATTAGTTGCTTAGTTATAAACAAATTGAGTTGTGCCTGTTCTTAAGAGTGTCCTCTATTAGGTGTTTTACCATATATGTATATAAATAATTAATAAACCGATCATAGTAAAATTCTGACAAATGAAGTGATCCTTTTGGTCGCAGGAGTATGGACCAATGAGATATGCCGACGTCATTAATATTAACAAATTCATAAAAGCAAAAATTTATTCGTGCTACAATGCAGAAAAAAAGACAATATTGATGCAATAACGCATTGAGACAAAGAACTACGCAGTACTATAAATCCGTGATCAATTTAGTAAAAAAACTATACAAAGTAACTTGATTTAAAATAAAAAAGACTAAGTTTGTTCAAGCTTATTATAACATTTTTCGTTCGCAAGAATTTGCTTTTCTAATATTATATTCAATTTTAAGTTATTCTGTTACATTCAATCTTATGAAGAAACGGATGATAAAATCTTAAAAGAAAACGTTTTCTTAACTCTTGTGCTTCAATAGATTCAAGTTTTTATCTAATATTTACTTCGGCAAAGTTTTATTTTTTGTTGGTACTCCTTATTCCATTTTAACTATAGCGCGCTATACAGTTTTGTATTAGAAACTTTTATTATTGTTCCATTTCCTTCCAAGAGGAAGAGCAAAACCTTAACTTATAGCACACGAAAACTTTACCAAAATGTAAAAGATGAATTACATTTCACAGTGAATACAAATCTAGTTCGAGAATAATGCTTATAATATATCGGTATACAGGGAGAACAGGAAAATGTTTGTGTTCGTATCTATAAAAAGTTTTCAAGTTTTATAACAAATCAGTATTGTACCAACTTGTGAGTATTGCTTGTGAACGAAAGTAAGATGTACAGAGGGAAGCTATAAAACCGAAGAATAAAAATTTAGCAGTTTTCACTATGTAATAAAAAATAGTTGAATACAAGTATTTTTGATAAAAGTCAACAATGACTTTTTATCTTCAATGCATTTTAAAAATTCCATGTTCCTATTTTCGAAGATATTTTGTATTGCTAATAATGTATGCTAGTTTGTTTATTCCACAGACTAAGATAGTCTTGCGTATATTCATTGGTGGTTAGTTCGTAACCTTAATAAAAAATATTCTGCACTGCACATTAATATATATATCTTCTCATCCCTTTACTCAAATTTACTATTTGTAGAGTATTCGCGCTGTATATTTCTTACTGAACCGAAACATTTTTATTCTGGACTTCAATTTGAAAGAGAACAGTTTCGGTGGCAAACAGTTAGGTCCTTTGAAGGAGCGAAAATACATCCCCGATAAGTAACGGTATCACATTTTCTGATAACGTTATCCTTAATTTAGTGTGGTCTGGTCTAGTCTGGATGGTCTGATAGTGATAGTATTATTGATATTGATTGTGATTGTGTTTGTGTTATTGCATGTATTGTGTATTGTGTTATTTGTAGATTGCAGATTGCTGGTTGTTGATTGTGATTGTGATTATGATTGTGATTGTGATTGTGATTATGATTGAGATTGTGATTGTGATTGTGATTATGATTGAGATTGTGATTGTGATTATGTTTGTGATTGTGATTGTCTTTGTTCTTTGTTGATTGTGTTTGTGTTTGTGATTGTGATTGTCTTTGTTCTTTGTTGATTGTTGATTCTTAATTATTGATTATTGATTAATGATTGTTGATTGCTATTGATGATTGATTTTGATTTTGATCCTTGTGTTTAGTTAATACTTACTCCTAACCTTTATAGCGCCGCTCACCCAATATTATCGATATATTTATCATAGCTTCTTATTACAATTAATTGTACCATACGAATAGCATACAGATAATTTTTGGTCTCGACCATTGATAGATTTATCATTAATAGATGTGCAAGTAGAAACACTGCTGACCGAAAGGTCAAATTCAACTTTGTTGAAAATAACATTTGCTACAAAAATTAATAATCGAAGTATTCGCCATTACTATCTATAGTTTATTACCATTTACCAGGTAAATGATGAATGCCTTCGTGATAGAAACTTTGTGATTTCGAAGCAAAATTGTCATTGAGCCATGTTGCACTTCTTCAACTTTCGTGAACCGCTGGCCTTTCAAATATGATGAAATAACTGAATAAGTAATTCATGGGAGCCTCAGAGGGAGTAATCAGAGGGAGCCAAGTCTAGAGAATACGCCGCATGGTATAAAACTTCCCAGTCTAAGGAGACGATGAATTTCTGGATTGGTTTTGCTGTATGTGTACGAGCGCTCTCATGCAACAATATTATCTCTCGCCTTCCTTGGCTTGTATGTACATGGTGTTTCTTCCTCCAGAGCATAATTTAATTTATTCAATTGCGTCTGGAAACGTGCAGCAGTAACAGTTTGACCAGGTTCCAAAAACTTGTAGTAAATGACTCCTTCCCAATCCCACCAGACATACAACCATGGATCAAGCCATGGTTTTCTGCGTTTAGGATTATCGTACAAAATCCACTTTTCATCATCCGTAATGATTTGTGCAAAAAAATCTTTCTTTTGTACCGAGAAATCAAATTCATGCAGATTTTAACTCTTCGGTTTTTGTTGTCTTCGGTCGCTTGAAAAAGATAAACCAATTTTCATGCCTTTTGTATTTTCCCATTCCATGTAATCCAATGAAGTGATATTGCTTGGTGAGTAACTCCTAACTGTTCTGAAAGCTCCCTTTGAGTCTGCCACGGTTTTTCATGCAGTAAAACTTTAAGTTCGAATTCAAACTGTTTTACTGCCCCTGGACGTGGATCGTCCTCAAAACTAAAATTACCATCTCACGAAATCGTGAAAACTACAATTTTACTGTTGAATGACTCACAGAATGTTCACTCAAATTAGAATTAATCAATTACATACTCGTAGCTGGGGCAGCATTTTTTTCATTTGAAAACAGAATATAATGCAATGACGTAATTGATAACTCGGAACAACAGATTGCAAATGTCTGAAACTTATGTCATATAAACAGCAATGAGCAGAGATTCTACTTCCGCTCACAACATAAAAATCCTATTGACATTTTTGTCACAGCTAGTTAATATAACCACCATTCAAACAGGTCATATTGGCCCTTGGCCATGTTTGGATTTGCCAGAAGAATTGATTTCTAGGAAATTGGGAAAATGTATAACCCTAAAAGTCAATTTCGTAGCGTTCACTAACTTTTACTATTTATCATAACATTTTATTTTTCGACTGACTTTTCGAAAAGTGTATTTTTTACATACACTTAATACGTGTTTTCTATTAAATTCTAGGCTCGGATGACTTCGACATTTTAGTGCTGCCCGGTGTTTTTTTTTAATTTTACTAGGATTCAAATTAATGAAAGTGAGAATTTTGAGAATTCTTAAATGTGGAGAACAAACACAAAACTAATGTTTAATACTTTGTGATTTCGCATATAACATATAACCTTTATTGCATAATCCAACTTGCGAATCATAAATATAAACTGCTAAACGCTTTTTTAACATTTTTTCAACATTTTTTGGTATTAATTACTTTAAAATATGAATTATTTTGCTTTATCTCAAAAACTGAGTAGCAAAATGGAAATCTGCTCAAATTTGCTAGCACATTTTCAGTTTTTTTGCAGTGTGTCGAGCTGATTAGAATTTTATTTCTTGCAGTCTCCTCACGCTATATAAATCAAGTTGTTTGTATGCGTACATATCGAGGTTTATAGAATTCTATTCAGTTTTGTTTAAATCCAAAAATTTAAGGTGAATACATTTTTAGTATCTTTTAAACCTTAACCTCCCACATTAACAATTTATAGATTTAACCCGCTGGCTCCGTCCGGTTATTTATATTATTACCCCGCTATGGCAAATTAAGTTAATTGATTGGCAATTATTAATTTCAAATTTGACTAATATTCGACATTCGTGTCTTGCGGATATACATTTTAATGATTCTCTACAACAATAAAATTATAATTCGCCTTAACAGTTATTTTTGTTTTCACATCATTCCTTCATGATAGCAAATGTTTCATTTTTTGCTCTTAGGTTCCTTGGTATATGGAGACTAATCCAAAAGCCACTGTGTATATAAAAGAAAATTCAAAAGAAAACAAAATTTAATCAGACAAAATTGGAAAGATAACAATTTTCTGCTCTTTTCTGTATGTAATATATTATACCAATGTACGTGTGTGTGTGTCTGTTTATTATGTATACATTTGTAGCATGTATCATATAATGTCAAAGCAATATTTTTTTGACAGAATCACGTATTACCAATGATTCTAAATATTTTTGTTCAATTTCTACGAAACTGTTTGTTGTTGTATATGTGGGTCTGTGTGCTTTCCATTTATCAAAACGTAGAAGAAAAACAAATAAAACGGAAAATTTATCTGGAAAATACGACATCAATTTTATTTATTTATTTAATTTGATTGAATTTTCTTTATCTAGGGTTTTTGTTGTATACGCCAATTTTCACCAAAAATACAGAAATTACGTTAAAGAACACATGTATGTAAGTATATTACTTTCAATTATCAAGAGAGTCAACAATATTTTATACGGAAATTGATATGTGATAAACTTGAATGCAATGCACAATGGAAATTGATTGCAAAACATGTTCATTATGGTAAACACATCTCACTACACTGTGCTAGTGTGTTTTTGCGAAGTAGTTTGGCGTCATTTTTGTAATAATAAGTTGTATGCTATTCTATACCAGACGGAAATGCTATAGACTGAGTATTGACGGTTTTATGGATTGCTGACGGAAACAAGTCATTATTTATATCATGGATATGATTTTTTATTATTTTGGCGCACTAAAGCAAACATTATCCTTATTTTCAATTGTTTTTCAAATCAGCACCGGAACTACAGTGGAAAATAATAACGATTGGAATAAAAAATAATAATGCCTAAAAATGAATATAATGACAATAAAAAAACCATCTTAATGATAAATGACGGAAATTTTGTGCTTCAGCTATAAATAAACACCTATACGAGATAATTTAGTTTGTGAACCGTAAAAATATTCAGTTATATATAGCCACCCCGAAGAATACCATCATTAGGTTACGTAAAAAATTATAGGAAATTCAAAAATATCATAATATGCTGTATGGTCATATAGTGGTAAAATGATGTGATATTATGATAATAAAACTGTAATAACACTAAAAGCTTATTTCTACAATTGGTTTGGTTTGTTTATGTATATGCTAGCTAGGTTGTTTAGATTTAGACTAACAGCAAAAACCAAACTAAATACTAATATTCTTGTATCTATATAAATTAGTTTTTGGTTAATTAATTTTTTTTCGGTAACTTAATTTAATTTGCGTTCGTAATTGAGTCAACTTTATTATAAAATATCGAAAAATTTTTGGTTATCAAATTGGTTGACCAAAAACTAATACAATTATAATTAAACGGTATTTTTACTATTTTTCCAATACATTAATATTATACAAAAGAGTAAGTAGTATAAAGAGAAGCGCTGTAAAATAATTTTTGATACTTTAGAATAAAACGAGAGAAATATAAAAGTTCGTTGTTGGAAAGATCAATAAAATTGATAACAATATTTGGGAATATAGGGGATCATCAATGTCAGTTTAATTTAAAGAGTAGGACATTTATTTTAAGCATTGTTCCTGATTGCGTTTTTTAATTTTTATTCTTTAACTCACTTGCTTGAATATATTGGGAACTGTCTAAACACGATTCCTATTATTGTACATGCGGCCAAACTGAAAAACTCAATTCTGTGGAATGTCAGTCATTTACAAACTGTATGGTGTTACGGTACCTTTGGAGCCATTACACGTTTTATTTATCGGGTAGTACTCAGTGGATAATGGGAGGTTCTTTTGCTCCAAAGTAAATGCTGACCGTAGCCATACCTACGTGTAATGCTAACGGATGATTAGTCACATAGTTGTTTTGTAAACAGCACTTGTTGGAGATGATCATCACCTTAATAATCACATAATAATAAGACATATTCCTAGCAATGGCTATTAAAATCAAAAATGTTTAATTACTCTTTCGGATATCCATAATTTTATATTTCTATTTAAAAACCATACAGAAGGTGCCTATAATCTTCGTAGCACGTGTTAGGTTAGATAAGCGAAAAACTAGCGAAATTTTACAAAAATATGTATAAGTTTAATATATAACAATAAAAGTATATGTTTAAGCTTTAATGTTCGAATACCACGAACTGGAATTCCCAATAACGGAGGATGTTAATGATCATCAAAAAAAACTATAAAATAATACCATAAATATAAATCGAACACTTACCACTCTCTCCTGGAAGCGCTTCACTGGATTGTGGGTGTACCTGTAAACCACGGTTCAATACTTAATCGGAGTATTAGAATTTCCCGCTTTTGGTATCCCGCTATTTGAGTATGTTTGCTCTTATATTTTTTTTAAAAACACCGTTTTTCCACTTATTATAAAAACCTAATGATCGAACGAGTTTAAGATTAGGATTAAGCTAAACAAAAAAAAATCATTTATGCAACAAACTAATTACAAAATTATAACTACATATATTTTACGTTAAATTAATTAAATTGGATTGAAGTCATGCAAAATTAACCTAATAATTTGTAAATTTAACACTAAACGTAATATTATATGATTAGGTATTAAGGTATTAAGACAGAAGAATAAAATAGTAAAAAAAAATTATAAAAACAGTATAATAATCGCAAGATTCAAACTGTCCGTGGCCTTTACGGATTTTCCTGGCAGCGTCTTTCCAAATTAAGCTATTCAATTTTGCGCCTACATTCGAAATGGAACAAAAAAAACACCGCAAATTAGACATGGAAAGAAAATTGATTTTCTTATCATTTAATAATTACCATTCAAAAATATTGTCATGAACACAATCAATTTTTCAATTCCGTCACCTATGTCTGCCACCAGTGTGTTTTATTGAATCCACTACATATTAAATTAATCTATTAAATAATATAAAAAAATGCACTTTTTGCACATGAACACTATACGTACGCAGGCTACCAGAATTTTCCACACGTAGGAGTATTCCTTCTATGACCACGGCACTTTTATTTTTATTTCCTCAACTTTTCTCTAATCTGCACTAGAGCTTTAAATTAAATTTTTTATTTTTTTTTAATATTAATAAATTTTGGTAACCTTTGCGATTCGTACTGAATTGATTTGATCGCATCGGAAATTATATTTTTCATGCATCTGTGCATCTGTAAGAGTGTATGTATTATGTACAATTCATCTTTACCTTCCACTACAATTTCGGCAGTATCCGTTTGTCTGTATTTCCACCATACATCTATACAGATCACTCACAATAAGCACCAATAAATAGACAAACATTACCCTTAAATGTGGTCAACGAATATGTACCCAATATGATCATTTACCAACACATTTTAGTAATGGGTAATATCTTTTATACTTACAAGAGGTTTAGTAAATAACATTATGTATTATATAATATATATTTAACACTCAGACTGCCTCTGCATGTAATCGCCGAAAATGCTGTTTTATCTGAACTCATTTGTTACAATGGGTCATTCAAATTTTGTAAGAAATATATGTACATGAAGAAAGCTTTTATAAGAATATAATTACCATTGCTCCAACTCGAAGAATTCCCATAAAATGAAAATCGAAAATTTGTATTAAAAATTTTCAATACTATGGTGCTACAGAATTTTTACAGCCTGCGCCCAAACGGTGTATTTGTGAACTAAAGAGCTGATTAAAAAAGTGTCGCTTTTTCTAACTCGTTTGAAATGATATGCCACATGATTATTTGCAAAAAATAAAGGTTGCAACTGTTTCCAACGCCACAACGGAAGTTTTGAGTACTAAGGAGTTGAGAAAAATTTACGGCATCCTTTAATACCTTTCAACGATATGTGAAAATAATCTCGAAGTCAAAACATTTCATAATGACTTCGTAAAGAAAGTAAAACATTATCCCTGCTGAATTTCAGAAAAACAGCATGGTCAACCCGCAATGTTGAACATTTTATCTTTAGACTTATTTTTAAATTCTTTTTCGTTTTTTGTAAATGATTTAAACATCATTGCAAAAATTGAAAAAGCTTTTCTTGAAGCTGCCACTTCCAGCACACAGATTTTGATAAAATTTCGCAAGGATCTCGCAATTAATGGAAAATGGTTAAGTATGAAGTTTGATTCCGAATAGTCAATTCGCCTGGGCTATAGAGATGCTGAATTTTGTTAGATAAAGTTTATTTTATCAAAATTAGTCACTTCATGCGAAATTTTAAAAAATAGTCTGAACAAATTTTGTCCAAAATTTAAATTACAACCTTTTTATTTTTAACAGTTTTATTTTCATTTATGTACATAGTAAAATAAAGTAACGTAATTATGAAATATTTTGACCTCGAGATTTTCCAGATTTATCTTAGGCTTGGTCTTATAACGCCTTGTTCTAGCATCTTCGAAATTTGTTTTTGTACCTCCTCTTTATTTATATATGGGTATCTATACGATTTGCTTTGGACAGGAATGTTATCTGTTGTTTGTATGAAGTGTTTAATTTGATTAGTAAAAGATAAATCTTTTCGAAATTTTTACATAATGTGGTTATTGTCTTCTTTCTTCGTTATTTAAATGATTTATTCTAATTAAGTCTAGAATATCTTTATATGGTGTTTCCTTACTACCATCATTATTAAAATTATTTACTGTGAAATTATGAATTTCGGCATGGCTATTAGTTTTTAGAGGTTCAACTTTTATAGGTTGATCAATAATAAAGGTTTGATGAACTTTGGAAAAATTAATTACTTCGACGTAGGAATACCAATTTTTACAACGGTATACTCCTTCTGGGATTATTAACTGATCTTTAATTTTCACCGGTTTGATGTAAATGTCACCATTCTGTATGTCGACCGGTAAATGTGCTATTAATTCACTTTCAGGCTCGACTTTATATAGTTTAGACATAAGATTTGGTTTGAAAATTAATGGTATTCTTATGCCATCCTTGGTTTCCAAAATTGAATTTTGAAAACCAAGTTTTATTTGTAACTGTTGCATGAGCTCTAAGCCGATTTGCCCATCGAAGTAGTTGTGGAAGCTAAATAATAGGAAATGAAGTGTTTCCCTTGTTTTAAATTCATCTAGTCCTTCCACAGTTATCTGTTTATTTAAAGAGTGAGGGTCAAATATAGTTTTGATTTCGACTAGTTCGATAGTTTTGAGAAGTTCGGGGTTTACCAGATTAGGTCTAATGAATGATTTATTAATTCCCGTGTCTATTAAAAATTTAAAAACTTGACTGTTAGGTGACTATATGTATATAAGGCAGCAGAGATGACTGGTGTTTGTTAAGGTCTAAGTATCCGTACTGTCTTTCGAGACTGGTGCTGAAAATCCTGGTCGTCTATTCCATTTTCGACCGGACAATAGCGTTCAATCTGCAAATCGAATTGTGAATCATTCTCAATGAGGTAGTTATTATAATACAAATATTCAGGGTTAGATTCTTGAATTTTATTATCATCGCCTTGTAAATTATTTGGAAAATTGTTTTCTAATGCATATAACTCTTTTGCATGAAATCTTGATTGACCCATTGATCGAAAGAAATTGTTATTATTACTTCCCTTATTATTATTATTACCATTACTATTATTATTATTATAATTATTATATCTAATTAGATTTTTAAATTTAGAATGACCACTCGATATGTCCATGGGTTCACGTATAAAAAGTTAGCCCAGGAATCATCCCAGGAAAATGTAGTGGCAACACTAAACTATCGCGATATATTTATCATCCCAGGCAATCACTATCAACCTATAGTTTATCTCATCCCAGGATTTACCATCCCAGAAAAAACTACAGAGTTAACTATCATCCAATAATTTTCGCGCTGCTGTCCCCATATTAGCAAAACACTTTCCGAAAATAGTCAACGCGGAATATTTAATAATAATAAAAATTTATGAGACAAAATATAAATTATCATAGCCCGATAAACTATAGCGACAGTTCACTGTAAATACAAAACACGAAATAATGCAGATATGATTATAATAAAAAAATATGAATAATCATTAATTAACAACAATTATAAATTAAATTTATGTATATTATTAGTTTTAAAAAATAAGACATATTCAACGAAAAATCGAAATTTGAAGACCTAAAATTAGAACTATCCATACTTGATCGCATCTACAGCCAGTATTATAAAAGGTTCGGATTAGGGAGAGTATTAATTAAATGTGGCGTACTAACATCTTCTCATTAAGTTAGTTTCATTAGACTTCTATGCGTCCGAGCTTTAACCTCAAAAAATCATTAATTTACCCAAACTATCGATATTTGCTCGTACCTGCAGCCCGTATTATAAAAGGTTCGGATTAGGGAGAGTATTAATTAAATGTGGCGTACTAACATCTTCACATTAGGTTAGTTTCATTAGACTTCTATGCGTCCGAGCGACACAATTGAGCTTTAACCTCAAAAAATCATTAACTTACCCAAACTATCGGTATTTGCTCGTACCTACAGCCCGTATTATAAAAGGTTCGGATTAGGGAGAGTATTAATCAAATGTGGCGTACTAACATCTTCTCATTAGGTTAGTTTCATTAGACTTCTATGCGTCCGAGCGACACAATTGAGCTTTAACCTCAAAAAATCATTAATTTACCCAAACTATCGGTATTTGCTCGTACCTACAGCCCGTATTATAAAAGGTTCGGATTAGGGAGAGTATTAATTAAATGTGGCGTACTAACATCTTCACATTAGGTTAGTTTCATTAGACTTCTATGCGTCCGAGCGACACAATTGAGCTTTAACCTCAAAAAATCATTAACTTACCCAAACTATCGATATTTGCTCGTACCTACAGCCCGTATTATAAGAGGTTCGGATTAGGGAGAGTATTAATTAAATGCGGCGTACTAACATCTTCACATTAGGTTAGTTTCATTAGACTTCTATGCGTCCGAGCGACACAATTGAGCTTTAAGCTCAAAAAATCATTAATTTGCCCAAACTATCGATATTTGCTCGCATCTACAGCCCGTATTATAAAAGGTTCGGATTAGGGAGAGTATTAATTAAATGTGGCGTACTAACATGTTCACATTAGGTTAGTTTCATTAGACTTCTATGCGTCCGAGCGACACAATTGAGCTTTAAGCTCAAAAAATCATTAATTTACTCAAACGATCGATATTTGGTCGCTTCTACAGCCCGTATTATAAAAGGTTCGGATTAGGGAGAGTATTAATTAAATGTGACGTACTAACATCTTCACATTAGGTTAGTTTCATTAGACTTCTATGCGTCCGAGCGACACAATTGAGCTTTAACCTCAAAAAATCATTAATTTACCCAAACTATCGATATTTGCTCATACCTGCAGAACGTATTATAAAAGGTTCGGATTAGGGAGAGTATTAATTAAATGTGGCGTACTAACATCTTCACATTAGGTTAGTTTCATTAGACTTCTATGCGTACGAGCGACACAATTGAGCTTTAACCTCAAAAAATCATTAATTTACCCAAACTATCGATATTTGCTCGTACCTACAGCCCATATTATAGAAGGTTCGGATTAGGGAGAGTATTAATTATATGTGGCATACTAACATGTTCACATTAGGTTAGTTTCACTAGACTTCTATGCGTCCGATTTATAATACGGGCTGCAGGTACGAGCAAATATCGATAGTTTGGGTAAATTAATGATTTTTTGAGCTTAAAGCTCAATTGTTTCGCTCGGACGCATAGAAGTCTAATGAAACTAACCTAATGTGAACATGTTAGTACGCCACATTTAATTAATACTCTCCCTAATCCGAACCTTTTAAAGCACGGGCTGTAGAAGCGACCAAATATCGATAGTTTGGGTAAATTAATGATTTTTTGAGCTTAAAGCTCAATTGTGTCGCTCGCACGCATAGAAGTCTAATGAAACTAACCTAATGTGAAGATGTTAGTACGCCACATTTAATTAATACTCTCCCTAATCCGAACCTTTTATAATACGGGCTGTAGAAGCGACCAAATATCGATAGTTTGGGTAAATTAATGATTTTTTGAGCTTAAAGCTCAATTGTGTCGCTCGGACGCATAGAAGTCTAATGAAACTAACCTAATGTGAAGATGTTAGTACGCCACATTTAATTAATACTCTCCCTAATCCGAACCTTTTATAATACGGGCTGTAGAAGCGACCAAATATCGATCGTTTGAGTAAATTAATGATTTTTTGAGCTTAAAGCTCAATTGTGTCGCTCGGACGCATAGAAGTCTAGTGAAACTAACCTAATGTGAACATGTTAGTACGCCACATTTAATTAATACTCTCCCTAATCCGAACCTTTTATAATACGGGCTGTAGATGCGAGCAAATATCGATAGTTTGGGCAAATTAATGATTTTTTGAGCTTAAAGCTCAATTGTGTCGCTCGGACGCATAGAAGTCTAGTGAAACTAACCTAATGTGAACATGTTAGTACGCCACATTTAATTAATACTCTCCCTAATCCGAACCTTTTAAAGCACGGGCTGTAGAAGCGACCAAATATCGATAGTTTGGGTAAATTAATGATTTTTTGAGCTTAAAGCTCAATTGTGTCGCTCGGACGCATAGAAGTCTAATGAAACTAACCTAATGTGAAGATGTTAATACGCCACATTTAATTAATACTCTCCCTAATCCGAACCTTTTATAATACGGGCTGTAGATGCGAGCAAATATCGATAGTTTGGGTAAATTAATGATTTTTTGAGCTTAAAGCTCAATTGGGTCGCTCGGACGCATAGAAGTCTAATGAAACTAACCTAATGTGAAGATGTTAGTACGCCACATTTAATTAATACTCTCCCTAATCCGAACCTTTTATAATACGGGCTGTAGAAGCGACCAAATATCGATCGTTTGAGTAAATTAATGATTTTTTGAGCTTAAAGCTCAATTGTGTCGCTCGGACGCATAGAAGTCTAATGAAACTAACCTAATGTGAACATGTTAGTACGCCACATTTAATTAATACTCTCCCTAATCCGAACCTTTTATAATACGGGCTGTAGGTACGAGCAAATATCGATAGTTTGGGTAAATTAATGATTTTTTGAGCTTAAAGCTCAATTGTGTCGCTCGGACGCATAGAAGTCTAATGAAACTATCCTAATGCGAATATGTTAGTACGCCACATATAATTAATACTCTCCCTAATCCGAACCTTTTATAGTACGGGCTGTAGAAGCGATCAAATATCGATAGTTTGAGTAAATTAACGATTTTTTTAATCTAAGTGAATCTTTGTTTTTTTCAACTATTTTGCCCTCTTACTCATACAAAGGACTTGAAATCGATCCCTAAGGATCATATGGGTGTACTTTATCTAAAAAATACCCTCTCATATGTCATTTTAAAATAACTGGTGCAACCAGAAACCCAATACGGAGATACCTCTATTCAACATCTTTAAAACATTTTTTTATTTTATATCAATATGTTAACTCGTAACTCAATAAAGCATTTTTTTAATTTTGCCTTATTTTCATATCATTTCAAATATAATTGTTATAATGTATGTTTTTTACACATAGTTTTTTAATATCTTAACGACAGATACAGGGAGGACATTGTTATCCTCGGATACAAATTTTTACATTATGTATTCACAATTTCTTGGTTGACATTGATTGGATAGTTAACTTTCCCTATAGTGATAGCTGGGTCAAAATTATTTTATGGGATCATGTTTTAGTGTCGTTATAGTTTTGTCTTGAATGAGAATTTGATATGGCAGAAATCCTGGGCTGACAGTAATATCCTGGGATAGAACAACTGTCATGATAGTTTAGTGTTGCCATTTTCCAGTTTTCTGGGATGAAAGCTGGGCTAACTTTATATACGTCATGGGTTCTGGGTAATTATGTTGAGCTGGTTTTTGGATTATAGGTTGTTTGAACTGATTGAAATTTTGTTTATACGATACATGATGATTATGTGGGAAATTTGGTCTATGATACTGATGAAATTGAGGAAATTGTTGATTATTATGTGGGTATTGGTGTGTAAATTTAGGATATGAAGTTGAAGGTAAATTGATTTGGTAATTCGTTCTATAAATGGAAGGTTGAGGCAAAGGTTTCCTTATCGGTGTTATATTTTTTAAAAATCGTTATTTTTAATGTAAGTTATATTAAGCACTCCCAGATAAAAACTAAATGATTCACTTAGGTGAACGTGTGACGGTCTCATTGCCCTAATGGATGAACCTAGTGGTTCCCTTAATCCAGAAATAAATATGTTTTTACACATTTCCTCATACAGGATTTGTTTGGATTGCACAACTTGTTCATTTTGCTCGTTAATTTTGATATTATTGATGATAGTAGAATATACTCGTAGATCTATAATTTTCGCGTAAAATTCTTCTACTGTATCATTTGCTCGATTAAGTCTATGCAGATGTCTAATCAAACTTGTCTCGTTTCTCTTATCACTATAATGCGTTATTAGATTTTTTTATGTCGTCCCACTTGAGAGGAGTGCCGTACATATTTAGTACTTCATTGGCCTCACCTATAATCTTATTCCTAATCGCTTTTAATATTATTTTACTATTTGGGGTACCGTCTATATTCATAATCACTTGTAAAATTTCTTCTACGTTTCCGATGAACTCGAACAGTGTTCGTTTATTGCCATCAAACTGTGGCATGTTCTTGTCTGCGTCAGGGACCCTAAGTTTTTCTAAACTTTCCTTAACTTGATCCATTGAATAATCTTTAATATCTTTTAAAGTCTAAATTATCATTTAATACTAATTTAACTGTCTCTAATTGACTATTACCGTAATTCGCGGTATAAGTAGGGTGAGCAATATATTTGGATTTAGATTTTTTAAAGGTAGGGAACATTCAAAGGAATCTCTAATAAATTGTACAATATGTTCGCTTACCACATGAAAAACAGCGTCTTCAGCATATCACTCGATGAGCCGTCGAATGTC